>CAUDMG010000852.1:0-672500 GCA_958450375.1 Homarus gammarus
AAAATCACAGTATAGGTACTCCTGAGCATGCCGAGTCCGGTCCTATCATCGACAGTTCGATTGCGGAATAATTAGTGGTCGTAATGATGCTTGTGTACTGCGCACATCATTGTCATCCTAAAAATCCCATCTAATTCATATTACGCTACATAACATTCAAATGCACCGCGCTTGTAGAACCTCAGAAAACGGGAAACATTGAGAAAGGACAACTCACCTACTCAAGGTTCCTAGACCATGTATTGTACCCAGGTATAGTTATATCATATCAAGTGTATGTATTCATAGCATTAAGGATCACTCGGGGTAAGCATAAGATGAATGTTAAAGTCCAGTTGAGCTGGACTAGTGTACCGTAAGACTAAGTGTGGATCCGGGTTTGAAGGTCCTACTATTTACGTCTGTGGGCGTGTAGAGAACATAACTCCAACAGATATCATATGAAAATACATGAGAACAATGATCTGGAAAAAGGATAAATGTATCAGAACTATGTGAGGTGTTGACAGTGATCTAGAAACATATACCGGAAAGGAAATATCGTGTATGCGTCGGTATGAATCTAATACACCTCGTAGCCTCACGTGACATATACCCACGACAGGTACAGTGATCAGAGAATCTTATGTCTGTGTTCAAATAGTGCAATGTGTGAGAGGAGGATCCCTCATTACAGTTTTTAAGTGACGTGGATACACCCCAGCCATGATCATTCGGCCTTTGTTTCAAGGCGCGTCATGTACCCGCCTCAGATGCCTCATTAATATTATAATCTCAGGCATTTACCCAAGCACTAGCAAACCAAGACCTTACCTTAGTGTGTAATTTAGGATTAATATATGTGTTGTTAAGAAATGAGTGACAATATACCGTAAAGTGTTCAGGTGAGAACCATAAGAAACAAAAGTGTAAATTGAGGATTGGAAACTGTAGGCCTATGTGACGAGAAGCGGCGGGAAATCGGCCTTAGTCTTTCCCGTTCTGCCGTCACCACAGGTCAGTGCCCTAGCGGGCTATACCCCGCCCTACAATTAAGGTTGATAAATAGAAGTTACTACAGTTTAAAGCTTTGCTGGATATATAAGTGTGATAGGGATGTGGTAAGGGGTGGGATAACCGCCCGTCAGGCATTATTGCTTAGTCTTTCCCGTTCTGCCGTCACCACAGGTGCCATGTGGCCGGAGTATCTTGCCGCCCGGCCGCCATTGTCCACGTGAGCGTCACCCCAGGGTGGGAATTACTCCCCCGCTATACCAGTCCACTGTGAACTGGTGGATTCCCAGCGCACCACTCCACATGAATAGTCACAACTAAGGAGACCGTGAGAAACTGCGGTCGTCACTTGGAGCGACCTATAATACCAGGCGTAGAAATAGTGCTGGTATGTCTCTAGGTGGAGCCCTCGTCTCTACCCACCGAGGGCGGTGTGCGAACGAGGTGCCCGTTGTGTATACCTAATAGTCACAAGGAGTCACATACTTGCAGGTATGGAGTGTAACAGGTGTGTTGAGATGGTGCTACTATGTATGATAACCGACGGTGCTAACGGTCCACATCAGTGGAGCAGTCTGAGGTGTTAAAGGATATTGTAAGAAGGAACGACCGAGATACGGCGTTCCCCATTTGTTATGCAATAAGTAGGTGGATGACCCGCCAGTAATGTAAGAGTCTTTGGCCCAGCTGGGTAACCAAAATTATGTTGTTCTTCTGAGGAAGGCCAAGTCATGTATATGTTTTTTTACCAGTATGTTTTATAAGGAATAAATCAATTAAGACATGTTATGGTTTCCCCCTTCTTTACCCTCATCGATCTGGTCAATGGAAAACCTAACCCAATGCCTAGTCCACTCTGCCCGCTACCTAACGAGCTACATGCTGTCCAGAGGGGGTCTGGTGGCAGCGACCCTTAGAAATTAAGTTTAGAGTTAAGTTATCCCCTCAAATTTAGTGACCCCAGATCTAGCAGTATACTTGGACTATTTTAATGAAATTTTTCACAATGCTTATTTCAGTACTCGCTAATTATTGGTTTCTCAGGTATTTGGTTGGTGATGTTATGTTCTAATGGATGTACTTAATTACTGAAATTAATCCCACCAAATTTCATGTCTGAGAGAAAATCATATTTAGGTGGAAAAATGCGTAAGGGGGGACCCTTACGCGTTTTTTCCAGGGTCAAGACAAAACTCGATATACGCGATTTTGTTCAAAATCACAGTATAGGTACTCCTGAGCATGCCGAGTCCGGTCCTATCATCGACAGTTCGATTGCTGAATAATTAGTGGTCGTAATGATGCTTGGAATATTTTAATGAAATTTTCCACAATGCTTATTTCAGTACTCTCCAACTATTGGTTTCTCAAGTATTTGGTTGGTGCTGTTATGTTCTAATGGATGTACTTAATAACTGAAATTAATCCCACCAAATTTCAAGTCTGAGAGAAAATCATATTTGGGTGGAAAAACGCATAAGGGGGGACCCTTACGCGTTTTTTCCAGGGTCGAAACAAAACTCGATATACGCGATTTTGTTCAAAATCACAGTATAGGTACTCCTGAGCATGCCGAGTCCGGTCCTATCTTCGACAGTTCGATTGCTGAATAATTAGTGGTCGTAATGATGCTTGGAATATTTTAATGAAATTTTCCACAAAGCTTATTTCAGTACTCTCCAACTCTTGGTTTCTCAAGTATTTGGTTAGTGTTGTTATGTTCTTCTAGATGTACTTAATTACTGAAATTAATCCCACCAAATTTCATGTCTGAGAGAAAATCATATTTAGCTGGAAAAACCCTTGCGCGTTTTTTCCAGGGTCAAGACAAAACTCGATATACCCTACGCGATTTTTTTCAAAATCACAGTATAGGTACTGTAGGGGTATCGAGATATTAAAGTTGTCTAGCACTCAGGATGGAAGGAAACTCTAATGTGGTTATCTTGTATAATATATAAGTTATATGATAGACAGTCTGGTGCTGGAGGTGCTGTGTGGTGAGGGGCTGCTTGGTAGAGACGTGCGGTGAGTAGCTTGTCGAAGGAGGTATGTGTGCTGGAGCTCCGTTAGAGAAGATGTTGCCTGTTGCTGGCCTCCTGGTTGAATGAAATGTTAACAGTGTGGAGCTTGCTGGAGGAGATGTTGCTTGTTCAAGAAGATTGGTCAGAATGCCTCTCAATGGAGAGACAGAGCTTATATACACCCAGCAGCGGCTATGAGTCATGGTGGAAAAACCCGAGAAGTAGCCGGTGACTAGTTCCGTTGCTAGGATACGGCGGGCATTGGAATGCGGATACGCTTGGTTGCTAGGGAAGGCGGTAACAGGTGGTGGCGTGGCTACGCAGTTAGGCAGTTGTAGGGGAGAAGTCCACTACAATACTCCCCCTCCCCTCCCGGCGCGGCGGGAGGCTGGATGTTGTCCGGGTTGTGTCCCACACATAACACATACCGGGCAGGTGTATGTACGACTCGACCGCTACGTGTAACAACTCCGTCCAGTGACACAAAACCTGTGGGAGAATTAGGAGGAGAAAGAGGGTTTGGGATTAGAGGAGGTTGTACAAGCAATGGTTGTTGTGCTCCTGCTGCTGCAGGGGCTGCGTCAGGAGGAGGGTCCATGGCAGGAGCAGGTTCAGGTTCTATGACAGGAGGAGGGTCTATGACAGGAGCAGGTTCTATGATAGGAGGGAGGCTTACTACAGGTTCAGGTTCTATGACAGGAGCAGGTTGTACATGAGGGTGAAAAGAGGGTGCCCAGAAATGTCGTGGGCGTGGTGTTGCTGCCGGTGGTAACTGCGGGTGGACTGGTGCAGGCGTAGTTTGTTGATGGTGCTGCTGGGCTGGGGGCCCGACGGGTAAGGCGGCCGGTTTGACTCTGTCTATGCTGACGGTGTCATGTCTGCCATTCCGGATAATTGTCAGGAACTTTGCAGAACGGGTAACGACCTGGAAGGGTCCATCGTAGGGGCGTTGTAATGGGTTGCGGTGAGCATCATGCCTGACGAAAACATACTCGGCTGTGAGTAGTGCAGGAGGGATGTGTTCAGGGCGCCGAGTAGGCTGGCGTGGAGCAGTAGCTCTGAATGCAGAAACTGCCTGTCGTAGCTTTTGGAGTAAGTCGTGACGAACGGCTGGAGTGGCCTGATTGGGATCAGGAGGGAGTGAGAAATCCCCGGGTAGCCGAAGGGGCTCGCCTAGTGTCAGATCTGCTGGGCTACAGCCCATATCCTCCTTGTGTGACGCACGGATGCCGAGGAGCACTAAGGGAAGCGCATCAGTCCAGCTGTAAGGGTCGTGCTGTGCCTTGAGTGCGTCCTTCAGCTGCCGGTGAAAACGTTCTACCATGCCGTTGGCTTGAGGGTGGTATGCTGTAGTGCGTTGTCTAGACGTGCCGAGGAACTGTAGGAGGTGCTGCCAGAGTTGTGACTCAAACTGTACTCCTCGGTCAGTGATTACGGTAGCGGGGGGGCCAAAACGGGAAACCCAACCGGACATGAAGGCGCGGACAGTAGTCTCTGCTGTAGCGTTGGGCATGGGAATTGCTTCTGTCCACCTGGTGAAACGGTCGATGCAGGTGAAGATGTAGGTGCTACCGTAGGATGATGGAAGAGGTCCCACGATGTCGAGGTGTACTACTTGAAAACGTCCTTTGGGAATAGGAAAGGCTTGTAAGGGGGCCCGTATGTGACGATGTATTTTGGAGGACTGGCAGGCTAGGCACTGGGCAGCCCATTTCTTAGTATCAGACTTGATGCCGGGCCAGACGACACGTTGCGTGAGGAGGCGCTGGGAGGCCCGCACACCCGGGTGGCTGAGACCATGGATGCGGTCGAAAACAGCGCGGCGGTGGACGTGAGGCACGAACGGTCTAGGCTGTCCACAGGATACGTCGCACCACAATTTTATCTTTGTGCCAGGAACAGGGAGTTCTTGGAGTATGAGGCCTGAGGGGGATGTCTTGTAAGCTGCCAGGTCTTCGTCTTTCTCTTGAGCCGCGGCTAGCTGCCCATAATCAATGGGTGGAGATGAGGGAAGAATGGTGGATATACAACGAGAGAGGGCGTCGGCGATCTCGTTGTGGCTGCCTTTAATGTGTTGGACGTCGCTGGAGAACTCCGAGATGTAAGCCAAGTGGCGCAGGACACGAGGTGTATGTGACTGGGAAGCTGAAGCGAAAGCGTGGACGAGGGGCTTGTGATCAGTGAAGATGGTGAACTGACGGGCCTCGAGGAAGTGTTGGAAATGTCTGACAGCCAAGTATATGGCCAGGAGTTCTCGATCAAAAGCGCTGTACTTGAGGTGTGGTGGTTGAAGCCGTTGTGAGAAGAAAGCAACGGGCATGAAAGTTCCGTTGATCTCCTGCTGTAAGACGGCGCCCACTGCAGTAGAAGAAGCGTCTGTTGTGAGAGTGGTCCGGGCGTTAGGTGCGGGGTGGGCCAGGAGGGTGAGGCGTGTGATGTGCTGTTTGATAGTGGTGAATGCCGTAGTAGCCTCTTGAGTCCACATGAGAGACTTGTGAGACTTCTTTGGGCGTCCCTTGAGAAGGTCGTGTAGGGGGGCTAGGACGGTGGCAGCTTTGTCAATGAAGCGGTGGTAGTAGTTGACTAAACCCAGGAACTCTCGGAGTTTCTTCGCCGTTTCAGGTTTGGGGAACTCCCTAATCGCGGTTATCTTCTGTGGTAGGGGTTGTATGCCACTGGGCGAGACTCTGTGACCGAGGAAATCGATGGCCGAGGTTCCAAAGACGCACTTAGCAGGATGAACTTTCATGTTGTTGTTCTGCAGGCGTTGGAGAAGGAGTTGTAGGTGGTGGTGGTGCTCGGCAGGCGTCGAAGATGCGACGAGGATGTCGTCAATGTAGACGGTGACAAAATCGAGGTCGCGAAGCATATGGTCCATGAACCTCTGGAAAGTCTGTGCTGCATTGCGTAAGCCAAAACTCATGAAAGTGTACTCGAAGAGTCCGAACGGAGTGGTGATGGCTGTCTTCTGGGTATCTGCCGGTGCTACTGGGATCTGGTGGAAGGCACGCTCCAAGTCGATCTTCGAGAAGATAGTCTTGCCATGAAGTTTGTGGTGAAAGTCCTGGACATGCGGAATAGGGTACCTGTCAGGTTTGGTGACGAGATTCAGGGCTCTGTAGTCGCCACACACCCTCCACTCGCCGGGTGTTTGCTTAGGAACCATGTGAAGAGGCGATGCCCAGGGACTCCTTGAAGGGCGAATGATGCCGTCTTGCAGTAGTTTGTTGAATTCTGCTTTGGCTGTGTACAGGAGCTCAGGGCGCAGGCGGCGAGGGCGTGAAAAGACAGGTGGTCCTTTGGTTTCGATGTGGTGGAAAATTCCCGACGTAGGTGGTGGGGGTAGGGAGACTCGGGGTGAGAAAAGCTCCTTGAATTCGTCGAGCAGGGAGGAGAACTCGTTGGAAGGCGCAAGACAGGTGATAGCGTCCGTGTGTCTGGCACGAGAACCCTGGATCTTGCGTGCTGTAGGCTCATGAATGAGGCATAGATGACTTGGTTTGACGCCGAGCTTGTGGAAGGTGAGGAAGTCGAAACCAAGGATGGGTTGAGACACGTCTGCTATCACGAATAACCAACGCAGAGTCTTGGGCAGACCGAGGTCTAAGGCGAGGGTGCGTACGCCGTAGGAGGCGATGGAGGTACCGTTGGCAGCGAACAGGTCATACGAGGGTTGCTTTGACTTGTCTCGTAGTGAGGGAGGGATGAGGCTGACCGATGAACCGGTGTCGATGAGAAACTTCTTGCCGGAGGTGCGGTCGGTGACGCGCAGTAATGAGACGCCTGGAGGGACGGAGGCTGAGGCGTCTACCAGCCTCCGGTGTTGCCGTTTCCCGAATAGGTGCAATAGGGCTCACAGTTTCGAGCATAGCGGCCGAAAGTCTGGTGATACCAGCAGAGGGTAAATTTGTTGTGCTGGGGGTTGGCTGCTGTGTGTCGGAACTTGTAGGGCGTAGTATGTGAGTCAGGAACCGGCGCAGCAGCGGGTATGGAGGAGCAGAACTGCTCAACAGTGTCCATCCTGCGGTTCAAAATTTGCAACAGGTCCTTGATGTCTTGTGAGGAATTGCTCGGCTGAGGGGCGTTGACCCGGCTTACAAGTTCGATGGTAGGTACTAGTGTGACCGTGGCGGCAAGGGGTGCAGCAGCGCATTCGTTAAAAATTCTATCTGCCGCGGTTGCATATAGTTCCGGTGTCGTAGAGTAATCTACTGCGGACAGGATGTTGCGTACTTCTGTGGGTAGCTTTTGTGCGTGAAGCTGGCGCAGGATAGAGTCGGGGAGTCTGTCTGTGTGACGGGAGTTCAGCCGACACATCTCCTCCCAGAGACGTCCCGGGGTTGAGTTCCCGAGGGAGGTAGAGGATAGATCTTGCAGGAGATTGGGGCTGGTCTGTTGATAACACGTCTTCAAGGCAGCCCGCAGGGTAGCGAATTTGTTGTGATCTGGAGGGTTGGAAATGGTTTGTGAGACCCGCGTGGCCACTTCCGTGGGTAAGGCACAAAGCAGGGCGCAATACTTTTGTTCGTCGGTCGCTCGTGAGCCGGCGAGGGCTGCTTCCACATGGTCAAGCCAGTCCTCGACGTTGTGGTTGAAAATCGGCAGAGAGATCCGTCCGTCCTCCATCCTGTGTGAGTGCTTATCTCCGGGAGTCACCATTGTAGGGGTATCGAGATATTAAAGTTGTCTAGCACTCAGGATGGAAGGAAACTCTAATGTGGTTATCTTGTATAATATATAAGTTATATGATAGACAGTCTGGTGCTGGAGGTGCTGTGTGGTGAGGGGCTGCTTGGTAGAGACGTGCGGTGAGTAGCTTGTCGAAGGAGGTATGTGTGCTGGAGCTCCGTTAGAGAAGATGTTGCCTGTTGCTGGCCTCCTGGTTGAATGAAATGTTAACAGTGTGGAGCTTGCTGGAGGAGATGTTGCTTGTTCAAGAAGATTGGTCAGAATGCCTCTCAATGGAGAGACAGAGCTTATATACACCCAGCAGCGGCTATGAGTCATGGTGGAAAAACCCGAGAAGTAGCCGGTGACTAGTTCCGTTGCTAGGATACGGCGGGCATTGGAATGCGGATACGCTTGGTTGCTAGGGAAGGCGGTAACAGGTGGTGGCGTGGCTACGCAGTTAGGCAGTTGTAGGGGAGAAGTCCACTACAGTACTCCTGAGCATGCCGAGTCCGGTCCTATCATCGACAAGTGAAATGTTAACCTACTATTGAGGATAAAATCTTTCACCTACAAATTGACAATAACACATTTGCTGTAATCAGACATATCTAGTTGCCTCAACAATTGTAACCCCAGTTGCATTTGGGGTTGCAATTTCAAATTCTGTGGCATTACTAAAAATAGTAAAGTTTCTGGTGCACTCTAAGATTAAGAGAGAAAATGGAGGACTCAGGCGTTCCTGATGTGAGAGAAAACGGACTCGTTTGACAGGGGACCAAATAAAAAAAGCATAGCTACATGTTTTGTGGACTTACAGTATTAAGCGTACCCTTTTCATCACGTTGTAATAAACCTAGCCATGCCTATGTGTGTTTATGATATTTACCATAACATTATATATATATTTAGTGGGTCGAAATGGTCGTAAAATGGGAAACTTGGGGTTGGGTCTTGGGTGCCTGAACCAATTAGAATAAATCCCATAGGTTCTGTACTTTCGTTATCGGCGGGGTCCCAATTAGGCGCAATAACCAAGGGATGACTGTACTTTACTGTACAGTCGGCCCTTAACATACGCGGGGGTTACGTAACAGAGATACCCGTGGATGTTAAAAATCCGCGTATATGTGCTGCCCCCCTCCCCCTTCACCCCCAAAAAAACCCTGGTTCCCCCATGTCCTTATTTACCGTATATACCTGTGTGTAGTTCAAGTTTTTAAGACCAAATTATTTGGCAAAAAATTGGGGGTCGACCTCTAAACGGGTAATAGTTTCGTTAGGTTGAAAAATATTTACCAGTAACTACCAGTAAACAATGGAAATGACACACCAACACACCACAAGCTGTGAGTGTTGGTAGAGTAGCAGAGCTGCTCTAGGGTGTCTAACCTGAGGTGCAGAGACAGTAGCTGTAGAGCCGATGAGAGCTGCCTCTGTGTGGATAAGCCAGTCTTCCATGTTGCTTGAAGACTGGGAGAGTGATCGGTTTCTCCTCCCTCCTGTGTGAGTGCGAATCTCCGGGGGTCACCATTTGTGGGGTTCGTGATGTTTGGTTCACACTCAGGATGGGATGGAGAAAGGAAACTCACAATGTGCTCTCTGTATACATGTTGTATTGGATGTACAATGCAGCTTGGTGCTGGGAAGTGGCAGCATGGTTACAAGCGTGATGTAGAGAGAGCTGGTTGGTGAGGGTGCTCAGAGGAGGACAGCTTGTGGGTCGCCTTGCTCGCCGGCGGGAGCGAGGGCCGCCAGGCAGCGACGGAGGAGGTGGTGTAGCTTGCTGCGGCTGTAGCTAGAAGAAGAGCGGTAGGTCACCATGAGGTCAGGTCTTATATAGCGGAGGTAGGCATGGCTTAATAGTTGACCTCCGTCATGTAAGGCGGCGCTGGTTGACATAGACCACGAGGCATACACTGGGGAATTCGCGGGGTCGGCTACTCAGCGACAAGCGTTTGTAGGGGAGAAGTTCACTACAATATCTTTTCATCTACCAGTGTTGATCTGTGCAGCATCTCTGAATGGGGAGATAGAAATTTGGTTAAATTCACGAGTAGTAAAACAGTATTTTTCAATTACACTTTCCAAAAATATAATATCTCCAACCAATCACACTTCAGGATGCAATCATTCTGCCAAATTCTAAAATAGATATGCTAGGCCTCACCATTACCTCTGAAATGTCATGGGAGCCACACATCCATAACATTGCTAAAACTGCCCCCCAAAAGCTGGGACTGCTGTACAGATGCCGTAGCTACTTCATTCCTGAGCAGTTGCTACAAGTTTATAAGCGATTCATTCGTCCTAACTTGGAGTACTGCTCTCATAGCTGGGGTGACTCCTCTTCTGTCCAACTGTTAAATAGGGTGGAATCAAAGGCATTTCGTCTTATTAACTCTCCTCCTTCAGTTAATAATCTCTCTTCCCTTTCTCTTTGCTGCAATGTTGCTTCACTCTCTCCTTTACAGGTACTTTAACAGCCTTGCCGGTGTAGCAGTTAAAAGTGAAGTTTTGGTAAAAATGAAGTGTTTGCCCAACATATCGTACAGCACTCCTGGCAGAATGCTCTGAGATTTCGTGGTGAGCAGAGCCGGTGAGTGGCGACTGATAGTAGCATTATATTCGGCTTCCATGCGTTTGGATGTATATAATTCAATTAATTAATTGAGTTGTTGGAAGTGAAAATGCAGTGAAGCCAGAAATATTATAAAATACTGTATAGATAATAAAGGGAAATAAATAAATACCAGTCCAGTGCATAAGTGGTATTGTAGCATAGTGTATGTGGCCAGTTGTCAAATTTCTCTATGTCTGTCTATTTTCTCTTTGTTAGGCTCACATACATATGTACATGTAGGAGATCTCGCACTAGGGATGGAGGTGAGAGGGGAAACTCGTAATGGCGTTTTCTATATACGTATATATTATATGTACAATGCAGTACCAGGGAGTTGCTGTGTGGTGGGGAGCTTGTTGAGAGGTCTTGTCTGTTTGAGAGCCCTGAGTAGAATGACCTTCTTTGGCTTTGGAGTCATGAGTTATGAGGTGAAAGAAGATTATTAGGGATTGAAGAAAAGTGGTGAAACTGAAATACAGTCGGAGTAAAAAGAATCTGGGTTCAACTAGACTGCTTCTTCTTTCCTAATGGTGCTTTATCTTTGTTTTGCTCCCTTGGGTCGTCAGACCTTTGTATAGTATTAGTTTATTTATATAGTGCTTTAGCATAATGTATGTGGCCAGTTGTCAAATTTCTCTCTGTGTCTGTCTATTTTCTCTTTGTTAGGCTCACATACATACGTACACATAGGATATCTCGCACTAAGGATGGAGGTAAGAAGGGAAACTCACAATGGCGTTTTCTGTATATATATAATGTATGTGCAGTGCAGTGCTAGGGAGTAGCTGTGTGGTGAGGAGCTTGTTGAGAGGTCTTGTTGGTTTGAGAGCACTGAGTAGAATGACCTTCAAGGTTGTTGTTGTTGTTGAGATTGTCGGACCGTAGTCCGACACGGGCCTTTGCCTATAGGCGGCCCGTTTGGTGGTTCCGGCTGGAGTTCCTGGAGCAGCCAGACCGCATTTGTGATTGGAGGTTGTCCTACCTGCAGATATGAAAGGATACTGCAGGTTGCAAGTGTGAGCGGACCCCCGATCAGCGGACGCTTACCACCAACCCCCACTCTTGGACGTGGTCAGTTTCGGAGTGGCGCGCCCCCCCGAACTGGGGTCTGCATTTGCTGGGAAAGGATACTTTCTAAGCTATCTGTGTGGTGGGTATCGTGTGATGACCCGGAGAAGGTGGTGAATGTGGTTTGTTTGGGCCTTTTGGGTTAAGGTGGCTGCTGGTGTTGTGTGTGCTTCTTGGAAGTTTTGTGGTCAAGGTGGAGGGAAGCACTGATTCGCGTTTTGGCAGCTGTGGGCTTTTCTGATCTACAGATTTTGGCGAGGAGACCGGCTGTCACCTGCTTGACTCGTACTGCCAGGGGCGGTAGTTCAGTTTCCATTTGCAGATTGCAAATTCTGGTCCACATGGGTGCTCCGAGAATGGTCCTGAGAGCATTATTTTGGATAACTTCTAGCTTAGCTATCTGGTCTTCTCTCAGTCCAATGAGTGCTGGAGCACTGTAATCTACCAGCGATCTGATGGCGGCCGTGTAGTAGGTTTTGAGCACATGAATGTTCGCTCCTGCGGTTGTGCTGGTGAGCAACCTCATTATGTTGTGTTTGCTCTTCGTCCTGTGCCTGAGATACTCGAGTTGCGGCTTTAAAGTGAGTTTCTGGTCGAACCAGATTCCAAGACACTGGTGGGTGTTGGTCCAGACTACCGGCGTGTTTTGTATGGAGAGCGTCTTGTCTGGTGTGTCTGTGCAGATGGCCATCGCTTTCGACTTGGCTGGATTTATCTTGAGTCCAAGTCTGTTGCACTCCTCTTCTATAAGTTGGAGTGCATGTTGCTTGTTGGCTAGTCTGTTTGATCCTTTTACTATGAGCTGTAAGTCGTCTGCATAGCATAGGAGCTTGGCTGTTTGTCTGAAAGGAAGTTTGACAAGATTTTCCAGCAGGACATTGAACAGCATTGGACTGAGGATGCCTCCTTGTGGGGTACCGTTTTCATGGACCCTGTAGCTTGAGGTTGCTCCCTGAAAGCGTACTCTTGCTTCTCTCTGTGTGAGGTAGTTCTGGATCCACCGCAGCAACCTTCCTTTGACGTCTTTTTCAGCGAGCGTCGTTATAATGGCCAGTGGATTTCCTAGTTCGAAGGCCTTCTCCAGGTCGAGGAAGACCACCAAAGCTGGTTTATTGTCCACTGTGCTGAGTATCTCGGCGATGTTATTGCCTGTGCCGGTGTTCTCGGTGTAAGCAAAAATGTGAGAGTGTGGGCTGCCTACTTTCCACTTGAGTCGGTTGAGAGCCATTCTTTCTCCCGTCTTCGCTATGCAGCTGAGAAGGGAGATGGGTCTCGGTTTGTCTGGTTCTCTGGGCTTAGGAATGGGCTGTATATCTGCCTTCTTCCATTCCGGTGGAAGTCTTTGTGCTGTCCACGAAGCATTGATGACTTGCAGCAAAGCCTCATGCATGGGAAAGCATGGAGTAGGTTATCCTGTCGGCCCCTGGTGCTGTGTCCTTGCTTCATTTTAGCGACTTCTGGAGTTCTTGTTGGTTGAAAGGTCTATCGGTGTCATCTTCACTGTTGCAGTAGGGTGTCATAGGAGGGAAGATCAGCTAAAACTAATGGCCCATCACTTTTTTGGTAGATTTTAGTGTATATAAACAGAAAATAATTTCAGTTTCAATATTTTGCAACCTTTTGCTAGGTAAATTTTAGCGTGAAATTTATCGAAAATCTAACGTACAGCTGCATTAGTGCATTACAATTAAATAGTGAACATTGCTTTCTGACTTTATTCTTTAACAACCCAACTAACAATATTTTTTTCTGTTTCAGATTCTGATGCATTTATAAGTTGATAATATTTACGATGGCTGCTTGTGTCAGGACGAGGAACCAAAAATCCAGCCATCTCAGTCACTATCTTGGGTCTGGGAGAGAGCTCCTGAAGTCGGAGTTGCCTACATTGAGAGATGCTTTGAGATACGGTGTTTTAATCAGGCAAATCAGTGAAAAGAACCAAAGAACTTACACAAACAAAGACATTGCCAGTGATATGACCAAAGCTGTCTTGGCACAGTACACTCTGGCTAACGCTCAGTTCAAGCCTCCAGTCATAACAGTTGGGAAATACAAGAGATATCTCTCTTGGGAGAGGAAAACTTGCAGTTAAGGACAGCTTTGCCAAGCAACTGGACCAGTTATTTGACATAATTACTTGCAAGTGCCCAATTGTTCTCTGTCCTGAGTTTGGATGCGATCGTGACTGTAAATCCGAGGCCCACATCTCCTGTATTTGCAAGCGTGAACTGAAGATTCCTGTGATCGAACTGGCATTTGTCAAAGCACAGAGAGAGAAGACTGGCAGTATAGGGGCTCTCATGATTTCTAGCCAAGATATTCCGGAGTCCAAGAGACAGGAGGCTGCCACAGAGAGACAGAAGAGGAGAAGAGTTGCCAAGGAAAAGAGACTTGAGAAGGCCCAGGATGAGGTAAAAAAGGCCAATGATTGGAGTCAAGCTGATTCAGAGTTTAATGACTTCCCCATGGCTGATCCGAGTACTGACCAGGAGAATGGTGACTTTGTCCCTAACCCAGAAAATAATGATCCCAAACCTTCCAGGCATAACATTCGAAATAGGAAGGATATCCCGAGCATAGCTCTGGCCAGCATGCGACACCACACTGGTCTCAGAGAAACTGCAGAGATAGCAACAGCTGCCTGGATTGACGGTGGTTTGATAACACCTGATGATAGATCATAACAAAGTAAGGAGAGCTCAGGAGAAACTTGTCAGTAACCTAGAAGAGGAGTTTGATAAGGGGATAAGAGAAAATGGAATCAATTGTTTGTTCTTTGATGGGAGAAGGGATGACACTAAAGTGTTCATGAAAGTTGGAGATTCTGACAAGTTGTTCCCTGCCATGGTGAAGGAGGAACACTACTCCTGCTGCAGTGAACCAGGAGGGAAGTATTTGTGGCATTTCACTCCAGAGAAAGATGACATCAGGAAACCAGCTGAGATAGTGGCAGATAACATTGTGAACTGGCTCTTCGCCACTGATCGGCTTGTTAGCCGCTTGGGCGATCGGTCACGTCTCTTTTCCTTTATATTCTTCACCAAAAGGTCGGCTCGCTAGCCGCCCGGGCGATCGGTCACGTCTCTGTCACGCACTGTTGGCAAATACTGGGCATGCACCGGCTCCTGAATGTACCTGAACCCGCTTCAGTGTTGGTCAAGTCTTCTCTTGAAAGAGCTCACACTCGGTGCCGTCACAACACTCTCTGGTAGATTGTTCCAAGAGTTTACAGCCCTCACTCCGAAAAAGTTTGCCCTCACGGTTTTCTGGACTTGCGGCTTCTTCAATCTTGAGCTGTGACCCCTTGTGGGGCGAGCGTCCGCCAGCTCCAAGTAAGGACACTCAACTGAGTAGTGCCCCCTGAGATGCTTATAAACCTCAACTAGGTCCCCCCTTGCCCGTCTGTAGTATAAGCTAGGCAAGTTCAGGCACTCCAATCTCTCAGGGTAGCTGAGGTGCCGAAGTGCAGGCACCAGTTTGGTGGCCCTCCTTTGAACATTTTCAACCAACTGACAGTCCTTAGCATATCTCGGGGACCAGATGGGGTGACAGTACTCCAGATGGGGAAGCACTTCACTCCTGAAGATCGTCACGAGGGACGGACCGTCTAGATATCTGAACGACCTTCTTATAAGACCCAATAATTTATTTGCCTGATTTACCTTCTTCTCACAATGGCCCGAGAACTTCAGCTCATTGTCAACATACACACCTAGGTCCTTCTCACACACAGTCTCAACTAGTACGTTTTCTTCATCCCGTTGGGACATATGGTACGCCTCCTTACCGTTGGTACGCCCCAGGTGCATCCTCTTACACTTCGTGACATTGAATCTCAGCAGCCATTCCTTCGACCATTCCTGGAGCCCACAGAGGTCCTTCTGCAGCTCTTCACAGTCCGCTTGGTTCTTAATTTCCCGAAATAACTTGCCATCATCGGCAAACATTTGTATGGAGGAGTGTACAACGTCAGGCATATCATTTATGAAACAAACAAACAACAGCGAGTCCAATACACTACCCTGCGGTACCCCACTTGTTACAGGTACAGATGACGATTTCGTGCCATTAATCACCACACATTGCTTGCGGTCATGTAGAAAGTCTTCTATCCACGCTAGGACATTTCCCCGAATTCCGTACCCTTCCAGTTTGATTTTCAGCCTTTCGTGGGGTACACTGTCGAAAGCCTTGGCAAAATCTAGGTAAATATTGTCGATATTACCACCCCGTTCTAGAATATGGGTCCAAATATCCAATACCTTGAGCAATTGTGTCAAGCAAGAGCGCCCCGGCATAAAACCGTGTTGGCAATCTTTTACAAGGTTGTTTCGTAGTAGATGTTCCATCGCTGCATCTCTGATAATACTCTCAAGTACTTTACATATTATGCTGGTCAGGCTCACCGGTCTATAGTTGTTCGTGGAGTGACTATCGCCCTTCTTGAAGATAGGACTCACATAAGCCACTTTCCATTCACTGGGGACCATTTGTTCATCCAGGCATTTACAAAACAGAATCTTCAGGGGCTCTGCAAGCTCGTTGCACAGCTCCCTTAGCACTCTAGGATGCACCATGTCAGGTCCAGGACTCTTATGGACCTTTAGCCTGGACAGTTTATTTCTAATACCCTCCTCTGTGAACACAATGTGGGTCAGTGCTGTGTCGAACCGTCTGTCCTCAAACGCAGGAAGGTTAGTTGCATCCTCTCTTGTGAACACTGAGGAAAAGAAGCTGTTCAATGCCTCAGCTTTATCCTGGTCAGAATCTGCGTAACTACCATCTTCAAGCCTCAGGTCTGATACTCCTACTCGCGTTTTCAATTTCGACTTTGCATAGCTGTAAAACGCCTTTGGGTTTGACTTGACCTCGCGTGCAACCAGCCTTTGGAACTCCTTTTCAGCCCTCCTACACTCTATCTTTGCTTGGTTTCTGGCTCTTGCATACATCCTCCTGTCTTGCTCATCGTTTGACCCAACCCACGTCTTGAATTTCTGGGTTTTCTTCTTAATTTTGTCGACCGCCGCATGGTTCATGTGTAGGGATCCCCTCGTATTCCTAGAAGCACTGGGTTTGGTCTTGGGTATATATTTATCGATCAAATGGGTCATTTTACTAGTTATGATATTCAGCGTAGTGTCTGCGTTCTTGTACCTTAATAAGTCAGGCCAGTTGATACCCCTCATCTCTTCCCTCATCCCATTGTAATTTCCCTTGTAATATTTGCACCTTGGCCTGGCCTTATCTTGAACTAGGTAACAGTTAAATCTGAATGACAACACTGTATGGTGACTGGTGCCAACTGGGGCAAGGTGTTCCAGTTTGGCCACCATACCCTCCTCGTTTGTTATGATGAGGTCAAGTGGCTTGGGTGTTTGCTCCCCTCTGTAATGTGTCGGGTCTCTCACATGTTGGAAACTCTAAGGTGGTTTTCTTGTATAATATAAGTTATATGATAGACAGTCTGGTGCTGGAGGTGCCGTGTGGTGAGGAGCTGCTCAGTAGAGACGTTCGGTGAGTAGCGTGTTGAAGGAGGTAGATGTGCAGGAGCTTCGTTAGAGAAGATGTTGCCTGTTGCTGGCCTCCTGGTTGAATGAATGCTGACAGCGTGGAACTTGCTGGAGGAGGTGTTTCTTGTTCAAGAAGAGAGACCAGAATGAATCTCAATGGAGAGACAGAGCATATATACCCAGCAGCCGCGAGTCCTCTATGAGTCATGTTGGGAAAACCCGAGAAAGTCGCCGGTCTCTAGTTTCGTTGCTAGGTTACCGTACCATCTGGTGTCGCCGCTCGCTTGGTTGCTAAGGAAGGCGTCGCAGGTGGGATGCAGCTACGCAGTTTGTAGGGGAGACGTCCACTACAGGCTAATCTCACCAACGACAGATATTCTATTCAACTCGGTCGCTGTACACTCAACTAAGAAAATCAGTGTCACGGGTCAGGTGAATTTCTTATGTCTAATTTTATAATCTAATCAGAGATTGAGTTTGTCAGGAAAAAGTGAAATGGACGCTAAACACACACACTAACAACTCTACTTACCAGAAAACCACAAACCACAGCCAAGGAATTCTTCCTGGGGAGCGGTTCGGTCTTGGAGATTTTGAGTTTGACAGAAACTTTTCAGGAGATTAACGAATTTCTTAAATAGACAACTGACACTAACTAAACTACAAACATCAGATTCTCTGATGTTTGGGCATCAAAATAATCTAACTTCAGTAACACTTGGAAACTCATGGCTATTCCCAAGGACAATATAAGGATATTCCACTCGTACTGACAGACTTGACACTCAGTCACTCACTTGACAAGTTTTACCAACAATAAAGACAGTTGAAGCTTTCAACATCACTCTCAATGGCTCTTGAATGTTATAACTGCAATCAGATATATCTAAGTTGCCTCAACATATGCAACCACAGCTGCAATTTCAAATTCTGTGTCGTTATACTAAGGAATAACAAAGTCTCGGGTGCATTCTCAGATTGAAAGAAAACGAAGAACTCAGGCGTCCTGAATAGATGAGAAAACGGACTGCTCGGACGGGGGACTCAAATAAAGAAATAATAGCTACATGTTTTGTGGGCTATTGAGCGTAATATGAATCGTCTGATTTTACGTTAACTGACGTGTACGACCGTGGTCATTACACAGGCACCAATCTGGTGGCCCTCCTTTGAACATCTGCAACCAACTGACAGTCCCTAGCATATCTCGGGGACCGGGTGGAGTGACAGGACTCCAGATGAGGAAGCACTTCACTCTTGAAGATCGTTACGAGAGACGGACCGTCTAGATATCTGAACGACTTTCTTATCAGACCCAATAATTTATTTGCCTGATTTACCTCCTTCTCGCAATGGCCCGAGAACTTCAGTTCATTGTCAACATACACACCTAGATCCTTCTCACATGCAGTCTCAAATAGTGCAGTTTCTTCATCCCGTTGGGACATATGATACGCCTCCTTACCGTTGGTACGCCCCAGGTGCATCCTCTTACACTTCGTGACATTGAATCTCAGCAGCCATTTCTTCGACCATTCTTGGAGCTCACAGAGATCCTTCTGCAGTTCTTCACAGTCCGCTTGGTTCTTGATTTCCCGAAATAACTTGGCGTCATCGGCAAACATTTGTATGGAGGAGTGTACAACGTCAGGCATGTCATTTATGAAACAAACAAATAACAGCGGGCCCAATACACTGCCCTGTGGTACCCCAATCGTGACAGGATCGGATAACGATTTCGTACCATTAATCACCACACACTGCTTGTGGTCATGTAGAGAGTCTTTTATCCACGCCAGGACATTTCCCCGAATTCCGTACCCTTCCAGTTTGATTTTCAGCCTTTCGTGGGGGTACACTGTCGAAAGCCTTGGCAAAATCTAGGTATATATTGGCGATATTAGCACCCCGTTCCAGAATATGGGTCCAAATATCCAATCCTTGAGCAATTGTGTTAAGCAGGAGCATAAAATCGTGTTGGCAATCCTTTACAAGGTTGTTTCGTAGTAGATGTTCCATCGCAGCATCTCTGATAATACTCTCAAGTAGTTTACATATTATGCTGGTCAGGCTCACCGGTTTATAGTTGTTCCTGGAGTGACGATCGCCCTTCTTGAAGATAGGACTCACATGTGCCACTTTCCATTTATTGGGGACCTTTTGTTCATCCAGGCATTTACAAACAGGATCTTCAGGGACTCGGCAAGTTCGTTGCACAACTCTCTTAGCACTCTAGGATGCACCATGTCAGGGCCGGGACTCTTATGGACCTTTAGCTTTGACAGTTTATTTCTAATACCCGCTTCTATGAACACAATGTGGGTCAGTGCTGTGTCGAACCGTCTGACCTCAAACGCAGGAAGGTTAATCGCATTCTCTCTTGTGAACACCGAGGAAAATAAGCTGCTCAATGCCTCAGTTTTATGCTGGTCATATGCGTAACTACCATCTTCAAGCCTCAGGTCTGATTCTCCTACTCGCGTTTTTAATTTTGACTTTGCATAGCTGTAAAACGCCTTTGGGTTTGACTTGTCAAACCCGATAGACAGCTGTCCCCTTAATATTGCTAGGATGGTCTTTCATTTTATATATTATGATATTGCTTTTGTCTCTATATGTTTTTATTTTGATGTCTTGCATTTTCTATACTAAGTAACTGAATAAGCAGTCCATCATCTGCCCTATTGCTACACATCCAACAATATGGGCGTCTTTTTCCTTCTATGCGATAAGTGGATTTGCTAATGAATGTACTGTATTATCTGTATATATAAAAAGATTTAAGGGCCAAAAATATTAGCGGAATTTTGTGAGTTATAGCGACTTTTAATAACATTTTGGTTCTCAGAGTTGGCAACAGTTTGTGTTTGTTTATACTGGTATTGCGTTGGCACCACACGTGAGACCTGAGGAGTTAGTATTCTTACCAACTTTTTTAATGTTTTTTTTTTAAAGGTAACTGCAGAAATAAAGCCTGAAGCTATGAGACGAAAGGCAAGTGCTTTAGATTCGTTATTTTTAATCAGGGCTAATTTGGAGGACTTCACAGCCGCTTCCCATCCGTCTCAGTAACAGTAAGTTCGCCCACGACGGGTGTTAAGTTATGCCAGGTTAGGTAGTTAATATATAGGACTGGTATTTTTGTAATGGTGCACACAACTTTCCTACCCTAAATATATTATCATATTCGAAAAAAGTCTAATTTTAAGATAATTTTCTTCTATTACATTACCGTCTCAAACGTATAATAACGGAGAGAGCGCATGCCAAGTCTTTCTCTATTTTCTTCTATTAATCTTCAGCCATTATCACCTCCCCAACCTCCCACTTAGTGTGTTTCCTTCATAAATCGTCATGAACATGCATTCCCGTACACGTCGTGCGGTCAATCAAAAGTGTTTATTTTTTTTGTCACCAATTAAAATGAATTGTGGCTTAATTTGTGGTATTTTTGCCCAATGAGATTCGATTGTAATTTTGGGTCTCGTATATCGAAATTCAAATTCATTTCCTACCATGGAAATCTGCAATGGGTGTCACTTCAGTTATATTGAGTTGATTGCGCGTTTTGGGAAAAAAAAGGTAAATTTTCACTAATGCACCAGTCTTTGTTTGGATATTAAAAATATGTTTTTCTGGTGTTATTTGATGAGTTTCGAACGAATTTGATATTCAATTCAGCTGGAAATCAATAGTTTTTGAGATTCCCCCCCCCCCCACCCTACCCATCAATCTTAACGAAAATGTATATTTTTTTTAGTAAATCACATAATAAAAAAACAACAAACCAACAAAACCAAATCTAACCCAACACTATTTTTCTGATAAAACTCTGCAGTTATCGTAAAATAATCTCTATCACAATGTCGGCACAGCTCTTTCCACCGGGTCCGACTAATTACCCAAATGTACCCAAATGTAGTTGCGATGAAGTCAAATAATGGTCCTAGATGAATAAATCAGACTGCCAATCACTTCTCGACTAGTATTTGGTGTCACAGTCACAAAAAATTGGTAAACTTAATTTAATCTGAGTTAATAGATTGAGTGCATGTACCTAACCTAACCTAACCTAACCTCGACAAGTATTTGGTGTCACGAAGTCACAAAAAATTGGTAAACTTTATTTAATCTGAGTTAATAGATTAAGTGCATGTACCTAACCTAACCTAATCTAATCTAACCTAACCTGACACAACACAACTCAGATTAAATTAAGTTTACCAATTTTCTTTGACTTTATGGCACCAAATAATAATCGAGAAGTGATTTGCAGCCCGAATTACGCTTGTACGACCATAATTTGACTTCATTGCGGCTACATTTGGGTACATTTGGGTAATTCCTCGCTCCGTCGGTACGTGCACGCTATCTATTAACTCGGATTAAAGTAAGTTTTCCAATTTTTTGTGACTTTCTGACACCAAATACTAGTCGAGAAGTGATTAGCAGTCCGATTTATTCATGTAGGACCATTATTTGACTTCATTGCGGGTACATTTGGGTAATTAGTCAGACCGCTTTCGTTCTTTCCACCTGTTCAGCCATACAGTATCTGGTTATTCTGGTACTGAAAAATCAAATCTCTGCTCCCAACACACCCACGCATTGTTTATTGGCTATGACAAAAAAACTCTTGCCCAATTATAAGTCTTCTATCGCTATAGCCAGTAAGAAACACCACGCCCTGCACATGTGCTGTAGAAACTTAAGAAGCCAACACGAAGGTAAGGAGCAATGGGTGATGGGTGATCAAACCTCCTCTGTGAGACGTAAACAACAAATGGCGACACTTGTGACTGACCAAATCCAA
Source organism: Homarus gammarus (assembly GCA_958450375.1). Classification (NCBI taxonomy): domain Eukaryota; kingdom Metazoa; phylum Arthropoda; class Malacostraca; order Decapoda; family Nephropidae; genus Homarus; species Homarus gammarus. Next base: position 21,703 of record CAUDMG010000852.1, read on the forward strand.
TAATATTGAAAAATTAATACCTCGGTTATCCTTAATATCCGACGGAAATATCACAGAAGAAAAAGGTCTTAGAATTGTCTAAGCATTGCGTACTAAAAAAAATATTAATGACAGCAAGAGAAATACCGATGCAAGATCGAAAATTCACCCCCAAAAACAGACAAGCTACAGCATTTTTTAGATCTCGTGGTGTTATCCCGACCTCAGTAATGTGTCCTAAGTGTAAGAACGAGTGTAAATATCAAGGTCAACTTAGTTGGCATGAACCAGGCCAATAAGGTAAGAAATAAGTGATTCCATCATATGGGGACAGTAAGTTAGGTCAGGTCAGGTTAGGTTAGGTTTAAGTGTTTTTCTAGTGTTTTTTGGTGTATTTTGCATTGGCTTGGCCATGATTTTTGTCGGAAAACGTCCCACCCAAAACCAACGATAACTAAAAAACGGGCAATTTCCAACGAAAATCAAGGTCAAAACCAATCAAAACACACAACAATACACTAGAAAAGACATAGTTTTACAGTGTAACAGAGTTGTGTGCACTAATGCAAATTTACCAGAGGACTGACCCGCGGATGAGTTATTTTTATTAATGTTTATTTTCTTCGGTAACTTTTCTTACATTATTTTCATCAGTGAGTTTGGTAAATTTTTACTTTAGGACATGAGTCCCTAAGGGTTGGCCAATATGTTTTTTCCATGTATTGTGAACGAATCTGACCTTCATTTTTGGCAAAAATTGCTCGTTTTAGCCCCCCCCCCCCCACCTCCCCAACAATAATGGGGGACAGCCTGGGAAATCGGGGTTTTTGGGTGGGGGAGAAAACGAATCATCTAACCTAACAAACCCTAACCTAACCCAACCTCTAGCTTGGGGCCTCCGCCCCCAGACCCCCGGTAGTCTTCACTTAAACTAACCTAAATGTTTCCGTAGTTTAAAACTTTGGGGCGCGCCATGTTCGAAAGTACAATACTTTAGTTAGAAGTGGAAGGACCAGGGATACGTAAGAAGTGGATGGAATGTTCGTCTTTCTCGTAATACTCGGCAATATAATTTAAATATTCGTAGGAGCACAAATGACAACCAACCCCCACCACGGCCATTGTGAGACTGGTCAATGAAATTAAAATCGTACCCAGGATGCTTCCTATGAAAAATATCAAATGGGATTAGTTGAAAAAATTTGCGTGATGATATTGATACATCATTGGTCACAACTGGATGATGTCAGTCAATATTGCGTGATGCGCCAATAGCATCTTGCAGACGAAGGCTGAAAATTGTGTAAAATCAGTTAAAATCAATTGTGTCGCTATTATCCATTTCTGCCTGTTATACAGTGACCCCTCCTTTAACGAACTCAATCCGTTCCAGAAGGTCGTTCGTTAACCGAAAAGTTCGTTAACCGAAACCATTGTTTCAATGGGTTTTTAGGTAATTGGTTCCAGCTCACCGAAAATTTCCTAAATTCAACAAAAATGGTAGAAAAGTTCACTTACTTTGAGGTGTGTATGTAGAAGGCTCCTGGATGATGATGATGGGATTTAGAATGGGGGTGGAGGAGAAGGAAGAAGAGAAGGCATTGGGGTGGAAGAGAAGTCACCCCATGGCGCCATTTCACCCATAAAATTTTAGCTCTCTTGGTGTAATTCAAGATTATTTTCTTTAAATCAACACTGCACTGCATTATATATTGTCAATATGTAAAATATATTTCAAAATGACCAATAATTTGCTTGGAAACACAGAAAAAAAGCGTTTAGTTGAAGAGAGTCTCAAGCAAGATGTTACTTCCACTGAAACCAGAGAGAGACTAACTCATGTCTGGTGTGTTAAGAGGCTGGATGCCGCACATTAAACTAGTCACTTTACCTTCAATTATGTTCAATAATTGTTAAAATGACTTAAGAAATTGAATATTAAACTTTTAAAATTATTGAATAGTATAAACTTCTTGATATTTACTAAAATAGTAAGGAATTTAAGCCCTAGAACCGATTAATGTATTGGCGGACTGATACTAAAGCTGGTTGCCCGGTCAGTGCAAGCGAAAACATGTTGAGGTCGGTTCGTAAGAACTTCGTTAACCGAATTTTTTTTCGTTAACCGAATTGAAGATCCTTATGGAAGGCAGTTCGTTAATCGAAATTACGTTAACCGAGGTGTTCGTTAAACGAGGGGTCACTGTATATGGGGTTCAAAATGCTCAGAATAGGGAGATCTAAATGTTTCAGAACAGGTGGGTAGTTTATAACTTTCCTGCGTGCTATGTCCTAAAGTAAAATAATACTGTGAGTTCTGATATGATAATCATTTATTGTGCAAATTTTTAATTTTATAGATAGTAATTAGGCGTCTAGGCGCGCACTAGTTTGTCTTCCAGGAGGTAATGAGGCCCAGAACTGCGCCTGGGGCAGTTTGTTTTTCATCGTGTCGTGTGAAGGTTGTCGCCGCTCTTACATGGACGTAATTTGCGAATTTAGGGATAAAGACAACGAGACCCTTCAATTGTTTAAAGATCACGGCATTATTCCTTTAGATAGAGACTGTCCACACTGTGGGAATCCCTGAGCTTTTAGACCGGAAAGAAATTTGTTTCATTGTAATATGAAAATTATAAACAAGAAAAGTAAGTGGCTGGAGCATTGTGGCTACAGAGTTAGTCGATATAAAGGAACTTGGCTTGAAAATGCCAAGATTCAGCCTAGCGTTTTGATATTATTTATTAAATTATTTTACGAAAGTATTTTACACAGAAATACTGTATTGTGAAATAACACTTCCTCAACGCCGTGGCTTGACGTTTCTTGCCATCACAATAAATCACTCGGCCACTCGGGCTCTTTAGCGCTGATGTGCCCGCATCATCTTGCTCCAAAAAATGCCTCAAATTTCACCATATCATAGTAAGTTCTTTCTGTTTAATATACCAGGAGGTCCGTTACTTAAGGTTAGGTCTTTGCTATCTAAACTTCCCTCTTTTGGTTTCTCTCCCCCACTTGTTTTCTCATCTCTAGCTTCCTTGAGAACCGATCCATGGCAGTTGTTGTCGAGGGATCGATTTCTCGCTCTTTCTCTACCAGTAGTGGCGTCCCACAGGGTTCTGTTCTTTCACCAACTCTCTTCCTTCTTTTTATCAATGATTTACTTCACACTACAACTAATTCTATCCATTCTTACGCTGATGATTCTACTCTTCACTCTTCCTCACGTTTTCCCCTTCCTCCTAACTCTCAAACTAGATCTGTTTCTAGAACTGATATCATTACTTCTATCAACGTGGATCTGTGCAGCATCTCTGAATGGGGAGGTACAAACTTGGTTAAGTTCAATAGTAATAAAACTCAATATTTACCAATTACACTTTGTAAATTAGACGATCTCCCACCAATCACATTTCAGGATGCTATCATCCTCCCAAATTCTGAAATAAATATGTTAGGCCTCACCATTTCCTCCAATATGTCCTGGAAATCACACATCCTTAGTATAACTAAAGCTGCCTCCCGAAAGTTGGGTATGCTGTATAGATACAGTATAACCTTTTTTTTCTATATTTACAATTTCTTTCCGTTCTTCCCCCCCCCCCCAGGCTCCGTTGTTTGTCGTTTGACCTGTGCCCGGGTGGGCTAATTCCCGTAAAAAAAAAAGGTAGGTTTGTTTGGTTAGGTTGGTTAGGTCTCTTCTTCATACCCACAAATGTTAAGTAATGATTGTTTTAACTATCCATTTTTTAACACATATGCACAAACTAAAACAGTGTCCACTGTAAAATAACAGTGAAAATCCTGCATTTTTATAATCGTTTTCAATCAATTTCGGTCACGGGTTAGTCCTATATAATTACTTTGCAGCAGGTAGGCTAAACAAGAAATATCACATATTATACAGTATAGTCTCGATTTACGCGGTCAATTGAACCTGTGGAGGTCCGCGTAAACTGAGAAATGTGTAGACGAAATAACAGAACCTATGAGATTAATTGAAATAGAGACTGGGCCGACCCCCAAACTACACTTTTTCCTACACAATACGTACGTTGTAGTAAAAATAACATCTTAATTTTATGATGGTATGCACACACAATTAATATTTAAGAGAAATACAGTCGCCGGTTAATGTCCATTCAAATAATGGACTCAACCCCCCCCCCCCCCCCTCTTCCCACGCTCGCTGGCTCCCTCCCTCCCTGAGAAATGTTTGGGGGAAAAGATAGGTTATTTAGGTTTAGTAATAAATAATACCTCAGACTATAGTTAGGATAATATAATTTACATTGCTGGATTCCTTGCAAGACAGCAAATAATTTGAATTCTAAATGTCATATACTATTTTGCACAAAAGATAAAATATTTGCTCTCTCTAATATAATTCTTAAATTACAGTAGATCTAAAATTTGTATGTCTAATGCAAATTTTAGTTTGTTTATATTCAAATTAATCACTATCTTAGAAGAATTCCAGCAATATAAATTATATTCTGGCCGGGTTATTTCTTTGAATTTTATGAGCTAAAAACAAATATCTTCAGTAAATAAACAAATTATACTTCACCAGACACAATACATTACATATGTTGTAGTAAAAATAACATCTTAATTTTATGATGGTATGCACACACAATATTTAAGAGAAATATCGATAATATTAGGTTTTTTTAACACTTACGTTAGTAGAAGAGATGGCTGTGTACACGGGGATTAGGGTTGGTTCTGAGGCAGAGGGCAGATTATTGGCCCTCACCTGTATCACTATCCACCACAGAGGCTTGCAGGGCCTCTTTGTCAAACCCCTTAAAGTCCATATCCTCACTATCACTGACTTGGGCTGGCTGTGGTGGGTGAAGAACTCGGTATTGTTATGTTGACTGGGCGACCTTGGGCGCACCCTGCCCGCGCCACTTCCTGCGTAAATGATGGAATGAACCGCGTAAATAAAAATTGTCGGTCTGGCAAGGTGCCGCGTAAATGACCAAACGCGTAAACCAAATCCGCGTAAATCGAGACTATACTGTAACGGATTTCTTCTAATTTAAATTTACACATAAACCCTCTCTCTCATCATTGGGTAGCACTACAGTATTTGCATCGGTGATCTGAATCCCGTCATTAACTTTAAAAATTCGCCGAAGAAAAAGTTTTCAGGAAAATTGTGTAAAATTTTCGTGTGTCATAGATGACTGCATGATCTTGTGAGTGAAGCTTCTAGAAAGTATCAGTAATATCTCCGTTCGCCGGAATCCCTCAAACCTGGAACTCTCCAATAGCCAGAATTTAAATTTTCTTGGAAAATCGTTCCCAAAGCTGGAATTTTTCGGAAAATTCCGGCTTTGGGAATGATTTTCCGAGAGGTACATTTTCTGGAAAATTCTGAAAAAATTTCCCAGTACCTGGAACATTCCGGGGATGGGTGATTTTTTTCCGGGTTTGAAAGATGATAATCAGGCACATTTTATGGAAATTCCAGGAAAATTTTTCCATTTTCCGAAAATTTCTGGAACTTCTGAGAACATTTTTCCGTTACTCGGAAAATTCTGGGGATCAGGATTATTTTTCCGACTTTGAGAGAGCCGTCTCATTACCCGGAAATCTCTCATTCCCGTAAGTGCTCTACACCAATTGTTGTGGCTAACGGAGATATCACTGTACCAAAGTATGGGTGGAGTTCTGCTGTCCATCAGTGTCTTCCCCTTCAGCAGTGCTGGTAGGTCACATTTGTCTCTTTATTTCCTCTCACCCTCCCCACAATTAGTCATATAAAAATTCCAAAGCCACCACTGGAGAGCTTATACAATTCCACTTCTATACCTATGATAATGTCTTGGTAGGTTTGTGAGAAAATACACTGTATCTGAGATATGATGTTGGGATCACAAATACAGGAAGTTATTTAATTTTATTTATGTATTTTTTTTAGTGAAAAACTAGTTTTATTCTCGAGCCAGTGATGTATAAATCATGCCAAAAAAATTTCTTCTGCGATCAATTGGCTGCAGAATGAAGATGAACTGACCTCACGTGGGTGGTTCCACATAACTTTTGCTGTGGTCACATAAACTTACTTTCACTTTTATCCTCTTCGCCACTGATTGGCTTGTTAGCCGCTTGGGCGATCGGTCACGTCTCTTTTCATTTATATTCTTCACCAAAAGATCGGCTTGCTAGCCGCCCGGGCGATTGGTCACGTCTCTGTCACGCACTGTTGGCAAATACTGGGCATGCACCGGCTCCTGAATGCACCTGAACCCGCTCCAGTGTTGGTCAAGTCTTCTCTTGAAAGAGCTCACACTCGGTGCCGTCACAACGCTCTCTGGTAGATTGTTCCAAGCGTTTACAACCCTCACTCCGAAAAGTTTGCCCTCACGGTTTTCTGGACGTGCGGCTTCTTCAATCTTGAGCTGTGACCCCCTTGTGGGGCGAGCGTCCGCCAGCTCCAAGTAAGGACACTCAACTGAGTAGTGCCCCCTGAGTTGCTTATACACCTCAACTAGGTCCCCCCTTGCCTGTCTGTAGTATAAGCTAGGCAAGTTCAGGCGCTCCAATCTCTCAGGGTAGCTGAGGTGCCGAAGTGCAGGCACCAGTCTGGTGGCCCTCCTTTGAACATTTTCAACCAACTGACAGTCCCTAGCATATCTCGGGGACCAGATGGGGTGACAGTACTCCAGACGGGGAAGCACTTCACTCCTGAAGATCGTTACGAGGGACGGACCGTCTAGATATCTGAACGACCTTCTTATAAGACTTTTTGTGTGTTCAAGAGGGCTAATATCATTTAATGCACAGAGAAAATGTTTTACATGCAAGTAGAGTACTGCACAGTACTGTATGTGGTCGTTTTAATATGATGCAGTAACTAGCTCATAATTTGCTTGTTAGAGAATTTCTACATTTACCATTAAATGTGAAGCACTGCAGGGTGATGGTGTGTGCTCCAATTAATGTTTTCCTTTTTATTATTTATAGCAAGTGATTAAACACAATCTTTTTACCAACCTAAAACTGTGTCAGTCACAATTAACCAATATATTTTTGCAGTCATGCTGTAGATGTTTAAAATATTATACTACAGCTCACAGTATCTCCTTGAAAATGCTATAGGTATTAATTTACATTGTTTTTATTTGCAGAAATGGCTGGGACTAGCATACTCACAAGTTGCACCTTGGAATGGGTTCAAGATAAGGGTTTGTGCTCACCAGCAACAGTGACTGCCTTAACTAATTTAGGATACAAACAACTCACCACTATCCAGCTACATGCTTTTCCACAGTTATTGGCCAAATCCAATACTTTCCTTCATGCCCGTACAGGGTCTGGTAAAACATTAGCATTTTTGATACCCACCATAGAGAGATTAAGAGCCATGGGATTCAAAAAGTCACATGGTGAGTGAGACTTGCTCTAGAATCCTTATAGTGTAAATGTGATATACCAAATATGGATTACATGTTACCTACATACCGTACTGTATTCATATTCATATACTGTACTGTACTATACTTTTTATAATTGGTGCTTTGATATATTCCATAACAGGTGTTGGAGCACTTATAATCACCCCTACAAGAGAATTGGCACAGCAAATAGCACTCGTCTTGAAACCTCTTGCAAATGCACATGGATTTTCATCTCTGATACTAATTGGAGGAACAAAATTGACTGGTGTGGATTTGAAAAATGGTAAAAAATATTGTTTACATAATTTTTAATGAATGAATCCTATTTTACTACAGGCACACCCAGATCTGTGAAAGGGAGGGTTGTGTTCCCGAAAAACCTTTTGTAAATCGAAGAATATTTTCCCATAGACTTTCAGTTATAAAATTTGAGATATGTTGTTAAGGAAAAAACTTTCCCAAAACATTTTTAATTGCTACAAACCATGTTTTTAATGAGTATTTGTTGTGTACTCAATGATTTCAGTATTGCCTCCATATACCAAAGTAATTGGTGAGCAGCTAGTTAGGTATGGGGAGATGGTATAAAATGAATTCGAAAAATTTTTCCGATACGTACTAACCTTTTGTTTGGTAAGTAATACCTCCATTAGCCAGAATCCCTTTTCACCGGAACTCTCCAATAGTTGGAATTGAAATTTGCTAAGAATTTTTACGAAAAAATTCTCAATTCCGGGTGCATTATCTGAACATTCTAAGGAAAAATCTGGAAAATCTAAAAAAAATATTTCTGGGTCTGGGAATAAATTTTCAGAGCATGGGTGCATGGGTGGCCTCGCTGTTTGGATCACTGCTGCCATTGTAGAAGGTTGTTCCATCGCTAGCTGTTGTTTTGTGGACAATTTGTGTTGTGCAGTTCTGTACATTATTGTACCAGAAAATTAAACAGCCAAGAATACAGTGTTAAAGCAGCGTTAATAACATAAAAAGTGATTACAGTTACGTATACTATGCTGTACATCAGTAAGTGGGAAACACTGGAGCACTTTATCTTTCATCTTTATTCAAGGCATCTTCAGGTCAGAAGTCCCACTAATCCACCACCCCTACAATAGGTGACCTGATATTGCATCAGGTCAGGTCAATAACATGACCCACTAATCTCCCACCCAACCTCCATCGCAAGTGTTAAGATGTGATTACAGTTAAGTATTACAGTCAGCTGAGTGAACAGGATCTGTTGGTGAGTATAGTATATACAGTATAGTAGTACAGTAGAATACATTATTTTGTTAACAGTATGAACAATATTGTGCGTGTACAGCAGAGTGGTGTTTGCATTAATAAATACAGCTCCTGTGAGATGTGCTATATAAATTCATGGAAAATACCACTTGTCTCTGCTGTAACACTCAGAACCATTCATGCCTGTATCATATACATATAGATCTTTTGTTTTTAAAATATATTTATTGAGCCAAACTTTTTGATAAAGCTTTCAAAATTATTGGGGTAAAAAAATGGTGTGTCTAACTTAATTAGAACTGATTTTATTGACTCCGGTATCAACATTTCTCTTTATTTTATATTTCTATTTTTATTTTTATTTTTTTATAAATGAATGGAATCCCCATCATATCACGTAAAAAAAAATTGTTTTAGGATATCATATTGGAAACGTCTCAAAGATATTTTATTCAGGATTATTATTCATAGTATCAAATTCATCTCTCTTACCCAATTAGAAGTTTAGATCAAATGCTGTGAGGAAGGGAGGGAGAGGGGGAAGGGTCCATTGGTGGGTAAATGTGACCCCCCCCCCCTTTCTCCCGCAAATGGTCAACTCTCATTCATTGTTTGTCAGCAACTCCTGCCTCATGAACCAATAATCTCCCACCCAACCTCTATTGTATGTGTTAAGAGGTGATTACAGTTATGTGTTACAGTCAGCTGAGTGAAGTGTCTGTTTACTGTAGGGCTGAGGCTAAAGATGGCAGGATCTGCTGGTGAGTACAGTAAGGCGTCCTCGCTGAACGTCGGGGTTATGTTCCTGAAAATGCGACATTATGTGAAACAACGCTAAGCAGATAAATTTTCCCCATAAAAAATAGATAATATACGGGAGTTATGTTCCTGAGCCTCCCTTTGCCCCATGAAAAAAGTTACATATGCAGAAAATCATTTCCATTTTTATAGAAAATAGTATATAGAACTACAGTACTAAGTTTGTATTGGTACTCACCGATGGGCGGAGGTGGTAGAGCGAGTGTGTGGTCGGTAGTGGAGCGAAGGAGGAGGAGGGTGGTGAGTCACTGAGACTCTGCGGCTGCCTCCTCCTCCTCCTGCTCTGACTGGGGTTCCTCTGCTGCTGATTGCTCCTCCTCCGTTGTTGTTTGCTCCTCCTCGGCTGCCGGCTGTTGTGAAGAAGCTCCTTCTGCCATCCCGCGACGAAAAAATTAATCCAGTGTTGATTGCTTGGTGCTTCTCACCTTCTCCTTATAGATCTCGGTGTAGCAACTTAGACTGTCCTCAATTCTGTGTTGTACCTTTGAGCTAAGTTCTCTGTTTGGGTCGTCATCTAGAAGCATTTGCATTGCTTGCTGGAACTTATTCAATGATTCTGCCAACCTCTTTGAAATTAGCGTTCGTTGAGGTTCTTCTTAATTGTCATCGTCTTCAACGGGACTGTCTTCTATCAATTGTTGCAGATCATCGTTTGTGAGCTTTTCTGTAGGGGATGCCAGGATTTCCTCAATATCCTCTGATTCCAGCTCATCAAAGCCTTCCTGTCTAGCCAAGCTGAGGATATCCCTATTCGCAGCTGGGACTAAATTCGTGAATCCCGTAAAACTGTTGATGCACTCGGGCCACAGTGTACGCCACACACCATTCAGGTAACTTTCTGAAACCTCTTGCCAATGTTGTCAATTGCATGAAGAATGTTGAAGCCGCGCCAATATTTTCGGATCGTTGGTTATTTTCTCCATCTGTAGCCTTGAGCAGCTGGGCCATGGTACGGCATAAATAATACACCTTGAATGCGGCGATGATGCCTTGGTCCATAGGCTGCATCAGTGCTGTCGTGTTGAGAGGCAGGAATACAACTGTTACACTGTCATGCAAGTTGTCGAGATTGGGAGGATGAGCTGGAGCATTGTCAAGGATCAGAAGATTTTTGAAGTTAAGGTTCTCCTTGGCATAGTATTCCTTCAGTGCAGGGATGGTGTACACATTTAACCACTGGCTAAATATGGCGCCGGTTATCCATGCCTTTTTGTTTGCCTTGTAAATGACAGGAAGGTGATCCTTAGAGTAACCTTTCAGGGCCCGTGGGTTGGCAGTGCGAGAAATCTGCATAGGCTTAAGCTTGAAGTCGCCGGCAGCGTTCGCGCCAAGCAGCAGCGTCAAGCGGTCTTTTACTGCTTTAAAACCTGGCGCTCTTTTTCCTCCTTGGAGATGTAGGTCCTCTCAGGCATCCTCTTCCAAAAGAGACCAGTCTCATCCACATTGAAGACTTGTTTTGGTGAGTAGCCTCCTTGCTGGATAATGTATTTGAATTCTGGCGGGAATGTCTGGGCAGCAATCTTATCTGATCTAGCAGCTTCACCAGTCATCTTAATATTGTGGTATTGTGGAAGTTATAACGATGCTTAAATCATTGAAACCATCCTCGGCTGGCCGTAAAGGTCTCTTCCTTCGATCCTTCTCCCTCTGCCTTATGTTGCCAAACAAGGATCTGGCCTTATGCTGGATAACCATAAGGCTCGCAGGGGCATTGCGTTGATTCTGGTCCTCCATCCACATTGCCAGCATCTTTTCCACCTTCTCTATCACAGTCCTTCTAGTACAAGTCGTCTGCTAGGACAAACGCACTCAGAGAAGAACCACTTGCAGCACTAACCTTAATCTTGTCAGCGTTGGTCCAGATAGTACGCACCATTGTGGGGGTTAGACCAAGCACAGCGGCTATGTCCACAGCACGTTCCTCTTTTTCAAATCAGGTTAATACATCCATTTTCGTAGCAAGAGTAATGGTCTTACCCTGCCTATTCACTACACTAGCATCAGTAGCACTTGATGGACTCTTGGAAGCCATTTCGAATGGTTAGAGTGCAGTTTTAGAGCAAAAATACTTTAGCTCGCACGAATGATGTGAAGTCTTAACAGAGACTGGCTTGGCGTCGTTTGGGGATGCTGTGACGTTCTGCAAGTGAGGGCAGCGCGCCGAGTCGAGAGAGTGTAGCACGGCCGTAAGTCGAAAATGCGAAAATAATACATAGAAATTCAAAAATGAAATACAGTACCGTAAAGGTAATCAATAATGAAAAATTAATAAAGTGTTACTGTGCACTTACCTTTAATGTAGTCTGCTGAATGCACACGGGGCCTCAATAATTTTTTAATTAAGCGTGGAGACAGGGTTGGAAAAAATCATGATTTTTTTAAAAAAAAATGAAAAAAATCGATTTATTTGATTTAAATCAGATTTTTTTATTTAAATAATTTGTTTTTATTTTTTTATTAATCTCATCAAAATAGTATTTTTAAACCATAAAAACAGTATTTTTCAACCAGAGCTTATTCAGGGTAATAAAACAGAAAATTGGCATTAGATATTTATACAGTAGATGTACCAATGGAATTTAACACAATAATATTCTTTTGTAAAATAAAAGAAAACTGGTAACATATCTTACATTTGAGTGCACAAATCCAAACGTAATAATGAAATTTAATATAAATGCTCTTATTGGATTACAGTGTTTCAAAAATTAATTACTTAACTTCTTCAAGTCAACAGAATAATATTCTCATTTTGTAAAAAAAATAATGCTGGTAACAAGTTTATTTTCTTTTGCATTTGTAGGATTATAGTGTAGGGTATTAAGAATTACCGGTAATAACTTCAAGTCAACGCAATATTCTCATTCTGTAAACAACAAAAATAGTTCAAAACATTTAAATTAGCTTAGTTGAACATTGAAATGCTTTTGTACTGTGACAAGCTTAGATGCCTTTTCCTGTCCTAGGCGATTTCTTACCTTTGAGTGTACAAATCCTTATGTGGAAAAAATTCTCTCAACCCCTGCTGATGATGCAACAGCTGTAAATAATTGCCTAGGAACATCCATTACATTTTCTGTCATATCATTGGCAAAATACTGCCACCAAGCAAGGGGTGAGAGAGATTTTACAACATCTTTACCAAAATAGACCTCTTTAAATGGTGCACTTCTTCCATGGAAGGACATTAATGTTGAAAGGAAATGTGGAAGAGACTCGCACACATACTGTTCTGCAATGTCTCACTGTTCAGGAGTCAGATGTCTGCCCTGATACCTTGGATCTATCACATTAGCTAGAAAATGGGCAGGTGTCAATACTACTTTGATTCTTTTTTCAAAATTATCCATATCATTCTTATCTGTTAAATACTCCTTAATATCAGTTTTCAGTTTTACCCAGATTTCTACAGCATCACATTATAGGGTATGTTCTCTCTGGACACAGTCCAATGCCACAGCAATAGGCTTAAGTCTCTCTAAATAGTCTTCTGCAGTTCTTTTTAATGCCTTATCATTAACTTTCCTTTCAATGTCTTCACTATTTTCTTTGCACACTTTGACAAGGTTCTCCCAGTTCTTTAAATAAGATTCAATAGAATCTGTCACTGTGTTCCATCGTGTCTCTGATGGCATTACAGTTGTAACCCACTTAACGCGGTCAATAAAACCCAGAGGGTACCGTGTTAAGTGAAAACCTCGCTAAGTGAACAACAGAACATATGGGATTAATTCCAATAAAAACTGGCCCATCCCCAAACTCCACTTTTTCCGACACAAGACCTATGTTCTAGTAAAAATAACATCTTAATTTTATGATGGTACATGCACACAATTAATACTTAAGAGAAATAGAGAAATACAGTCGCCAAGTTAATGTCCATTCAAATAATGGACTCAACTCCCTCCCCCTCTTCTCACACTACACTGCTGGCTCTTCCCTCTCTGAGAAATTTTTTGGGGAAAACCACTAAATTTTAATAAATAATACCTCAGATTAAAGTTAGGATAATATAATTGACATTGCTGGATTCCTTGTAAGACCAGGAATATTTTGAATACAAATGTCATATATTTTGCACAAAAAATAACATATTTACTCAGAGTAAACTTTATATCTAAAATTTGTATGTCTAATGCAAAATCTATGATGTTTATATTCAAAATGATCACCAAATTGTAAGAATTCCAGCAATATAAATTATATTCTGGCCAGGTAATTTGTATGAATTTTATGAGCTAAAACAAATATCTTCAGTTAATAAAAAAAAAAATATTCTTCACTGTAACAGATGGTCGGTCCGTCCCTCCCTCCCCCCCACCCCCCCACCCTCCACCAACTGTCCCACCAGATGTGTGGGAAAACCAGAATATTTGCCTTTTTAGTAATAAACAATACCTCAAACTAAAGTTAGGATAATATAATTGACATTGCTGGATTCCTTGTAAGCCCAGGAATATTTTGAATACAAATGTCATATATTTTGCACAAAAAATAACATATTTACTCAGAATAAACTTTATATCTAAAATTTGTATGTCTAATGCAAAATCTATGATGTTTATATTCAAAATGATCATCATATTGTAAAAATTCCAGCAATGTAAATTATATTCTGACCGGGTAATTTGTATGAATTTTATGAGCTAAAACAGGCAGTCAGGCAGGGTGGGAGGTGGGGGGTGGGGCGAATCTAAAAATAGCTCTGAGCCGGACACTCACCGCGTATACGTGGAAAAAACCCGCGTTAAGTGAAAGTTCAGCTCTGGCGAGGCACTGCGTATGCGGTAAAACGCGCTAAGTGAAACCGCGTTAGGTGGGGTAATACTGTACTAGCATTGTTCCTCCTGCTCTTCTATACAAAGATCCTGGGATGTGATGATTTCTGAAGTACTTAATGATTTCAGTAATGTGCTCCTTAATGTTCTTGATTTGCAGGTCTTGTGAAAGCAAATTTAACAGGTGTGCAGAATAACTGTATGTTATAATGGATTTATCTTGTCCGAATTCACTTCTCATTTTTGCCATATTAGCAGCATAATCTGTTACACCGCTTCTTACTGTTCATCCAAATTTGTCTTCACACTTTTTTGTAACACATTCAGCTAATTTCTACAGATATTCAGCTGTGTGTCTTGATTCTGTGTCTATAGAGTCAACAAGATAAATACGGTTGTCCGCTGTTAAAGTTATACATACTATAGGCTCATTATGGACATTACTCCATCCATCCATGGCCATGCAAACTGTTTTCCCACTAAGTTCTTCTGAATAATTCTTAATCACCGAATCGTAGGCTTGATCCAAAAGAGACCCTCCAATTTGATGTCTATTAGGTGGAACATATGCTGGTCTTAGCATTTTAATCATCTTGATAAACTCTTCTTGCTCCACTGTTCAGAAGGGGGAATTTGTTGCATATATATAATTAGCAACTTGCTGATCCAAAGTGACTTTTTCAGACTTAGTAGTTTTAATCACAAAACCAGTTATGCTTCTTTGTTCCATAGAACTATCCCTCTTATCTCTCTTAAATGGTGAGGGAGAAGGAGCATCTGATATATCTTTAACTAGAGATGATAATGATGAAGCTTTTGAAAGTGAGGTGCTTGGATGAGGTGATGAGAAAACAGTTATTAGTAAAAAATCATTTTGATTTAAATCATGATTTTTTTACTCTGATTTAAATTGATTTAAATCATGTGATTTGAATCATAACAACCCTGCGTGGAGACTACATTAATTGGATGAAGCAGAGGAGGAGACAGAGCTGGGTGGGTCATCAAGTTCGTTTTCTTCAGACAGGCTAACATACTTGTTTGTTGAAGGTATTGGATCATCTTAGGGAGTGAAAAGGCAGCAGTGGTGGGGCATAAGGAGACAGCAGTGAGGGACTTCTTAAAAAATATGTCCAATTTAGACTGCACAGTTTGCCTTTTCTTTTCATTGTAAATCTCCCTGTAGCAAGCAAGTGCATCTTAGATCAGTCTGTCAACTTTTGCAAAACGCTCAACATTTTGATCCATTTCTTCAAACATTTGCATCCCCTTATTAATACGGGTACTCCTCGACTTATGACAACCCGGACATACGACCGCCGTGGTCGTATAAAATATTTTTCAAATTACATATTTTCTAGTAACAACGTTAGTGATCGCGCTGTGTACTGACAAAAAATTTTTTGGTAATTCCCTTTAAAATTGCTGGCAAGCGTAAAAGTGAGAGTTCTCGTGGCGCTGAGAAGAAAAAGAGACACCCATTTTTCGACTTATGACCTGGTCGTCGGGACGGAACCCCGTCGTAAGTCGAGGAGAGACTGTAGTGGCAAATGCCTCTGCCATTTTTTTCACTGAAAACTTTTTGGGGGGTGCAGGTTCTTTTTCTACATTTTGTCTCTCTTCTTCCTCTGCAATTTTCTGTGCATCCGGTTCAATAAGATCCTCGTTACTTAGCTCTTCTGCTACACTTTCCACCAACTGCTCAACATCTTCATTATCAATTTCTAACTCCAGCTGTTTACCCATCTGCACTATCTTGTTAGTAATCTCAGAAATTGCTTCATCTTCATTAAATCCTTTGAAACTGTTCACATATCTTTTCAGGACCTTCTTCCATATTCCATTCATGCACTGACCTGTAACCTCATCCCATGCTGCAGCTATGTTCTTTGTACATTGCAAGATGTTGTATTCCTTCCAAAACTAATGGACGTTTTCTCACCTTCAGTAGCAGCAATAGCCTGAGCGAAGGTCGTATGAAAATAATACGCTTTAAAAGCAGCAATAGCACCTTGATCCATGGGTTGGATGATAGAGGAAGTGTTAGGTGGAATGTAGACTACCTTAACATCAGGGTGCAGGTTGTCCAGGTATGGTGCGTGTCCTGGAGCATTATCTAAAATTAATAAAATCTTGAACGCAAACCCTTGTTGCAGACACTACTCCTAGGCTCGTGGAATGAAACAACTCAGTTACCAATCCTCAAACAGTGCTAGGGCCATCCATGCTTTCTTATTACTGCGATAAAACACTGGCAGTGTGTGCTTGCTGACATTTTTAAAAGCCCTTGGGTTCTCTGAATGATATATCATGAAGTGTTTTACCTTGAAACCAGCTAAATTCCCCCCCAACGGAAGTGTGATTCGGTCCTTGAATGCCTTGAATCCCGGCATGGTTTTCGCCTCTTTGTGAATGTATTTCCGTTCTGGCATGCTCTTCCAGAATACAGTAAGCCAGTTTCATCCACATTAAATATTTGCTCAGGCAAATAGTTTCCCTCCACGATGACACGATCTCGCTTCTCCTTCAAAGCTTCAGCAGCACCCACATCAGCACTTGCTGCCTCTCCACTCACCTTTACACTGTGCAAACTGTAACGTTTCTTAAACCTTTGAAACCACTCATGACTTGCTGTGAAGTTTTGGTCGCACTCATCTCCTGCCTGCTCTTTCAGGCTTTCGAAAAGGCTTCTTGCCTTAGCCTGTATGGTAAGAAGGCTTAAGGGTTCACGCTTTTGCAGCTGATCTTCCATCCACATCACAAGTAATTTTTCCATCTCATGAAGAGGACCTTGTCTTTTTTTTGTCATTATTGTTCCCTTTATAGGTGCTGATCCTTTCACTACCTTACGAATTCATTCCTTGTCCTTCAAAATTGTTGATATCAGCGAGTGAGAGAAGCCAAGGTGGCGTGAAATGGTTGCTACCATTTTTCCAACTTCATATTGCATTATTATTTTCATTTTCATCTCAAAAGTAATTGACTGTCTCCTTTTCTTATCAGCACCACGAGAACTCTCACTTTTGCGCTTGCCAGCCATTTTAAAGGGAATTAGAAACGAAAATTTTGTCAGTACACAGCGTGATCACTAACAACAACGATGGCCAAACACCAACTGAGCGGACTACGGCGTGGATGCTGTACAGTGGTCCCTCGGTTAACGAGCACAATCCGTTCCAACAGGTTGCTCGTTAACCGAAACCATTGTTTCAATGGGTTTTTGGGTAATTGGTTCCAGCTCACCGAAAATTGCCTAAATTCAACAAAAAAGGTAGAAAAGTACACTTACTTTGAGGTGTGTATGTAGAAGGCTCCTGGATGATGATGGGAATTAGAATGGGGGTGGAGGAGAAGGAAGAAGAGAAGGCATTGGGGTGGAAGAGAAGTCACCCCATGGTACCATTTCACCCATAAAATTTTAGTTCTCTTGGTGTATTTTAAGATCATTTTCTTTAAATCAACACTGCACTGCATTATATATTGTCAATATGTAAAATATATTTCAAAATGACCAATAATTTGCTTGGAAACACAGAAAAAAAGCGTTTAGTTGAAGAGAGTCTCAAGCAAGATGTTACCTCCACTGAAAACAGAGAGAGACTAACGCCTGTCTGGTGTGTTAACAGGCTGGATGGCACACCAGAAACTAGTTTCTTTACCTTCAATTATGTTCAATAATTGTTAAAATGACTAAAAAAAATTAATATTAACTTTTAATATTAAACTTTTAAAATTAATGAATAGTATAAACTTCTTGATATTTACTAAAATAGTAAGGAATTTAAGCCCTAAAACCGATTACTGTATTGGCGGACTAATACTACAGCTGGTGGACCGCCAAATGCAAGTGAAAACATGTTGAAGTCGGCTCGTAAAAAACAAGTTAATTGAGGGATTGCTCGTTAACCGAAGTTAAGAATCTTATGGAAGGTAAATCGTTAACCGAAATCTCGTTAACCGAAGTTAAGAATCTTATGGAAGGTAAATCGTTAACCGAAATCTCGTTAACCGAGGCGCTCGTTAACCGAGGGACCACTGTACACCGCTAGGCGGCCCAGCCCACGCTGTCATACGGAACGGAAACGTTTCGGTATATGACCACGGCTGTCGTATGTCCGGTTGTCGTAAGTCGAGGAGAGACTGTAAAGTATAAAATAATATCTCCGTTAGCCGAAATCCCTCTTGACCGGAACTCTCCAATAGCCGGAATTGAAATGTACTTGGAATTTTTCTGGAAAATTATCTCAATTCCGGGTTTGAGAACAAATTCCAAGGTTGAAAAACACAAGCTTTTTCCGGAAATTAAAAAAAAAATTAAAATAAAAAATCTGCAAAATCTATCCAAATTTTTATTTCCGGGTCTGGGAGCAAATGTCAATTATGAAATAATGTGCAATTATCGAAAAATCTGAGAAAATGGCGAGAAAATCACTCCAAACGTTTTTGCTCAGGTCCAGAGGACAAAGGTTCCCAGTGTTATGAAAGATATAATGTTTAGCTGCATCCTCACATGGTTGGTGCGTGGGTGGGAAGACCAACCACTTGGGCAACGCTAGATTTTTCTGCTCTGGGTCTATTTATAATTACTGAGTAAACTAATATTTCTTTACATCTATATACAGTATGCAATACTAAAAAGGTAAAATAATACAGTAATAAATCTATATATACAATACTAAAAAGGTCAAATAATACAATAATAAGTCAATGTAATTCTGAGCTGAGCTAACGAGGCAAATGGTGAGGTGACGGAGTCAGGTGGTGAGGTGACATGCCAAGACACTTACACAGCACACACATTAACAGCACAACTAAACCATTGTCTTATAACACTTTACTTTACAATTTATATTTTAAAATTAATTGATATATGATGGCTTGATTTGGCTGCTCTTGCACTTAGACAATTTTAAATGACTAAACCAGGGCATATGGAGATGCATTATACACTAGTGATGTCATGAAGCTTCTCAACTGCAACCACAACTGCTGATCAACCACATAAATTACCACAACCTGTTCTCAAATGTACTAAGTTAATTACTAAAAATTGTATGTCTAGGGCAAACTAAGGATGTTTATACTCAAATTAATTGCTATCTTGCAAAAATTCCAGCAATGCCAGTTATATTCTGCTGAGTCAAGTCAGTGACAATTTATAAGCGTGGTTGATCGGGCCAGGCCGGGGCTTTGCGGGGCGGGGCACGGAACGGTGGGGCAGGGCGGGGCAGGGATGGGAGGAAGGGTGAGGAGGGTGAGGTGAGGATTAGGACAGGGAGGAGGATGTAGGTTAAAAGACATGTTAAGTTGTAACAGTTAGTACAGACACCACTTTCATCACTGAAACATTCCTTTGTCGCAAAACAAGTTTATAAATTAAAGAAAATAATTACAGTGTGTTTAATATATTACAGTATATTATAAATAAATAAATAAACAAATAATTCGGTAAATCTATTTCAAGTAAATGGAAAATAAGCAAACAAATGTTATTTACCAAGACGCTTCCCTCTGGCTCAGGGTGAGATGTAGGGGTAAATAACAAGGCTATTTATAGCCCGTCTTTGTGTCTGAAGTGGCCAGTACCCTAATGCACCATAAGTAATTCATTGAACATTTATTTTTTGTACATAAGTATATTCAGTATATATATATATATATATATATATATATATATATATATATATATATATATATATATATATATATATATATATATATATATATATATATATATATTTATAAATAAATAAATAAATAAATATGTTTGTGTAATAAACGTATGTAGTAAGTACGTACCGGTAACCTTTTTCACTCGATTCATAATGAAACACCACAATTAGAATACGGTGGTTGCTGTTGAACCACCTGTTGTATAAATAGTCGGAACACAGTCACACCACCGAGACGAGGGAACACTCCCACCACCGATCGTCTCGTGCGAAGCAAGCGTATAAATGAAAGAAAATACTTGCAGTGTGTTTAATATGTTACAGTATATTATAAATAAATAAATAAATAAATAAACAAATAAATCGGTAAATCCATTTCAAGTATATGGAAAAATTTTACTCGACACCGACATTAGTTCCAGTTACCGGTAAATAGCAGACGTTTCAGTGACGTCACTAGTGTTTACACTACACCAGCGGGTAATATTTGATGACATTACTTGAAGTGAATTGGCCTTATTTTAAAAAACCAAGGATGGTTGGTAAGTGGGTAAGTGTCACATTTGGGGTACTGGTCTTATACAGCAAATAGAGCTCAAAAGCTACTTTTTAAATGGAAATTTGGGGGGGCTGTCTTATGCACCCCAACGCCTTATAGGCCGCGATATACGGTATATGTAGTACCCCGATTTACGCGGTCAATTGAACCCACAGGGTACTGCAGAAAGTGAAAACCGCGTAAAGTGAACAACAGAACATATGGGATTAATTCCAATAGAGACTGGCCCGACCCCCAAACTCCACTTTTTCCTACACAATACCTATGTTGTAGTAAAAATAACATCTAAATTTTATGATGGTATGCTCACACAATTAATATTTAAGAGAAATACAGTCGCCAGGTTAATGTCCATTCAAATAATGGACTCAAATCCCCCCCCCCCCCCTCTCTCTTCCCAGCTCACTGGCCCCTACCTCTCTGAGAAATGATTGGGTGAAACGCTAGATTTTAACGTTTAGTAATAAATAATACCTCAGATTAAAGTTAGGATAATATAATTGACATTTCTGGATTCCTTGCAGGTCAGAGAATATTTTGAATGTAAACTTCATATATTTTGCACAAAAGATAAAATATTTGCTTTGTGTAAACCAAATTATTACATTAGATCTAAAATTTGTATGTCTAATGAAAAATCCCTGATGTTTATTTTCAAAATGATCATCATATTGTAAGAATTCCAGCAATGTAAATTATATTCTGGCCGGGTAATTTGTATGAATTTTATGAGCTAAATAAAAAATTATACTTCACCCGCGTATACCGGTATGAGTAGACGCACCGCGTAAAATGAATTTCCGGTTCTGGCTAGGTACCGTATAAATGTAGAATCGCGTAAAGCGAAATCGCGTAAATCGGGGTATTACTGTACTGTAATATATTAAACACACTGCAAGTATTTTCTTTAATTTATAAACTTGTTTTGCGAAAAAGGGAGGCTACCATTATACCTGGTAGGTGAAGTTGACCTGACATTTATGGTGATCATTAAGGACCAAACTCCGAATCCGATGACCTGAATTCGTGTTTATTATTCTCATCCTAAATTTACCACTGTAAGTAGTTTCAAGAATGTACGCAGTCATTTACTGAATATTTCTTGTAAAAAAATAAGTTTTAAATGAATTATTTATAGGAGATAAGTATTATGATCAGTAAATATACCTATATGCATTACTGACCACCTCGGACACAAAGACGGGCTAAGAATAGCCCTATCTCCCCCTCTTACAGCGGTCACTTTCCCTTTTTTGTCTCGTCACTGGCAAATGGTGGGGGCGGTGCGTGATGATAGCTGTGTTTATTACAGGGGTATATTGTTCTTTTACGGTATGTTAGACAGGTTTATAATACATTTTTATTATTTTAATATACCGGTAATCTTATTTTTAATCCAGCTTCCCAATCTTTCAAAGCCGGAAGAAATCCCCATTCCAGGAATTTTCTGGGTATCGGTAAAATTTTCTCGGAAGTTACAAAAATTGCGCATTACATCATGTCTCAAACATAGAAAGAACTCCCCCATCCCCGGAATATTTCCGGATACCGGAATTTTCTCAAAATTTTCGAGAATTATGCATTATTTCATCTCTCAAAGTTGGAAAAAATCTCCCATTCCCGGAATTTTAAGGGTACCAGAAAATTTTTCTCGGAATTTGTGGAAAATGCACCTGATTTTCGCCTTTCAAAACTTGAAAAAAATTCCCCCAATCACAGAATTTTCCTGAATTTTCCGGGTACCAGGAAAATTTTCTCTGAATTTTCTAGAAAAAAGCCCCTTAGAAAATCATTTCCAAAGCCAGTATTTTCTGAAAAATTCCAGCTTTGGGAATGATTTACCGAGAAAATTTCAATTACGCCTATTGGGGAGTTCTGATTAAGAGGATTTCCGAGTAATGGAGATATTATTACTGATTACCCTTCCCCCTTTACTGTCAGCCTCAAATCATATTCAAATTCAAATCATTTATTGACAATCAGCCTCAAATGAGGGGTACATGATAAAACAGTGCTTTGAGGGTCACAGAGCAAGCACTGCCACACATGAAACCAGCTGATGAACTGCCAGACTTAGACTTAGTTGATGACTCTTTACGAGAGAATACAGTCTCTCCTCGACTTACGACAGCCCAGACTTAAGACGGTCATTGTCGTTATATTATATTAAAATACTGTACAGTGAACCCTCACTTTACGCTGTCAATTGAACCCACGGCGGCCCGCGTAAAGTGAACAACATAACATATGGGATTAATTGAAATAGAGACCGGGCCGACCCCCAATCTCCACTTTTTCAGACACAATACCTACGTTGTAGTAAAAATAACTTCTTAATTTTATGATGGTATGCACACACAATTAATAATTAAAAGAAATATCAATAATATTAGCTTTTTAACACTTACATCAGTAGAAAAGATGGCTGGGCACACGGGGATGGGGGGTTGGTTCCGAGGCAGAGGGCAGATTATTGGCCCTCACCTGTATCACTTGTATCAACTGTATCACTATCCACCACAGAGGCTTGCAGGGCCTCTTTGTCAAACCCTTCAAAGTCCATATAAGTCCATATCCTCATTATCATTATCACTATCACTGACTTGGGCCGGCTGTGGTGGGTGGCGGGTGAAGAACTCGGTAATGTTTTGATGACTGGGCGACCTTGTGCACACCCTGCTTGCACCGCTCTCCGCTTAAAAGGGTACACACACCGCGGAAAGTGAGCATTCCGGTTTCGGCAGGGTACCGCGTAAACGTGGAAACGCGTATAGTGGGACCGCGTAAAGCGAGGGTTGACTGTATTTTACTTTATTTTCGAGTCCAGACGTGTGGTCGTAATGTCTAACGTCGTCTTACGATAACTTCGGCTGGCACGCTGCCGCGTGTGTACAGCATCCACGTCGTATCCCGCTCAGTTTGTGTATTAAAAACGTAAAAGTTTTACAATTATTACCTGTACTATGGAGGAGAGACTGTACACGGAATGGGATATTAAAAAAAGTGCATCCTTGATGTTTTTTGTTTTTTTTACAGTATTTTAAAAAAAATGTTGGTTTTCTGAGAGTTCTTGTTACCATAACCTGATTTTCAGGTTTCTAGGCCATAAATGATAAAAAAAAAAAAAAATTGTTGCTCTATTTTAATGCTCATCCATATTGGTCCACGAAGGTAAATTTCATATTCTTTTTACAGGTGCTGCTTTTGTTGTAGGAACTCCTGGGAGACTGAGGGAGACCCTGACAAGCTTTGACAACACCCGACTTCCAGTACACAACTTAAGGATTCTAATTTTAGATGAAGCTGATCGTCTGCTGGATAATGGCTCACACACTCAGCATGTGCATAAAATCTTTTCTGCACTTCCACAAGGTATTCATGATTTTATTCCAGTATGATATTATGAATTTTTTTATACATATATGAGACTATGTGTACCATAAGTTTGTAACCGCCAAAAAAAGAAAAACACCAGAAAACGTAGTTAAAGTTTCGGACCATAGTCCGAAGCCCAGGGGTTAAACATGTGATACCTGTAAGTGATGTCCCCATTAGCCGGAACAATTGTTGCAGAGCACTTCCAGGGATAAGAGATTTCCGGCTAACCAGACGACTTTCTCAAACCCAGAAAAATTCATTATCCCCGGAATCTTTTCAGGATACTGGGAAAAGTTTCCGAGTGTCTAAACTAGACATCATGCACAGACGGGCACTCGCCCACTTCCCCAGAATGTTCCTGGGTGCTGGGTATGTTTTCCTTGAGTCTAAACTACTGGAGTCCGTAAATGCAGTTCTAATTAAGCTAGAAACTCCATTTCTTCACTATAATAATCCATGAATGAAACTGTGTGTTACAGCAAAGACTGTTATTTTTCACTTCCATGGAGCTGTGGGGGATTACTGGGTCTTGTGTAACTAACCTGACCTGACTCAATGTCAGGTGGAGGTAGGGTGGGGGATATGTGTTTCTCATATTACTGACCTTCTGATGGAATGTCAGGTCACCCTTTCTTGGTTGGGGGATTAGTGGGTCTCATGACCTGAAGATGTCTTGAATAAACGCGAAACCTAAAGTATTTATCAGGGAGATTGTGATAAGTATAAGTATAAATGAGCAAAGTTGCATCTCTTCAACATTACGTACTGTAGTAGGTACAGGGTAGTAGGTAGCTACCAAACAAGGAGGTACTATTGCCTGGGAAGATATTGGAAGCATAATGTATTGTCTAATGGTAGACTTTGCTGCCATATGGCATCACAAAAATTGTGACCAAGTCCCAGGTTGCTGATCTGACTTTCTGCCTCAATTACACACAATTGTAGGGTCTCAATTATTTCTCTTACTATTGACAACAACAGCATACATATATTGTTTCTCACTTTCGGTCTTATTATTATTATTATTAATATTATTACAGTGTTATTATTATTATTATTGTTATCATTATTATTATTATTATTATTATTATTATTATTATTATTATTATTATTATTACCCCCCCCCCCCCCCCCCCCAGGCCCTGATGTGGGCCAGTGACCTGTGCCCGGGTGGTCTAATCCCTGTAAAAAACAAAAACATTTTAAAATATGGAGTGAGAAAGCAGAAAGGTGTGAGTAATTAGAGAGATGGAGTGGAAATGAGTGTTGCCAAGCGCTCCTCAACAGCTGATATTTAACTCACTACCATGCAGTGACACACTCAGATGTGTCATACAATAAGACCTTCACTCCTCATGCTTGTTGTCGTAATTACCTTGTTGGAGTGTGTGGGTGGTTGTTGGAGTGTGTGGGTGGTTGTTGGAGTGTGTGGGTGGTTGTTGGAGTGTGTGGGTGGTTGTTGGAGTGTGTGGGTGGTTGCTGGAGTGTGTGGGTGGTGGAGTGTGTGGGTGGTTGTTGGAGTGTGTGGGTGGTTGTTGGAGTGTGTGTGGGTGTGTGTGTGTGTGTGATAAACAGTTTATTAATAGAGTTGCAGCCGGTGGCTGAAAATATACAAACTTACATGTGATTTGGACATAATAATATGCGTTGAATACATTTACAGGGCTGTGCAGTGCATAAATCAGGAGTTGTTTATTATTTTAACAATAGATGGGATGGTGCTGTTCTTTATATCTATCGGTGCGGACTCTTATGGGATGAATTTTGTTGTAGTGGCGGACCGCCTGAGGTGGGCGGGAGACTGCCGGTGGCAGGAGGTGGTGATGACGAGGATGGTGCAGTAGTCCACTGCCAAACCTTGCTAGTGCTTGGTGGAGGAGGTCACTGAGGGATGGCATTTCCAGGGTGGAGAAAGCGTTGTTGTAGCCCAGAGTAGTCTGCACCGAGCATGATTCTGCAGGCCCTTTTCTGTACCTTCTCTAGCTGACGTTGTTGGGTAGAGTTGAGAGAAGACGACCAGGCTGGTGACGCATACGTTAGTTTGGGGAGAATAAAGGCGTTGTAGATAGTCCTCAGCTCTGGCGTGGGTGCCCCAAGTGACTTAGTCATCGTAGCATGTAGAGTCGGTACGAGGCTGCCTTGATTGTGTTGTTTATATGGGCCTTCCAGTCCAGTTTGTGGTCTATGGTAACACCCAGGAGTTTGGCAGACTGCACTAACTGGAGAGGATGGGCACCCACTGTGACTGCTGGAGCTTGCACTGGAGTGGTGGCGGTATTGATGTGCATGACTACGGTTTTGGTATGGTTGATGGTGACCTTGTTCTCAGTAGTCCATGCCTGTAGCCTGTCCAGGGTGCCTTGTAGCGATGAGTAGTCCAGTGAGGTGTTGTACACTGTAACCCCCACAGTGCAGTCATCCACGTACTTCCACTTGTGAGGAGTGTCCGATAGAGCGTCGTTGATCAGGATCAGGAAGCACAGTGGTCCCATCTTGGTCCCCTGGGGAACACTGCAGGTGAGGTGTTGGAATGTGGAGACAGAACCCTGGTACCTCACTGCCTGACGACGTTCACTCAAGAAATCAGTGAGCCATGAGACCAGGTTGGTGGGCAGCCCTAGTGTGTGTGTGTAAATAATAATAATAATAATTAACGGTTTATTGAAAAAGTTCTGCAGCCCGAAGGCTGAAAATATACATTGGACATAAATGACTTATTACATGCATTGGTGGTTTAACAAAAGCCTTCATTAGAGATAGGTAAAGGAACATACAGTGAACATTCAGATTAGTGTAGGTGTTGAACAGCAAACACGTAGTGTAGTAACTCTCTCCCAGATGGTGTAAGGAGGGACCTGATGTGGTGTAGTAATTCCCTCACAGATGGTGTTATGAGGGGCCTCACGTGTAGTAATTCCCTCACAGATGGTGTTATGAAGGGCCTCACGTGGTGTAGTAATTCCCTCATAGATGGTGTTACGAGGGGCCTCACGTGGTGTAGTAACTCCCTCACAGATGGTGTTATGAGGGGCATCACGTGGTGTACGAATTCCCTCACAGATGGTGTTATGATGGACCTGACGTGGTGTAGTAATTCCCTCACAGATGGTGTTGAGGGGCCTGACGTGGTGTAGTAATTCCCTCACAGATGGTGTTATGAAGGGCATCACGTGGTGTAGTAATTCCCTCACAGATGGTGTTATGAGGGACCTCACGTGGTGTAGTAATTCCTTCACAGATGGTGTTATGAGGGACTTGACGTGGTGTAGTAACTCCCTCACAGATGGTGTTATGAGGGGCATCACTTGGTGTAGTAATTCCCTCACAGATGGTGTTATATGAGTGAGGTGTGGTCCCAGGCCTTCCTATCGTAGACGGATTAACACATCGCTGGTTGTTGGGTTTCACGGGCCGTTATCACTGGGTACCTGGGACCTCACTGTGTGAAGGTTAACTTGAGTACGACTGTTACTGTTGAGTTGTTCTCACTGACTTAAGCACTGTTCACCAATGTTCACCTCTGTTTAACACTGGCTCCATTCCTTTCCAAAATGAAATTGTAACTTCTGGCGAGAACTTGTTGATATTCCGGTGGGGAGAAGTGGTTCTGGGGAGGGGGTTGGTGTGGGCCAACTTAACAGTTGACCTGGCTGCTCCAAGAGGAGCGCCAGGTACTTCTTGACCCTTCGGTGGTCAAGGATGTAGTGTGTGTGTGTGTGTGTGTGTGTGTGTGTGTGCGTGCGCGCGTGTGTGCACGTGTGCGCGCATATGCTTGCCTGCCTCTTTGGGGGGTGAGGGTCATGTGGTCACTTTTCTCCCCCCCCCTTCCTCACTCAAGTATGGCTAATTGTGATAGCACAATGATCGTTAATAAATTCTCTCCGAGACATTTCCAATAAGATATCCGTAAACCAAATATTTCTATATACTGTAATATAATGATGAGAATTCTATTCTTTTATAAAAAAAACAAAAACATAAGAAATGTTGATACCGGAGTCAATAAAATCAGTTGTAATCTCATTAGACACCATTTTTTATCAAAATATTCCTGAATACTTCATCTAAATGTTTGGTAAAATAAATGTATTTACAAAAAAAAGAAGAAGCTCTATATGATTTGGGCATGAATAGAGCTGTTACAGCAAAGAAAGTGTGGTATTATTTTCCCAAGAGTAACAATGCAACTCGTATGAGCTGTAGTTATTAAACGCAAACACCACTGTACAAGTACAATATTGTTCATACTGTAAACATAATAATGTATACTACTGCATGTACTGTATTGTACTCACCAGCAGATCCTGACAACCTTAGCCTCAAGTAGGCAGACATTTCACTCAGCTGACTATAATACATAACTGTTATCATTGAATTGAATTGTAACAGTCATGTCTTAACACTTGTTTTGGAGGTTGGGCAGGAGATTATTGGGTCATGTTACTAACCTGACATGATGCAATGTCAGTTCACCCATTGTTGGGTGGGGGATTAGTGGGTCTTGACCTGAAGATGTCTTCAATGATATATTTTTACTTATAAGGTATATACATAGTACTGTACTGTATTGTTTATGAAGAATACAGGTATTAATATACACAGATTATTACAGTAATGTAACATTACTAATTAATGAAAAACAATTAAACAATAGTGTATCATGAATGAGGCAGTATTTGCTGACAAACAATCAGTGAGAGCTGACCCTTTGTGGGCGGTGGGGGGGTGAGCAGAGCAGTCACATTCCAATGGACTGCCCTCTCCCTACCTCTATGAGACATTTCCAATATAATATCCAGAAATGACAAGCTGAATTATTAGTTAAAAATAAGTATTTTACTGTACAGTAAAACCCCGCTTTACGCGGTTTCACGTTACTCGTTTCCACGTTTACGCGGTACCCTGCCGAACACGGAATGCTCACTTTACGCGGTGCATGTACCCTTTTACGCGGGGAGCGGCTGGCGGTCCTCTCAAACCGCGCCATTTTTGGATTCAAACCTCCCACCATCTCTCCCGCCATCCCGCCATGTTGGGGAAGCGGCGTGAGTAGGTTGCGCCGTGTATGTCTTTGTTGCGTTATCGGTGACGTCATGTGACGTATCGGACTGTGATTGGGCGAAGCATCCTTACCTCCCTCCCCCGCTAGCTGTGATTGGTTTAATGTACTATGACTTGCCCCGCCGCGGGAGAATTCAAGCCCCTTGACCTACCCACGTCAGTTACACCCCTCCCGGATACACTGTGTATATCGGTGTCCATTGTTCCATAAGAATGGCTTCCACCGGACCACCACCACAAAGAAACCTTGCATTACCTGGACCCAGCCGCCCTAAGCCAAAGAAGCTACGACATTCCCTAAGCTACGAAATTAAATACAAGATCATCCAAGAGTTGGAGAAAGGAACAAGACAGGTTGATCTCGCGCACCAGCATGGTGTGAACGAATCTACGATCTGGACAATTAAGAAGGATGCAGCCAAGATAAAGGAGCCCATGAACATCACAAAGTCTACAGGTGCTTCTATGATCAAGTACAGCTAGACCCCGACTTACGACGGGGTTAGGGACCCAAATCCAGGTCGTAAGTCCGAATGGTCGTAAGTCCAAATGGTCGTAAGTCCGACATAGATTAAAAAAAAAAAAATCAATTTTTTTTTAAATAAAAAATCTACAATGAAATACAGTACAGTAAAAGTAATAAATAATGAGGAATGGATACAGTACAGTGAAAGTAATAAATAATGAGGAATGGATACAGTGTGACTGAGCACTTACCTTTAATGTAGTCAGCTGAATGCACATGGGGCCCCCATAATTTTCTAATTATACATGGAGACTACATTAACTGGAAATGTTTCGGTATAGAAAATGCATGCATCATTTGAAGAAAAAAAAATGGTCACAACTGCGGCGTTCGTAAGTCCCGACGGTCGTAAGTCTAAGTAGTCGTAAGTCGGGGACTTCCTGTATTGCCACAACCAGGTGCTTCTCAAGACGGAGAAATTACTTGTGAGCTACTTGATTCGTCAGGCACGACGGAACATGGCGGTGGACACTCGCTCAGTTAAGGAGTATGCACGTGAACTGTATGCTGCAGTGTCACGTAAGATGGGAATTGCAGAGCCCAAACCCTTCGATGCTTCCTCTGGATGGTTGCAGAGATTTAAGAAGAGGAACAAGATCACCAACATTAACATTGGAGGTGAAGAAGCTAGTGCTGACTGTGTTGCGGCTAGGGATTTTCCTCCGTTTTTACGTGAGATTATGGAGGAAGGACAGTACAGTCAACCCTCACTTTACGAGGTCCCACTTTACGCGTTTCCATGTTTACGCGGTACCCTGCCGAACACGGAATGCTCACATTCCGCGGTGTGTGTACCCTTTTACGCGGAGAGCGGCGCGAGCAGGGTGCGCACAAGGCCGCCCAGTCATCAAATCATTACCAAGTTCTTCTCCCGCCACCCACCACAGCCGGCCCAAGTCAGTGATAGTGATAATGACAGTGAGGATATGGACCTATATGGACTTCGAAGGGTTTGACAAAGATGCCCTGCAAGCCTCTGTGGTGGATAGTGATACAGTTGATACAAGTGATACAGGTGAGGGCCAATAATCTGCCCTCTGCCTCGGAACCAATCCCCCATCCCCATGTGCCCAGCCATCTTTTCCACTAATGTAAGTGCTAAGAAACCTAATATTATTGATATTTCTCTTAATTATTAATTGTGTGTGCATACCATCATAAAAATAAGAAGTTATTTTTACTACAACGTAGGTATTGTGTCTGAAAAAGTGGAGTTTGGGGGTCGGCCCGGTCTCTATTTCAATTAATCCCATATGTAATGTTGTTCACTTTACGCGTTTCTCACTTTACGCGGGCCGCCGTGGGTTCAATTGACCGCGTAAAGTGAGGGTTCAAAGTACACCGACGACAAGGTGTTCAACGTGGACAAATCTGGTCTTTTTTGGAAAAAGCTACCTTCCAAGACCTTCGTTGTGAAGAATGCCAGCAGGTGTTGGGGCCGGAAGTTGCAGGAGTGCATCACCGTCCTGTTTACCACCAATGCCTCCGGTACCTGTAAGCTCAAGTTATCGGTGATGCATACAGCACGCAAGCCGCACACCTACAAGAGCATGGACATAACCAAGCTAAATGTCCACTGGCTGACCGCACGCAAGGCGTGGATGTTCTCTACTCTGTCCCTCTCCTGGTTTGATGACTGTTTCGTTCCCGACGTGAAGAAATTCTGTGAGCAACAGAATGTTCCATTCAACATTTTGTTGCTGCTAGACAACGCACCGGGACACTCGCCCCTACTGTTAGATCATCACCCCAACGTAAAAGTGGTCTTCCTTCCTCCCAACACTACATCATTAATACAGCCCATGAACCAAGAATTGATCTGTAATGTGAAAGCTGCGTTCTCTGCTAAGAAATTTAAGCTCCTGAACGACTACACCAACACCAAGGATGAGTTGCGTAACCTGGATGACACCGATAGCAAGAGCGACGAGGACGAGGAACAACAGTTGGCAGAGCAAGAAGTACTTGTGAAACAGTTTTGGAGAAAATTCAACGTCAAGAAAGCTGTGTACTTTTTGGTGGAGGCATGGGATCAGCTG
Source organism: Homarus gammarus (assembly GCA_958450375.1). Lineage (NCBI taxonomy): Eukaryota > Metazoa > Arthropoda > Malacostraca > Decapoda > Nephropidae > Homarus > Homarus gammarus. The sequence continues at coordinate 53,174 of CAUDMG010000852.1, forward strand.
TCTGTAGCAACAGTTCGTCACGCATGGAGACATGTGTTGCAAAGTATTCCAGGTGGGAGGCAGAGTCAACCTGTGACTAGTGAGGTTCAGACTGTTGCAGTAGCAGTGGACCTTGCCAGAGAAGCTGCGCAGAGTGTTACAGCTGCAGGCTTCTCCGAGACCACCAACGACGACATGCTGGAGGTGATAAGGGATCCTGATGTGACTGCCGACGAGATGTTAGATAATGATGACGTCAGTGAAGAGGCAGGTGGTGCGTCATCCCAAGAAGAACGCAAGTTATTGCATAGTAATGTAAGGGGTGCCATCGAGTGTGTTGAAAAACTCAAGTTCCTCCTTTCCGACGATCCTGACGATAACCGGTATGAAGTCTTCACTACCCAGCTGTTGCAGACTATGGAGCCCTACATCAAGGTGTATCACGACAACATAAACACCAGCCGTCAGCAAAGCATAACAGAGTTCTTCGCCCGCAACCCACCACAGCCAGCCCAAGCCAGTGACAGAGACAGAGACAGTGATGGTGACTTTGAGGGATTTGTCAGGGAGGCACTAATAAGTGTGGATGACAGTCATGAAGACTCACCTGAGGGCCAGTAGCCTGCCCTCTGCCTCGGAACCAGCCTCCATTCCCGTACGCCGACCCATCTCTTTTACTAACGTAAGTGTTAACCCTTACCTTGTTTTTTTCTAACCTAACCTACAGTATATTATTCGCTTATTGATTGTTCCCTTCTATATTATGTGTGTGTGCATACCATCATAAAGTTAAGATGTTATTTTTACTAAAATATACGTATTGTGTCGGGAAAAAGTGGAGTTTGGGGGTCGGCCCGGTCTCTATTTCAATTAATCCCATATGTTATGTTGTTAACTTTACACGTTTCTCGCTTTACGCAGGCCGCCGTGGGTTCAATTGACTGCATTAAGTGAGGGTTCACTGTATATGAAGGGTACTGGTATTAATAAGCTCAAATTATTACTGTTTCTATCCCCAACTCTCTATGTACAGAACTAAACAAAGAATTTATTTGAAATACCCGGTACTCTGTAACATACCATAATATCCTGACCATAATTTTGAGCAGCATATTACTATACTCATTTTGTACTCAAATATATTACCTGTATGCTAAAGGACTAAAATTTTATTGCTTGTGCAAACTATGAGATATTTTTCCTCATTTTCGTCGCTATCTTGCAAGGATTCTAGTAATGCAAGTTATATCCTGCAAAGTCATTATGATATTTTATAGAAATCTTTAAGCCTAAAACAACCTACATCCACCCCACCTGCCTCCCTTGCTGGCTGGAAGGAGGAGGGAGGTGGACGTGGGGTCTTGACAGCCAGGAGGGGATATTAATGCATGCTGTACTGCATAGTTGTCAGGGACTCAAGAATTATAAAAGGCAGGTGGTTTAATTTTTTTACTTATAAAATGTCGCTGACTTGATTTCGGAGAATATAAATTGCATTCCTGGAATTCTTGCAAGGTCATTTTAGTAATTAACTTAGTACATTTGAGAACAGGTTGTGATGATTTAGGTGGTTGCTTAGCAATTGTGGTTGCAGTTGCGAAGCTTCGTGACATCACTAGTATATAATGTGTCTCCATATGCCCTGGTTTATTCATTGATTAGTTGTTTAAGTGCAAAAGTAGCCCTGTCAAACCATCATATATCAATTAATTTTAAAATAGAAATTATAAAGTATAGTGTTATAAGACAATGGTTTAGTACAGGTAGATGCAATCTTTCATAATTCCGGGAACCCTTGTCCTCAGGACCTGAGCAAAAAGGTTTAAAGTGATTTTCTCATAAGTTTCTTAGATTTTCTGGTAATTGTGCTTTATTTTATAATCGATATTTGTTCCTAGACACAAAAATAAAAATTGGGACAGATTTTCCCCCCAAAAAATTAATTATCAGAAAATGCTCCTGATTTTCAACCTCAGAATTTTTTTCCCAAACCTGGGATTTAGGGAATTTATCCAGAAAAATTCAGAGCATATTTCAATTCCGGCTATTGAAGAGTTCCACGTTTGAGGGATTCTGGCTAACGGAGATATTACTACAGTATCTCGTGTGTCAGTGAGTTTGGCAGAATGATGGCCATCATTAATGCAAAATTTATTTTATTGTAAATAGGGAGGTGGTCTTAAAACATCACCATCATTTAAGCAAAATATCGTAATTGGAGAGATCATAAATTGAGGTTTACCTGTATTGGCAAACTGTTAAAACCAAAGAGAGTTCTACAAAGTTTTGGTCCCAAAGGGCTCCAGAGGATTTTAATTTGCCACTGATTTGAAATGGTTGAGAGATAAAGTATTAATCACCTCTCTTTAATCCTCAGAGCATTTCTTACATTCCAAAGGATGGAGTTTTTAATTTTTTTCAAGAATGGTATCCTGTTTCTTTCCATATACAGTGGTCCCTCGGTTAACCCTTAAGCCCCGGGTTAGGGTGCTGCTGGCAGTACCCCCCACGCAGGGTTAAATCGAGAAAAAAATCAACATCTCCAAAAATAATAAAAAATAAATAAATAAATAAACAAAATAAAATAAAATAAAAAATGGCGGGAAAAGAGGCGGACGCTCTGGAACGTCACCCGGGGCCTAAGGGTTAACGAACGGTTCGATTAACAAAATTTCAGTTAACGAATTATCTCCCATAAGGATCTTCAATTCGGTTAACGAACAAAACTTCGATTAACGAAATCCTTACGACAAACACGTTTTGTTGTGAGCATTAGCTGATCAGCTGATCGCCTAGTCTGCCAATACAGTAAACTGTTCTATGTTTACTTTCGTTTCCAGTGGAGTAAATATCAAGAAAGTTGTGTTCTTGAATATGTTTGCATTTTTTATATTAAAATTATTGGTCATTCTAAAATTTAGCCATCCAAGCTCTGTCTACATGAAGTTTTTCAGCTAATATTTTTGGCTCGATATATGTAACTTTATTTATTTATTGAAACTCATTTAAATGCACACACTGTCCTAAGGGCAAAGCTGTACTGTACTTGTAATCAAAATAATGTACAAAATGATTACTAAAATTTTTGTCTAGTGCAAACTATAGCATTCAAATTAATCACTATCTTATAAGAATTCCAGCAATGTAAATTATATTCTCCCCAGTCACTTCTATGACATTTTATAAGCAAAAAACAAAAAAATAAATACTTCACTAGACCTTCAGCGCCAACTGTCAAACATGTCACTGTCACCTTCCCTTCCTCCCTCCCTTCCCCCCTCCCTCCCTCCCTTCCCCCCCTCCCAGCCAGGGCTTGATGGTTATACAGTAGGCTTCAAGTTTTAATCTTGTATAATATCACACACTAAAGTTAGGAGAATATAATTTGCATTGCTGGAATCCTTGCAAGACAGTGAATAATTTGAATATAAACATATATTTTGCACAAGATAAAAATTTTAGGACATTAGTGTAGTACATTTTAATAATGTACAGGTGTTCAACTGTATTTTTGGGTAGATTTACATAAATTTCTTCATTTATTTTTATTAATTTACATGCACACATCATACTTAAAGAAACATAAAAGAAATAAATGACCAAAATGCAAACCTGTACTGTACAAGTACTAAATGATTACGGTTTTAAAATTTTATGGCTTGTGCAAATTGTATCTTGTTTATATTTAAATTAATCACTATCTTATAAGAATCCCAGCAATGTAAATTATATTCTCCCAGGTCATTTCAGTGGCATTTTATAAGAGAAAAGCTTAGTCACTCTTAAGGACTGATAAGTAAACACACATGAGACTTTCGGCGCCAACTGTCAAATATATCACCTCTCCTCCCGCTCCCTCCCTTCCTCCCTCCGTCCCTCTCCCCATCTGCCCAGCCAGGGTTTTAGGCTTGCAGTTTTTATCTTATATAAAATCACAGACTAAAGTTAGGAGAATATAATTTGCATTGCTAGAATCTTTGCAAGACAGCGAATAATTTGCATATAAACGTCATATATTTTGCACAAGAGATAAAAATTAATCACCTGTATCACATTATAGGAGTGATTTAAGAGTTCTAGTGTACAATATATATATACACTAGTGATTTAAGGGCGATTTAGGGGAATTTTAGGAGTGTTTCTGACTTTATGCATTTTTTGGCTTTACTGTGTATGTACTTTTCTGTGAGCTGGAACCAATTCCCCAATATCCCATTGAAATAATGGATTCGTTTAACGAACACTCTGTGGAACGAATTGTGTTCGTTAACCGGGGGGCCACTGTATTTATTTCCATCTTTTTATCTGTCAATTCACTAAATTTCATTTCTTAATTTGTTGACATAATTTTTATTTAATTTTTAATTTTTGATATTTCATTACCTGTAGATACAGAATGTTTCTTTTACATGTTTGTCATCACATAATTCAATGCTAAATGTACTTTTATTTGGTAAATAATTTTGAATCTGATGAGTAAGAAGTGCTAGTCTTAGTAAATTTTCATCATTTGTCCTTTTTCTGAGAGTTAGATTGGAAAGGGAAGTGGGTCTCATAGGCATGACTGCTTGCTTGGGACAGTGTGGATATGGCACACTGTATACTAGGCCTTTGGTACACAAGGAGGCAGCAGGACTGGCACTGCACTCTACCACTTTCACTTCTCTAACTTGTAAAGCTCGGTAGACTGGAAGTGCCCCAGGATTGAACCGGCTACTCTAAGGATAGGAGATAAGTGCCGTATGCACTTAGCTGCCACACTCAGTACTATTAAACATAAATGCGGTGAGCCATGTGACACAGAGACACAGTGGTCCAGGAGATATGTTTGGATCCTGACATGCAGTAGATGGTGGAGGACAGACAAGTGAACAACACCCCTTCACCAGCTGAGGTCACTGACTGTGGGACCCCCATGGTGTGGTAAAGCCATGAGGGGAGTGAGATGCACTTGTTATAACTGCTACCTCACATTTTTGGGGTTTATACCTACTGTAGGAACTCCCCAGCCAGTGAAACCAACTAACTGAAAGAGGCCACTTCCACCCTTGTCTCCACCGCCAGGCACTGGACCTCCGACTAACTGACTCACCTCATGAATGTTCGACAGTAGTCTATTGTTTCATCAGTTATAGGTTAATTTATAATATACATTGGTAAAAAGAATGATCTGCCATTACCGAGGGTATACAGAAGGCATTTAGAAGTAGGGATCTCATTGGTCACACACTTTCCCAACAATTATAATTATTTTATGCTGTACAGTACTGTATAGATTTTTAGATTTCAATCCATCATTTTCATAATGGTTATTATTATTATTAGTATTACAGTTTTGTATTAATAATAATAATACTGTATTAGTATTATTATAATTATTATTAATTAAAAAAAGATTTTGTTTTCAGAAAAAGTTCAAAAGATTCTAGTAAGTGCAACTGTGACGTCAAAGTGTAAAGAAGTCGCAAAGGAAGTCCTAAAAACAGACTTCTTGTATATCTCTGCTGAAAAAGAAGCATCAACAATATCTGCACAAGTTAAACAAAGTAAGAAATTTTAATTCAAGTTTACTATGATTTGTCTAAAGAATAACATATGGTACGGGTAGGTAGATTACAGAATTGCTCATTTAAAAGGAATACCCCTAGGATGAGAACCTGTTATTGATTCTTACTGATTCTTTGGGTGTGTTTAGTATATTAATAAGTATGCGCTACCATTTGTCAAATACTATTTGGTAATATTATATGGTCAGGACAAAAGTAAATTTAAAAAAAACTTTTGTGTTTTTTGTGGGCACCATCCCAAAAAGGGTCATGTATACCGGTAAGCACCCATTGATTTACAAAACCTTGCAGTTATATGTTGCAGATGTTAAGAAACAAATCCTGATCTATAAAGCACAATGTCATAGTTACAAAATTTGTAAAAAATTTACTCTGACATGTGGAATTTTTTTTCCGTGTAGCTTCCAGCATTTCACTTAATAAAATATCTATACAGGCATTCTCTGATTTACAGGTTTCCATTCTTGAGAAACCTTTTGTTAATAATTTTTTTGTAAATTGGATTACATTTTCTCACAGAGAATATGTTTCTGTGAGAAAAGTATGCTTTTGATCACAATTTTGGCATACACATTGATTGTAAGCTATTGACAAACATAGTCAATGATATACAGGAGTGAAATACAGAGTTATCTCACTAATCACAACCCTGCTTATCTGCAATTGGTAATTTAAACCCCTATTCGATATTCGCAAAGCATACCCCACTTAGTCGCAAATATTCCGACGTAAGGCCTGTTTCACCCACAAGTGTAACACACAAGTGTTTTTATTTCTGCGCATACTGACTTGTGTGGTTTAGAAATTAATGAAGTTCATTTGGATGGAGAACGTGCGTGAAAATTCACGAGCGTGTTTTTCCCTCGTGTTAGTTGTGGTGCATCTATGGTAGGGGCTGGAAGTGCCTGTGATTATGTTTGTAAGATGCAGACAAACTGAGGTTGTGAAAAACATGCCCGTGTGAACACATGCCTTCTCCCTCGCAGGACAAAAACACTCGTGTGAAGTAGGCCTAAGTAAGGCCCGACACAATGAACTTGTTTGTGTGGACTTGGTAGGTCGTCAAGCATCGTAGCTACATCGCCTTGCCTCTCCCCCTACTGCCGTATTTTAATTAATTTATTTTTTAATCTGTTAACTGCACACACAATTTTCATACAGAATGTGTAAAAAAAGAAAAGAAAAAAAAGATTATCATAAGGTCAAAAACGTACAGAATTTAAACATATTTTACATCCCGGTGAGTGAGTGTGGATTGTGGGAGCAGTAATGGTGAGAGGTGAAAGGGGGAGTGGGAGGTGGAGTGCAGCATCAGGGTGGTGGTGGGGAATGTTGGTAGTGATATACGGGTGAGTCAAAAGTCTCCAGACATAGGCAAAATGATCACTTTATTATACAATCACTTGTAAGTCACAAAATATGCTCTATGTGGGCACCATTACATTTCAGCAAGATGCGTGCGCCAGTGGCTGGATCAGTAGTTTCCGGCTCATTGGATTGACCGCCGTGGTCCCGTGGAGTGACCCCGGAGGTCCCCAGACCTCACCCCTGTTGACTTTTACTTGTGGGGGCACTTGAAGGCCATGGTGTACCAGGTGAAGATAAAAAACACGGACCACCTAAAGGAACAAATTCGTGATGCGTGTGCTCGCATAACACCAGACTTGTTAACAGGCGTTCATCATGAGTGGGAGGAATGCATCCATATGTGCATTCACTGTAATGGTGCCCACATAGAGCATATTTTGTGACTTACAAGTGATTGTATAATAAAGTGATCATTTTGCCTATGTATGGAGACTTTTGACTCGCCCTGTAGACTATTGGTGGTGACGGTGAGTGTTAGTTTTGAAAAGTGGCCTACGTGCATCCGGTGTGTGTGATATCCTCCCCCCAAAGGAGCCAAGCTGTAAGTTGCGTTATTATTATTTTTCATCTCGTATTTTCAGGTAGATACTGTATACATACCGTATATACCCGTGTATAGCACGAGTTCTTAAGACCAAATTTTTTGGCAAAAAGTTGGGGGTCGACCTCTATACGGGTAATAGTTTCGTTAGGTTGAAAAATATTTACCAGTAACTACCAGTAAACAATGGAAACGACGCACCAACGCACCACCCGCTGTGAGTGTCGGTACAGTTGCCAGGGCAGATCTCTTGCGTCATCATAGCAAGCCCAAAGTAGCCAAATGCATGGTATGGTATGCACAGGAGGATGTAAAACATAAAGTATACACGTGGGCTAATCGTGATGACATAATATGATGTGAGTCAGATCATCTACACTCAGTTGCCAGTTTCAAAATTTTCCTTTTAAAATTTTAAGTTACCGAGTATTTCTTTTCCCAAATCGTTTTACAATACTGTAGGTAAAACAGTATACTATTGTGCAAACCCCACAGAAAAAAAATTAACAAATGGAGACACCAAAAATGTAAAAAAAAAAAAATGCTGTCTGACTTGCAACACTGTTGGTAGGGTCAGGTGGTTCTAACGGTACCTGCCAGGACCCGGTAATCAAATTTATAACAATATCTAACCTCAATTACTGTAGTTTATCTGATGTAGGCAATATGAAGTAAAAAATACCAGTTAAAGTGAGAAATTGGAAGAGAATAAACAAGAATGATGTTGGGCTATTTTTGGTTGGGCTGATGGAGAGAGTACCAGCTGTTTGGTCTTTTTTGGCGGGAGAGTCACGCAAATATCCGTACTGGTATTTGTTTGGTGTGTTCTATATTTTTAAAAATGAATACTTGTAAATTAAAAGTACCGTAACATTGTATTATATAAAAACTTGTCATATTTCTGGAAAATAAGAAGCAAGAAAATAAGAATACACCGGTAAACACAATTTCAACGTACGCTAAAATTAAAAGCTGCTTAAGAAGGGCCGATGCAAAAACAAAGCCTCCGCGACCAGGGCTCTGCCGTATCAGCTAGACGGTGCACGTGTTTTTCGAATCGTTTTCAGTTAAAAAACTTTTACATCACAAGTGAATTAGGATAGAATATTATTGTAATATAACAGTTTTTAACTGAAAACCATTCGAAAAGCGATTACGGTAACATCTTTTGAACGAAAGAAAGCGAGTTTTTGTCACGATTTTATCCCACTTTCCACTATAATACGTACGTCATTTCAGCAAAAATATTACATTTCCATATTCTCAGAAATAAATAGTAGTTTTGCTGAAACGTGATGTATTTCAATGTAAATTAGGATAAACTACATGAAAACAAAAGACTTTACCTAACCTTCCGATGTTCAAGATATGTTACTCGTATTTTTAATAGTTTTCGGTTAAAATACTGTTATATTAGTGATATTCTATTCATACTGTGGTTGATATAATACCTTCACGGAAATGTAATATTTTTTGCTGAAATGACATACGTATTACAGTGGAAAGTGGGATAAAATTGTGATGAAAACAATGACTTTGGCTTTCTTTCGTTCAAAAGATGTTACCGTAATCACTTTTCGAATGGTTTAGTTAAAAAACTGTTGTATTATATTACAATAATATCCTAATTGACTTGAATAAATATTACGATACCATATTTCTGAATATTTTCATTAAAATCCATCAAAATCATTTTCTTTGTCATCGTCTGCAGCACCAAACAGCTTCTCCCAGTCCTCTCCTTGAACAGGGCTAGAGGGTACGTGTTTTTCGAATCGTTTTCAATTAAAAAACTGTTACATCACACGTATATTTTACCTAAACTGCGCCTGAATGAATATATTCTCGGAAATAAATAGTAGTTTTGCTGAAACGTGATGTATTTCAATGTAAAATAGGATAAAATACATGACGAAAACAAAAGACTTTACCTAAGCTTCCGATGTTCTTGAGATGTTACTCGTTTTTTTAATAGTTTTCGGTTAAAATTCTGTTATATTACAATGATATTCTATTCATACTGTGCTTGATATAATACATTCACGGGAATGTAATATTTTTGCTGAAATGACGTACGTATTAAAGTGGAAAGTGGGATCAAATCGTGAAGAAAACAATGACTTTCGCTTTTCTTTTATTCAAAAGATGTTACCGTAATCGCTTGTCGAATGGTTTAGTTAAAAAACTGTTGTATTACAATAATATTCCCTCCTAATTGACTTGAATAAATACTTGAATGGAAATATACAATATTTTTGTTGAAACTACCCGCGTTTCAGTGTAAAGTGTCGTGATAATAAATGGTAAACAAGTTTATAGGACGTAGTGTTTCTCTGAAGGTTTTGTTGTTCCTTTACCCTCAAAAACGTGGGTCGACCTATAAACGAGGAATATCATAAATTAACGATTTCTTGGTCATAAAATCGGGGTCGACCTATATACGAAGGGGGGTTATAGACGAGTATATACGGTAATTGTTTTCATATTTTTTTTTTACTGTTTCATGCAGACACAATCTTCAAAAACATAAAGATAATAAACACTTCTCAGCCGCTTCAGTCTCCCGTGTGAAGTGAAACTATTGCCAACTGGCACTGCAGTTTTTTTTATACAGTACAGTAAAAGTCCAAAAATCCGGATGCCAGAAATCCAGACCACCCAAGAATCCGGACTTTTCGAAAACTCAAACTTTTTTATTTATTTAGCTGGCTTTTGTGTGTATGTGCTCATGCGTGAGAGCCACAGCTACACAGCGACAACAAGCGACCAAGTGGTTGCCACTTTAAAAGGAGCAATCAATCTGTGACAACGTCTGTAATTTTGAGTCCTACTCTTTCCATTTACAGAGTACTGTACAAGCCCATAATAATGGCTCCTAAAGTAGATAAACTTCGCTGTGTGAAGAGAAAGAAGAACACTTTGAAATTGAGTGACAAACTTGAAATAATTAAGAAATTAGAACGTGGTGTGAGCAATTCTGTTCTAATGGAAACATACGACATTGGAAAGTCTACAATTTATGATATAAAAAAGGCAAAGAATAAAATTCTAGAATTCACAGCTTTTTCTTTAAAACTGCTCGTTTTGATAAATGAAGCATGCTATATTTGCTAATGAATAAACTATCAAAATGTACCTGTTCATCTCTTCTTTATTCCTCCTTAAATTTGAATTTTAAAAGTTCTGCCTGAGAAACTGGAAAATACGAAAATCCGGACCGACCCAATCCCCAAGCAGTCCGGATTTTTGGACTTCTACTGTATACTGAATTAGTATAATTTTTATTTATTCCACATATTTACTGGTACTACAGTATATATGCGACCCTGGTCCCTAATAGCCTTGCATAATGAGGAGTACAGTATATATTGAAAGATATGTGGTAAAAGTTGCCAGCTGGGAACGCTTTCCCTCCTATTTACATTAATTCTTATTGAGAAAATTCCCTCGATATTCACAATTTCATTATTTGCAATGACATCTAGGAATGCATCCCTTGCAATAACTGGGGTATTCCAGTACAGTCGGGGTTAAAAGTTTGCTCCTGCCCAAAATGAAGCAGCATTTACCTCTAATGAGATGAAACAGTCAGGATAAGTCAGTTCGGAGACTCATTCCCGTGACTCAGTTTCACCACGGGGAGCAAGCTTTTGTCCCCAACTGTACATGCAGTAGAGCATGCAAAAATTACTGAGAAACTGTGCCACTAGTTTTAATTTCATGATGACTCATCAAAAGAGTGTCTACTGCACTATGCATATACTATATACATTTTGAAATGTCTTGCACTTAGTGGAATTGATTTTTTGTGAAGTTTTATCTGAAGAAGAAATGCTAAACTTATCCAATTAACACTCTTGGGTTTAGGGAGATGCACTCTGGTGAGACACTTGAGGTCTGGCTGGATACTCACTTCACTGCACTGCACTTGTGATAACTGTATTGGTATCACATTAATTGTTTTAATTAAGTTCTGGAACTCTTAAGTGGCAGGGCTTGATGTAAACACTTTAAGGCGATTTCTGTTTTATTACTGAAGCAGGTATATACACAGGTACAATCTGAGAGAACATATTGTGAATTCTCCCCAGGGAAGTGTTGTGAATATTACTTTGAGATAACACTTGTTTTAAGTGCTCGGCTTCCCTGTCCAGTGGTCCTAAGTGAACTGCCCCTCTCTACTGTAGAGAGAGTGAAGCAGAATGAGTGGGTGTTTGCTAAATTAGCTCTCCCTGACTCGATCCCTGTGGCAAATCTAATCTAATTGATCTATGTGAATAACATTGTGAATCTCTTGGTGAATAACTTGAGTATATTTATATAAAGCAATGGTGCTGTTACACTGTTCAGCCACCATCAGCCGAGTCTTCGCAGTTTAAAACCTAAGTATACCTATCCATGTTACAATAAAGTGTGCTTTAGCTAAACTGTTGCATCTTGCACATGTTTTTTCAATGCCTTTTGGAAAGTTTTATTGGAAACTATTGTGTACCTAGAGGAAAGTTTCCTGTAACAAAATATAGCGGTCAAGGAAAGGACAAATATAATGGTAGGTATGATGAAACCAGGTAGGATTACTCCGTAAGATAAATAAAAAGGAAGAGAATCCTGTAATGTACAAAACTGTGTTTCATAAATGTAAGACAGAAGCTTATCAGAGACAATATGAAGGCTGCTGTAATTGATATTCAGTAAAAATGGTATGGGTACCAGTTCAGAAGAAATGTTTGATACAAATGCAAGATGACGTTCAGTCAGCAAGGTTGTGATTGCATTACTGCTGAGCTCACAATAGTCTGGTGCTATATAATAACCTTCTACTACTAAATGTTTACCTACACCCTGGCATATGAATATTACACTGGTTTCCTTTAGGAAATAAAACTATTGCACGTTATTGACATGCACGTGAAACACTAACCTGTGAGGTATTGGAGTGTATTCACATTGCTACAGAGTTGTAGAAGCATTAGTTTGTACTATAGCTAGTTCACATGTAGCTTCTGCAGCCCAGGTGAAAGTAAAAGCATGAGCAGGACATACATGTACGTGTAAGTATGATGACTGACAAAGATTTAGGACTTCATTGTTGTTAGGTTATTCTTCATAGGTCCAAGCGGAATTTTGTGGAAAGAAAGACCGCTAACCTGACTAACTCTGCTTCTGGTAAATCCTTCTGGTCCTCTTTTCCGACGTGATAACTTAATAGCCAACTCTCCCCTTGATAAAGCCAATCTCTTTGGCACCTTAGTCTCCTTTAACTCCACCTCAGACGATTCCAACTCTATCCCTCCTTCCCCTGCTCCTACTGAACCTATGCACTTTCCTATAATCTCCATTCGTAGGATCCCTGTGTGTTATCCAGGTTGGATGTTAGTAAGGCGCATGGACCGGACAGAATACCCCCTCGTGTTCTGAGGGAGTGTGCTGAAATTCTGGCCCCTGTGCTTGCTCGCCTCTTTTGCCTTTGCCTCAATACCCAAACTTTTCTTTCTTCCTGGAAGCATGCCTCGGTTCAGCCCATCCCGAAGAAGGGTGACCATTCCAATCCCTCTAACTATCGCCCAATTGCCTGAACTTCATCCCTCTCGAAGATTTTCGAAACTATCTTTAGTTTTCATTTTCTCCATCGCCTTGAACACCTTTCTCTTTTGTCGGATCACCAGTATGGCTATCGCCAGGCTAGATCTACTGGTGATCTGCTCTACGACTGCACCCATCTTTGGTCATCCTCTCTTCGGGATTATGGGGAACTTTCGTCATGGCCCTCGACATCTCCAAAGCATTTGACAAGGTATGGCACAAATCTTTGCTTTCTAAACTTCCCTCTTATGGTTTCTCTCCCCCAATTTGTTCTCTAATTTCTAGCTTCCTTGAGAACCGATCCATGGCAGTTGTTGTCGAGGGGTCAATCTCTCGCTCTTTCTCTACCAATAGTGGTGTCCCACAGGGTTTTGTTCTTTTACCTACTCTCTACCTCCTCTTTATCAATGATTTACTTCACACTATGACTAATTCTATCCATTCTTACATTGGTGATTCTACTCTTCACTCTTCTCATTTTTCCCTTCCCCTAATTCTCAAACTAGATCTGTTTCTAGAGCTGATATCATTTCATCTATTAATGCGGATCTGTGCAGCATCTCCGAATGGGGAGGTAGAAACTTGGTTAAATTCAGTGATAAGAAAAAACAGTATTTGCCAATTACACTTTCCAAATTAGATGATCTCCCACCAATCACATTTCAGGATGTCATGGAAACCACACATCCATAACATTGCTAAAACTGCCTCCCGAAAGCTGGGACTGCTGTACAGATGCCGTAGCTACTTCACTCCTGAGCAGTTGCATCACGTTTATAAGGGATTCATTCGTCCTAACATGGAGTACTGCTCTCATATATGGGGTGGCTCTTCTTTTGTCTAACTGTTAGATAGGGTGGAATCAAAGACATTTCGTCTTATTAACTCGGCTCCTTTCATTGATACTCTTTCTTCCCTTTCTCTTTGCCACAGTGTTGCTTCACTCTCTCTCTTTTACAGGTACTTTAATGGGCAATGTTCAGTGGATTTGGCATCCTGTGTACCGCCTGTAAGGTCGTAGGCTCGTAACACTTACCCTCAGTGCCCACTCGTCTTGTCCGCAGTGCCCACCGTTTCTCTGGATGTCAGTCTTACTAGAATAACCCATTATAGTACATCTTTCTTTCCTCAAACGGCCAAACTGTGGAATGCTTTGCCTTCTGTGTTTCCATACTCATACTGTCTGTCTCGCTTCTAAAAGCTGATTTTCCGGCATCTTCGTGGTGTAGACTAATATAATCTTTTTGTATTCTATTTTTAATTTCTTTTTACTGTTTTTTTTTTTTTGCCCCCTAGGCCCCATTGTGGGTCGATGACCTGTGCCCAGGTGGGCTATACTCCATAAAAAAAAAGTCACAGCAACTACCAAAAAATCTTCTGAAACCACAATTAGTTCTGTTTGTCTGTTAAGAATGAAAAAGATCATCATTTGCCTTCAATGGAAATGGTTCCAAATGCCATGCATTAAACTTTTTTCTGTGATTTTAGTGGAATGTGTGTTACTATTTCCTCATGCATTAAGGATGCCTTCAATAAGGGGTAATAATATTCCAGGTTGTGCTCCTGACAGATAGGAGTTAGATGATAGTCAGTTTCAACTACTGTACAGTATATGTAAAGCAGCAATAAGTTGACCAACTGGCAACAGATTTACCTCTACATCACCGAAACCTGCATTCACTAAATCAGCGATGAGCCTATCAAATTATATGTAGAGAAAACAATTATTTTTGTTAAAATTTATTCTTTATTTTGTATAAGCGACCAAATTACAGTACAGTAGAACTTCGATATAACATGAGATACATTCCAAGAGAGGTTGCTTTAAACCGAATTCGCAGTAAATCGAAGTGTTGTTTCAATGGAATAATTTAGTTTGGTATTTGAGAGAAACACAAAATACTAAAAAGACTGAGAGTCTACCTAGATGCACCTCAACCCATCTCCTAGAATAAACAAAACATTGTTTTTTGTAGTATTATGTTAAAACAAACACTCATAAATCAACACAGCTAATATTATGGGACGTGAAATGGTCTGTTTACTAGCGATCAGCTGATGTGAAGATTTGGGAGAGGGAGGCGAGGTGATATGTTTGACAGTTGATGCCAAGGTCTAGTGCTTATTTATTTATCTGTCCTTAAGAGTGCCTTTGAGGTTTTCTCTTATAAAATGTCACTGAACTGACATGTTCCAATTAATTTTGTTATAAAGGGCTAAAAAAAATTCTCTTGTGCAAAATATATGACGTTTATATTCAAATTATTCGGTCTTGCAAGGATTCTAGCAATGCAAATTATATTCTCCTAACTTTAGTCTGTGATATTTTATAAGATAAAAACTGCAAGCCTATAACCACCAAACCCTGACTGGGAAAATGGGGGAGGGGGAGGGACGTGACAGTGAAATGTTTGACAGTTAGGGCCGAAGGTCTAGTGAAGTATTGATTTGTTTATTTATGTTATTTAGATTGATTTTTTGTTTTTTGCTTATAAAAATGTCACAGAAGTGACTGGGGAGAATATAATTTACATTGCTGGAATTCTTATAAGATAGTGATTAATTTGAATATAATCAAGCAATAGTTTGCACTAGAAATTTTTTTTTGTAATCATTTAGTACAGTGGTCCCTCGGTTAACGAGCACAATTCGTTCTAGAAGGTGGCTCGTTAACCGAAAAACTCGTTAACCGAAACCATTGTTTCAATGGGTTTTTGGGTAACTGGTTCCAGCTCACCAAAAATTGCCTAAATTCAAGAAAAAAGGTGGAAAAGTACACTTACTTTGAGGTGTGTATGTAGAAGGCTCCTGGATGATGATGATGATGATGGGAATTAGAATGGGGGTGGAGGAGAAGGGAGAAGAGAAGGCATTGGGGTGGAAGAGAAGTCACCCCATGGCACCATTTCGCCCATAAAATTTTAGTTCTCTTGGTGTAATTCAAGATTATTTTCTTTAAATCAATGCTGCACTCCATTATATATTGTCAATATGTAAAATAAATTTCAAAATAACAAATAATTTGCTTGGAAACACAGAAAAAAGCGTTTAGTTGAAGAGAGTCTTAAGCAAGATGTTACCTCCACTGAAAAGACACAGAGACTGACGCCTGTTTGGTATGTTGACAGGCTATTTGGCGCGCATAAAACTAGTTTCTTGTACAGGTTGTACCTCTCTAGTCCGGCATTCTGTGGTCCAGAAACTCCCGTGGTCCGGAACGATTTTAGTTTGTCCAATAGGTAGATAGGCAGCTTTTTTTTCTTTTTTTTTTTACTTATCTGAATTATTATTACAGGACTATTAAATTTTTGCCCCTCAGGCCCCAATGTGGGTCAGTGACCTATGCCCAGGTGGGCTGATCCCCTTAAAAAAAAAAAAAAACAGCCGTGGGAAATTAAGGTTTGTTTACATCCGGCAGTTCAGCTGCTCTCTCTCTCTCTCTCTGCTTGTCTATACAGAGTACAACATTTAACCCTTCAATATATATGAGCAGTAAATAAGTGTTGCTTTCATATTCTTATGTAGAGTAATGACGATATGTTTTCACATGTGCTCACTTACATACGCTCAGTCTCACTTTTTTTTTACCATTAATGGTTAGCTACTTACAGTATATTGTTCCATTTATTAACATTAAATAACATTACAGGTACTTCAAACAACCATATTTTTTTTTACATTAATTTTACTACAGCTAAAATCAGGGTCTTATTTTCTTCAGTTTTATATGTCGAACCAATCAGTCACTGGTTTCGTAAGCTTTAACATAAACAATGCCGGCAGCCGTCTCGTCTCCTCTAATATTCCACATATTATTAATAAATTGTATTGTTAATTTTGCACACACACACATTAATTCAATAAAAACAAATTCAGAAACATTAATTAAAATATATATGAACAGTAAATAAGTGTTGCTTTCATATTCTTATGTAAAGTAATGACGATATAATAATAATAATAATAATAATAATAATAATAATAATAATAATAATTAACGGTTTATTGAAAAAATTCTGCAGCCCGAAGGCTGAAAATATACATTGGACATAAATGACTTATTACATACATTGGTGGTTTAACAAAAGCCTTCATTAAAGAAAGGTAAAGGAACATACAGTGAACATACAGATTAATGTAGGTGTTGAACAGCAAACTCGTAGTGTAGTAACTCCCTCGCAGATGGTGTTAGGAGGAACTCACGTGGTGTAGTAGTTCCCTCAGATGGTGTTATGAGGGCCCTGGCGTGGTGTAGTAATTCCTTCACAGATGGTGTTATGAGGGACTTCACGTGGTGTAGTAATTACCTCAGATGGTGTTATGAGGGACCTCACGTGGTGTAGTAATTACCTCACAGATGACACCTGATGATGTTCACCTGGTGATAGATCATAACAAAGTAAGGAGAGCTCAGGAGAAACTTGCCAGTAACCTAGAAGAGGAGTTTGATAAGGGGATAAGAGAAAATGGAATCAATTGTTTGTTCTTTGATGGGAGAAGGGATGACACTAAAGTGTTCATGAAAGTTGGAGATTCTGACAAGTTGTTCCCTGCCATGGTGAAGGAGGAACACTACTCCTGCTGCAGTGAACCAGGAGGGAAGTATTTGTGGCATTTCACTCCAGAGAAAGATGACATCAGGAAACCAGCTGAGATAGTGGCAGATAACATTGTGAACTGGCTCAGAGAGAGGAACGTAGACCAGACCCTGCAGGCCATTGGAGGGGACAGCACCAACACGAACACAGGGTGGCAAGGGGGGGTCATACAGTGGATAGAGCGGAAGATTGGGAGGAAGCTGGTCTGGATTGTTTGTGACCTCCACACCAACGAGTTGCCACTCAGACATCTGATCCAGGAGCTGGATGGCAAGACTCTTTCAAACAACAGATGGTCTGGTCCTCTTGGCAAGATGCTGGACTCTGCCACTGAGTTAGAAATAAATCCGAGCTTTGAAAAAATCACAGTTGGCCCTCCACTCGTTGAGCTTGCACATACTGTCATTGACAACCTGAGTACTGACCAGTACTATGGTTACATGATTTGCAGTGCCATCAAAACTGGGGTCATGCCTGATAGACTTGCTTACCTGCAGATAGGTCCAGTCTCACATTCTAGGTGGCTCACAACGGCTCTCAGGTTCTGCAGAATTTGGGTCACTCATCATAAACTGAAAGGGAACCAGCTTCACAACCTGAGACTTATTGTCCAATTCATCGTGAGTGTCTACTTGCCAAATTGGTTCAACACCAAGGTCAAGTCATCGTTCTCCGAAGGTCCGAGGCATGTTCTCTTCCAGCTTGAGCTCCTGAGGAGTCAGCCAAGGAAGGTTGTTCAGATTGTGGAGCAGACTGTGAGGTGATCTTCCTGGTATGCTCATCCCGAGGCAGTTCTGCAGACAATGCTCTGCAGTAAGGATGAGGAGGAGAGAAGAGTGGCAGTCAAAAAGATCTTGGATATGAGACTTATGAGAGGATCTGGGCATGACGAATCAGTTGGTGACGATTCCTTCAGGGTCAGGAAGACTCCTGAAGTCAATCTAGGTGCCAAGACCCTCACTGATCTCATAGATCTGGATAACATCCAGGCTGGCAGTGAGCCCCCTCTTACCTGCAGCCTCACCAATGTTCAAGTCAGAGCTTTCCTGGACAACCCCATGCATGTCCCTGCCTGGCCCTCGCACACTCAGAGTATAGAGCGTTGTGTACAGCAAGTGAGCGAGGCCAGCAGTCACGTGTACAGCCAGGAGAGGAGGGAAGGCTACATCCGAGCTCAGGTGGTCAGCAGGGAGGTGATGAGTAGAAACAGAAGCGAGAAAGACATGTTCTCTATGGTGTGCAGCAACACCGGGTCGTAGTAGTAAAACCGGTTTTTGTATTTGATGATTTTGTTTTCTAAAGGAATATTAAATTTAATAAATGTGTCAAGATCATTCGTT
The DNA here is from genome assembly GCA_958450375.1 of Homarus gammarus. Lineage (NCBI taxonomy): Eukaryota > Metazoa > Arthropoda > Malacostraca > Decapoda > Nephropidae > Homarus > Homarus gammarus. The sequence continues at coordinate 72,150 of CAUDMG010000852.1, forward strand.
TCACTATTCTGGATCATTTTCATCCTAATAAATTAACCTGATACATTTACTTTACTTTAAATAAGCTATTTAGTGGTGTTGGTAAAAGGGTGGGAATACTGAATTTTCTTAAGATTTCAAGTTAAAATTTACCTAGCAAAAAATGAAAACTTTTCAAATCTGAAGATATCACATGATTCTGCACATAGAACTACATCATTAATACCATGGGCCGATTTTTCCAACTCAAAAAAAAAAAATTCGCCTCCGTATGACACACCCTAATATATATATATATATATATATATATATATATTATATATATATATATATATATATATATATATATATATATATATATATATTTTTCATGTTAATCCACAATGAAACGTGGATAAGATAAATCTTGATAAAATCACACGGGAAAATGGAAACAAGGGAGCACCTTAGCTTTCGTCTTTATTCAAGACGTCTTCAGAGGCAACTGAAGATGTCTTGAATAAAGACGAAAGCTAAGGTGCTCCGTTGTTTCCATTTTCCCGTGTGATTTTATCAAGATATATATATATATATATATATATATATATATATACACACAGTTGTACCCCACTTAACGCGGTCAATAGAACCCAGAGGGTCCCGCGTTAAGTGAAATCCGCGTTAAGTGAACAACAGAACATATGGGATTAATTCCAATAGAAACCAGCCCAACCCCCAAACTCCACTTTTTGAAGACACATAACTATGTTGTAGTAAAAATAACATCTTAATTTTATGATGGTACATGCACACAATTAATACTTAAGAGAAATAGAGAAATACAGTCGCCAAGTTAATGTCCATTCAAAATAATGGACTCAACTCCCTCCCCCTCTTCTCACACAACACTGCTGGCTCTTCCCTCTCTGAGAAATTTTTGGGGGAAAACCACTAAATTTTAATAAATAATACCTCAAACTAAAGTTAGGATAATACAATTGACATTGCTGGATTCCTTGTAAGACCAGGAATATTTTGAATATAAATGTCATATATTTTGCACAAAAGATAACATATTTACTTGGAGAAAACATTTTATCTAAAATTTGTATGTCTAATGCAAAATATATGATGTTTATATTCAAAATGATCACCAAATTATAAGAATTCCAGCAATGTAAATTATATTCTGGCCGGGTAATTTGTATGAATTTTATGAGCTAAAACAGGCAGTCAGGCAGGGTGGCGGGTGGGGCAAATCTAAAAATAGCGTCTCGAGCCGGACACTCACCGCGTATATGTGGAAAGAATCCGTGTTAAGTGAAACCGCGTTAGGCGGGGTAATACTGTATTTATATATATATATATATATATATATATATATATATATATATATATATATATATATATATATATATATATATATATATATATATATATATATATATATATATATATATATATATATATATGCAAGTAAATCACTGTAGGTGCGCGTGATCTAGGTATATGCTGATAACCACCAGGAAAGAAGAAAACACGAAGTTCCCAAGCGCTTTCGTGTAATTCACATCTTCAGGGGTGAGTACAGACTAGTCTGTACTCACCCCTGAAGATGTGAATTACACGAAAGCGCTTGGGAACTTCGTGTTTTCTTCTTTCCTGGTGGTTATCAGCATATATATATGTATATATATATATATATATATATATATATATATATATATACTGTATACATACATACAGTATTACCCCGCCTAACGCGGTTTCACTTAACACGTTTTTTCATATACGCGGTGCCTCGCCAGAGCTGAACTTTCACTTAACACGGATTTTTTCCACATATACGCGGTAAGTGTCCGGCTGGAGACGCTATTTTTAGATTTGCCCCACCCTCCACCCTGCCTGACTGCCTGTTTTAGCTCATAAAATTCATACAAATTACCGGGCCAGAATATAATTTACATTGCTGGAATTCTTATAATTTGGTGATCATTTTGAATATAAACATCATATATTTTGCATTAGACATAAAACTTTTAGATAAAATGTTTAATCTGAGTAAGCATGTTATCTTTTGTGCAAAATATATGACATTTATATTCAAAATATTCCTGGTCTTACAAGGAATCCAGCAATGTCAATTATATTATCCTAACTTTAATCTGAGGTATTATTTAATGCAAAATGTTAAAATTTATTTTTTTCACCCACTCTTTCTCTTGGTGGGGGGTGGGGGGGAGGGTTGGGACTGACCACATGGTTGGAAGAGGGGGGAGGCAAGGTGGGGTACTTTGATTGACAGATAGTGTTGTGAAGATTATTTTTTTTTTATTAACTGAAGATATTTGTTTTAGCTCATAAAATTCATACAAATTACCCGGCCAGAATATAATTTACATTGCTGGAATTCTTATAATTTGGTGATCATTTTGAATATAAACATCATATATTTTGCATTAGACATACAAATTTTAGATAAAAAATTTTTCTGAGTAACTATGTTATCTTTTGTGCAAAATATATGACATTTATATTCAAAATATTCCTGGTCTTACAAGGAATCCAGCAATGTCAATTATATTATCCTAACTTTAATCTGAGGTATTATTTATTAAAATTTAGTGGTTTTCCCCCAAAAATTTCTCAGAGAGGGAACAGCTGGCAGTGTAGTGTGAGAAGAGGGGGAGGGAGTTGAGTCTATTATTTGAATGGACATTAACTTGGCGACTGTATTTCTCTATTTCTCTTAAGTATTAATTGTGTGCATGTACCATCATAAAATTAAGATGTTATTTTTACTACAACATAGTTATGTGTCTTCAAAAAGTGGAGTTTGGGGGTCGGGCTGGTTTCTATTGGAATTAATCCCATATGTTCTGTTGTTCACTTAACATGGATTTCACTTAACACGGGACCCTCCGGGTTCTATTGACCGCGTTAAGTGGGGTACAACTGTATATATATATATATATATATATATATATATATATATATATATATATATATATATATATATATATATATATATATATATATATATATATATATATGTATATACAACAAAATATATGTACAAAAAATAAATGTTAAATGAATTATTTATGGTGCATTAGGGTACTGGTCCCTTCAGACACAAAGATGGGCTATAAATAGCCTTCTTTATCTCCCCTCCATCTCACCCTAAGCCAGAGGGAAGGGTCGTGGTAAATAACATTTGTTTGCTTTTTTTCCATTTACTTGAAATAGATTTACCGAATTATTTGTTTATTTATTTAAAAGTCATTTACTGAATATTCTATGTAAAAAATAAATTTTAAATTAATTATTTATAGGAGGTAAGTATTATGATCAGTAAATATATGGTATTATTGGCCACTTCAGACACAAAGACAGGATAAAAATAGCCCATCTCCCCCTCTTACAGCTGCCAATGGGAAGTGTCTTGGTAATTAAATTTGATGTTTATTTTCATTGTTTGTCTAATTTATCATGTATCAAAGTAATATTACTAAAAATTGTGTAGGTAGTAGGCAGCTACCAAACAGGTAGATACTACCACCTGGGAAGATATTGGAAGCATAATGTGTTGTCTAATGGTAGACCCTGCTGCCATATGGCATCACGAAAATTGTGACCAAGTCCCAGGTTCAGCGCTGACCTGACTTTCTGCCTCATTTACACACAATTGCAGTTTCAATTGTTCCTCTAACTTTGACATCATTACATACATACAGTATATTATTTCTCACTTTTGATCTTTTTTTTACTTTTTGTATTTATTTATGGTTAGTTCCTTAAAATAAGGCCAATTCACTTCAAGTAATGGCATCAAATGTTACCAGCTGGTGTAGTGTAAACACTAGTGACGTCACTTAGGCATCTGTATTTAACTGTCGGTAGTTTCAAGAATTAATGCAGTTATTTACTGAATATTCCTTGTAAAAAAATAAATTTTAAATTAATTATTTATAGGAGATAAGTATTATTATCAGTAAATATACCGATATGCATTACTGACCACCTCCACGGCTATAGATAGCCCAATCTCGCCGTCACTTCCCCTTGTCTCCTCACTGGCAAATGGGGGGGGGGGGGTGTGTGATGATAGCTGTGTTTATTACAGGGGTATAATGTTATTTTACGGTATGTTTGACAGGTTTATAATACATTTTTATTATTTTAATACACCGGTAATCTTAATTTGAATTCAGCTTGCCAAACGTAAGTTTCAGTATAAAATAATTAGTGGTAGGATCTTGTGAGTGGCTTACGATGTTTCCATCACCACTCTTGACACACTAAACCACAATATTTAAGAGGTAAGAATTTTATACTTGGTGATTAAGACGACCCCCTAACTTTGGGCAGATTTTTTTAATGTTCAAATTCCGTCTTATAAGCCGAGATATACGGTAAGTGTATTTTACTGCATTTACTTTTAGTTTGTATGTAATTTTCGGTGAGCTGGAACCAATTACCCAAAATCCCATTGAAACAATGGTTTCTGTTAACGAAATTTTTGGTTAACGAACGACCTTCTGGAACGAATTGTGTTCGTTAACCGAGGGACCACTGTATCTGAGAAAGTGATGAGAAGTGGCATAATAAAAGACCTCAACCAGGAATTTTTTTTACAAAACATTTGTAACGTAGGAAAGTTATACAATATTACGCAGAGGGAACTGAGCTACCGGAAATATGTGAGTTAAGAAACGAGCTATATCTCTTTAATATGTCACAATATATGAGACGAATAGGGGGTTGACTGAGGGTAACTGGTAGTAAAATTCACAAAGCAAAAGCATTGTCAGTGTTATTTAACACAGTGTAGCAAAGAATTTTGCCAGAGGAAGTGTGCTCATTTAAAAGAATGTAATGAATCTGTTAAAAACGAAGCAGTTTCGATCTGCAAAGGGCAGATAATCAGAGCAAACAGCAGGAGTTGTAATAGGCCATACTCCAGTAATAGCTGTGTCAGTCATTATGAAGACCTCAGAGAGAACACGCACAACAATCATAGCACTTCATGGAGAAGGCCTGAGCAATGGTGCGATTGCTAGGCGGCTTGGTGTTTCCAAGCACGCCATAGCCTTATGGGTAAAGCGCCACGATAATACAGGACAGATCCTGCACCAGCTTGGAGCCGGGCGGCATATCTGCACAACCCCTGCACAGGAGAGAGCAATAGCAGCTACCATCCAAAACAGACCATTTACCACTGCCCCCAGCATCCAACAAGAACTTGGATTGGCTTGCACACCACAGGCAATCAGAAACAGACACCACAGCATTGACCTCCATGCCCATATACCCACAAAGAAGCCACACCTGACTGAGGAAGACATGGAAAGGCGCCTGGAGTACAGAACGCGTTAGAACAGGAATTCCCAACCGGGGGGAATTCCCCCTGGGGGAAATTTGGATATTCCAGGGGGGAATAAAGAGAGGAGTCCAAAATGTCCAAAGTAGCCTTTTTGATGGGTTGTTGGTTAGAGAAAATATATATTTTATGGCTAAATGCTCTTTGGCTTTTAATTTATCCCTTTTCAGAGCAAGGTCAGAATTTTGGTCTTCAAATAACTATCATGCTACTGGTTTCCAAATTTGAGACTGTCCTTGCCCTGGACGTGTACAAGCGGTTCCTGGTAAAGGAAGCCGCCACTCTCGTGTCTCGGGCAGGGACCGTCCTTGTTCTGGACGCGTATGGACCTAGTATGGGTTGGTCGGGACCATAGGGAGCTGTCGCTCTCATTTCAGGACTCAGCAGTGACCGACTAGGTACGGAGATCCGCTGCTCTCTGTGCTTGTCTGGCCATTGTGTGGTTCAGCTGTAGTTACGGTGTAAATGTGAACAGGGATTGTTTCAAGTGTTGCTTAATGAGGCAGCAGTAAGAGTGAACTGTGATAGTTAAGAGCAGGTGATAAAGGTGAACAACTTATGTGAGTGTGCAGGGGGGGGGGGGGGACAATAGGCCTGGCACACACACACCCACCTCTCTCTTACACTCCACATGTCCACTCCCACACACCACCATCATACTCCACACACCACCATCATACTCCACACACCCACACTCCACCATCATATTCCACACACACCCTCAACTGCACACCACCTCATTTCTACACATCCACACACCACCCTCTCATATTCCACAGCCTCTCACTCCACAACACCCTCATATTCCACACCTTCACCCTCACACTTTCCTTATCATGTCACTCACTTCCCTCCCCTCCCTCCCCCTCCCCCATTTTCCCAGTCAGGGTTTGGTGGTTATAGGCTTGCAGTTTTTATCTTATAAAATATCACAGACTAAAGTTAGGAGAATATAATTTGCATTGCTATAATCCTTCCAAGACCGAATATTTTGAATATAAACGTCATATATTTTGCACAAGATAATTTTTTTTTATCCCTATGTAATAAAATTAATTGGAACATGTCAGTTCAGTGACATTTTATAAGAGAAAACCTTAAAGGCACTCTTAAGGACAGATAAATAAATAAGCACTAGACCTTGGCATCAACTGTCAAACATATCACCTCGCCTCCCCCCCCCCCCCCTCTCTCCCCAGTCTTCACATCAGCTGATCGCTAGTAAACAGACCATTTCACGTCCCATAATTTTAGCTGTGTTGATTTATGAGTGTTTGTTTTAACATAATACTACAAAAAACAATGTTTTGTTTATTCTAGGAGATGGGCTGAGGTGCATCCGGGTAGACTCTCGGTCTTTTTAGTATTTTGTGTTTCTCTCAAATACCAAACTAAATTATTCCATTGAAACAACACTTCGATTTAGTGCGAATTTGGTTTAAAGCGACCTCTCTTGGAATGTATCTTGTATTATATCGACGTTCTACTGTACTGTAATTTGGTCGCTTATACAAAATAAAGAATAAATTTTAACTAAAATAATTGTTTTCTCTACATATAATTTGTAAATAAGCATGTAACTTATATCACTCAGGATTTTATAGTCCACCCTTGTACAGTAAAACTATTTTCTCTATTACAGAGCAAAAGAGTAAAAATTTTAATGTTCTAATGTGGGTTATAAATAAAGAAAATATAATATAAAACTATAAAATAAGAAAACAGAGTATGTGTGTGTGTTTGTGTGGAAGGTGAACGCATGTTAAGGCCACTCAGTGAGCTGTCCTGCGTGGTTGACTCACCCGCTTCCCTCCCTCCCATGTTCATGTCACACACACACACACATACAATAGTCTCAGTCAGCTGGTTGACTGCCTGGTTGAACTGTGGCATCACTTAGATGATGGTTTGAGTGTGGAAGATTTTATTTTATTTTATTTTTATCTTTTTTTTACATAAAATATGTGCTAGTGTATTTTATGATATGCTATGTATAAATTTTATAGATTATCATAGCAAATATTGTTTATAAAGTGGGTATGTCACTACTGGTGTCAGACATATGAAGAAGTGACTTAAGTTGCTTTCGTATTGTTGGACTGAATTAGAATTTTTACCAAAGGGGACAAAGTTGGGATACCGGGAAGATTCAAACAGTTGGAATTCTGATAAAATCAATTGCACTGTAAATGAAATAGTCTATGTCATTGGATTTACCTTAATAGTGGAGACGTTCTGCTTACAGTGGCTGGCCTGACATGAATGGGGGAGACTGTTGGGTGTTACTGGGCTAGTACCGCAGGAACCAGATTTTACCAGTGAGTGTTGAATATTAATTTTGGTGCCCTAGATACTCTGTGGTGCAATGTATAGTACAACTACTCCTCGACTTACGACATACTCGACCTACGACCACCCGGACATACGACCGCCTCAGTCGTACCAAAATTTTGTCAAATTACATATTTTCGAGTCCCAACGTTAGTGATTGCGCTGTGTGCTGACAAAATTTTCGTTTGTAATTCACTTTAAAATGGCTGGCAAGCTTAAAAGTGAGAGTCTTGTGGTGCTGAGAAGAAAAAGAGACATCCATTTTAGATTTTCTATGTATTATTTAAGCATTTTCAACTTACGACCAATTCGACTTACGACCTGGATTTGGGTCCCTAACCCCGTCGTAAGTCAAGGAGCAGCTGTACTTTATACCCAAAATATTGTGGTGCTACAGCACCCTCCCTTCCCACATCCATGTACTGGGTGGAGTGAGCCAGCACACACCCGACCACAACAATAACAAACACCAGACTAACCAAGCGTGGAATGCAGCGCGGCGAGTGTTACCCACTTGGCCAAATATGCTGAGATTTTCCCAGATAATTTTATATAACTTGACATTTCCCAAATTATTTTATAATAAATTCTGAGACCATACACATGCTGAATTATAAAATTCCGAGATATTGATTGCTGAGTAATCAAGGGTTTACATTATCCCCCCCCCCCCGGCCCCGATGTGGGTCAGTGACCTGTGCCCAGGTTGGCTAATCCCCTTAAAAAAAAAGTCATGCTGCTACCATTGCACATCCACCTCACCATTCTTATTTAAGTTCACTGAAGCCAGTGACTCAATGCTATATGGCCAGTGTTGTACGTTGATGCCGTTAATTTAACGCTGTCAATGAACGACGGGAACTTTTTGTTCATGCTGACGCCATTAATTTTTTGGGCAGGTGACGCAGTTAACTTTTCACCCGAGCGTCAATTTGTTCGTCAACTTCTAAAATGTTCAAATTTTCCAAGTTCGATTTTCAATTACTGTATCTTGTTATAAAGATGACTAGGAAAAGTTTTGCCTCGCCCGATTTTCGACAAGGACACTTTCCCCAACAAGGCCATGAGGGAGTTGTTCATCAAATACAACACCCCCATCCCCTCTAGTGCTGCCGTGGAGCGCATGTTCTCCATGGACAAGGACGTCCATGGAGAACATTCAGCAGAATGAGTGACAAGCATTTTGAGATGCTAGTATTCTTGCGGGGGAACAAATGAATAATTAAAATTATATAATATACCCGTAAATCATAATGAATGATGAAAAATGAATTTATATTTTTTTGATTTTGCATATGTTACTCCCATACACAGGAGAATACGCATTTCGGGGCTGCATTTGTACATCACTGAAAACTCGTTGACGCTAACGGCGTCAATTTATGAAATCGTTTACGCCGATGCTGACGGCATCAAATTTCTCGGCCGTTTACACTGACGCTGGCAGCGCCACTTTTTTCGTTGACGCTTACAGCACTGTATATGGCATAACACTTTTCACATCAGTTCAGCATCATCATTGTTGTTTTTTGGCCATTTTGCTTGTGTGGGTTACCTGATGACAGCTCTCAATGCTGCGCAATCTTTTGCAGTCTAACTTGTCAGGTTCCTAACTCTTACCTTATTTCTTACAATCTCTCCTTATGTCATTCTTGGCTTACCCCATCCACATTTGGGTTCATGCACCTCATGACACAATTGGTCTCATCCATTCTGTCCACATGCCCAAACCATTTCAACCTGCCTCTATGCAAGACTTCATCCATACTCTCCATACCCAGCTGCCCTCTTAGCTCTGAACAGGGTTTCCTGTCTTTCAATGTCATATTACACATGCTTGAAAAGTTGCCCTTTTATCCTCAAGAAGGCTCATTGAGGAAAAAAGGGCCTCCTGCCCCCTGTAATGTTCTCTGTACTGTACATCACTGGTTATGAGGAACACTGGGTTTATACCTGTAAACTTGTTAGCACAGTGTGTAAGTTACCCAATACATACTTGTTTTAAAATAGGAATTCTTTACCACTCCTGTATTCTTTTTATTGATTTCTTGTTTATTTCTTTCAGACTATTTGTCAGTGGGCACCAGCGATAGAATTTCAATGCTCGTGACTGTGTTGCAGACATTAAGAAAAAAGAAGATTATTGTGTTCTTCAATTCCTGCCATTCTGTCAAATTTCACCATGGTGTTTTGTCTCATTTCAGTCTACCTGTTCTCTACTGTATGGTAAGTTAATTACATCAGAATCAGCAAATTAATATTTGAGAAGTACAGTATTTTTTAATGAAACTGAATACTGGTATCCCTCGTTTAACAATGAGGTTGTTTTCCTGAAAAACCTAACTTTAAGCAAAATTATTGCTAAACAAGGGATAACAGCAAAGCGTGGAGAGTGAATAACAGGCTCAAACGATAGGGTGGTAAACACAGAGTACAGTACAAAGTACAGTGATATCCCCATTAGCCGGAACAATTGGTGCAGAGCACTTCTGGGGATGAGAGATTTCCGGGTAACAAGACGACTTTCTCAAACCCGAAAAAATTCCTTATCCCCGGAACCTTTTCCGATTACTGGAAAAAGTTTCCGAGTGTCTAAACAAGACCTCTTGCACAGACGCACACTAGCCCACTTCTCCAGAACGTTTCTGGGAGCTGGAGATGCTTTCCTTGAGTCTAAGCTACTGGAATCTGTAAATACAGTTCTAATTAAATTAGAGACTTGATTAATATCGCCCTTAGCCAGAATCCCTCAAACCTGGAACTCTCTGATACCCGGAATTGAAATTTTCTCGGAAAATCGTTCCGAAAGCTGTAATTTTCCGGAAAATTCCGGCTTTGGGAACGATCTTCCGAGGGGCATATTTTCCAGAAAATTCTGATTTTTTCCCCAATATCCGGAAAATTCCGGGGATATATTTTTTTCCCCGGGTTTGAGAGATGAAAATCAGACACATATTCTGGAAATTACGAGAAAATTTTTCCGTTACCCGGAAAATTCCAGAATATTCCGGGGATGAGGGATATTTTTCTGGGTTTGAGAGATGATGTAATGCTCAATTTCTGGAACTTCCGAGAAAATTTTTCCGTTACCCGGGAAATTCGGGAATGAGGGATATTTTTCCGGGTTTGAAAGATGATGTAATGGTCAATTTCTGGAACTTCCGAGAACTTTTTTTTGTTACCCGGAAAATTCCGGGGATGAGAGATTTTTTCTGGCTTTGAGAGAATTGTCTCGTTACCCGGAAATCTCTCATTCCCGGGGATATCACTATATGGGCATGAAAGAAGCTGTGTGTTACAGCAAAGACTCCCATAGAGCTGTGGGAGGATTAGTGGGTCTTGTGTAACTGATCTGACCTGATGCACTGTCAGGTGGAGGTAGGATGGGGGATTAGCAGTCTCATATTACTGATCAGTTGGAATGTCAGGTTACCCTTCCTTGGGTGGAGGATTAGTGGGTCCTATGATCTGAAGACATCTTGAATAAACACAGAACCTAAAATATTTTTAGAGAGATTGTGGTAAGTACAGATATAAGTATAAATGAACAAAGTTGTATCCCTTCAACGTTACTCTACATAATATTTTAAAATATGGAGTGAGAAAGAAGGTGTGGGTGAATAGAGAGATGGATTGGAAATGAGTGTTGCCAAGTACTCCTCAACAGCTGATACAGGTAGTCGTCGACTTACGACCTATGCGACTTACCTCTGTTCGACTTTACGACCGGCGGTACGACAGTTTTGGCCCCAGCCTCCTGGCGCTGCCGGGAGCTGGAGCCGCGCGCATCCCCGCGCTCAATTACAAACACGCTCGCTGGTACAGCACACTTCCCTCCGTGTCTGTTTGCCTTGTGCCTTTCTTTTGTCTTGGAAATTTTTCTTGAACCACCACCCCCCCAAGATGTCTACCAAGAGGAAACTGTCTTCATCTACTCCTCAACTTGCCAAGAAGCAAAGAAAGGCCATTGATTTAAACACTAAAATGATGGTGATTAAACAGCACGAAGGGGGTAAGAAAGTGAATGTGATTGCATGTGATCTGACGCTATCACACTCTACTGTGTCGACGATTTTGAAGGATAAAGAAAGGATTCGTGAAGCTGTGAAAGGTTCTGCACCCATGCAAGCGACAGTTATAACGAAGCAACGGACTGGGCCTCTCCACGAAATGGAGAAATTACTTTACATTTGGATGGAAGATCAGATCCAGAAACAGACGCCGTTAAGCCTTTTTACTGTGCAGACGAAGGCTAGAAGTCTATTTCAGACTTTGAAGGAGCGCGCTGGAGAAGACTACAATCAAGAATTTGCAGCAAGTACTGGCTGGTTCAAGAGATTCAAGAAAAGATTTCAATTTCATAATGTTCGAGTGACTGGGGAAGCAGCGAGTGCAGACGAGGAAGGAGCGCGCAAGTTTGTTGACAGTCTGGATGAATTAATTACGGATGAGGGATATCTAGCAGAGCAGATATTTAATGTGGATGAAACGGGATTGTATTGGAAACGGATGCCAGAACGCACTTACATCCAAAAAGAAGCCAAAAGCATGTCTGGATTTAAAGCATTTAAGGATAGGCTTACTCTGCTGCTTGGCGGGAACATCGCGGGGTTTAAGCTGAAGCCTTTCCTAATCTTCCATTCAGAAAACCCGCGGGCGTTGAAAAATGTAAACAAGCACACGCTGCCCGTTTACTTTCGTTCTAACCGTAAAGCATGGATGACACAGGCACTGTTTGAAGACTGGTTTGTAAATTGTTTTATTCCTCAAGTTCGTGAATATTGTTTGACGAAAGAAATTCCTTTCAAGATTTTATTGCTACTGGATAATGCGCCTGGACATCCACCTCATCTATCAGATATTCATCCGGACGTGAAAGTGATTTTTATGCCGCCAAACACGACTTCAATTTTGCAGCCTATGGACCAAGGTTCAATTGCTACTTTCAAGGCTATCTATCTCCGAACCACCTTTGCCCAAGCCATAGACGCTATAGATGCCGACCCAGAACTATCGTTGCGTGACTTTTGGAAACAGTACAACATTCTTAAGGGTATCAAGAATCTGGCAAACGCCTGGGAGGCTGTGACGGAGAAGTGCATGAATGGCATCTGGAAAAAGTGTGTTAAGCGCTATGTTCATACTTTTGCAGGATTTGACAGTGAAAATGAGCTTGAAGTTATTCGGGAAAAAATAGTAAAACTGGCAAAAGATCTTTCTTTGGAATGTGAAGTGGAAGATGTTGAGGAGTTGCTAGACCAAGAATCAGAAGAACTTACAAATGAAGAGCTAATCGAATTGGAAGAAGAAAGGAGAGAAGCAGCGGACAAAGAAGAGGAGGAGGAGCCACAAAGGACGTTCACCACTAAGGGATTATCAGAAGGTTTATCTCTACTGAATAAACTTCTTGCCCATTTTGAAGGAATGGACCCAAACATCGAACGATTTGCAAGGATTGAGCGGATGGCACGCAATTCGTTTCGTCCGTATCAAGAAATTTACGAGGAGAAGAAGAAACGAACAATTCAGACAAAGCTCACCATGTTCATGAAAAAAACAACTCCTCCGGCTACCCCAAAGGCTGCCCCAGCTGACGACCCCGACGATCCACAGCCAAGCACCAGCGGCCAATAAGATGTTTTTTGTATGTTTGTATGTGTTTGTATGTTTTGCAACTAAAATGTTTTATATGTTTTGCACCTGTATTTTTTTTTTTTGTATGTTGTGTAAATAGTAAACCAATTGTACTGTAGTATGCAGTGATTTTCTTAAACCTGACGACCGTAACAATAATGAACAAAGAAAATGTTGATAAAATATGACTTAAAGATGATTATATTATCATTACACATTATAATATACGTAAGGTAATTAAATTGTACTGTAGTATGCAGTGATTTACTTAAACCTGACGACCGTAACAATAATGAACAAAGAAAATGTTGATAAAATATGACTTAAAGATGATTATATTATCATTACACATTATAATATACGTAAGGTAATTATAACATAGGCCGACTTACGACCGGGTGGCCGTAACCAATCTAGGTCGTAAGTCGACGACTACCTGTATTTAACTCGCTACCATGCAGTCACACACACACAGATGTGTCTCAGTTCCCTTGCTAGGGGTGTGTGAGTGGTGTTGGGGTCTGTGTGTGGTTGTTAGAGGGTGTGTTTGTGTGTGATGTAGGGGTGTATGTGGGGGGTAGGATTGCGTGGTCAGTCCCCTCCCCCCATTTCCTCGCTCAAGCGTGGCTAATTGTGATAGGGAGATGAATTTGAAACCATAATGATGCTTAATAAATTCTCTACCAAACGTTTCCAATAAGATATCCTTAAACAAAATATTTCTATATGATATACTGATGGGAATTCCATTCTTCTATATAAAAACAATGTAAGAAATGTTGATACCAGAGTCAGTAAAATCAGTTCTAATTTCATTAGACACACCATTTGTTTTATCAAAATAATTCTGAATACTTTATCTAAAACTTTGGTTAAATAAATATATTTAAAAAAACAAAAGTTCGATATGATACGGGCTTGAATGTCTAATTGTGTCTTAACATTTGCGATGAAGGTTGGGTGAGAGATTATTGGGTCACGTTACTAACTTGACCTGATGCAACGTCAGGTCACCCAGTGTTGGGTGGGGGATTAGTGGGTCTTATGACCTGAATATGTCTTGAATGACATTATTTTTTACCTATGAAGTACTGTGGTCCCTCGGTTAACGAGCACAATCTGTTCCAGCAGGTTGCTCGTTAACCGAAACCATTGTTTCAATGGGTTTTTGGGTAATTGGTGCCAGCTCACCAAAAATTGCCTAATTTCAACAAAAATGTTAGAAATTGACACTTACCTTGAGGTGCGTATGTAGAAGGCTCCTGGATGATGATGCTGATGTGAAATTGAAGTGGGAGGTGGAGGGGGAGAAGGGAAAAGAGAAGGAAGTGGAGGTGGAGGAGAAGCATTTTACTGCTTCTTGGAAGGTGAGTCACCTTCCATGAAAATGTCAGGAACCTCTGGACTGACAGATTCTCCACCATGAACATCCTCTCTTCTTCTTGAAGTGGAAGGCTGAGGGCTAGCATCATCCTCTCTACTTCTTGAAGTGGAAGGCTGAGGGACAACATCTTGTTCCCTCTGCCTTTTATTGAAGAAAGTGTCAATTGTGGTCTGTGGGGCATCTCTCCTCCTCACCATTAACTTAGGTTTAAAGAAGGAGACCATTGAGTCCTCAACATGACACAAAGTTAGTTCAGTTTTTTCCACATCTGGGTGCCTTGAAGCCAGTTCCCTGAACTTCTCCCAGTGGGAAATCACATCTTTCAACTCTAGTTGACATGGTCATCACTTTCAATTTCCTCCTCACCATTGTCAGCCTCTAACATCTCATCCAGTTGCTTCAAGTCATCAGGAGTAAGTTCCTCCTCATGAGACATCACAAGCTCTTCGACATCATCCTCTTCCACTTCAAGGCCCAATGACTGACCAATGGACACAATCTCCTGGTCCAACTCTGTCATCCTGAAATCCCTCAAAATCATGGACTACTGATGGCCACAGTGCTTTCCATGAAGAATTGAGGGATCTAGTGGAGACTTCTTGCCATGATGACACAATCAATTTTACAGCCTCCAGGATGTTGAATTGTGTCTTCCAGAACTGTTTCAGTGTTAGTTCAGGATCATTGGAAGTTGCCTGATGACACCTCCTAAACATTTTCTTCATGTACAACTTCTTGAAGTTGCTGATCACATTCCGGTCCATTGGCTGTATGAGTGATGTAGTGTTGGGAGGCAAAAACAACACTTTCACAAAGTCAAATTGAGACTGCAAAGTTCTGGCAAGTTGAGGGTCATGACCAGGAGCATTATCCATGAGGAGAAGAGCATTTAAAGGAAGTTTATTGGTGGTTAGGTAGCTCTTGACAGAAGGGCAAAACACCTCAACAGCCCATTCATTAAAGAACTGTCTTGTCACCCATGCCTTACGGTTGGACTTCCAATAAACTCCAAGCTTTGCTCTTACCACTTCCTGTTGCTTGAAAAACCCTGGGGTTTTCAGAGTGGTAGACAAGCATAGGCTTCAGTTGGAAATCCCCTGAAGCATTGGCACCAAGCAATAGAGTGAGACGGTCTTTCATGGGTTTATGCCCAGGTAAAGAGGCTTCATCTCTGGTGATGAATGTTCTTTTGGGCATCTTTTTCCAAAACAGCCCAGTTTCGTCCACATTGAACACTTGCTGTGGGAGAGAATTTTCTTCATCCATCAATTCTTTAAACTCCACTAAAAGCTTTGCTGCCCCTTCCTTATCAGCACTAGCAGCTTCACCATGCCTGACAACACTGAAAATGCCACTTCTTTTCTTAAATTTTTCGAACCAGCCTTTGCTGGCCCGAAAATCTTCAAATTCTGTGCCTGAAGAACCAGGTTGATCTGTCTTTAAATGTTCGTAAATCTCCCTGGCTCTTTCACAAATGAATTCAGTAGAAATTGAATCGCCTTTCATCTGTTTTTCCCTAATCCAGATGAGAAGTAGCCTCTCAGTTTCTGCAATTAGGGTTCTACTTTTAAACACTCTGGTAGATTTGTATCTCACTTTCACTTCCTTAAATTTGTCTTTCTGTGCAAGAATTGTCGACGCAGTTGATGTCGTCATGCCATATTCTTTGCATAGCGCATTTGTTCTAATGCCTTGTTCATGTTTTTTTATAATTTCTTGCTTGGTTTGGATTGAAATCACTTTTCTTGATCTCTTAGGCCCCATGCTGGATTCAAACAATGTCAACACGTGATTTTTAAAGTAGCTGTAAATAAAGAATATTTTCTTTAAAATAACACTACACTGCGCGATATATTGTCAATATGTAAAATAAATTTCAAAATGACCAATAATTTGCTTGGAAACGCAGAAAAAAATAATTTAGTTGAAGAGAGTCTCAAGCAATATGTTACCTCCACTGAAAACAGAGAGAGAGACTAACGCTTGTTTGGTGTGTTAAAAAGCTGGATGGCACGCATAAAACTAGTGACTTTACCTTCAATTATGTTCAATAATTGTTAAAATGACTAAAAAAATTAACATTAAACTTTTAAAATAGTATAAACTTCTTGATACTGTATTTACTAAAATAGTAAGGAATTTAAGCCCTAGAACCGATTACTGTATTGGCGGACTAATACTACAGCTGGTTGACCGCCAAGTGCAAGCGAAAACATGTTGAGGTCGGCTTGTAAGAAACTCGTTATTCGAGGGATTGCTCGTTAACCGAAGTTAAGAATCTTATGGGAGGTAACTCGTTAACCGAAATCTCGTTAACCGAGGCGCTCGTTAACCGAGGGATCACTGTATATACATAGTACTGTACTGTACTGTATTGTATATGAAGGGTACAGGTATTAATAAGCACAGATTATTACAGCAACGTATCTGTACTAATTAATGAAAAACAAATAAATATTTTTGTATCATGAATGAGTCAGTACAGAAGACAAACAGTGAGGCAACCCTTTGAGGGGGGTGGTGCGGTCACTAACCCTTTGAGGGGGGTGGTGCGGTCACTCCCCCCCCCCCCCCCCCCCACCCAATAGACCCTTCTACCTTTTCCTAGTTCACAACAAACAGAGGAGAGATTAACACTTATAAAATCGCACTGACTTAACTTAAAAGATTATAACTTGTATTCCTGGAATTCTTGTAAGAGAGCGATTACTTTTGCACACACACACACACACACACACACACACACACACACACACACACAGGAATTAAAGCAACAAGCATTCAGTGAGGGTCTTGTTGTGTGACTGCATGGAGGGAATTAAAAGATCAGCTGTTGCGGAACTTATTGCTTGGCAACACTGGTACATGTTACCACTACTTTCCACTCCATCTCTCTCATCACCCACACCTTTCTGCTTTCTCACTCCATCTTTAAAATGTTATGCAATGTAATGTTGAAGGGATACAACTTTGCTTATTTATACTTATACTCATACTTATCATAATACTTTAGCTTTCGTGTTTATTCAAGACATGTTCAGGTCATGAGACCCACTAATCCCCCACCCAAGAAAGGGTGACCTGACAATCCATCAGAAGGTCAGTAATATGAGACCACTAATTCCTCACCCTATTTCCACCTGACATTGAGTCTGGTCAGGTGAGGTCCCCCTCCCCCAAAAAATTCTCTAACTTTCATCTTTATTCAAGACATTTTCAGAAAATTCTCTCGATTTTTAACCTCGGAAAATTTGTTCCTAAAGCCAGAAATTTTTTAAAAATTCCGGCTTTGGAAATGATTTTCCGATCAAATTCCAATTCCATCTATAGGAGATTTACGGGTTGAGGGATTCCGTCTAACGGAGATATTACTGTACTGTACTCCTTAATAATAATAATAATAATACAGTAGAACGTCGATATAACACGAGATACTTTCCAAGAGGGATTGCTTTAAACCGAATTCGCACTAAATCAAAGTGTTGTTTCAATGGAATAATTTAGTTTGGTACTTGAGAGAAATGCAAAATACTAAAAAGACTGAGAGTCTACCCAGATGCACCTCTGCCCATCTCCTAGAATAAACAAAACTTTGTTTTTTGTAGTATTATGTTAAAACGAACACTCATAAATCAACACAGCTAAAATTATGGGATGTGAAATGGTCTGTTTACTAGCAATCAGCTGATGGGGAGATGGAGGGGAGGGAGGAGGTGTAGTGATATATTTGACAGTTGATGCCAAGGTCTAGTGCTTATTTATTTATTGTCCTTAAGAGTGACTAAGTTTTTCTCTTATAAAATGTCACTAAACAGACCTGGGAGAATATAATTAACATTGCTGGAATTCTTATAAGATAGTGATTACAGGTAGTCCCCAACTTACGATTGCCTCAACTTACGTCCATCGGTACTTACGACCTGCTCTGACCTTACGACCGTCGGGACATACGACCGCGGCAGTCGTGACCAAAAATATTTTCAAATGACGCGCATATTTTCTATACCGAAACGTTTCCGTCCCGGGCGAGAGCGTGGTGTGGTTTGGGTCACCACGTGGTTACACTCACTCAGTAGAGCGCTTAGTTGGTGTTTGCCTATCGTATCCTACACTGATCGCGCTGTGAACTTTCATTATTATCGTATTTAATTGACTTTATAATGACTGGAAAGCATACAAGTGAGAGTGCTGGTGGTGCTCCGAAGAAAAGGAGACAGGCAATTACTTTTGAGATGAAAATGAAGATAATAATTAGGGCCCGGATAGTTATGCACTAAAAAACCATGAAATATGCATGCAAATATGCACTAAAAACAGGGGAAATATGCATTTATATGCACTAAAAAATGTCACTTATAAAGCCAAGAATGCAGGTTATACGGAAACAAAATAGTTAATATAAACTAATGTTAATGTTTATTAAGCAATATACGTAATGTATTTAACATATATATGTGAAAGTGCTTCAAAAAATATATATGAACATGTATTTACATTATAGACTGACATATTTTCAGACATTACAGATTGTGGTTGCATTTGATGATGACATGGTGGCGTAAGTTCTCAAAGTTAAAACCCCGCCTGTTGTCTGTCAGCATAGCTTTATATTCTGAGAACACCCTTTCTACATCACACGAGACGATTGGTGCATGTTTCATACATAGGAGGTCTGACATAGTGAGTGGCTGTACCGTCTCGTCAATAATAGCATCACCAGACATTATCTGACTGACTTTTTTCAGCTTTTCAAATCCCTTGTTTTTGTACAACACGTTACTCAGTTTACCATAGTAAGCATCAGACTGCAAACTTTTCAGTTCATCAAGAACACCATTAACCAACGAAATTGCCGAGGACAGCCGAGGTCATGACCAGGTGTGGAAACGACAGATTAAAGCGACGTGACCTCACCTCACTTCACCTAACCACACCTCACCTCACCTCCCAGTACCATGTGTGCTCATTCAGTGGCAACAAAGAGATACTGCCAGATGAATATTTTACCAAAATATGCATTTATATGCAGTTATCTAGGTAATATGCACTTATAGAAATCACGCAAAATATGCATTTGCATATGAAATATGCAAATGCATAACTATTCGGGCCCTAATAATAATGCAGTATGAGAATGGTAAAACAGTAGCAACAATCTCATGCGACCTAGGTTTCCTGCACTCAACCATATCCACTATTCTGAAGGACAAGGAACGTATTTGTGATGTAGTGATAGGAACAACACCTATAAAGGGAACTATAATTTCGAAGAAAAAATAAGGTCCTATTCACGATATGGAAAAATTATTGGTGATATGGATTGAAGACCAAACACAGAAGCGTGTACCCTTAAGCCTTCTAACCAAGAAGCCTGTTCCAAAGCCTGAAGGAGCAGGCAGGAGATGAATGTGATCAAACCTTTACAGGAAGTCATGGGTGGTTTGATGGATTTAAAAAATGCTACAGTCTACACAATGTTAAGGTGAGTGGAGAAGCAGCTAGTGCCGATGTTGGTGCTGCTGAAGCTTTTAAGGAGGAGTTCGATGATGTGATTGTGGAAGGGAATTATTTGCCTGAGCAAATATTCAATGTGGATGAGACTGGATTGTTGTGGAAGCGCATACCTGAGCGGACATGCATCCACAAAGAGGCGAAAACAATGCCAGGATTCAAGGCATTCAAGGACAGAATTACACTTCTCTTGGGGGGGAATGTTGCTGGTTTCAAGCTAAAGCCCTTCATGATCTATCATTCAGAGAACCCCAGGGCTTTTAAACATGTCAGCAAGCACACACTGCCAGTGTTATATCGCAGTAATAAGAAAGCCTGGATGACCTTAGCACTGTTTGAGGATTGGTTCATGACTTGTTTCATTCCACGAGCCAAGGAGTATTGTCTGCAACAACGGATTCCATTCAAGATTTTGCTGATTTTGGATAATGCTCCGGGACACCCACCACACCTGGATGACATGCACCCTGATGTTAAGGTAGTGTACATTCCACCTAACACTACCTCTGTCATCCAACCCATGGATCAAGGTGCTATTGCTGCCTTTAAAGCGTATTATTTACGTACGACCTTCGTTCAGGCTGTTGCTGCTACTGAAGGTGAGAAAACGCTCAGAGAGTTTTGGAAGGAGTACAACGTTTTGTCATGTGTAAAGAACATTAGTGCAGCATGGGATCAGGTTACAAAACTGTGCATGAATGGAATATGGATGAAAGTCCTGAAAAGATATGTGAGCAGTTTTAGAGGATTTAATGAAACTGAAGTTATTTTGGATATTAGTAACAAGATGTGGAGTTAGGTAAACAGCTTCAGTTAGAAATTGATAATGAAGATGTTGAACAGTTGGTTGAAAGTGTAGCAGAAGAGCTCAGTAACGAGGATCTTATTGAACTAGATGCACAGAAAATTGCAGAGGAAGAAGAGAGACAATTAATAAAGGAATGCAAATGTTTGATGGCATGGATCAAAATTATGAGCGTTATGTTTTTTGTTGACAGAATGATCCAAGATGCACTTGCTTGCTACAGAGAAATTTATAATGAAAAGAAAAAACAAACTGTGCAGTCTAAATTGGACATCTATTTTAAGAAGTCCCCCAGTGCTGTCTCCTCACGCCCCACCAGTGCTGCCTCTTCACTCCCTCAAGATGATCCAATACCTTCAACCAGCAAGTTTCCATAGTACATAAACCTGTCTGAAGAAAGCGACATTGATGACCCACCCAGCCCTGTCTCCTCCTCTGCTTCTTCCAGTTAATGTAGTCTCCATGTATAATTAGGAAATTATAGGGGCCCTATGTGCATTCAGCTGACTACATTAAAGGTAAGTGCTTAGTCACACTGTATCCATTCCTCATTATTTATTACTTTTACTGTAAACTATCCATTCCTCATTATTTATTACTTTTACTGTACTGTATTTCATTGTAGATTTTTTATTTATTTTTGTTAAATTTTTTTGATTTTTTTTTTTTTTTATATATATATCTATGTCGGACTTACGACCAATCAGAGTTACGACCTGGATTTGGGTCCCTAACCCCGTCGTAAGTCGGGGAGCACCTGTAGTTTGAATATAAACATGCTAGAGCTCGCATTAGGCATACAAATTTTAGTTCTAACTAATTTTATTACAAAGGGCTAAAATTTTTATCTCGTGCAAAATATATGACGTTTATATTCAAATTATTCGCTGTCTTGCAAGGGTTCTAGCAATGCAAATTATATTCTCCTAACTTTAGACTTTGATTTATATAAGATAATAACTGTAAGCCTATAACCACCCAACCCTGGCTGGGAAGATGGGGGGGGGGGGGTAGGTGACAGTGACACGTTTGACAGTTGGGGCCAAGGGTTTAGTGAAGTATTTATTTGTTTATTTATGTCCTTTAGATTGAGTTTTTGTGTTTTGTTTATAAAATGTCACAGAAGTGACCAGGGAGAATATAATTTACTATTGCTGGAATTCTTATAAGATAGTGATTAATTTGAATATAATCACGCTATATTTTGCCCTTAGGACAGTGTAGCTTGCCCAGAGTAACATTAGGCATGAATTTTAAAATATGGTTCGCTAGATTGACTCGCGCAAAATAGGAAAGATTCGCTTTAAATTAAAACATTGTCCTTAATTGTGGGTGTCGCTTTAAATCAATAATCTTCAATTGAATCGCTTTAAATTGACAATCTACTGTGATAATAAATGAGTTTGTTAAAAAAAATTTTGAAGTTAAATTTATTAATGATGTGGTTCATAGAAAAACAATTTTGTGAGCAAAAGATGAACCTAATTTGAAAAAATTTCAAATTGCATATGTCAAAAATAAACAAAACTTGCTATGATAAACAATAAAATTTATACATTGTATCTCATAAAATACAATAACACATATTTTATGAAAAAAAAAAAAAAAAAAAAATCCTTCCACATTCAAACCATCCTCTGGGCAAAGTGACACATTTCAGCCAGGCAGACACTCAACCGACTCAGAGATGTGTGGCTGCTGCTGCGTTGTGTGTAGGTCGTGATGTCACATTGGTGGAGGCAGTTAGGGAGCATGGCTGGGCTCGCAACATTGTTACAGCCCACTGCCTCCACACATACTTTCACACACACACACACACACAACACACACACAACACACACACATACATACATACATACATACATACACACACACACACACACACACACACACACACACACACACACATACATACACATACATACACACATACATACACACATATACACACACATACACACATGCTCTTCATTTTTCTTATTTTATAGTTTAACATTATATTTTCTTTATATCTAAGCCACATTAGAGTTAGGGACCCAAATCCAGGTCGTAAGTCGAATTGGTCGTAAGTCGAAAATGCATAAAAATAATACATAGAAAATCTAAAATGAAATACAGTACAGTAAAGTAATCAATAATGAAAAATGAACAAAGATTTACTGTGCACTTACCTTTAATGTAGTCAGCTGAATGCAAACGGGGCCCCAATAATTTTTTAATTAAACATGGAGACTACATTAATTGGATGAAGCAGAGGAGGAGACAGGGCTGGGTGGGTCATCAATGTCGCTTTCTTCAGACAGGCTAATATTCAGTACTTGCTTGTTGAAGGTATTGGATCATCTTTAGGGAGTGAAGAGGCAGCACTGGTGAGGCATGAGGAGACAGCAGTGGGGGACTTCTTAAAGTATATGTCCATTGTCCAATTTAGATTGCACAGTTTGCCTTTTCTTTTCATTGTAGATCTCCCTGTTGCAAGCAAGTGCATATTGGATCATTCTGTCAACTTTTGCAAAACGCTTAACATTTTGATCCATTTCGTCAAACATTTGCATCCCCTTATTAATAGTAGCAAATGCCTCTGCCATTTGTTTCTTCTGAGCACCGCCAGAACTCTCACTTTTACGCTTGCCAGTCATTTTAAAGGAATTACAACTGAAAATATTGAAAATATTGTCAGTACACAGCGCGATCACTAGCGACAACAACGACGGCCAAACACCAACTGAGCACGCTATGGAATGGACGCTGTACACCACGAGGCGGCTCAGCCCACACCACGCTCTCGTACGGGACGGAAACGTTTCAGTACTGGAAAATACAAACGTAATTTGATAATTTTTTTTGTACTACTGAGGCGGTCGTATGTTGAGCTGGTCGTAAGTCGAGGAGTACCTGTACTGTGTAATGATAATTCTACAACTTTTATAGTTTCATTACTTACAATGGCAACATGCCATCTCATTGACCACATCATCCCCAGGTTATTCCTCTTCCCAGTGAGTCAAGCTATTGCAAAACCAAATTTCTTCGTACCATTAAGTGAGAAAGGGTTTCAAATTTTTTTTATCGCTAAACCGAATTAATGTAAAGTGAATTAGTACTAAACGAGGATAGCCAAAAATAATAATTGAAAAACTTTATGTAGACAGAGCTTGGATGGCTAAATTTTAGAATGACCAATAATTTTAATACTGCATAAAAAATGCACAAATATTAAGGAGCACAATTTTCTTGATATTTACTCCATTGGAAACTATTGTAATGTAAACATAGAAGAGATTACTGAATTGGCTGAGTACCTCCTCAGCTTTACAGCTGATGTTCTAAACAAAACATGATTTTCGTAAAGATTTCGTTAATCAAATTTTTTTTCATTAACTGAATTGAAGATTCTTATGGAAGGTAATTCGTTAACCGAAATTTCATTAACCGAGGCGTTCGTTAACCGAGGGACCACTGTACGTTGAACAATAACTACTCAGTAAATGCTCGCGTTATGCTCACCTTACCAGTAAGTTTCTTTATCCTGGGCTTGCCTACCATACCCAAGATTCTTTCTTTAAGTTGCTACATGAAGAGCAGAACCTCATTTACTATATTTGTTGCTTTAAATCTATAAATACCTTATGTAAATGAAGATTTATAGATAATTTTATTTTCGTTTGAATCTATTAACCTCGCTGGTGACATTGTTGCCAAGTTAGACACGTCACTCTAGCCACATCTCTGAGCCCTCTCCCTACCAGGTCAAGCTGTGAGCTATTTTATGATTATTTGTCAACTTATAATTTCGGGTACATACCTGCATACTTAACTTTTCATTTATTTATTTATTTAATTGTCTAATTATTTATTTATTTACAGTGATCCCTCGGTTAACGAGCGCCTCGGTTAACGAAATTTCGGTTAATGAATTACCTTCCGTATGATTCTTCACTTCGGTTAACGACAATCCCTCGATTAACGAATTCCTTACGAGCGCCCCTTAACATGTTTTCACTTGCTCACCAGCTGTCGTATTAGTCCGCCAATACAGTAATCGGTTCTAGGGTTTAAATTCCTTACCATTTTAGTAAATATCAAGAAGCTTGTACGATTCAATCATTTTAAAAGTTTTATATTAAATTTTTTTAGTCATTTTAACAATTATTGAACATAATTGAAGTACAGGAAACTAGTTTTATGCACGCCAAACAGCCACTCAACACACCAAGCTTGGCGTCTGTTTGTTTACAGGTTCAGAGGAAGGAACATCTTGTTTGAGACTCTTCAACATAAACTCTTTTTTCTGTGTTTCCAGTCAAATTATTAGTCATTTTGAAATATATTTCACATATTGATAATATATAGCGCAGTGCAGTGTTGATTTAAAGAAAATAATCTTGAATTATACCAAGTGAACTAAAGTTTTATGGGTGAAATGACAGCATGGGGTGACTTCTCTTCCACCCTAATGCCTTCTCTTCTCCTCAACCCCTATCATCATCATCATCAACCAGGAGCCTTCTACATGCACACCTCAAAGTAAGTGTACTTTACTGCATTTATTTTTCGTTTGTATGTAATTTTCGGTGAGCTGCAACCAATTACCCAAAAACCCATTG
The DNA here is from genome assembly GCA_958450375.1 of Homarus gammarus. Lineage (NCBI taxonomy): Eukaryota > Metazoa > Arthropoda > Malacostraca > Decapoda > Nephropidae > Homarus > Homarus gammarus. Next base: position 97,763 of record CAUDMG010000852.1, read on the forward strand.
AAACAATCGTTTCAGTTTACGAATTTTTCGGTTAACGAGCAACCTTCTGGAACGAATTGTGCTCGTTAACCGAGGGATCACTGTATTTTTTTTCCATGCACACACAAACCTTCTTACATAATGTGCAATAAAAGTAAAATAAATATTTCTTATAAGGGAATAAACATTTTTTTGTGTGCGAAAGTTAGCAGGCTAGCGGAGGAGCGGGACGTGGGAACAGTGTAAGAGCCCCATTGCTAAGTGTCAGTAGAGGCAGCGTCTCAGCTGGGCTGCATTGCTATGGTGAGCTTTGAGGCCATGCAGCCAGCATCAATGCAAATGGCTTTAGCTGCTTTTTTTATTCCTTGATACTATACAAATGTTCCTTGAAGTACAGTATCACAATTGTTAACCCTTAGGTCCCGGGTGATGTTCCAGAACGTCCGACCAGCGCACCCTGGGTGACGTTCCAGAATGTCCGACCAGCGCACCCCGGGTGATGTTCCAGAACGTCCGCCTATTTTCCCGCCAATCTTTTTATTTTTTTAATTATTTTTGGAAAAGTTGATTTTTGATTCGCCAGGCAAGAAGATGACGGTAGCAATGCGTGTGATGGAGGGTGCGGGAGGGGGTATTGAGAATTGCAATTAAATGCCAGGTAGTGACGTGTCCTAATATTACGTATTTAAGTAATAATTAAATGTTTTAATTGCCTGTATGTTGGCCTGGCGAGTTAATGCTAGGCATTTACATACCTAGGTATAAAGCTAGACTTTGCATTTTGGACTATATCACAAAAACTGGTTTTTAGAAAAAAAAAACGTTTTTTTTTCTCAATTTATCCCCGCCGGGGGGGGGGGGGGGCGGGTTCCTGGCAGCAACACTATCATGGGGCTTAAGGGTTAAATAACATAAGAAAGCTAGGTGGTATGGTTTATGAATGCTTATAGTAATCTTCCCATTAGCTTTTTTTTTTTTCTTTATTTACAGGGATTAGCCCACGCGGGCACAGGTCACTGACCCACATCGGGGCCTGGGGGGCAAAAATGTAATAATAATAATAATAATAATAATAATAATAATAATAATTTATAGTAAATAAAATTTATAATAAAAAATAAAAAATAGAATAATAAAATAAAAATAATAATAATAATAATAATAATAATAATAATAATAATATAGTAAAGAAACAAAGAAATACAAAAATGAAAAAAAAATCAAAAGTGAGAAACAATATATGTATGTTGTGTTGTCAAAGTAAGAGAAACAATTGAGACCCCGCAATTGTGTGTAAATGAGGCAGAATGTCAGATTAGCATCCTGGGACTTGGTCACAATTTTCGTGATGCCATATGGCAGCAGGGTCTACCATTAGACAACACAATATGCTTCCAATATCTTCCCAGGCGGTAGTACCTCCCTGTTTGATAGCTGCGTACTACAGGTTGTACCTCTCTAGTCCGGCAACCTCGGGACCTGACCGGTGCCGGACCATGGAAATTCACCCTTTTCCTGGATAGATAGTGACTTGTGCTTATGCCTGGAAGCACTAGCACCACTTTCTCTGCATCATGGTCTCTTTGAAGACATATTGAAGGGTTAAATGTCGTATAGTAGCTTCTCAAATTCCGCGAGTTTTTAATTCTTAACGTATTTTATTGGAACACAAAAAAATAAATAAATAAAAATTTTGACGGCGGAAACTTGAATTTCGACGGGTTTGAACGGCCCGCCAACGTGCAGACGACGTGCATAATCGTGTAAACAGGGTCATTTCTCTTATGTACAAAAGATACATTATTGTTTATTACTGAATGTCTTTTTTATTGAATTAATGTTCATGTGTGCAAAATGAGCAATAAAATTCATTAATAATACGTAGAATATTAAAACACACGAGGAAATGACACAACATTGTTTTTGTTGATTACAAAACCAGTGACTGACTGGTTCTACATATAAAACTGAAGAAAATAAGACCTTGGTTGTAGCTGTAGTAAAATTAATATGGTTGTTTTAAGTAATATTATTTAATGTTAATAAATGGAACAATAGAAGTAGCTAACGATAATGGTAAAGAAAAAAGAGAGATCGCATATGTAAGTGCGCATGCGCACACGTGAAAACATATCGTCATTACTTTACATAAGAATATGAAACCAACGCTAATTTACTGTTCATATAAATTTTAATTAATGTTTCTAAATTTGTTTTTATTGAATTAATGTACGTGTGTGCAAAATTAACAATACAATTTATGAATAATACGTGGAATATTAGAGGAGACGAGACGGCTGCCGGCATTGTTTATGTTAAAGCTTACGAAACCAGTGACTGATTGGTTCTACATATAAAACTGAAGAAAATAATACCCTGATTATAGCTGTAGTAAAATTAATGTAAAAAATGAATATGGTTGCTTAAAGTATCTGTAATTTTATTTAATGTTAATAAATGGAACAATATAAGTAGCTAACCATTAATGGTAAAAAAAAAGTGAGACTGCTCGTATGTAAGTGCGCACATGTGAAAATATATCGGCATTACTCTACATAAGAATATGAAAGCAACACTTATTTACTGCTCACATATATTGAAGGGTTAAATGTTGTACTCTGTATAGACAAGCAGATTCAGATTTCAGATTTGCCCCCGAGGGGGCTAGTTTATTGGGCACCCCCTTACATCCTGTGCAAGGTGAAGCGCAGAAACGTATACAGTGCCCAACAGGGAAGTATGAAAAGTTCATACTTGCCTTTATGACTCGTACATTAAGGGCGTAAAAGCCTGAAGGGTCATAGGTTCTGTCAAGTTACATAAAGTGAGAGAATGATGAGTGTGTGGGGGGAAAGTTCCCGGTACATTTTATCTGTTTATGGCAAAGAGTGGCAGGTCCCTAATAATGTCAAATGCCAGGCCTGTGACTAGGAGGAGGGATATCTGGTCTGGGAGGGAAGAGGTGTTGGTAACGGCTGGGATAGACAAGCAGAGAGAGAGATTGAGTGCAGCCGAACTGCCGTATGTAAACAAAACTTAATTTCCCGGGGCTTTTTTTTTTTTTAAAGGGATCAGCCCACCTGGGCATAGGTCACTGACCCACATTGGGGCCTGAGGGGCAAAAATTTAATACTCCTGTAATAATAATAATAATTCAGAGAATAAAAAAAAAAAAAAAAAAAAAAAAAAAAAAAAAAAAAAAATCTGCCTATCTACCTATTGGACAAACTAAAATCGTTCCGGACCACGGGAGTTTCCGGACCACAGAATGCCGGACTAGAGAGGTACAACCTGTACCTACAAAGCTGGAATCACCAATTCACGGAACTCTCTAATCCCCCAAATTAAAATCAGCTAGGAAAAATTCTGGGAAAACACTCCATTCCGGGTCTGCGAACTGGGGTCCGAGGTCCACTGACCAGATCCTGAATACTGTCATCAAGAAGATTATTAATAATGCCTACCCGACCTCAACTCAGGAGACAGGTCATATAACCTGATTCCTTTGTTCTATGTCTTTCTCCCTTGCTTTGCTCTGTTAGTTGGCTGAAGAGGGTTCTAGTATACCAGCTCCAAGATTGTCTTTTATTTCTCCATTGTGGGATATTACTTCATTTATCAGTGTGACCATTACATATTATCAGTTCACCTCACAATGTACAGTAAGTCCCCAAGTTACGTACATAATGGGGACCAAAAGGTTGTACTTAACTCGAAATGTACGTAACTCGATAATTTCCGCGAGTTTTTTTGGAAAATCCTGTTCTGTTTTCCAATCAGCACTCGCCGCCTCACCAGTCACTCGAACATTATGCAGCTTATTTCGCACCTTGAATCGGTTAAACCACCCATTGCTAGCATTGAATGTCACAGTATCATCAGGGTGATCTTTCTTTAGGTCGTTGAAAAGACTTAGGGCTTTCTCCTGAATCATACTGAGACACAGAGGCTTACGTTTTTGTGTGCAGTCCTCGATCCACAGCGCAAGATATTTTTCCATTTCTTCCAGAACCTTCCCTCTTCTTTTAGTTATAATCGTAGATTGCATTGGCACTGCAGATTTCACATGTTCCTTGATCTTTTCTTTGCCCTTATCAATTGTATTAACAGTTGACCGACTCAGGTTAAATTTGCGGGCAACATTGGTCAACTTTTCACCACTTTCAAGCAGTTTTATTATGTCCATTTTTACCTCTAGTGAGATTGCTTGACGTTTCGTAGCACTCCCACTGGCTTCACCACTCTTACGCTTTACACCCAGAGTAAAGTGTACAAAATAGGGCAGAAATTCACAGGAGAAGTACTGTATGCACAATGACCACACTTGTTGTTTTGGTGCGTCTAGCGTGTCGTCTGCATGGTCAGTGATAGTGGCGGCGCGGTGCGGCTGGCTCGCCCGCCAAATTTAAAAATTGCTCGCCCTTTTAAGACAATATTTTTGCAATTAAAGACTTCAGAAACGATGTACGTATCGGCCGTTTGTACGTAATTCGGATGTACGTAATTCGGGGACGAACTGTACAGTAAGTGTTACATTGTTTTAAGAAAGTTCTGTTATTTGTTACTTATTTTTTATCTTGCATTAATTGACTTCAGTCTTTTAAGCCTTTTTTTTTATTTGCTGACATATGACTTAAGCTGTTGCATCGCCAGGGATGTAATGTACCATGATCAATCAATGAATCAATTTATTTATTAACTGTATTATTTGCTCTATTATTACTGTTTGTACATTTAAAAAAAAATTGTTTGCTCAGTAATTAAAAATAGAATATATTATGTGGCAGCCAAGGCATGGTAACTGAGTATGTTCATTGGTTGGAAGACTGAGGAATGCTCTGAACAACCTGAACAGACAATTGTGACGGATACAGTGGGATCTTCAACCTTTTGAGACAACCTTTGTATCAAGTCCTTCTTATTTGAGACCAATGATGCCAGATTGGAGGGATGTGTGATCATTATATCCTAAGTGCTTAACCCTGGCTAACATTAAAGAGAGCCAATGCCAAGGGATATATCACTGCATCAGTAAGTTGCCCTTTATTGTGATGGGCTCCACCAGAAAATGTCATATCAAGAATGGTCCTCTAATTGTTCTTGTTTATAAGAAGAAAAGTCATTTAATTATCATTTTCTTGTACTGTATCTCTCAAAACAAAAGAAGCACCAAACTGTTTCCAGAGGTATGAAAAATACAAATACTGTAAAATTAGGATTCATTTACGTACATTAAATATATATCCTCTCACGAACAGGGTCAAGAGAAACAGGTTCGTCGTAGTAGTACGTATACTAAGTTTCTTGAAATGGAACGAGGAATCCTTCTAACAACAGGAATGGCAGAGCGAGGATGGGATATTCCAGGTATCCATTGGATAATTCAGTATGATCCTCCACACAAGCCTGAGGTAAGTAATGTACTGTGTGCTTATTTGGAACTGGAATGTGACTAACTGAGAGTGACTGGTGAGATTCCTCTTGGAAATTAAAAGGCTACTATCTAGCAGCCTGATGTTGAACTTGGTTAACATGGTAATGTTAGAAGAGTTAAAAGGATTTAAAGTGGCCATGCTTCTGTCATGGAGCCTTCAATAGACTTAAACCTTGAAGGAGGGCAAGACTAGAAGAAGCTATCAAGCATAGAGCAACTTCCCTCAGAGTCTGCATATGTTCATAATTAGTCTATATACTGTGTGCGTGCAGTGTGTGTGTGTGTGTGTGTGTAATGGTCAGCATTGCTCGCCTCGCAAGCAAGTGGACCCGGGTTCAATCCTCGGGCAGGGTGAAACTATGAGCAAGTTTCTTTATGCCATTTGCCTCTGTCTACCCAGCAGTACAGTAAGTCCACGTTTAATGTTGCCCCCGACAACGTTGTTTCGCTATAAAGTCGCTACTCTTTTGATACCCATGATTCGGACAACTTCCCGCCAGTTCAGTATAACATTGTCATGGACTACTTTGTGCAGCGCATCACCCTTTCTCATCCAGTCAGAGGAGTTTTTCTGACTTTATGCATTTTTTGGCTTTACTTTGTATGTACTTTTCCGTGAGCTGGAACCAATTACCCAATATCCCATTGAAATAATGGTTTCAGTTAACGAAATTTTCGGTTAACAAACGACTTTGTGGAACGAATTGTGTTCGTTAACCGAGGGACCACTGTATACAGTAATAAGAGACCTCTAATCCCCCACCCTACCTCCACCTTACATTGAGTCAGGTCAGGTCCCCCCCATCCCCCCCACCCCCACAAAAAAAAATATATGAACTTTCATCTTTATTTAAGACATTTTCAGAAAATTCTCTCGATTTTCAACCTCGGAAAATTTGTTTCTAAAGCCAAAATTTTTTAAAGAATTCCGGCTTTGGGAATGATTTTCCGGGCAAATTTTAATTCCAACTATCGGAGAGTTCCGGGCTTGAGGGATTCTGGCTGAAGTAGATATTACTGTATTACAGTATAAATATTATCACCAAATGCTCAATTTATGATGCAAGGTGATATAGCTGATGCTTAAAGGCCGTAAATAATACAGTTAATTGCTTTTATATTGTGCACGGGAGGGAATCTTCGAGTCCCTACTCCCGTTTCCTCCCTGCCTCCACCACCCAACGCCAACTCTGGGTTGCTGGTACTCAAATCACTACAGACAATTTACAGAGTAGAATAATGTTGTGCTCTCTCATTCCGATGAGGCAATTATGAGAATACAATTACAAGTGTTATTTCAAACAACGGTCATGAACATTTGAAGTTACTGTACAATAAAATCATATATGTCTGAGAATATAATCCATTATCTGGTTACGATATGGCATAGGCAGACTCAAGCCAGAATAGTGTTCGGATGTTTGGGCCACGAGCTGTATGTAGAGTGGACATTTGGGCCATGGACCAAAAATTTCATGACTCTAAATTATAATCCCCATAATATCCCTGAGAACCTTCCAGGTTAGGTTAGGTTATTATGTTGTTATTTATATTACTTTGGCCCTTGGCTAGTGCTCATGCTAGATGATTACTCCCAGCTGAGGAAACCTCATCAGCATTGTCAAAGCATTATTCTGCATTGTAATTTCTCCCAACTGAGATGCTGTGCACTTTCCCTCCTCTCTGGTAAAGGAAATAACATATTGATTTTTGCAGGACTAAGGTCAAAGGTACAGCATAGGACATGGAGGGAAGTCATTCCAATGATGGTTTGAGTTTATAAATAAGCTAAAATTTTAGATCACTCTTATGCAGCCTTTAAGTTGTCTAATGGTGTATACCATTCACAGGACTACATTCATCGCATTGGTCGCACTGGTCGTGGGGAGAGTCAAGTTGGTCAGGCACTTCTTTTCTTGAGACCAGAGGAAAACCAATTTATTGATGTTCTCAGGAATCTGAAAGTGGAGCTTGAACAGTTGGAATTTTGTGGAAATTTAAAAGATACACAAGAAAAGGTGAGCATCATTGATTATGTTTGTTTGTGGTGCATTATTATCCTCAGTGAACTTCTTTCCCTTTCTTGTTCTCTCCTCAGTTTTTTATTCTTTTCCTTTTGCCACATTATTTATCAATCTAGCAGTAACTCACACAAAGATTACATTAATTATCTAATATCCACCCAAACTAAAGGTGGCCATGCCAAGTGAAGGAAACTATTGGCCTGTGTAGGCTCCCTCTATTGTTCGTGATAGTTTTGTCAACCCACCCTCAATCCCTCATCTTAAACAACATGTTTCATATCACCACGTTCGAACTCAAGTATTCTTTCTCTTTCCACATTTCTTGTGCCATAGCCCTTTCCATCATGAACCAGTGCCATATTTAGGTACAGGTTGGACTTCTTTAATCCGGGATGCGTGGGACCAGACCGGTTCCGGATTAGTGAAAATTTTGAGTCATCGAAGCCGAGGTTAAAAAAAGGCAAAATAACGCATAAAATGTACTATTACCAATACAACTTGCATCAGCATAAATATAGCCCAAGCTTACTGGACCTCTTTATGACACAGTGTTAGTGCTGTGGCATAAGTTTACTTTACATTGGACCCTCGCTTTATGAGTATTCACTATATGGGAATTTGCATATATGTACAGAACTAAACAAAGAATGTATTTGAAATACAGTACTCTGTAACATTCAATGCCATAATATTCTGAACACTGGAGTTGCTTATGCAGACTTTCCCCTGTGAAGAAGTCATAATTTTGAGCATATTACTGTACTCACTTCGTACTCAAATGTACTATGCTAAAGGACTAAATTTTTTATCTCTTGTGCAAACTATGATATGTTTATACTCAAGTTAATTGCTATCTTACAAGAATTCCAGCAATGCAAGTTATATTCTGCTGAGTCAAGTCTGTGATATTTTATAAGAAAAACTTAAAGCCTAAAACCACCTTCACCTTCTAAAATCCTTATTGCCTTCTGGCTAAGAAGAGGGGGGGTTGGGGAAGGTGAGGTGTTGACAGCCAGGAGGGGAGATTACAGGGTGTGTAGTTATCAGTGGAGGGGGGAGGGGTCAGGGACTCAGGATTATACAATAGGGAGAGTTTAATTTTGTTTGCTTATAAAATGGCACTGACTTGACTTAGCAGAATATAACTTGCATTGCTGGAATTCTTGCAAGATAGCAATTAATTTGAGTATAAACATCCCATAGGTTCCACTAGACATAAAATTTTAGTAATTAACATAGTACATGTAACAGATCTTTGTAACAGTTACACAGTAGCAGGAGAACAGATTATCTCAACTGTGACCAACTGTGTAGCCATTAGGTGACTGTTACCATTGTATAACAGCTACTTGTGAAACTCATATATGTAACAACCTGGGGTTGTCACCACTTGTAACAGGCACTTGTGAAGTCGTTACCTTATATTCTAGGCACTTACTCCTTATACTCTTAGCCATTTATCTTAGAGGCTGATAAGGAAAGCGAACTAAATATAGATCAATATGGACCATAGCATATTCAACTGATACTCGTCTTCAGTTCACGAGAATGGTTACAACTCTGAACTTCCACCTGGGGGATCAAGTAATTGCCCCGCATGTCAAGACACACCTCCTGTGACATTTTGCTCAGCATAGAGAAATGAACTTACCACCCTATTGTCCATAATTCTAATTCAAACACAAAGTTTTAGACTATCATATAGGTTGGCAGGTAGTCTAAGTTTACCCCAGATAGTTGCAACCCTGCCTTGCCAGCTATTCCTACCTTGTGGGTTGGCAAAAGGAAGGGCATCCAGCCATAAAACTTTGCTTCAACATGCCTGATGGGAACCAGGTCAACCAGAGCTATGTCCATCCCCTGGTCTCTGCTGCATTTTCTGGGCCAGTGCACTGCCTGCACAGAGGGTACCAGGTTAGTGTTTCACAGGCTCGGTCCTTTTCCTATACAGCACCCAGATTGTACAATCAGTTGCCTGCATCCATAAAGCAGCTGACTTCTGTGGAGGCCTTTAAAAGCAACTTAAGACCTTTTTTTTTTTTTTATAGCTTATGATCCTGAAGAATGAGAGTTTAGGAAATGTTACAGTGGCACCACTGACATGATTGTTGCTGACCTCCAAATACAGAAAAAGTGCAGAGAGCAGTGTTGTGACTTGTACAAGGCCTTCATTGACTTTACTGAGACCTTCAACTCGGTCAACAGGGAAACCCTCTGGCAGACCCTCAGCCGTTTTGGCTGCCCACCAAAATTCATTGCCACTGTGAGGCAACTCCACGATGGCATGAACAGCAGTGTCCTGCACAATGGCACCCACTCTGAGTTCTTCCCCTTTCAAATTGGGGTAAACAAGGATGTGTAATGGCGCCAACTCTCTTTTTCATTTTCTTGGCTGCTTTCCTTACTCGGGCCAGTGACACTTTAGCCGGCGGGGTGGACATCCAGTCCCGGATGAAGGGACTTTTCAACGTAAGACAACTCCAGGTAGGAACAAAGTTGTCGGCAACTTCAATCAGTGAACTTAGTATGCAGATGACCCCACTCTCGTCTCTCACACTGAATGCGACTTACAGGAGTTCCTAAACACCTATGCAGATGCGTATGCATGCTTTGGCCTTTAGGTGAATGCAAGTAAGACTCAGATTCTTTTACAGCCTGCCCCTGGTTCAACCACACCTCGACCATCCATCCAGCTCAAATGTTACCCACTTCCAGTACCTTGTCTCCTACCTGAACACCACTGTGGACATCGATGAAGAGATTCAACACCGGATCGAACGCGCATCTCAAGCCTTTGGCAGACTCTGTACCTGTGTCTTCTGCTGTAGGGAGCTGAAATTATCTACAAAATTACACTTGTATCGAGCAGTGGTCTTCCCCACCCTGCTCTATGGCAGCGAGACATGGATCACATACAGGAGGCACTTCAAGGCACTTGAAAACTTTCACCTCCGAGTTCGCTGGGAAGATAAGAAAACAAATGCCAATATTCTCGCTGACACCAACTATAGGAGCATCGAGGCTACCATTATCCATGAACAACTACGTTGGACTGGCCATGTTACTCGCATGGACGACAGTAGACTGCCAAAGCGAATGGTAAACGTAACGCTGGCGGGCACCTGAAAAGGTATAACGATAGTCTTAAGACAAACCTGAAAAAGTGCAAAATTGACCCCCCTCACCTGGGAGACGATTACTCCACATCGTAACACTTGGAGGAGTACCACACGAGAAGGTGTCAATACATTCGAATTAGCTCGACTGCATACTAAGGCAGACAAGTGCCAGCGCTGGAGCGACGCTGCCGCCGCTCCTCCCACACAACACTAAATGTAGGCCTCCACATGTGCAACATCTGTGGACGACTCTGCCGATCCCGTATCAGCCTCTCGAGTCACCTCAGAGCTCACCAACGAAGGTGGGCCTAAATAGCTCATATCATTGTATCATAGCTGGAGGATCATCATACAGTACTTGATTCCGAGTGACAGCAAAGTACAGTATTACTATCTTTGTTAGCCGGAATCCCTCAAACTTGGCACTCTCCGATAGCGGAATTTAAATTTTCTCGGAAAATCATTCCACAAAGATGGAATTTTCCAAAAATTTCCAGCTTTGGGAACGATTTTCTTTTGGGGCACGTTATTCAGAAAATTTTCCCGATACCCGGAAAATTCCTGAGATGGATATTTTTTCGGGTTTGAAAGATGATGTAATGGGCAATTTCTGGAACTTCTGAGAAAATTTTTCCGTTACCCGTAAATTTCCGGGGATGAGGGATTTCTTCCGGCTTTCAGAGAGTCATCTCATTACCTGGAAATCTCTCATTCCCGGAAGTGCTCTGCACCAATTGTTCCGGCTATTGGGGGAGGCTGGAGGCCATTTAAAAAAAAAATGTAGTAGTAGTAGTAGTAGTAGCAATGTATTTATAGATGTGGGTGTGGTTATAGATGTGGGTGTGGTTATAGATGTGGCTGTGGTTATAGATGTGATTGTGATTATAGATGTGGTTGTAGTTATAGATGTGGGTGTGGTTATAGATGTAGGTGTGGTTATAGATGTGGGTGTGGTTATAGATGTGGCTGTGGTTATAGATGTGATTGTGATTATAGATGTGGTTGTAGTTATAGATGTGGGTGTGGTTATAGATGTAGGTGTGGTTATAGATGTAGGTGTGGTTATAGATGTAGGTGTGGTTATAGATGTGGGTGTGGTTATAGATGTGGGTGTGGTTATAGATGTAGGTGTGGTTATAGATGTGGGTGTGGTTATAGATGTGGTTGTAGTTATAGATGTGGGTGTGGTTATAGATGTAGGTGTGGTTATAGATGTAGGTGTGGTTATAGATGTGGGTGTAGTTATAGATGTGGGTGTGGTTATAGATGTAGGTGTGGTTATAGATGTAGGTGTGGTTATAGATGTGGGTGTGGTTATAGATGTAGGTGTGGTTATAGATGTGGGTGTGGTTATAGATGTGGGTGTGGTTATAGATGTGGGTGTGGTTATAGATGTGGGTGTGGTTATAGATGTGGGTGTGGTTATAGATGTGGGTGTGGTTATAGATGTGGGTGTGGTTATAGATGCGGGTGTGGTTATAGATGCGGGTGTGGTTATAGATGTGGGTGTGGTTATAGATGTGGGTGTGGTTATAGATGTGGGTGTAGTTATAGATGTGGGTGTGGTTATAGATGTGGGTGTAGTTATAGATGTGGGTGTGGTTATAGATGTAATTGTGGTTATAGATGTGGGTGTGGTTATAGATGTGGGTGTGATTATAGATGTAGGTGTGGTTATAGATGTGGGTGTGGTTATAGATGTGGGTGTGGTTATAGATGTAATTGTGGTTATAGATGTGGGTGTGGTTATAGATGTGGGTGTGGTTATAGATGTGGGTGTGGTTATAGATGTGGGTGTGGTTATAGATATGGGTGTGGTTATAGATGTGGGTGTGGTTATAGATGTGGGTGTGGTTATAAATGTGGGTGTGGTTATAGATGTGGGTGTGATTATAGATGTGGGTGTGGTTATAGATGTGGGTGTGGTTATAGATGTGGGTGTGGTTATAAATGTGGGTGTGGCTATAGATGTGGGTGTGGTTATAGATGTGGATGTAGTTATAGATGTGGGTGTAGTTATAGATGTGGGTGTAGTTATAGATGTGGGTGTGGTTAAGGATGTGGGTGTAGTTATAGATGTGGGTGTGGTTAAGGATGTGGGTGTAGTTATAGATGTGGATGTGGTTAAGGATGTGGGTGTAGTTATAGATGTGGGTGTGGTTAAGGATGTGGGTGTAGTTATAGATGTGGATAAGGATGTGGGTGTAGTTATAGATGTGGGTGTGGTTGAGGATATGAGTGAGGCTAAGGTGGCAGTAAGTTTATTGTGCACCACCACTGCTCTTCTGAGGGTTCTATGCACCTTGTTACTTATGCTTTTTACCTTTGCATTATTTGATTTTATTCTTCTAAGCCTTTATTTTAATTTGGCTACATATGACCTAAGCTGTAGGTGGTATCATTTTTCACAAGTACAGGTATAGTGTTTAATTCTGTGGTGTACAGGTTAATACTACCAGATCTTGTGTATAGTTCTTTATGATGCTGATAATACAGTGCTTGACTTATAATTGAATACCTTTATACTGTATACTGATAATATAGATGACCATAAAATTCAAGGCCTCCAGTCTGATAACCTTAATTATAAACACAAAATCTAAAAGGATCATGTACTGTACATACCTTCTCTTGATTATCACCATTTTACCTCCATAACACAGAAACATTAATTAACACTAATTCTAATTTCCTATTTCAGATTGATTCCCTTATTTTGGATAATATGGAAATTCAACAGATGGCAAAGATGGCATTCAAGAAGTTTGTTAGAGCTTACCAATGTCATAAGCTCAGGAAGATATTCAGTATTCATGCTTTAAACCTCCTTGAAGTGTGTAGAGATTTTGGCTTTACAAAGCCTCCAATGGAACTAGGTCAGTTAACTTAATTACGGATATTATATTTAATTTTTGGCCGTGGTCCTTGATGAGTGACTCCTGTTAACACCACATACTGCATCCATCACTGAGTCTATATTGTCACTTATGAGATAACAGCAAGGAGTGCAAGAGTAAACCACCTTATTCTACCATTCATATCTAGAATACAAAGATATCCATTGGTATGAGGGTTGTCTCGGTGACACCAATGAGTCTTAGGTCTGTGACCCTCTATTATCAGGATTTGTGCATCTGCAAGCACCTCACCATGAAAATGGACTCAGGAACCATTCCATGTTCACTACTTGCCCCACTTGAATTAACATTCCACTTATCCACAGCAATCATCTTTGCTTGCTTCATCTCTTATTTCTGCTTTGGAGATCATAAGTGCAGATTTTTTTTTTTTTTTTTTTTTTTTATTTATCTGTTGCACTCTGATTGTATTTGTCATCAGGCATGCAGTTTTTATTATCAGAAAAAGTAAATTTGTCTTTCAAAATATCACTAGACTGCCATTTAAATGGCATAATATTTAATTGATGGAAGTGATTTACTGACTGTTGGTCAGTATTATGAATTCTGGACCCATGATACATATTATTAATTGGGATGTACAGAAATAAATCAGTCTGTTATGTATATAGTAGTTTTTTGTGGTTTGGAGTCACTAACCAAGGGCAGGCTAATGAGCATTCATTCAGTGTATTGGAATGAACCTGCACTAATGCTTTCCACTGGGAGATCATAGACAGAGTACTTTATGAAACTTCTGGGGAACTCTTTAAGATGTTTGTGACTTTGTGTACCTGCAGAATTATTAGGGATAGTCTGATGGCTTCGTGAGTGTTATTATCGTTCTCTCCCATTAAATTTTATATCTTTCCCAGACACCCCCTCCGCCCAATTATTCCGCCTTAGAGAGGTTTTACTGTAATTGCTTCATGAATAGTTAATCTAAAAACACTAACTCACCTGGAGTCAACTGTAAGTGCAAGCATGGTTAGCCTTGGGGGAAAGGCCCATGCTGTTACTTAGTGAGATGTAAAGGAACTCTTGCTTTTCATTATCTAATAATCCCTTGTCATCAGCTGATGAATAAATAGCTTATTTAAAACTACAGGTATTTAATTTTTCTGGGCTTCCACCACATACTAAAGGGGTTTGACCACACAATAAAGAAAATTGAGAATAATTTAGGGTAACATAAGATAAAGACAGTGGAACATTAGACCGTGAAACAATGAGGATCTGCTGTACAGTATATTTATACAGGGTATAGTTTTCGTTTTATTTATTATTTCTATATTTTATTGTATACTGTATCATATATACGGGACTGTAGATAATGTTTAATAAACATAAAACATTGTCCTAGTCTCATTTATATAAATTATCCAGTAGACATCTGTATCAAAAGGACTGTTTATTTTTCTCCAGTTACAGTAATACCATGGTTATTGCAAAGGATGCATTCCTAAAAGTCATTGTGAATATTGGGACAATTTTTCCCATAAGAATTAATGTAATTTGGGGGGGGGATGCCTTCCCAGGCAACAACTTTCACCACACATTTTTTTATATATGCTCCTCATTATCCAAGGCTATTAGGGACCAGGGTCACATGTATAATGAAGTACCAGTAAATAAAAGAAAAGAAGAGAAAAAATACTGCATTGCCAGTTGGCTATAATTTCACTTCATGCATGATATGGGAGACTGGAGCGGCTAAGATCCCAGCACGGCTAGCTACCAACCACATAAGAAATGTTTATTTCCTTTATGTTTTTGACCTGATGGTAATATTTTTTTTTTGCATGTAACAGAGTAAAAAAAAAAGAAGAAAATAACTGAGTTGAAAAATAACAATAATGCAGCTCACAGCTTGCTCCAGTAGGGAGAGGCTGAGATCCCTGAACCTGCACTCCCCCTCCCCCTTCCTCTCCCATGATCTCATATTCTGTATGAACGATTGTGTGTGCATGTAACAGTAAAAAAAAAAAAAGAGGGAGAGAAAAAGAAAAATAATGAATACATTATCTACCCAAAAATATTTGTGAGAGAAATTTCCCATGGTTATTTATTTGTTTGTGTTTTATGTGTGTCTACACACACACACACACACATACAGTACAGGTAAAGGAAATTACTGTCTCTAGAATGAATGGCTCCCTGTCCCGGCTGCGAAAATGCCAGCAACTTTAAAACTACCCTTAGACATTCTTGGGTACATCCAGGGTGTCATCCGCGAATAATAGAAGACCGCAAAATAAAAATCTGCAAATTATCTGGCTGTACTGTATGTTCACTTCACATCCATACATACCCATGCTCTTCCTATTTCTTATTTTATAGCAAAATATTTTTTATATACAGGTACACTCTATATAATGTACTGTACAAACTAACACTGTGTGAGTGAGTACGTGTGTGTGTGTGACGGTTGTAAATGAGTAAACATTTAAACTAGCATTTACCATTGAAATATGAAGAATTTTAGAACACCCTGCATGTTTTTTCATGCTGCAGTTTGGAAATACAGGTACAGGCATGGAATGAGTGTTTCCCATGTGTACTCTATGTGAATGGTCCCATTGAATTTCATTAATTTCTAAAAAGTGTAGGTCCTCACACATGGAAAAAACACACTCATATGAAGTGGGCCTTGCAGCTAGCTGCAGCTCGCCTGTGTATTCTTTGCGAATAAGCGGGGTATGCCTTACGAATATCAAGTAGGGGCATTTTTATTTTTTTTAATCATACAGTGAGAGGACATCATTAATGCTCACATTGCACTCTTTTGGTGACTGTCAAGTGATTTTTGTTTTTGTTTTTTGTGACACTAAAGCGCTTTGTCTCCGTCATTGTGAACAGTGCCGACTGCAATAACATTTTAATCATTCACTCTGTTTTTGTGACAAGTGCTTTTGCTCTGTTTTTTGTGACTGCTAAATGAACAGCGTAACTTTGAAAATGTCTGGGAAAGCCAAGGCACCCAGGAAAATCATGTCTCTGGAGATGAACCTTGACATTGTGAAGCAATATGAGATTCCCAGAGGTTGTGTGGGAATCAGAGTGACATATCCACTCCACCTTCAAGAGTCTCCTTACCCTCGTTGGGGACATGTAATGATGACCAGGCTTGTTCTTAATGATGTGGTGAGTGTTATTTAATTATGTTGTATAAGTACCGTATTTTCCAGCATATAAAACGCACCACCGCATAAGACGCACCCCTATTTTACAAGGATATTTTGTGGATTTTTTTCTTTAGTATGTTTTGTCATACAATTATTTAAAGTGATTTTAAAGTGGTTTTGTAGGTGAAAACATGTGATTTTGTGCATGTAAATACAATATACAGTCAGTCCCCGACTTACGACGGGGTTAGGGACCGACATCCAGGTCGTAAGTCGAAAATGCAAAAAATAATACATAGAAAATCTAAAATGAAATACGGTATAGTAAAAGTAATCAATAATGAAAAATGAATAAAGTGTTACTGTGCACTTACCTTTAATGTAGTCAGCTGAATGCACATGGGGCCCCAATAATTTTTTAATTAAACATGGAGACTACATTAATTGGATGAAGCAGAGAAGGAGACAGGGCTGGGTGGGTCATCAAGTTCGCTTTCTTCAGACAGGCTAACATACAGTATTTGCTTGTTGAAGGTATTGGATCATCTTTAGGGAGTGAAGAGGCAGCAGTGGTGGGGTGTGAGGAGACGGCAGTGGGGGGACGTCTTAAAAAATATGTCCAATTTAGACTGCACAGTTTGCCTTTTCTTTACATTGTAAATCTCCCTGTAGCAAGCAAGTGCATCTTGGATTCGTCTCAACTTTTGCAAAACGCTCAACATTTTGATCCATTTCTTCAAACATTTGCATCCCCTTATTAATAGTAGCAAATGCCTCTGCCATTTGTTTCACTGAAAACTTTTTGGGGGGGTGCAGGTTCTTCTTTTACATTTTGTCTCTCTTCTTCCTCTGCAATTTTCTGTGCATCCAGTTCAATAAGATCCTCGTTACTTAGCCCTTCTGCTGCACTTTCCACCAACTGCTCAACATCTTCATTATCAATTTCTAACTCCAGCTATTTACCCATCTGCACTATCTTGTTAATAATCTCAGAAATTGCTTCATCTTCATTAAATCCTTTGAAACTGTTCACATATCTTTTCAGAACCTTCTTCCATATTCCATTCATGCACTGACCTGTAACCTCATCCCATGCTGCGGCTATGTTCTTTGTACATTGTAAAATGTTGTAGTCCTTCCAAAACTCTCTGAGTGTTTTCTTGCCTTCAGTAGCAGCAACAGCCTAAGTGAAGGTCGTACGTAAATAATACGCTTTAAAAGCAGCAATAACACCTTGATCCATGGGTTGGATGATTATATATATATATATATATATATATACAGTCATGCGCCGGTTAACGTCCGACCGAACACCGTTCGATCACATACGTGTACGTCCGTGGTGGCGGCCCCCCCCCCCCCCCCCCAAAAAAAAAAATCTGTGACGCCTGCTGGACCACCACTCCACGACCCCCTGACGGAGACACGATGATCCGCCCCATACTGGTCAGATATTATGTGTTAAAGGAATATGCTTCCTTCCTTAGTCTTTTTTTAAGCATTTGCCTCCAGGACTAATGTTAACCTACATCTATTGAGGATAAAATCTTTCACCTACAAATTGACAATAACACATTTGCTGTAATCAGACATATCTAGTTGCCTTAACAATTACAACCCCAGTTGCAATTGGGGTTGCAATTTCAAATTCTGTGTCATTACTAAGGAATAACGAAGTCTCTGGTGCACTAAGATTAAGAGAGAAAACGGAGGACTCAGGAGTCCTGAAGCGAGAGAAAACGGACTCCTATGATGGGGGACACAAGCACTCACAAGTGCCACTCATACTGACAGACTTGACACTCACTTACTTGACAAGTTTTACCAACCATTAGTTGTGTATGTTATCTAGTGAACTTAGTCAATATTGTACAGTACAAGTACACTGCAATACAGTGGTCCCTCTGTTAATAATGGACCTAAGTGCAAACCTGTGCTGTACATGTACTAAATGATTACGGTACTAAAATTTTTATGTCTATTGCAAATATACAGTGTTTATACAGGTATTTAAATAAATCACTATCTTGCAAGAATCCCAGCAATGTAAGTTATATTCACCCAGGTCGTTTGGGTGGCAAATTATGAGAAGAGCTTAGTCACTCTTAAGTAATGATAAATAAACACGCAGGCCTTCAGCGCCAACTGTAAAATCATATCTCAAATAAATAAACAAACACCAGACACTCTGTCACCTCACCTCCCGCTCCCCCCCCTGCTCCCCCCCCCCCTCTTCCCACGCTCGCTGGCTACCTCCCGGTTAAAGTCTTGGAAACAAATGTGACGTTAACCGAAATGGACGTTGTCCGATTATCACATAAACTTTGTATTTATACTTACGTGTATGTGGAATACCAAATACGTACATATACACTTTTTTACTCTTAAATCACAACTGTAATGTGATACAGGTGATTAATTTTTATCTCTTGTGCAAAATACATGACGTTTATATTAAAACTATTCACTGTTTTACAAGGATTCTAGCAACGCTGGGCAGATGGGGGAGAGGGAGGGAGTGGTCCCTCGGTTAATGAGCACAATCTGTTCCAGCAGGTTGCTCGTTAGCCGAAAAACTCGTTAACCGAAAAACTCGTTAACCGAAACCATTGTTTCAATGGGTGTTTGGGTAAGTGGTTCCAGCTCACCGAAAATTGCTTAAATTCAACAAAAAAGGTAGAAAAGTACACTTACTTTGAGGTGTGCATGTAGAAGGCTTCTGGATGATGATGATGGGAATTAGAATGGGTGTGGAGGAGAAGGGAGAAGAGAAGGCATTGGGGTGGAAGAGAAGTCACCCCATGGCACCATTTCACCCATAAAATTTCAGTTCTCTTGGTGTAATTTAAAATTATTTTCTTTAAATCAACACTGCACTGCATTATATATTGTCAATATGGAAAATAAATTTCAAAATGACCAATAATTTGCTTGCAAACACAGAAAAAAAAGCGTTTAGTTGAAGAGAGTCTCAAGCAAGATGTTACCTCCACTGAAAAGACAGAGAGACTGGTTCCTGTTTGGTGTGTTGCCAGGCTGGATGGCGCTCATGAAACTAGTTTCCTTACCTTCAATTATGTTCAAAAATTGTTAAAATGACTAAAAAATTTAAATTTAAACCCTAAAACTGATTACTGTATTGGCGGACTAATACTACAGCTGGTGGACCGCCAAATGCAAGCGAAAACATGTTGAGGTCGGCTCATAAAAAACTGAGGTTCGCCTTGCCTGAAACACCGAGTGCTGAAGGCAGATTGTTTACCATTTAATATTACGACACTTTACACTGAAACGTGGGTAGTTTCAACAAAAATATTGTATATTTCCATTCAAGTATTTATTCAATTCATTTAGGAGGGAATATTTTTGTAATACAACAGTTTTTTAACTAAACCATTCGAAAAGCGATTACGGTTGAAGGTTCCAAGTGTTCCCTGAAGAAAGCAGTGATGGGTAGGGAAACACCGGGTAACACTGAAGTCCATTTATTAACGGATAGGAGAAATACAAGTGGTGACTAGCGTGTGCCATGCACGGCCCACGAAGTCAGACTGAGACTGCCTTGCCATATGGCAGCCTCGGGGCAATGTTGCCACATAACACGTGCAGTGTTGCCACGTAATTATATACATAGGTGCTACTCGGCACAGTAGCTTATATACAAGGTTGCTACTCGGCACAGTAGCTTAGATACATAACCTACAAATATTTCTTATGAACATGGGGTTCTCCTGTCTAACTGGAAAAATGCCACTATTATCCCCATCCCTAAGCCGGGAGATCCTGGGAAATAGTTACCCATTAGTTTTACCCCCTGTGTTTGCAAGATGATGGAGAGGATACTCCATCGTCGCCTTCTTCACACCATAGGTGGCTTCCACAACTCCCTCAATGGTTTCATACAACATCGCAGCACAGGACACTCCATTTCTTCCTTTTATTGCAATCAGACTGCCCGCATCTCCCTCTTCCTTGATATCAAGGGAGCCTTTGATACGGCTCAGCCTGTCCTCATTTTAGCTGAACTTGCGTGGTTAGGGGTTAAAGGGAAACTTCTTCAATGGATCGCCTCTTATCTCACTGGACGTCAGGCCCAGGTTCGCGTTGAAGGCTCTATATCTCCTGTTCAAGAAATGAACCTCGGCACCCCTCAAGGTAGAGTTCTGAGTCCCACCTTTTTTTACACTCATGCACTCCATTGCATCTCTCCCGTGGCCGACAGAAGTTGTCCACTCAGGATATGCCGACAATGTCCTCCTCCAAGACCCTGACTACCTCAGCATGCAGGAAGCCCTTGATCTGGTCTCCAGAGAGTGTGATTCACTTGGTTTCCTTCTTTCAACTGCGAAAACAAAAGCCATGTGGCACAGTCGAGTTGTACCTCCACCCCTTCTCTTATCAGAAATGCCCTTGGACTGGGTTAATGAGACAAAATACCTGGGTGTGTATGTACCTCGCACACGTTGTCAGATCCCTGAAGTCCGCTATCTTCGAGACATATGCTTTCGGCGTCGTTCTCCCCTCTCCACCATGTGCAGGGGTTCCCTTGGTGCCACCATCCCTGTACTTCTCACCGTGTACAAGTCCTTTGTCCGTTCCTGTGTTGACTACGCCGCCCCTGCCCTCGTCAACATTAGTCGGACTGCTGTCAACCGTCTGGAAGTGATCCAGAGGAAAGCTGCTCGTATCATCCTTCGGGCTCCTCAGTGGACACGCTTTACTTCTCAATATACCGAACTTGGTCTTTCCCTCTTACAAGATCGTGTCCAGGAGTTTTACCTAAAAACTGCCGTTTCCATTCTACTGGATCCTCGGGGCAACTATGTCCAAGCCAATTTGACTCTTGCTGTCTGAGGCCGACCTCCCTCTAGAAGACAGTGGCGAGGGTCACTCATCCGAGCCCTTCAGGAACACGACCTCCTGCCTGATATTGTTGTCACCCCTGCTGTTGGTTCGTCTCCTTCTCCCTGGCTGGATTTTCAACCTGAAGTGATTGCCCTCAGTAGACCGCTCCCGAAATCCCACTTGAACCCTGTTATTCTCTGCAAATAACTCCTCTCCAGGATCGCCCACTGGTCCCCAGGTAGGGTCGTCCTCTACACTGATTGTTCTGTTGACCCCGCTACAGGTTGGGCCGGGACTGGTGCCTACATCTCCTGTCCTGATGCCCCTGAGCCTATCAAACTGTCTCTCAGAAATTTTGACGGGGCATCCTCCACTCAGGCTGAACTAATAGCCCTCCTTGCTGCCCCTCTCGCTAAGGAAGAAGCAGATGGTTTCTGCCCCTTGCTTGTCTGCTGCGATTCCAGGTCTGGTCTTGACGGGATCGCATTTGGATCGGGAAAATGAGGACCTCATCCTCCGAATACGAGGGTTAACTTCCACACTCCAGGATGCAGGCCGTCCTGTGACATTCCTATGGATACCCAGTCATGTTGGTATCTTGGAGAATGAGGCAGCAGATGGCCTTGCCAAGACTGGCTGCAACAAGGCCACACCTGACTACGTTGTTCCTCGAACACTTTTACAGCTTAGGACCCAAATTCTTCGCAAACAGAGAGAAGCTCGGGAAGCAGCCATCCCTCTGGACTCCCCGCCCACCTGGTACGATGTCTTCCGTAAACTTCCTGACCTCTCATATGTCTATGGGAAAGGGTCGCGGAAAGGGGACGTGATTGCTGCCCGTATCATCATTGGGTATGACTTTGCTTGGGAGATTGGTATTCCCGCATCCCCTGAGCAACGCTCTTGTGCATTATGCAGAAGACCCGACAGCCGCACCTTTATCGACTACCTCCTAAGATGTCCCCACACAACGCTTCCGTGACGCCTGCTGGACCACCACTCCACGACCCCCTGACGGAGACACGATGATCCTCCCCATACTGGCCAGATATTATGTATATAACATTGATTGTGTGTTAAAGGAATATCCTTCCTTCCTTAGGCTTTAGCAAGCCCCTTTATAATATTTATATTGTATATACTTGTCACACTTGCCAGATGCTTCTGGTGTTATTGTACAGGGGTACCTAGTGACAGCACTAGGATCCCGCTTCCTCTATCAAGGAATGAACAATTGAAATTGAAAAAAAAAATGAATTATAAGAACATAGGAATGGAGGAAACTGCAGCTGGCCTATTAGCCCTTACTGGGCAGTCCCATTTACACCCAACCCATATCGTTCATATATCCACCCTTGAAGCTATCCAGCGTATTCGAGTTAATGATGATGTTTGGTAACTTGTTCCACTCATCCACTACTCTATTTCCAAACCAATGTTTACCTATCTCGCGCCTGAATCTAAAGTTGTCTAATTTAAAACCATTGTCACGAGTTCGCTCCTGGTTGGATAGTTTGATTACATGATCTGAGATACCCAGAACACCCTGGTGCCCATGATTTGAGATGCCCATAACACCCTGGTGCCCATGATCTAAGGTGCCCATAACTCCTGATACCCATGATCTGAGATGCCCACAACCCCTGGTGCCCATGATCTGAGATAGCCACAGCCTTATCATGTCCAAGATGAACCTTAACGTTCAGGCAGCTTTGATACTCGAGTAGATCTTCTCAAAGCTGGCGTTGTTTGATTCAGCTTGATTAGTTACTGGGTCAATTATCTATGTATGGCTCATCATTATCAAGTACGGTACGCAGAGTGTCTTTGTCAATCACAGTTTCTTTTTCATCGACATGTGACACAGGACCGGTGGGGCATGGTGCCAAGTCACGAAGAGATATGGTTGATTCACGCCCAGTTCAACTTGGTCAACGAGAGGATCACCTCTGCTAGACCGGATGAACCTCGAAACAGTACTGGGCTAGGGGTTGTTAGCCAAGAAGGGAGAGAATTGCCATGAGGCGAATGTCATTGGAGTCCAAAGAATCGTTCATGAGATCTAGTGTTTGTAGATGTTGCCGGAGGGCAATGCTTCCGGTATTACAGCGTCCCAGTTCTGGTCAGGTAGATCCTGTGACTTCAGGACATGACGAACAGCCTTCCAAATAATAGCATTGTACCTGTTCTGGCCCTTAACCATTGATTATTGATGAGTTAATGGAGCTGGAACATGTAAAAGTTTATTGGGTTTTAGTAGCGAAACCCAACTTGTCCTTTTCTTACTTTATTTAGGAAAATATAGTATAGACAGTTCCAAGTGTATATCACCGTAACTTAATCACTATAGCTATGAGTGTTAAATGAGGACGAAGGCTATCTTAGATTAGCTCAACTAAATACGTCCAGTTTGTGTGAGAGTTGCAGTGATAATGCCCTGGGTTAGCCGGCTTCTAATCCGTGACCTACATTTTAGGGCCCGCCTCAAGGGTGGAACTTATCCATTACATGATGTAACCATGTCACCCCATAGCTAGGGGAAAGTTACGGGGGGTGATATGATTATATAAGCTTAATGTACTTTCCCGTTTCCAATGGGATTGCAAGGTGTTGTTTTGCTTGTTGCTATCCCTTTGCGGGAAAGGTTATCTTTGAGTTCACGGGACATAAAAGATGGACCTCGATCTGAGTGCATGAAACTTGCCATACTGCAGAGGGCAAATATCTGGTCAAGACATTTGATTGCAGTTGAAGAGTGCATATTTGGACAAGAAAATGCAAATGAGAAACGTGAATACTCATCAACCACTGTGGGTTTGTATGTGCTCCGTGTTGAGGAAGGGAGTGATCATTTAAAGTCTCTACTGAGTCGTTCTAATGGTTGTGTATCCTTTATAAGATTGCCATTCGGTGGACAAAATAATTGTGGCTTTATCTCTGCCAGATTTTACAAGTTGAGCATTTTTTCACATTTTTAGTAGAGAATGGGATATTTCTTGACCTTACATACTGTAGCAAACGAGAAACCCTGGGATGGCAAAGTCCATTATAAGTATCAACAAGAGTTGGTGTTGATGTAGCAGAACAGCAGAAGGCACGTGTGAGGGTATCAGGGGCCACATTATCCTTGCCTGGTCAGTATTGTATGGTGCAAATGAATGATGTTAATTCCATTCTCCTTTCTTGTATTTTGTTATTCTTGATTTTTGTGCGCTTCCGTTTATCAAGCATAAAGGCAATTGAACGCTGATCGGTAATCAGAATAGACTGATGTCGAGCTAGAAAGTGACTCCATTTACGCACTGCTTCTTTGACAGCTGTAGCCTCCTTTTCAACAGGGGGACAGTGCAATTTACTACCTTGCAGGGTCCTGGACATAAAGGCTACAGGTCAGCCTCCTTGGTTCAGTACAGCAGATATAGCTACTTCTGAGGCATCACATTCGGTCACAAATAAGAGGCTTTCATCTATGGATTGAAGTGTAGTATTTTCCAGTTGTTTCTTGATGAGGTTGCAGGCTGATAAGGCTGATTCTTCTTATGGAAAATATTTAGCATTATCAGCGGTTGTATTTTATCAGTGAAATGGGGTATCCACTTTGAATAGTAAGCAAACATTCCAAGGGCTCTGTGAAGGGAACCCAGATTCGTTGGTGGAGGGAGATCTTGAAGAAAACGAAGTCTCTCAGG
The DNA here is from genome assembly GCA_958450375.1 of Homarus gammarus. Taxonomy (NCBI): domain Eukaryota; kingdom Metazoa; phylum Arthropoda; class Malacostraca; order Decapoda; family Nephropidae; genus Homarus; species Homarus gammarus. Next base: position 122,875 of record CAUDMG010000852.1, read on the forward strand.
ATCATGTTTGATGGTGCCGTTTCTAACCCAGTAGCCAAGGATATTGATTGTTTTCACAGATCTTATGGATTTGGATCCATTTAAAGTTAAATTTCAACGGTTCAAACGACAAAAAACTTTTGGAGATTATTATCAGGGTCTTTTTGGCCATGGCCTGCTATGGTTATATTATCAAGGTAAGGAAAGGTTTATGTCAAGTTTTCTTCAGCAGCTAGTTTGTCTATTTCTCGTTGGAATGCAGCAACACCGTTTGTTACTCCTAATGGGATCCTACAGAAGTGGTACAGTCTTCCAATTTCCTCAAACGCAGTATACATCCTGAAAGATTCCTTCAATGGCACTTGATAGGCACTTTTCAGATTAAAGGTAGAAAACATTAACAATAACATCAATGTAAGGCAATGGATAAGCATCTAGCTCAGTGTACTGATTAATGGTCTAAATATAGTCAATGCATAGTCTCTTCTTGTGACGCTGAAGAGGAACTTTAACAATTACAACTTGAGCACGCCAGTGTGATAAGCTTGGTTCGATGATGCCTTCCGAGAACAGCCGGGAGGTTTCTTTCTGGATGAAATATTTATCATCTTTGTTGAAGCGCCTTGATTTAGTTGCTATTGGTTTACATTTTGGAGAGAGATAAGTAAAAATTGAAGGTCCATCAATAGCAGCTGCTGAGAGAGCACAAAATCAGCTTTGATTGCTGATAGTAAGGTCTTGTTCTGATCCTCCAAATTGAATAGTTAGACTCTTATGTTGCTTTTGAAAATTTTGTCTCAGAATTATATCACTACATGATTCCTTGAGAATCCCGAGACATGTAGATGGATAAGCATGACCATTGAGGGTTATATCTATGAGAGAGAAGCCGGGAGAACTGGTATTCAGCGTTGTCAATGCCATTGAGATGCCTTTTGGTTGGATAGACTTTCAGATTTAGCTTTCTTACAGCTTGTTCACTATTAAAGCTGTCAGAAGTAAATGAATCAATTAATGCATTCAAGTTTTGTCCTTTGATGGAAACCACAGTTGCTGCTTGTGACAGACTTTGGGGAAATGCAGTTGTAATGGCTAGAAGAGCAGGTTTGAACATGGTTGCTGTGGTACTAATGGATGTTTTAGATTGACACAATTTTGCGAAATGCCCCTTCTTACTGTAGTTGTTGCATGATGCATCTTGTGCAGGACAAAATTTTCGGTTATGGAATACACTACCACAAAAATAGCACTTTTTCTTGGGTAAGTTGCAGCAACTGTAGTTTTTTCTTGAGCTGCTGCATCAGTCTGTTGAGTTGGTTCAGTGGCTGTTATGGCAGCAGTGTGTGCAATTGGGGAAACATAAGCATCAGAGTTCTTTTGAGCCAAGTCCAGAGTACAAGCCTGGTTATATGCACTTTAGAAATCAAGCGTCTTGTTTCCAGTAGTCGTTGCCGTATAAGAGGAGAAACAATACCGTTGATGAAGGAATCACTGATCAACTCTTCACGATATTATTCTGCAGTGACAGCTTTCAGATTGCAGTCCTTACTGAGCTTTCGAGGTTCTTGAAGGAATTCATCGAAAGATTCTCCAGATTGTTGTCGTCTAGTTGCTAGTAGGTGGTGTGCGAATATTTCATTTGGAGTTTTTACAAAAAGATTCTGAAGTGTTTCAATGGCAGTGTCTTAGTTTGTACATTCCTCTATATGGTCAAGAGTTTGGAATTTATCAGGTGCATTTTCAACACATTCTGCGATGAAATTGGTGAACGTACGAAACCAGTGTTTCCACTCTTTAGCAGCTGTAGGAGAGTTTGGATCCAGATCCAGGCGTGCAGGTCTAAGTAGCTTTTCCATGATGGTTGATCACTACGACAAACAGGAGTTGATTAAATTGATTTGGGATGAAGTAAAACTTGTTTGCCCATTAAACAAGCCTTAATCAACTTCTTTCACAACATAACTGAAAGTAACATAAGGAAACTAATAAAATACAAAACTAACAAAACAGAACATAAAATGAATGTTCCTAACAAGGAAAACTATATCACATCGTCTCTTATCAATACCATCCTATCATTTAATGTATCAGATGATATAATATTGTATTCTAACATACAACAAACTCTTATAAATAATGTTTCTCCCCAAACAGCTGCACACATTGCCAGTTTTCAGGTATTGCCAATAGTTAACAAGCAGTGTTTTACGTCTACATAATACAACGTGTTATTGGTGTTTCTCAACTTAAACAAACACTAGAAATCGTTAAGTATCTGCATTCACATAATGAGGATTCCTTACTAAACACGGTGCACCTGTGCCCTAAACTGAACCCGGCGCTGACACCCACTCTACCCCCTTTCTCCCGACGTCACCTCACCTCACCGTCCAGTAGATAACATAGTTAGTAATCTGCATTGTAAAAAAAAAAAAAAAAGCTCGAAATACTGATGGAACTTCTGTTCTTTGATATATTATTTTCATGGAATCATTATTTAAAATATTTGTGTTTGACAACTTCCTGGGTATGCTTTTATTGTTTATTGCATTATTACTATGACGATGCTTAGGTATTTAAATTACAAGGCATCCGTTATTCATTGGGTCATAAATGCAACCCCGTCGTAAACGGACACCTATGTAGAGGCTCGTACTTTGTGTTATGTTCCTACAAATTTATATCCTTACTTAATATATCCTGCACTGCAACTGCACAGGTAACTGCTTAACTCTCCCCACCCCTCTATTCCCCCTGCACTCTGACCCTCCTCAACCGCCCACAGTGGTCCCAAACTGAGAAATCCCGGACAAAATTCTACGGACTTTTAAACACGATTTCAATCCGTTCAGCTTTGTGTCTATTCATTGTCACAATTATAATGTCAAAATATGGTATATAAAAACACACTTTGTTGACAACATTTAATTTATTACATAAACGTGATATATGTACGAATTATCTTACAGTTAGCTTATTAATAAAAATAAATAATGATATTCATTATTACGTTCTTTTGTAATCACATACATATACGCACACACACACACACACTATTAACACCTCGGACATAAACACACACACATTATCTTTAAGATTCATAACTTATGCTCACTTACTTACAAACAACAAATATTGTACACTTGCCTTCACACTACTGTAGTATACTAAAAGTATTATAATATATGCAGGTTAACTTCATTCATCTTCAGGAAGATAAATCGACACATCAGGCTCTATCAATGGTGCATGTGCAGACGTTGCTAAAAGCCAATTCATTAAGTCTTGATTGGTTCTCTGCCTTGATATTTTGCATGTGTGGCCTAGTCTTGTATTAAAGTTTACTTTCGAATATTTTCTATAATGTTGATTTCAGTAGGGGTAACTATTATATCTTATCCATAGATTGAAGCGACTAGTCGGGTGATTTTCCATCGTTCTAAAAATAAAACAAAACAACGTTTTAGTTGCTTTTTTCTGGTTCATAAAGTATTGGTATACTTTTCTTTTAAGAAAATTCACGCTACAGATTATGAACCTACTGATTCTTGAATAAGAATGACAGCTGGAGTCATGTCAACACACGGGCCAAAAGAAAACGGAGTTATGGCGCAATTTTCAAACCAGATAACTCGGTACCAATGCTAATTTATGTTTTCAGCATCCATTATTATTTGCCGATTAGGAACATTTTGAGATCTTCACTTTACTAAATTATTATCTATGTATATTCCACAACGCAATACTATGCATCTCGTAATGGTACTCGATGGAAGTCAGAGTTAACTTTATGCATTTGCAGCTATTACGAAGCTTGATACAGAATATGCTTGAGGACTCATCTGGTACCTGACCATCGACCCGTGTTTGGCTGCTACACGACCACTGCCCCATCCCCGTAACTCGATCTGCCGACTTGATGTTCCGAACCTCGAGTCATGCATCATGGATACATTGGATGGCCCATAGTAAAGATACTCTACTCAAGATAGGATAGTTCCAGCTAAAATATATATTTAATGTGTGTACGGAATAGTTGCCAGATACCTCAATAATAGCGCCATTTATTGACTGCGTCCAAAAGCTATTCGTGATGTCATAGACGTTAATGTGACGTCATGATTGATATTTTTTACGTTTTCCATTTATTTTTAAACATCAATCTTCATTTATGTGTGCATGTATGTATACATATAAAGAGAGAATGAAAACCCTACTGTATAATTTTCAATGACTCCATTGCCTCAAAATCTTAGATGAGTTCAGAAATTAAAAGACGAAATCTTTTCTCTTCCACAATTATCATCCAATTATTGCAAGTGATGATTCACCTGTCATGCCGTTACATAAATTTGGGGAATAAATGACATTGTTTTCAGTAGAGTTCTTGGCTATTACAAGGCATTCTTATTGTTTATCTCCACTGAAATAAACAAACACAAAACCAAAAATTCAAGGTGCGTTTTCGTTAGTCATGTATTATAATATTTCATCTAACTTGATACATGTACAGTATTGTAAATATTAACATTACCATAAAAATAACATTAATTATTAATAATTAATATTATTTATTATTATTAATTATTAGTTATGCACAATATATATATATATGCAAGTAAATCACTGTAGGTGCGCGTGATCTAGGTATATGCTGATAACCACCAGGAAAGAAGAAAACACGAAGTTCCCAAGTGCTTTCGTGTAATTCACATCTTCAGGGGTGAGTACAGACTAGAGAGAGAAATACAAACCAAGGTGTATATATACAGAGGAGGGTGAGACCAGGTCCACAATGGTCAGGTATTAGGTAATGACCCTACTAATCTTTAAATAGCACACAACAGTTGGTGGTCAGGTCAGATGGTTAGGTGACCCGGCCTTCTCACCTGGTTACAAATCTTCTTAATTACAAAATTGTCCAGCTTGTACATGCCGTTACTCTAATTCATGTTGAATGCTTCGGTATGTTTAATAAGACTAGATTCTATGATGTTCCTACTATCAATTGAATTACATGGTAATATTGAGGAGGCATTATCCCAGTCAATGCAATGCTTGTTATCCCTCAAATGAACAAACAGAGCATTGGATTCCTGGCCTGTCCTAACACTGTATTTGTGTTGTTTAATTCTAGTTGCAAGATCTTTACCTGTCTGGCCTAAGTAAAACATATTACATTCCTTGCAAGGAACTTTATAAATGCAACCAATTGTGTTGTTGGGGGAGTTCTTGATTAACATTTGTTTAACAGTGCATGAGTTTTTAAATGCCACATTGACATTCCAGGTTTTTAGTTGTGAAGGAATGTGTGAGAAATTTTTGTGAAATGGTAATATATTAAGATATTCTTATGGTCATGGGTTGGCTTGGGATCAGTTCTATAAAAAGTTTTCTTAGTAATGTTTAGGCATTTGTCTATGAAAGATCTAGGGTATTTACGGTTTGAGCCAATATTATATATATATTTGTATTCCTCATCGATGAATTCCGGACTGCAAATTCTCAAGGCACGTAAAAACATTGTTGAAAATACTGACTGTTTGACTTTATTATGGTGGGCAGAATAATAATGAATGTATGAACACACATTAGTTGGTTTTCTATAAATACTGAACTTAAAAGTGTTACCTATTCTGTGTATCAGACAGTCTAGGAATGGCAATTTACAGTCTTGCTCTAATTCCACAGTGAATTTGATCGAGGGGGCTAAGTTGTTAAGTTGTGGCAGGAAAGCTTTTAGGTCCTCATTACATGGCCAGAGACACAATACATCATCAACATATCTAAACCAGACTGCTGAAGGTGGTAAAATATTACTTAATAGTTTCTTTAAAAAGAATTCCATATATAGGTTGCTTAATACAGGTGAGAGTGGATTACCCATTGCCATACCAAATTTTTGAGCATAATATTCTCCATTGAATTCGAATTTGCAATCCTTAATACATAGTTTGATGAGTTCGATGAAGTCGTCTTTCGAGACGGGCAGTGAAATATCATCCAGGGAATCTATGAGGAACTCTAGTAAATCATCAACTGGGACCTTTGTAAAGAGTGATGTTACATCAAAACTGACCAGTTTAAAATCATAATTAATGTGTAAGTTATTGAGTTTATCAACCAGATCCATATTATTCTTGATATTGGAGTTAGAAATGTTGCTAACTAGGGGATTTAGTAAAGAAACTAACCATTTAGATAGTTTATAAGGGATTGACCCAACTGAGCTAATGATGGGTCTTGCTGGGTTATTGGGCTTGTGGGTCTTGATTACACCGTACATGTATGGCAGTGGAGGGGACGTTGAAGTAAGATGTTTAATGAGAGTAGCTTTGCTTCTCAATAGGGACTTCAGTTTTTTATTGAACTGGGTGTTGACAGTGTTGAGAGGATTATTTATGAGTTTAGAATATGTTGTAGTATCACATAAAAGGTCATTCATTTTAGAGATATAGTCATCTTTGTTTAAAATCACTACTGTGTTGGCTTTATCTGCTTTAGTGACATGTAGATCCTTATTTTTCTTAAGGGCTTGGATTGCTTTGGTGAATCTTTCTGGACAGTTTGGAATGCAAGGCTTGGACACAGATGCATACACAACACCTTTACACATGTTCACTTCTTCACTTGTCAAATTACTGAATTTCTCCAAATTGCAAAATGCTCTGGCTATGTCAACACTGTCGACTTCCTTGTTTGAACCATCAAAACTTAAACCATAGCCGAGGGCACACAAGGTATCATTGTCTAGTTGTTTAGAGGAGAGATTCACTACACAGTTGTGATTGGCATCCTTAGTCCAATCACTATTTCTAATAAGGAGTATATATATATATATATATATATTATATATATATATATATATATATATATATATATATATATATTATATATATATATATTATGAAGGAAAAAAGGCACACTCGATAACTTCTGTGCAATTCCTCACAGTTTTTCACGAATATTCTGGGAATGTCAAAGCCATTTTGCCATCTGCGCATTAGCGTAGCTAGGGGGGGGGGGGGCACTTTTGGGTCTGCTCATCACCCATACCTGCAGCTACTGGAGACGTTAATCCATCCCTTTGTATCGGCGGCAAGTTAATCCTTGTCGTGTCTGACCTAACACCTGACCCACATCATCACGGCCACGTCATGAGCTACACCCTAGCTATGCGCCCCCCCCCCCCCCCCCCGCCACACATACAACCTGTTACCTGTTGAGAGAAAAAGACTTCAGCATTTTGTTGCTGTTGCTGCTATAACTATTAAAGACAGAATACAGACGTGGAAAGAAGGCCCCCTTGAACTTTTGCAGTTTATTGAAAAGTATAACCTTGGGAACTCGGTTCCAAATATAGTAATAATGCTGAGGATTTTCCTCACAATTGCTGTTAGTGTTGCTACCTGTGAGAGGAGTTTTTCGAAACTAAAACTGATCAAGAATTACCGTACTTAAGATCTACTATGAGCACCTTGCGGTTGAGAAATCTTGCCATACTGTCTATAGAGCGACAATTGACAGATGAAATAGTTTTTGACAATGTCATTGAAGAATTTGCCAACAAAAAAACAAGAAAAGTTACTTTGTAGAAAGTTGTAGTTTTCATTTCAGAAATAAAGATGTTCCTAATTTTTTACACTTTTTTACTTTTTTCCCTATCCTATATGTCGTTTTTGCTTTTTGTTTAACTGTTACTTATAAAGTTTAAGTATGTTTGGGGTGTGTGGGGTTCAATGTTGTTTGGTTCACACTCAGGATGGAATGGAGAAAGGAAACTCACAATGTGCTCTCTATATACATGTTGTATTGGATGTACAATGCAGCTTGGTGCTGGGAAGGCAGCATGGTTACAAGCGTGATGTAGAGAGAGCTGGTTGGTGAGGACGCTCACAGGAGGACAGCTTGTGGGTCGCCATGCTCGCCAGCGGGAGAGAGAACCGCCAGGCAGGCGGAGGAGCGAAGGGCCGCCAGGCAGCGGCGGAGGAGGTGTTGCTGGCTGGTTGGTGTAGGTAGAGAGCGAGAGCACCACAAGGTCAGGTCTTAAATAGCGGGGGTAGGCGTGGCTTAGCAGTTGACCCCCGCTCCGTGGTGTATGGCGGCGCTGGTTGACCTAGACCACGAGGCATACACTGGGGAATTGGTGGGGTCGGCTAGGCAGCGACAAACAGCGTTTGTAGGGGAGAATTCCACTACAGTACTCCCCCTTCCCTCCAGGCTGTGTAGGAGACTTGTTGTCTGCAGGGTTGCATAGCACATGTGAGGCAGAACGGGCGGTGCGTGCCTCATGTGAGACAACGGCGATGGCGTGGATGAGCCGGTCGCTGGGGACAACTGTCTAGATACACAATATCTGTGGGAGTAGAGAGGGAGAATAAGTGTGTGTGTGGAGGCGATGAATGTTGTGCTTCCCTCACGGCAGGTACAGAGTCGCCAGATGCGCCTGCTGGGGTGTGTGGGCCTGGGTCAGGAGCAGGGGCTGTGTCAGCAGCAGCGGATGAGGGCTCGTGACAGCAGCTGGGTCCACGACAGCAGCAGGGTGCAGGACATTAGCAGGGAGTACCTGAGGGAGAAAAGAGGGGTGTGTGGGTTCCGCACTCAGGAACAGAGGCCGCACCAGGGGCGGCAGGGGTTACTGCTGGGCCGGGGTCGGCGTCTGAGGCAGGCCGGGTGTGCTGGGGTCGGTAGGACGTGGTGCTTGGGGGCAGGAACAGGAGCTGGTGTCTGCTAGGAGAAACAGTGCTGCTCTAGGGTGTCTAACCTGCGGTGTAGAGACAGTAGTTGTAGAGCCGATGAGAGTTGCTTCTGGGTGGATAAGCCAGTCTTCCATGTTGCTTGAAGACTGGGAGCGTGATCAGTTTCTCCTCCATCCTGTGTGAGTGCGAATCTCTGGGAGTCACCATTTGTGGGGTTCAAGATTGTTTGGTTCACACTCAGGATGGAATGGAGAAAGGAAACTCACGATGTGCTCTCTATATACATGTTGTATTGAATGTACAATGCAGCTTGGTGCTGGGAAGGCAGCATGGTTACAAGCGTGATGTAGAGAGAGCTGGTTGGTGAGGACGCTCACAGGAGGACAGCTTGTGGGTCGCCATGCTCGCCAGCGGGAGAGAGAACCGCCAGGCAGGCGGAGGAGCGAAGGGCCGCCAGGCAGCGGCGGAGGAGGTGTTGCTGGCTGGTTGGTGTAGGTAGAGAGCGAGAGCACCACGAGGTCAGGTCTTAAATAGCGGGGGTAGGCGTGGCTTAGCAGTTGACCCCCGCTCCGTGGTGTATGGCGGCGCTGGTTGACCTAGACCACGAGGCATACACTGGGGAATTGGTGGGGTCGGCTAGGCAGCGACAAACAGCGTTTGTAGGGGAGAATTCCACTACAGGTGTATTTAAAGCATACTATATTTGAGTATGTGAAAGTACAGTAATATTATAATGGTACACAAACTATTTAATATATATATATATATATATATATATATATATATATATATATATATATATATAAGAGTGAGTCACTGTGCAATATGTATTTTTTGTTGGGGCACGGGGGGGGGGGGGGGCAAACTCAAGGGCCGCCCCGGGCGGCACACACTCTAGCTACGTCACTGCATCTGCGACACCTGTCAAATTCGTATGAAGTGAGTCGGAGTGACTGATGAAGCTGCTGCCTCTGATTTGAAATGTATTTCAATAAATACTGTTGTGGGGTATGAGATTGTTTGGTTCACACTCAGGATGGAATGGAGAAAGGAAACTCACGATGTGCTCTCTATATACATGTTGTATTGGATGTACAATGCAGCTTGGTGCTGGGAAGGCAGCATGGTTACAAGCGTGATGTAGAGAGAGCTGGTTGGTGAGGACGCTCAGAGACGGACTGCTTGTGGGTCGCCATGCTCGGCAGCGGGAGAGAGGACCACCAGGCAGGCGGAGGAGCGAGGCCCGCCGGGCAGCGGGTGGTGGAGGAGGTGTTGCTGGCTGTGGCTGTTGGTAGAGAGAGAGCGAGAGAGCGAGAGGCAGATCACCGCGAGGTCAGGTCTTAAATAGCGGGGGTAGGCGTGGCTTAGTAGTTGACCCCCGCTCCGTGGTGTATGGCGGCGCTGGTTGACCTAGGTCACGAGGCATACACTGGGGAATAGGTGGGGTCGGCTAGGTAGCGACAAACAGCGTTTGTAGGGGAGAATTCCACTACACTGTAATTGCACATTTTCTCTGTAACTCACAAGAGGTTAATTATCCGGCATGTTGAACTGCGCGTCCAGAAATCTTGGCTACAGTCACTACAGTGTTGCCAGTGGGAAAATTCAAAACGTATCCACAGAAGTACTAAAGAGGTGAAAACCGTATCCATAATCTTCTAAAAATTAACCAAAAAATATCCACTTTTTTCTTCAATAAAATGACGAATTTCTTAGTATCTATGTCAACAAAGTTAAACTGAAATATAATGATGTCATCAATAATTTTACTGATTATGAAATGGCTATTCTTGGCTGTAGTCCAAGATTTTGAAAACATGCAGACGACAACGTGACGTCACAGAAGTACGACTGTAACACCATCCTAATTCTGGACTACATAAAATGACGTCACTGTGCCTTGAAGTTCCAGCTAGTATTATTACAGACTATTTTACACTCATTCCTGTCTTGAGTATATAGTCTTTGGCTCATAGCTTGGGATCATGGTTAGGCTCTCCGGAGCTAAATATCTGTGTTGTTCAGATCTCGAACGGAGTTGTAATGAAGCGGTGCACGAGGGAGGAGGGCAGAGCTTTCCGGGGTCGGACGAGGGTGGTCGCTGGTCGGCAGAGCTGGTTGTGGTTGATAGCAAATTGTGTTACTCTGGCTTGGAATGTAATGTAAGTTTATAATATTTATGTACATTTCTATGTGGTAGGATTAGGGTGATTGTTAGGGTATTGTTTTATATTTATGTAACTGTTGTATGAGTGTGGCGATTGATAATGTTTCATTATTGCTGGTTGTTGGTGTTTCTTGTCAAATTATTGTGCATTCCAACACTGCGTTTGCGCACTCCTCTCCTATAGTGATGTAGAATACCCGAGTGAGACTGAATAATGCAGTAGCAATTGGCTAAACATGAGGTGGAATGTAAGTAAACAGAGCGTACGAGTCCGTGGGGGTCGGTTACCGCCCAGTTCCTGGTAAGGTGTCCAGCTGAGGAACAAAAGCTCGTAACAGCAACATGCAACGAATATGCAACATATGGCACAATGTATTTTTTGGTATCTGACATGCAAAATCTGATACAAAATATTTTAAGTATTACAAGAGGTATCCAGAACCCAAAACACGCATTTGCAGTTTCTGTGCAGCTACTTAAATGCACTCTAAATTGAAAACTACTCACCCCATCCATTTTTTTATAATGGTGTTATGAACCCCCAAATCTGTTTATCTTAAGAATAAATTTTTATTAATTTGTTCACTTAGGGTTTTAGCCAAATTTTCTGGGTTTGGCACCACTGTGCACCACCCAGTCACACACTGGCCCCAGTCCTCCCCCTGACTCCCTCTCTCCCAAGCTCGTGAATGCTTTGGATTCAAGGGTCGAGACTGCCGGGGTTCACACCACACAGAGAGGGTGCATTGACAACGTTGATTGTGCCAACTGGAAGTGGAAAAGGCTGTACCAGACACTGCCAAGCAACTGACAACGTCTAAGGGGTGGCCGGCACCCAGACTTGCCAAGAGAGACTAAAACGTTTCGGCAGCTCACTTAATAATGCAGAAGAGCAGGAAGAGAGTTAGTAGAGGTTCCTAAGCACCTAATTGAACATTCCTGAGGCAAATGTACATGTCTGAAATTAGCTGATGGACACATAAAATGCTATCAACATAGAAAAAAATCATGGAGTATTCTACTGGTAAAATCCCTTGGCAACACAAAATATAGACTTTTTCGTGTCGATGTCATAGCATAATATGACTGCTAAACCTAAAACAATCTGAGCAACATTTACTGCTCACTAATTCCTTTATCACATTCATTCCTCTCTCTTTGTAAGTATTTTTTTATTATTTAAACAAATGCTCTGTCAGATGTATTCAAGAGAGAAATACAGCCCAAGTTACCACAACCACCACTTCAATAAGAGGCTCCTGGTGGCGTTATTCAAACTCGGTACAGTGAAGCATAATAACACACGCTGTTCTTTACCCAGCAACCACCATCATTCAAGATTCAACTGAACCACATATCTTGGAAGAGTCTTTTCATGTTCACCCGTGGCAAACTTTCTCCATGTAATTGGAGGTACAAAGTTGTCCCTAATGGTGCCCGCCAGCCCTTGCTACTCGGAAGTAACTACAAAAGGGTCGTTACGCCACAGATGTTGCTGTAGCAGCCTGCTGGAATGTGACATTCTCGACATGGAGAAAAACTTGCGTTATGTTAATGTGACGTAGATGACTGGCTGACATGTAGCTGTTATATACACACCCATGTAGTGTTGGTGTGTTGTTAAGAGTGCGTTGGTGAATGACTGTGTTGGTCTGTGTCTGTTGGTGAGTGTCTGTGTTAGTCTGTGTCTGTTGGTGAGTGTGTGTTGGTCTGTGTCTGTTGGTGAGTGTCTGTGTTAGTCTGTCTGTTGGTCTGTGTCTGTTGGTATGTGTGTGTTGGTCTGTGTCTGTTAGTGAGTGTCTGTGTTGGTTTGTGTCCAGAACGACTCATAGTTTAACCTAATCTAGAACGAATCACACTTTTCACTTTATCACCAATCCAGGCCGACCTCTTTTGTGACCTGTTTTCCTCCCTAGCTGCAAAACGTAACCTGATCTAAAGGCTATCGCTATGGCCACACAATAGGCGACCCTCGCTTTCAATCTGAGCTAATACCAGGCTACTAATTACAGCACATTACGAGGCTAATAACTCACTGACTGGAAAGTGACGCATCATCAAGTTAACGAGAGCAATTATCTCGGTTTTTGGTCGTCACTTATTGGTCATTCAACGTGACATGAGGAAATGACAGGGATAACGACCTCGCTGTTATCACCTGATGGATTACCCGCATCAAACACGTATAAAGACGTGCTCGTTACTGATACGGCTGTGTGTGTGTGTATCAGTGTGATTGAGTATTTGTTTGGTGCTTTGTGAGTGTGTTTGCTTGAATATGTCTGTCTGTCTGTCTGTCTGTCTGTCTGTCTGTTATAATAAAATAATAATAATAATAAACGGTTTATTAAGAGTTGCAGCCGGTGGCTGAAAATATACAAACTTACATTTAATTTAGACATAATGATATGCATTGAATACATTTACAGAGCTCTACAGTACATAAATCATGATTTGTTTATTATTTTAACAATAGATGGGATGGTGCTATTCTTATATCTATGAGTGTGGGCTCTTATGGGCTGAATTTTGTTGTAGTGGCAGACTGCGCGAGGTGGGCGGGGGACTGCCGGTGGCAGGAGGTGGCGATGACGAGGATGGTGAAGTAGTCCATTGCCAAACCTTGCTAGTGCTTGGTGGTGGAGGTCACTGAGGGATGGCATTTCCAGGGTGGAGAGAGAGTTGGTGTAGCCGGAGTAGTCTGCGCCGAGTATGATTCTGCAGGCCATTTTCTGTACCCTCTCTAGCCGACGTTGTTGGGTAGAGTTGAGAGAAGACGACCAGGCTGGTGATGCATACGTTAGTTTGGGGAGAATAAAGGCGTTGTAGATAGTCATCAGCTCTGGCGTGGGTGCCCCAAGTGACCTGAGGCGCCGTAGCATGTAGAGTCTGTACGAGGCTGCCTTGATTGTGTTGTTAACATCGGCCTTCCAGTCCAGTTTGTGGTCTATGGTAACACCCAGGAGTTTGGCAGACTGCACTAACTGGAGAGGATGGGCACCCACTGTGACTGCTGGAGCTTGCACTGGAGTGGTGGCGGTATTGATGTGCATGACTATGGTTTTGGTGTGGTTGATGGTGACCTTGTTCTCAGTAGTCCATGCCTGTAGCTTGTCCAGGGTGCCTTGTAGCGATGAGTAGTCCGGTGAGGTGTTGTCCACTGTAACCCCCCCCCCCCCCACTATGCAGTCATCCACGAATGTATGTATGTACAGTATGTATGTTCAGTCGTGAACAGAAGTCCTGTCGCCCCTTGTGCTATTCCGCAAACCAAGAGATTAAGACTCATGAACCCGAAGCAGTAGACACTGGTGCATTATTCTGCCCATTAATGCTTCGGATTCATGAGTCTGAATCTCAGGGTTCGTGGAGCAGCAGAAGGGACTACAGGACTTCTGTTCACGACTGTACAGTATGTATGTATGTACTGTATGTACTGTATGTATGTATGTATGTATGTTTTCTCACACAGGTTTGTGAAATGCGTCTAGTGTGGCAGCATTATGTTAGTGTTAAGGTGCAAGCACTGCTTGCTTCTTCTCACTTTCAGCCCCCGCCGCTGGCTAGCCCTCGTGGCAAACAGGGAAGCAACTTGCATAAGTCTTCCACTGCCAGTACACAGCCTCCTCACCACCAAGACTCCTGGTGTGCCTCCTCGTGGCAACACATGGTAACTGGGTGCCTCGTGGGCCCAGGCTAAACCAGCAGGGGATCTCGGGGTAGTAGTGGGCCCCAGAGGGACGGCGCATAGGCCCACTGGCATGTGGACACGTCCTGTGCCTACCAACCATTGCCCCACTTTCTTGAAGATTAACCTTGGTGGGTATAAGGGCTATGAGAGTAAACCCCAAACAAAAAATCTGCGGTGCAGCCCCGCTTCAGGCAGACATGCTTACAGAGCTCCAACAAGACCCCAACCATGGTATAGGCAGAAGAGGTGACCACCATGGAAACCCAACGACTACACCGGCGGACGAAGGCAATGCATGATGGACAGGCTACTGAGGCGAAACCCAACAGACTGGGCTATCGGTGGTCCATTGCAGCTCTCCCTCCCCTAGTTGTTGCAACACTTGCACCATTGGATCAGCAAAAGGGAGAGCCAAGATGTGTGGTTGCAGCCTGCGCTCCTGCCTCGCCACATAAATCAACTCATAGGCAGCCATCATCCAGCTCATCATACCTCTCATCATCATCAAAACCCCTATACCCCCAGAAGTCCTATGACGAAGGACTAGTGGCGACGGGAACAGGTAGAGATAACTGCCGAGAGTTAGTCACAACTTTGCACATGGGCGGCACAGATAAGATGGTCGTTTATGCACTGAGCAGCCCTTTCGAGAAGTTGCTTTGCTCATCCCACAGGGCGAGGGGTCTAGAAAAGGTGCCCTAAACATAGGCTGCTTAAATAACGAACTTGACTGGGCAACCGCACCCGGCAATGTCATCCTTATGGGGTCGAAAACACAATCGTAATCACAGATCCAAAGAAAAACAAACGATGTAACCTCTCATGGTTGCTGTATCGAATGTCAGGACCCTTCTGGCTACTGGCACAAATGAGTGTCCTGAAAGAAGATCCGCCCTTGTGGCAAAAGAGCTGGCTAGGTAGAACACCGACATAGCAGCCATTAGTGAGTCCTGGCTCCCAGACGAGGGTCGACTCGCAGAACGATGGGCGGCTATACCTTCTTCTGAAAGGGTAAGCCTGCTGTGGAGAGAAGCCGCATTTATGGAATTGGCTTTGTCATCCACCAACGCATCCTACACAGGCTATCTGAAATGCCTATTGAGATCAACGAACGCCTCATTTGACACTCCGAGTCCCACTGAATCACTCTCGTCATGCCTTCTTCTTCAGGGTGCCATCAAGGAGGCCATTTATGTCAACCTTGATAGACTGTCTAACCTCTATCCCCAGAGAAGATAAAGTTGTACCCCTAGGTGACTTTAATGCTATCCTTCAGTGCTGGAAAGAGCACTGCCATTCACTGCTCAATCGAATCACCGATTTGAATGCCTGACTACCCAGTAGGTTCCTCAGCATTCAGAGCTGACCCACCTCGGCTATCCTCCATCCTTGGATGAAGTAGGTACTGCCATCAAACAGATGAAAAATATCAAAGGCCCAGGGTATGATGGAATCCAAGCCGAGGTGTATAAAGCAGGAGGACCTCTGCTTACCAGCCGTCTCCACTCTCCTGGAGAATATATGGGAAAAGGAGGAAATCCCCCAAGCTCTTAAAGCGTAAATATTTATAAGAACAGGGTAAACCGGTTAGGCTGTGGGAACTACCGCGGGATCTAGCTGCTGTCCGAAGCTGGCAAGATTATTGCGCGAGTCCTCTAAAACAGACTTTTTCCTGAATCTCAATGTGGCTTTATACCATCAAATGGCACCGCTGACATAATATTTGCTGCCCGCCAGATACAGGAAAAGTGCAGAGAACGGTGTCGTGACCTGTACATGGCTTTCATAGGCCTAACCAAGGCCTTCGACTCGGTCATCAGGGAAGCCCTCTGGTGGATCTTCAGCCGTTTTGGCTGCCCACCCAAATTCATCGCCATTGTAAGGGAACTCCACGATGGCATGAATAGCAGTGTCCTGCATAACGGCACTCAGTCAGAGTTCTTCCCCATCCAACGGGGGTTAAACAAGGGTGTGTACTTGCACCAACCCTCTTTTCCATCTTCTTGGCTGCCTTCCTTACCCGAGCCAGTGCTAATTTAGCCAGCGGGGTGAACATCGAGTACCGGGTGAAGGGTCTTTTCAACATAAGACGACTCCGGGCAAGAACAAAGTTGTCAGCAGCTTCCATTATCGAACTTCAATATGCAAACGACCTCACCCTTGTTGCTCACACTGAACACGACCTACAGGAGATCCCGAACACCTATGCAGATGCACGTACACGCTTCGGCATTCAGGTGAATGTACATAAGACTCAGATTCTCTTTCGGCCTGCTCCTGGTTCAGACACACCTCCAACATCCATCCACCTTATTGGTACTACCCTCTCTAATGTTACCCACTTTCGGTAGCTCTGCTCCCATCTAAACGCCACCGCGGACATCGATGAAGATATTCAACGTCGGATGAGATGTGCATCTCAAGACCCCGAAACCGTGTCTTCAACTGTAGGGAGATGAAATTATCTACATAGTTGCACAGCTATCGAGCAGTGGTCCTCCCCACCTTGCTATATGGCAACGAGACCTGGGTCTCATACAGGAGGCACCTCAAGGCACTTGAAAACTTTCACCAACGTTGTCTAAGTTCCATCCTCCATGTTTGCTGGGAAGACAAGAGAACAAATGCCAGTATCCTTGCTGACACCAATTGTAGGAGCATCAAGGCTATCATTATCTATGAACAACTGCTCTGGACTGGCCATATTTCCCGCATGGACGACAGTAGACTGCCAAAGCAGCTACTTTACAGTCATCTCACGAATAATAAACGTAGCACTGGCGGGCAACTGGAAAGGTATAATGATAGTGTTCAGACAAACCTGAAAAAGTGCCAAATCGACCCCCTCAACTGGGAGACGATTACTCCACACCGTAACGAATGGAGAAACACCATACAAGATGGTGTCAATACTTTCGAGTCAGCCTGACTGCATAGCGAGGCAGACAAGCACCGACGCCAAATAAGATGCTGCCTCCGCTCCTCCAGCAGTAGAAGGAGCCATCCACATGTCCAACATCTAAGCGACCCTGCTGGTCCCGTATCGGCCTCTTTAGTCACCTCAGAACTCACCATCTTAGGTGACATCATTAATAACTCATACCATTGTATCATAGCTGGATGAACGTCATACTCGATTCCGAGTGACAGCAAAGTAATAGTAGTTGTATGTATCAGTGGGGTTAACGTGATGTAGGATCGCAGTAGGATGGAGGTGAGAAGGGAAACTCACTATGGCGTTTTATATATATATATATATATATATATATATATATATATATATATATATATATATATATATATATATATATATATATGTATGTATATATATATATATGTATGTATGTATGTGTATGTATGTATATGTATGTATGTATATATATATATATATATATATATATATATATATATATATATATATATATATATATATATATATATATATATTATATAATATATATATATATATATATATATATATATATATATATATATATTATATATATATATATAATATATATATATATATATATATATATATATATATATATATATATATATATATGTATATACACACTAGCGGAATCGCTCTTTCGCTAGGCCACGGTAGGACGCCACCTTCCGGGAGGCTCCACATTGTTCCACTGTAGTGCATTAAGGTAGACCACATTTTTGGTTTTGCCATTAGCAGCAAGTATATACAGGTTTTTGCCAGTTCCCACTCTGGAGCATCCAACATAGAACTGTCCATGAGAGAAGCAAGGAAACACCAGGTTTAGGCCAACTATCTTTAGGGATTGTCCCTATTTTTTGTAGATGGTCATGGCAAAGCTCACTTTAACCGAGAACTGAAGTCGCTTGAACTCAAATGTCAGGTTAGTGGTGATGAGAGGTATCCTTGGTATGAAAACGTCCTCTCCTTTAGCTTTTCCTGTCAGTATTGTAGCTTCCAGTACATGTGGCATCATATTCTTCACCACCAGTCTTGTGCCATTGCAGAGGATTGGTGGTTCAAAATTTCTTGAGCAATATAGGAGTTCCAATCTTGAGAGTGAGGTGGTGAGGAGGCATTCCAGCGGGCTCCAAAGAATTAAGGAATTCTGCATGGTACTGGACTGCTTGGTCCTGGTCGATTACTGTATCAACAGATTTGAATGAGGTCTCACTGCCTGGAAGCTGTCTGAGTAGAGTCATGTTGATTTCAGCCACTGTTTCATTCTTTGGTACCAGAATTGCGCGTTCACGCAGCCACTTGTGATCCTTGTAGTGGTGGATAAGGATAAAATTACCTATAATACGTGAGATGTGATACGACTTTTCAACCTCTGTGTGGTTTAACGGGTCGGGTCGGGTTGGGTGTGTCGGATCGGGTTGGTTGGAGTTTTTTTTGAGATTCCCACGTGACACTTGCTATCCATGCCAAGTTTGGTCCGGGCGGATAATTCGCTAGGCCACGGTAGGACGCCACCCTCCGGGAGGCTCCACATTCTCACTGTTCAGTCCCCAAAACTACATATAACTACATATAACACCATAAAGGTCTTCTCTGTTTGAGAGCGCTGAGTAAAATCCCCTTCACGGCGAGGCTGTGGGCTTTTATACACGAGTCCGCCGGAAGTGAACGTCGCTGCTGGCCGACCAGCGCGCAGTCCAGACAGCTAGGCTTGGCAAAGAAACTCGCCGCGGGATCGGCTGATCAGCGACTAACGGCAGTGGCAGTTGTAGGGGAAAGTATCCACTACAATACTCCCCCTCCCCTCCGAGCGCTGCAGGAAACTTGTCAGTAGGGTTGTTTTCCACATGTGAGACATAACAGGTGGTGGTGTGAACCACTCGGCTGCTACGGGTGACGACTCTGTCTAGGGACACGAGATCTGTGGGAGAAGCAGAGGGAGAAGGAGGGTTGTGGATAAGAAAAGATTGAACAGGCGAGGAATGTGGTGATTCTCTCGCGGCAGGTGCAAAGTCCTCAGGGGCGCCGGGTAGGGTGTCTGGGTCCATAGGTCTGGATGCAGGATCCTCGTCAGGAGCATGGTCCACGTCAGGAGCAGTAGGTACCTGAGGATGAAAAGAGGGTACCCAGAAATGTTGTGGGTGAGGTGGTGCTGCAAGAGGCAAGTGTGGGTAGACTGGTGCAGGCGTGGTTTGTTGGGGGTAATGCTGGGCTGGGGGCCCATCTGGTAAGGTGGCTGGCTTCACTCGATCGATGCTGACGGTGTCGTGTCTGCCATTGCAAGTGATCATCAGGAACTTCGCTGACAGTGCAAAAACCGGGAAGGGTCTGTCGTAGGGACGTTGAAGTGGGTTGTGGTGAGCCTCGCGCCTGACAAAGACATATTCGGCGATGAGTAGTGCAGGAGGGATGTGTTCAGGACGATGGGAAGGCTGGCGTGGGGCAGTAGCTTTGAATGCAGAAACTGCTTGTCGTAGTGTTTGCAGTAGGTCGTGATGGGCAGCAGGAGTGAAGTGGTCGAGGTTCGGTGTAGGTGAGCAGTCCCCGGGGAGGCGAAGGGGTTCGCGTAGGGTGAGATCCGTTGGGCTACAGTCCATGTCTTCTTTGTGTGATGCGCGGATGCCAAGGAGCACTGAGGGTAGGGCATCCGTCCAGCTGTAGGGGTCGTGCTGTGTCTTGATGGCATCCTCCAACTGCCGATGAAACCGCTCTACCATGCCGTTGGATTGAGGGTGGTAAGAAGTAGTGCGGTGTCTGGAAGTGCCGAGGAACTGCAGGAGACTATGCCAGAGGTGAGACTCAAACTGGACTCCTCGGTCAGTGATGGCAGTCGTGGGAGGACCGAAACGGGAGACCCAACCAGGCAGGAAAATGCGGACGGTGACGCTGCTGTAGCATTAGACATCGGAATGGCTTCTGTACACCTGGTGAAACGGTCAATGCAGGTGAAGATGTAGGTGTTGCCGCAGTATGATGGGAGAGGTCCCACGATGTCGAGGTGCACTACCTGGAAACGTCCTTTGGGCACAGGGAAGGTTTCTAAGGGAGCACGTGTGTGTCGATGTATCTTAGAGGACTGGCAGGCCAGGCACTGGGCAGCCCATATCCGAATATCAGCCTTGATACTGGGCCAGACGACACGTTGCGTGAGAAGGCGCTAGCAGGCCCGTACATCTGGGTGGCTGAGACAATGGATGCGGTCGAAGAAGGCGTGACGGTGGATGTGAGGCACGAACGGTCTAGGCTGCCCACAGGACATGTCGCACCACAACTTGATGCTCGTGCAGGGAATGGGGAGATCATGGAGGGCGAGACCTGAGGGAGATGTCTTGTATGCTGTAAGGTCTTCGTCGTTCTCTTGAGCTACGGCGAGCTGTCTGTAATCCATGGGTGGAGATGAGGGAAGAATCCTGGATATACAACGAGAGAGGGTGTCGGCGATCTCGTTGTGGCTGCCCTTGATGTGTTGGATGTCGCTGGTGAACTCCGAGATGTAAGCCAAGTGGCGAAGAACACGAAGTGTATGTGTCTGGGAGGCCGAAACGAAGGCTTGGACGAGGGGCTTGTGATCAGTGAAGTGGTGAACTGACGGGCCTCGAGGAAGTGTTGGAAATGCTTGTCAGCAAGATATATGGCCAGGAGCTCTCGATTGAAGGCGCTGTACTTGAGTTGAGGTGGTTGAAGCCGCTGTGAGAAGAAGGCAATGGGCATGAGAGTTCCGTTGATCTCCTGTTGTAAGACGGCGCCCACGGCAGTAGAAGAAGCTTCTGTTGTGAGAGTGGTCCGGGCGTTGGGAGCAGGGTGAGCCAGCAGGGTGAGGCGTTTGATGAGCTGCTTGATAGTGGTGAATGCTGTAAAAGCCTCTTGAGTCCATATGAGAGGCTTGTGAGACGTCTTGGGGAGTCCCTTGAGAAGATCGTGGAGAGGAGCAAGGATGTTAGCAGCCTGGGCAATGAAGCGGTGGTGGTAGTTGACTAAACTCAGGAATTCTCGGAGCTTCTTCGCAGTGTTAGGGAGTTGCTGTGTGGTGAGGAGCTTGTTAAGCGGAGATCTTGTCTGTTTGAGAGCACAGAGTAGAATCCTCTTCATGGTGGTTCCGGCTGGAGCGCCTGGAGCAGCCAGACCGGATTGGGATTGTAGGTTGTCCTACCTGCAGATATGGAAGGATACTGCAGGTTGCAAGTGTGAGCGGACCCCCGATCAGTGGACGCTTACCACCAACCCCCACTCTTGGACGTGGTCAGTTTCGGAGTGGCGTGCCCCCCGAACTGGGGTCCGCACTTGCTGGGAGAGGATACCTTTCAAGCTATCTGGGTGGTGGGTATCGTGTGATGACCCGGAGAAGATGGTGAATGTGGTCTGTGTGGGCCTTTCGGGTTAGAGTGGCCGCTGGTGTTGTGTGTGCTTCTTGGAAGTTTTGAGTTCTGTTTCGGAGATCTTGTGTGACTTCGCAGTCGAGGAGATAGTGTTCAAGTGGGTTGGCTGCTGGCTCCTGACAGTAGGTGTATTCCGTGACGTCATTTCCGATCATCTGCCAGGAGCACTTGTACCCTAGTCGTAGTCGATGAAGGCTGACTTGGGTTTGTCTTGGTATTTTCTTGTCCACGAAAGGTGGTTCCCCTTTGGTAGCCGCCAGGTACCATTTGGCTGATTGGGAACCAGCGTTGAATGCGTGAAGGAAGCTCTTTTTGATGTGGAGCCTGCTAGTCTTTCTGAGGTGATTCTTGATCTGTTGCACGCTTGCTGGAACTTGAAGGTGTACGCTACTAGAACGTGTAGCTGCCTTGGCTGCTTCGTCTGCCACGTCGTTTCCTCCGATCCCTACATGACTGGGAATCCTTTGTAAGACGACTGGGCGGTTTTGTCTTTTTAATTCCTGTAGCTGTGCGAGAATCGAGGTTATGATGTGGACGTTGTCTCTTGGTTGGCTCTGTTGCAGCGCCTGCATGGCCGATTTCGAGTCCGTGTGAATTATGATGGACTTGTTGTGTTGTGTTGCAGCGTGTTGTAGGGCCTTTGAGATTGCTATCAGCTCTGTTTGTAGGGTGGAGCAGTCATTAGAAAGTCTCCATCGGAGGGTCTGACCTTGGGTGTAGAAGGCCGCTCCGGATGTATGATGTTTAGGATCCACAGAGCCGTCTGTGAAGTATGATGCTGCATCAGCCGGTGTCTCGGTGGCTATGGCTTCCAGAGTTATTTTTTTGAGGTCCTCCTTCTGGAGGTTGGCTTTACTATCGCCTAGGTCGGTAATTTTGAATGTGGCTGGTGGAGGGCTCCATGGTGGAGGAACTACGTAAACATCGTCCCGTGTGTCTTGGTTGTTCTTGACGAGTGTTTCTGCTTGCAGGTGTCGGATGACCTCGCTTGCCTCGTGCGACCAGGTGGCCCCTCGCACTCTGTGGTCGAGGTGTATATACAGCCCACGAGTCCGCCTGAAGTGAACAGCACTGCTGGCCGACCACCGCACAGTCCAGACAACTAGGCTTGACAGAGAAACTCGCCGCGGAATCGGCTGATCAGCGACTGATGGCAGTGGCAGTTGTAGGGAAGAGTATCCACTACAATACTGTCCAGAATTACGAGATCACTGTAAATTGTCACTTAATTAATTTAAATAACAACACTTTGAAAATAATACAGTACACCAGTGAGCAGAAGTTCCACCTGTAGTTTTTTTTTTTTCAATTTCAATACAGATTACTATCTATCTATTGTTTACTTGATTGTAAATTGAAGTGACGTCAGGAGAAGGGGAAGAGTGGGTGTCAGCGTCGGGTTCAGTTTAGGACACAGGTGCACCGTGTTTAGAAAGCAAAACTCATTATGTGAATGCATCTTCTTTATAATTTATGGTGTTTGCTTAAGTTGGGAAACACCAATAACACGTTGATTATGTGGACAATGCAACGTAATATTTGTTATCTGTTACATTAAAAACTACTACAAAGTTCGATATCTGTATGAATGATACGTAACGGCTCAAAGCTAAAATGTTACCGTTCCCACAAACCACACTCATGATAAAGCCTAAAACTATCTACATTATTTCTGACGTTCTTTACGGTCTCTTGTGCCATTTATTTCTGAAGTGGCTCTCACGTACACTCAATTACAGGGAAACATTAAAATTTGCATAATGATTATATAACATCCATAAAATAATCTGTATAAGCACACTTGGAAAGGCATTTGAAGAGGAACTATTCTTCCTTGGAAATCTATGCGTCTAGCTAAACTATGGTATTGGAACCACACCCTCTCCTTTGGCTAAAGCGTTGATCGGCAATTTATATCGCGACCTAACGTAACCTAACCTATTAATCGCGTTGTGGCAACATAACTATTGCTACATTGCGTTGTGGACAAAAACTTACACCCACAAAACGATATTATAACGTTTCCTGTTCCGGAATGTTGATACCTTCTATAACACGTTGTGGCTGTTTTGGAGGAACCCACAACGTGAATTTCGCTTTCTAGTTATAATATTGCGTCCAGAACGTGTTGTGGTCTTTTCTTTTACGCTCAGTGAGAAAATTTGGTCTTTGAGCCCAACATATAGGTACACATTAAGTAAATATCATGGGTTCCCTGTAAGTGACAGCATGTGAAAACCATTCAATAAATACAAAGCATAAGAGACCATAATATATATTGGAAATAATGTAGATAGTTTTAGGTTTTGTCATGAGTGGAATGCGAGTGTAGTTTGAGTGAGGTCGCGTGGTGGCTTAGCCATAACATAACATATGGAATCTACTCAACGTGATTATACTCACCTACTCACATTTAGTATAATGCCTCGAATTCTGAGACTTTGTCCATAGCCGATTTTTTTTTACTTTTTACTGTTTTACCATACAATATACGACTTTCGCGATGCTACTGCTTAATCTCTTACCATCATGTGCCCGACGCTGACACCGACTCCACATCCCTCTCCCGACTTCACCTCACCGTCCAGTAGATAACGTAGATGATAATTTGTATTGAGCTCAAAAGAAAACATGAAATGCAGGTGGAACCTCTGCTCACTGATATATTACTTTCATGATATTGCTTTTTAAAATAACTGTCTTGTTGACTCTCCTCCTTTAGTTGATAATCTTTCTTCCCTTTCTCTTCGCCGCAATGTTGCTTCACTCTCTCTCTTTTACAGGTACTTTAACGGGCAATGTTCGGTGGATTTGGCATCCTGTGTACTGCCGGCAAGGCCGTGGGCTCGTAACACACGTGTTGCCCGCGGTGCCCACCATTTCTCTGTGGATGTCGGTCACACTAAAATAACCCGTTATAGTACTGTCTTTCCTCACACAGCCAAACTATGGAATGCTCTATCTTCGTGGTGTAGATTAATATAATCTTTTTCTTTTCTATTTTTAAATTCTTTTTCCTCTTTCTTTTTCGTCCCCTAGGCCCCGTTGTGGGTCGATGACCTGTGCCCGGATGGGCTATTCCCGGTAAAAAAAAAATAAATAAAATAAAATAAATAAAACAGTTAACTCTTCCTTCTGTTGGGTTCTCGACTAATACAACTGTTTACTATGGAACTTATTTCAAAGATTGGTTAACCTCAAATATCGGTGAAGCAAAGCCAACAAGTAAAATATATTAATATAAGTAATATAAAGTAATCACAGTGCATACAAGAAACAGTAATAACAAAACTAAATAGGAAGTTTGCTCAGTTCGAGAATTTTGCCATTTGCAAAACTACACTATCAAACCTACAATTAAATCAATTAAACTAATCAGTACTAAACCAACAATGTACTCATCAATGTTGCCGTTATGTTGCCGGTGCGTGACGTAAAAAAACACACATTTTCTATAGCAGATGTTGACATTTAGAGAATGGAAAGTTGGCGTAACACATTTATTTTATTATAGCGAGTGAATATCACATCCAATGTGATATGCCTCACTACATGATACAGCCATTAATTATTCATGTTTGTTGGTAACAGAACAGAGTTTGTTAAGTCTGATATTTACTTTATAAACGGCAAGTGCATTATACAAACGAAACACCATTCATCACCACCAATTATCCCCGAAAACCAAACACCTCCAAAACACACTATCATTTTCACTTGTATATTACGTTGTAAACCATTTATCATTGCTTGAGATGGGGTAAATTTCATACAGCAACCTTGGGATTTTACAGCTTCATAAACTGAAATAAGGAATTGATGGATGGTATCTGTAAGCGATTCATTGGGTCTGTTTTCATTAAAGTAATTTTGGAGAATAACCATTCCGCATCTGCACTAGATGTTGGTAGTGACAAAACCTGCACTGCAAATTTGGAAAAAAATAATTGATGTGATCCCTCGTTATCGGTCTTTCATCCCAATTCACATAAAATTCTACAATCCCACATTTATTATCTCTCAGTTCTGGTGGTAAATGAGTGGAATCAAGGTTTCTCCACTCATAACCCAATGTCTGTATATCCCCGTCATAAATGCGAGGCATAGCCTTCACTAAATCATGTAAAGAGGGCATCGCAGTCCTGGATTTGAAGTCTAAAACTTTCTTTTGAGATAAAAAAATAGCACATATACCATAGTGTATCATTGAAATAAAATCTTTTCATCAACTGCATACACATAGTAACCATATAGGTGTCACACATCATCTACCATGCCATGACTTTGATACTCCTCAGTCTGAAGCAACCCATACACAGCTGAGCCCAAGAAAATCTGATTAGTCGTTAGGTAGTTGCTTTTATTATATGGGTCAAGGGTCGTAATATCTTCCTTTTGTACCAACTCCGGACGGCAAAATTACCATAGTAAATTCTTAATAAATTGCATTATGGTTTCATAGAGTAATTGACCTCTGGAAAAGCAGGTTAATTTTTGTAAATGTTGGTAAAATTAAGTTTAAAATGTTGAAATAAAGAAAAACCGATGGGTCACTATGTCTTCAACAATTAAGTCCACTGACCTCAACCTCACGACAGAGAGCAAACTGGCGCTCATTTCGTTGTGTCATCGAGTCATGGAATCTTTACATAATCAACATTTCGCTCAAACGACAAAAGCTATATCTTTACCATAATTAGGCCAATATATAAATACACATTCTCGGTTTATTTTGGTACGCAAATCATTAAGGGTTATTGTCATATTTTACATATATGGATACAGAGTATGTGTGGAATTGGTTCCACAGTGACGTGAAACTAGGTACAACAGGTCCACATCCGTAAGCTATGCGTGATTGTTTTCCACACTAGCAGACGATATTCCACGAAACGGCAACGTGTTACGCCGGTACTCATCTGTCATCATTATGGTGGAGAAGGTGAGACCCACAGCCGGCAACCATACTGTCCACAATCTGACGGACTCTTTTAGGGTGGTTAAACCCAACATCAATCTCGAATGAATGAGTCGAAGCATTAAGACAGTCCAGTGTGGCGACTCTTAGCAGTTTCCACCACCTTTTTATTTAACTAATAGATGGCGATGTCGTAACACTAAGTATGGTTTTATTGTTCATTGCACTATTACTATGACGATGCTTACGTAATTATATTACAATGCATCCTTTATTCATTGGATCACAAATGCAACCCCGTCGTAAACGGACACCATATGTAGAGGCCCCAGACCATCCCCCTATCACCCATGGAGTAAGTGACAGTTACTTAGGTTTCAGCAGGAGGAAGGAAGGACATGGATTAATACTGCATGATCGATGCTTGTTTGTGTGCGACTTTTTTTTGGAGGGGGGGGGGGGGGTTGTTGCGTTATCACAGTGGCTAATGGTCTCGTAAATTCTGGACAGTAAATACGCATAAATAGTTCAGACCTGTAGCACAAGCTGGGAATACCATCCTAAAGTGCGGTATTTTGTCTAATGGTGCGTCTTGACTTCAGCATTTTAGTTCGGACAAGCCGAGAGCGCATGTACGAACCGGACGAGCTGTTCGAGGGCAAGCAGCAAGCTCGCTGTATCCTGTGTGTTCGCCGATGCTCGTCTTGTCCCCACCGTTTCCCTCAGTTTAAGTATGGATTTGGCAGTGGCAGCAGGTGCTCTCTTCTATTCCTTCACCAAAATTCTGTTGGTTGTAGCACTTGAGTACGTTACCTCACCCCCCCTACTATTATAACTTTCTTAGCCCTTCCCTTATCACACCTCAGTGACCCTGAGTTTTTGCTGTTCCTTAATCCGTACACAATGTTCCCACAATGATGATGCTAGTGTCATTCCCTTAGATGTGCTAGATCGTATGTGTTACACCATCCCTTTACCCATGAAGGCGACACAATACTCCCTAACGTTGATCCTGATGCCTTTCTACATAACTCACTGGGTTACACCAACCCCAATTGTACTTATTACTTTACTGACTCTCCCGAGTTTAGTTCTAGTCTTCTTCTACCTCATTCCTTCTCCTTAATTAGCCATAACATCAGCAGTATTCCCCTTCAGTTAAGTACCTTTTTATATCAGTGTATAACATTCATAATTATAATAGACATTGCGTCAACACGTCACGACACAGTGTGGTGTCGCACTATATGTTGATATCAAGTATAACACTTCTGTAAGAGATTATTTAAAGGTTCAGGAGGGGTTCATGGAGAGTGCTTTCACTAAATTACGTAACGACACACGAAATATCCTAGTAGGAGTGATCTACAGAAGACCCCACACTAATGTAAGAAACTTTCTTTATAAATTTTCGGAGCTTACCTCTATCATAAGTTCAGAGAGGAAACTTTGCTACATTACAGGAGATTTCAACCTTGATCTATTAAAATCAGAAACCGACACCTCGGTATTAGACCTTGCTACATGTCAGTCTAAGCTTTTCTTCAACACTATAACCAAGCCCACTAGAGTAATTGCGACCTCTGCCACTGTGATAGATCATATCTGGACTAACAACACTCCTAACAATCTAGCAAGTGGAATTATTTATAACAATATCTCGGATCACTTCCCAGTTTTTGCAATGTATAAAACAGCCACAATACCTGAAAGTCTAGTAGAGTCTCAATACAATACAGAGATAATGCGCCGACAACATGCTCCTTGTTGAAAACAACTTAATGAATGCGAAGTGGGTTCTTGTCAACGCCACCGACAACCCTAACGTCAATAGTTGCAATTTCTCTTGCACCTTCAATGCTTGCTTTGATAAATGCTTCCCCCTCAAGACTAAGTCAGTGAAAACTGTATCCATTTCCAAACCCTATATCACAAGCGATATTAAGAAAATGATAAAAGAAAGACACAAACTCCAAAGGAAATTTGCCAAAAGACCCATAACTTTCGGTGATGCTTACCGAAGTATCAGATATAGAGTAACTCAAGCAGTTAGAAATGCCAGACGTAGCTATTATGCAAATAAACTCCAGTCAGCATCAGGCGACAGTAAATATAAACCTGGAATGTCATAAATTCCATTCAGAACAGGAACACCCAACCTTCGGCCCCCACTCAGATTTTATGATAAATGATTCAGTTGTAGCGGAACCCTCCCTCATTGCCAACCACTTCAATGAATATTTTATTAATTTTGGCAAAAATCTTGCAGAGAGCATCCCTGATCACCATAAGGAATTTAGAGCCTACCTGCAAAACAGACGGCAAAATTATCTGTTCTTTTCCCCTGTCACAGCAGATGAATTTTTGGCCATCATAAAAATGTCCAAAGATGCAGCAGCAGGCGAAGACAATATACCAATGAGCATCGTTAAGAAAGTAGCCCACTTATTACTATCTGTTCTCCTACACATTTGTAACTCCTCCTTCACTAGTGGTGTCTTTCCGGATAAACTGAAAATTGCTTAAGTCCACCCGGCATATAAAAAATCTGGGGACAAAGGTTTTTTTCTAGAATTACCGCCCCATATCAGTCCTCCCAGCCTTGAGTAAGATACTGGAGAAGCTAGCATGTAGTAGACTAAATTCCTTTTGCAACGCCGATAACATTATTACAGACTCCCAGTTTGGATTTAGAGCTAGAAGGTCGACAGAGTGCTCTGCTCTCCTTTGATGACAGTCAGTTCACAGTCGGTATATTCTTGGACCTCTCTAAAGCCTTCGATACTGTCGACCATATCCTCCTTTCAAAGCTCGAACATTCCGGCGTTAGGGGCCTATCCCACAATTAGTTTACCTCGTATCTCTTGAACAGGAAGCAGTATGTCTGTTATAATAATCACCAATCTGACTCCTCGTCAATCTTGTATGGCGTCCCCCAAGGTTCCATTCTCGGTCCAGTACTGTTTTTGTAGAACATAAAAGACATAGTCCACACCAGCACACTAATAAAATACAACTTATTTGCAGACGATAATAATTTCTATGTCAGCAACTCAAACCTCCATTCCTTGATGAGAACTATGAACACTGAATTGACTAAAGTCAGGACCTGGGTAATACGTAATAAACTGATCTTAAACCTCGAAAAAACCCACTACATGATCTTTCACAGAAGGAAAAACTTACCCCCAGACTTGGACCTCCCTGTACCTTGGTAATACAGTCCTCAAACGCGAACAAAATACTAAATTCCTTGGAGTTATTGTTGATGAGAAAGTTAACTGGAGAAACCACATACAAGCCATTCACAGTAAAGTCAATAAACAGTGCGGTATCATGTATCACACTCGACAGTCACTCAATCTCACAGCAATGAAAGAAATCTATCATGATCTTCTTTACCAACACCTGATACACTGTCACACACTATGGGGGGGGGGGGGGGGCTCTGGTTCTTCAAAAACACAATCCCTGGTTACTGCACAAAAAAGTTGTGCGGACAATGACCTACACAAAAAAAAACACCACACAAACGAACAATTTCCTAAATTGAAAACGTTAAAATTCGAGGATATTAACACCTACTGCTGTGCCCTCTTTGTTTACAAATCTGCCAATCACTTGCTTGACAACAATTATTTCCACTTCCGAAATAATCAGAGATACAACTTAAGGCACAAGAGCTACTAAGACCACCCCCCATGCGCTCCTCTCAGTCCCAGACCTCCATAAAATATCATGGTGTGAAGGTATGCAACAACTTATCCCCACCTATCAGAGCAAAGAATACTCGCCCTTCCTCTAAATCATCTCTTAAAAAATATCTATTGTCTAGGTATTAATATTTTTTATAATACCTGCTATAAGTACCTGCTTTTATTGTACCATCAAATCCCGTTTTATCAGAAATTATCCTGTAGATATATAAGAAATTACCATTGCAATAAATGTATTTGCCAACTAGACATAATCCTGACAGCTCTGTCCTCTTGTTCAACCTTAATACTGTACAACCCATGTTGTATTGCTTCCCCCATATGTATTTGTTTTTCAATTACAGTGTAATTTATGTATATACTTATAATAAAAAAAAAATAAATAATTAAATAAATATCGAAGTGAAAACCGTGGTAAAATACTGATGTTCTTATTACCACCATGCTATGTGTATTATTCCAGAGGATTCTAAATGCTACATAATGCTTCCTTGAGATAAATGTACAGTATATATCAGGTGCCTACAAAAGAGCTCAGTCTCTCAACTGGCTCAGCCATGTTAATATTGTTATTATCCACTCTGTATGTGTGTTTTTCTGGCTAAATAAACTGTTTCAATTCAATTCAATTAAAAAAAAGAAGAGGAAATTGAGGAGAATGTGATTAAGGCGATTTCGACACATACATTTCCTGTGTGCCTGTAAAAAGTGATTATTTAAATAGTTGTATTATAATATAATAATATGAATTCTTATTTATTTATAGTTATCAGTTTTCAACATATACATCAATTTTGACGTTTGATAGTTAATTAGTAAAATAGCTTACCTTTTTCAGTCTTGACGGTTTTCTTTCTCTTTGCCTTTTCCCTTCTTTGCTTCTCCCGTGAGCATTCAATAACTTGTGCAATGTTAACCCAGCAATCATTTCTCTCTGTTCCACTCCATGATAAATATAAAACACACCGAATAGCTGGAACAGCGCGAACACTGAATGTACACCAATAAGCAGCTGAATCTTTTGAGCACACTTTATTTACCGACAAGCTACGGAAAAAGTTTGGCGCGCTCGACTCGGCTTGGCTTGGCTGGGCTCGGAGACACGTACAGTACTTATTAGTCGAATTAATCTGCTCTGTGCTGTCTGCCCATTCGGTTCGTTCGGAATAAAATGCTCAAGTCAAGACGCACCATTACGTATTTATATCTTTGCTATATATATCTTGCGTTGTAACAGCACAGGTAACTGTTCAACTCTCCTCACCCCTCTAGCTCCCTACGCTCTGACCCTCCTCAACCCACTCTGACACCTGCTCCAGTCTTCCCCTGGCCTCCCTCTCTCTCTCTCCCTCGCTCGTGAATGCTTCGGATTCAAAAGTCGATACTCCCGGGGTTCAAACCACACAGAGATGATGCATTAATAACTCTAATTGTACCAGTTGGAAGTGGAAGAAGCTTTACAATGGCAGGAGGTGTGATTCTCAGCAAGGCTAAGTTATCGGGCGCAGACAGTCTTCCAATTTTTCGTTTATATTTGAAAAAAAAATTAACATTCCAGTACGGTAACAACTTCAACATCCGGGTTACAGTAATATGAAACAAGAGACAAAGACAGCCAAATTGGATCAAAGTTCGTCAAAATTCCCCTTGACATCACTAAGACAACGAAGAATTATTTTTCTATTCATACTCAAATTTCCATGAAAAAATTCTTAACAGTGGTTTTAAGACAGATAATGGATAAAGACATTGGTATTTATTGAAGCTCGGTAAATAGATAAAGATAGGGGGATAACTATTCAGTAAAATCGTCATACAAGTTCATTATAGTTCAACATGTACGGTACAGTAAAAAATTGTTTACAATTTTGAGTTTGACAATATGACACAATAGATGATGGATTTGACAACCCTACCAAGACAGCAGGAGTCACAGTGTTCATTTTAAAATTAATCGAGCCCACCCGTAAAGATACTTTTTCACTGTACATCCATAGTGCAGTTTTACAAAATATGGTAAATAATAAGTCGATTAGCCGAAGGATAACCAACTATGCTGATTTCTAGCAGTGTCATTTATATAGGCTGGGGGACTGAGTAATCAGCTACAGTAGATCATTTCACCAATAACAGCATAGCAAAATGTCATATACCGAATACCCAGTCTGCAAAGTATATTACGGCAGTAAAATTGTCAGGTGGACTCCAGGCAGCGAGAACACAGACGGAAAGGGGTAATAATCCTCAACAAAGGGCTGAGAATATCTCTCTCTCTCTCTCTCTCTCTCTCTCTCTCTCTCTCTCTCTTCACTGGAGACATTACGTTCGACTGGAGAGGAAACTTGGAGGATATTGAGTTCTGGTGGGAGGTTAGACGAGTGCGTAACTGCGTAGTTGAATATACGTAGTTCAACCTTTAATAAGTGTTCTGTTGTGTATGACTGTGTGTCTGGCAATCTTGGGGTGGTAAGTCTCTCCTAATCGTGATGTACTCTTATCTTTCTCTCTCGGTCCGTTATGCCCCTCTATTTTTTCCTTATTTTTCTATTAGTGGTCGGAGAACGAAAGAGAAAAAGCTCTTTAGGAATGGTGGTGAGAAAAGGAGAATCAATGTTGTTATAGTGCTGTTACTGCAGTTCAACAACTAAGGTCCTTAAGCATGTAACAAGGATAGTAATTATAATATGCTATCAACAATTAAAACTTATGAGAGATACAACTCTTGATGTTAACTAGAACCAGAGAGACACAAGACAGGCCTCAGGTAATTTGGGAACTATCAGTGAGGAAGTTACCGTAGTAATATAAATTAATAGTAAAGGCCGGCCTGGATTAAAAAAGTAAAGTTTGTAGGAAGACGCAAAAATATAGTCTAAGAAGAAATCCGAATGCTGTATTAACTTATAAGAAATGGTGTGAATCACACCAATGCACTGGTTAGAAAAAATTATCACACCGTGTGATAATTTTTTCTAACCATTGCAGAGTTTTTACATTAGTTCACAGACTATCTTTTTTTTTGTTATCCGACAATACTTGAACACTAACGATGTAGAGTACTGTATACGATCAGTGAGCGACAGACGTGGTGGGACACAACAGCATCAACACGTGTTATAACAGTTTTGATGAGGACCTCGCTTGTCACCCTCGTGTTGGCGTCACTGTGGTAGTACAGTGTAGGAATTCATGGTATAATGTTGTCTAGCACTCAGGATGGATGGAACTCTAAGGTGGTTTTCTTATATAATATAAGTTATATGATAGACAGTCTGGTGCTGGAGGTGCCGTGTGGTGAGGAGCTGCTCAGTAGAGACGTTCGGTGAGTAGCGTGTTGAAGGAGGTAGATGTGCAGGAGCTTCGTTGGAGAAGATGTTGCCTGTTGCTGGCCTCCTGGTTGAATGAAAGCTGGACAGCGTGGAGCTTGCTGGAGGAGGTGTTGCGTGTTCAGGAAGATGGGCCAGAATGAGAGCTGGTTGGTGAGGAAGCTCAGAGAAGGACAGCTGGTGGGTCGCCTTGCTCGCTGGCGGGAGCGAGGACCGCCAGGCAGGCGGAGGAGAGGCGAGGGCAGCCAGGCAGCGGCGGAGGAGGTGTTGCTTGTTCAGGAAGAGAGGCTAGAATGAATCTCAATGGAGAGACAGAGCTTATATACCCAGCAGCCGTGAGTCATCTATGAGTCATGTTGGGAAAACCCGAGAAAGTCGCCGTTCTTTGGTTCCGTTGCTAAGATACTGCGGCGCATTTGATGACGCCGCTCGTTTGGCTGCTAGGGAAGCCGGTAGCAGCTGGTGGCTGCAGCTACGCAGTTGTAGGGGAGAAGTCCACTACAACAGTATAAACATTAGCAATCACATCTTAATTACTCCTATCTTTATCTTTTTCACGATTCTTCACAATGATAAACTAACTCGAAGGGACTTTGTGGTGCATACTCATAGCTGTTTAAACTACAAATTTCAATTGCTATTTTATTTTGAATATACGACTCTTTCTGTGCACTTAAACTTTTTCTTCAGTAATATGAATTATCGTTTTATATCACTTTTTACATTATGGATAACATGTTTGAAATTATTTTATTCTAGGGTCGGCTGGGACTGCAGGTTCTACGACATTAACTGACGCAGTGTTACGTATACCAGGTAGGTTGACAACCTCTATACTAAAAAGCGCATTTGAGAGGTCACGGATAGAGCGCCATCACACGTGCTGGTATAAAAACTTTTTGCATTACAAGTCTTCTCTTAACCGGTAATGGATGATTAGTATACTGTACACTCTCGCTGTATTACTTGTGATCCTACACTGACATTGCGGGACTCTGAACCTGTATTGGTGTCATTGTGTTGCCATATGCTGACTTTTGAGTTTTATATGATTTTCAGAACAATCTTGGGGGTCTACTAATTTTTTGATGACGATGGCGAGAGAGTACTTTTTCATAAGGTATCTCTAAGATGACCTTAAAGGTGACTGTGAGATTGTGTCCATAGTTCTATGAGAGAGACAAGAGACTAACGTCAATGATCGCGTATAGACCATGTTCAGTATGTCTTACTTACAGTGGTAACAAAAGGAAAATATTCACGCTGAGGAGTCGGTTTACGAAGTGAAATAAAGAGAAGGAACACATTTTTTGTTTACCATGTCACATTGTAATGACTGTATTTTTGTGGGTATGTAATTGTGTGATTTTAGAGTGGAAACATAAGGTGTGAGAATGACCTTGTAAAGTGGTACCGTGGTCGAGTGGCTGCTGCTCTGCTCGTCTTCTGTCCTAAGGATTGCCGATTCGCGTCCAGGGTACCTTCAGTTCACCCAAGCATAAATGAGCACCGAACTTAAGATTTAGGGTAGAGAAGGCGGTCGAATACAGGTGCTAATGAAGCCTCCTGGTGTACCAAAGTCTTAGTAAACAACTTTCTATATTTACACTCCTATAGGGGTCGTCGGGTTTAGGGGACTCATTTCACTAATAAGTTCGTGTGTGTGTGTGTGTGTGTGTGTGTGTGTGTGGCTTAGCTCTCTCAGTGTGTATGTTAGGGTAAGTGTTTAAAAGTGTATGGAGTGTAAGAGATGATGTGACTTATTAAATGATTTTAATCACCATATTCCTTCCACGATCCGTATGAAAGAGTACATCAGTTATTCCACAAAATAAACCAAACACTCTCACGGGGACACACTTGCAAGGTGGAAATCTCGTTCTCAGTAGGAGTCATTAAAAGTAAAAGACTCGAACTAAGGAAAAGTTTAATGAAAATTATAAAAAGAAAATCAGATTCCTTATTGAATAAGTTAAGTAGCAATATCATGAGAGTAGGTATATAACTGTCTGTCATGACTGTAGATATTTAACGTGCCTATAATGCGGGCATATATTTAACGTGCCTGTCATAGGAGTATATATCTAAAGTGCTAGTCATAAGAGTATATATTTAACGTGATTGTCATAAAGGTAGATATTTAACGTGTTTGTCAAACTGGTGGATATTTAACGTGCCTGTCATAAGGGTAGATATTTAACATGCCTGTCATAAGGGTAGATATTTAACGTGCCTGTCATAAGGGTAGATATTTAACGTGCCTGTCATAAGGGTAGATATTTAACGTGCCTGTCATAAGGGTAGATATTTAACGTGCCTGTCATAAGGGTAGATATTTAACGTGCCTGTCATAAGGGCAGATATTTGACGTGCCTGTCATAAGGGCAGATATTTAACGTGCCTGTCATAAGGGTAGATATTTAACGTGCCTGTCATAAGGGCAGATATTTAACGTGCCTGTCATAAGTGTAGATATTTAACGTGCCTGTCATAAGGGTAGATATTTAACCACAAAGATAAGGTATACAAAAATCAACAGGAACTATAATTTTCATACACTAGTGACAACGGGACTCATTTGCATCGATAAATCGCAAAACCAGTTAATTATTTCTACACAAAAATATATTTAATCACTGCAAAATATGTCAGAGTCTCTTACACGGCTAATTAATAAGGCTTCATTATGCTCTGTCTCTCCAACATTACGTCAATCTCTAATAAGTCATCTATAGAGAAAAAAATGCTTCGAAATTAGTTCCAAAGAGATAATTGGTTTTAGGGGCAAAAATGAACGTATATATCAGATTGGTGTGTGTGTGTGTGTGTGTGTGTGTGTAAAAAAATAATAATAAAAATAAACGGTTTATTAATAAGAGTTGCAGCCGGTGGCTGAAAATATACAAACTTACATTTGATTTAGACATAATGATATGCGTTGAATAAATTTACAGGGCTGTACAGTACATAAATCAGGAGTTGTTTATTATTTTAACAATAGATGGGATGGTACTATTCTTATATCTATCGGTGCAGGCTCTTATGGGCTGAATTTTGTTGTAGTGGCGGACTGCTCGAGGTGGGTGGGGGGCTGCCGGTGGCAGGAGGTGGCGATGACGAGGATGATGCAGTAGTCCACTGCCAAACCTTGCTAGTGCTTGGTGGTGGAGGTCACTGAGGGATGGCATTTCCGGGGTGGAGAGAGCGTTGATGTAGCCGAAGTAGTCTGCGACTAGCATGATTCTGCAGGCCATTTTCTGTACCTTTTCTAGCCGACGTTGTTGGGTGGAGTTGAGAGAAGACGACCAGGCTGGTGACGTATATGTGTGTGGATGATTGTAGATAAGATTATGTGTTTCAGTGTAGGGGAGGTTGTGTATAATGATTGTAGGTAAGGTTGTGTATATCAGTATATGTAGGGAAAGTTATAGGAGAGTGTTAGGAAGTATGTGTAGATATACTGAAGAGTCGGAGTGGTTGGAAGGCTAGCTGGCTATGTGTTAGGTAAAGTGTGTATTTGGGCTGGTTGTTGCCTATATTAAGGAATTAGTTTTCTACGTGTACATTCACACCTGTTGTTAATATTAATTAAGAGGGAGAAGGTATGAAGAGGAGTATATGTGAGGATATGGAGGAGTTAAAACACCTATGGAGGAGTTAAAACACTGAGACACCTATGGAGGAGTTAAAACACTGAGACACGTATTGAGTTATTCATAATACGTTACAAGAACGACCATAGGTTCATAACGACACGAGAACTACAGACTCATAACACGACACGAAAACGACTACACGTTACTACACACTCATTAGACAATACGGAGACGAGTGAAGACATACACACTGCGGTACAAGATATTCAAAAAATTTACTAAACTTAGAGAAGGGCAAAAATTAACTAAGTTTGGGGGAAGTGAAAATACTCAGAAGACATATATTATGCTCTCTATCAACATAACAAAAGGCTATATACATACATAAATTCACACAGCATTAAAACAAAGAGGGGCTCTTAGAGATGCACGGTAGGTGTGTTGAGATAAGAAACAACACATGCGGATTAACTAATGATACATGATTATTGTGGGATACATAATCAGGCACACAGGTAAATACTCCTAAACAAACACCCGCGTCGACAATCAAGATGCACACACACACAGGTAGACAAATTCCAGCAGGGAGATAACAGAAGATAAAGTTACAAAAGCAAACAGATGAAAAGCGAGCTTCAACCTCGAGAATTATATAAAAGATAAGAAATAGAGAAAAATTTAAGAAGCAGAATAACCCAACAGACGTACGCATGTTACAAGCAACGCAACAAGGGCAGAAGACACAGACACTGAAAAACACTCAAAAATAACAGAAAAAAGTGGAGGTAACAACTGACCCAACAGGTGTAAGTGTGTCAGTCACAATATAACGAGGACTAGAATTCTTTAATCGACACCGTAACTTCATAAAGTCATAAACTATTAACAGGTTAGTAAGTACCCAAAATTCGTCTCAAGATTCACGAGACGGCAGGAGAAACCAAATTGGAGATGTTTCCCTGGACTTACTTCCTCATTCAAGGTGCTGTTTGATCCAACATTTTTCACTAACTTATCATCTTGTGCTTAACT
Source organism: Homarus gammarus (assembly GCA_958450375.1). Lineage (NCBI taxonomy): Eukaryota > Metazoa > Arthropoda > Malacostraca > Decapoda > Nephropidae > Homarus > Homarus gammarus. Next base: position 161,331 of record CAUDMG010000852.1, read on the forward strand.
TAGTCATGTGCAGAGTTATGGAGTTTATCAGGTCTTACTTGAAGTTTTATCAGGTTGTGGTGATAATTTTATCAGGTCGTGGTGGTAGTTTTATCAGGTTGTGGTGGTAGTTTGATCAGGTCATGGTGGTAGTTTTATCAGGTCGTGGTGATAGTTTCATCAGTTCGTGGTGATAGTTTTATCAGTTCGTGGTGGTAGTTTTATCAGGTAGTGGTGGTATATTTATCAGGTATTGTTTGGAAATTTATCAGGTCGTGGTGGTAGTTTTATCAGTTCGTGGTGGTAGTTTTATCAGGTCGTGGTGGTAATTTTATCAGGTAGTGGTGGTAGTTTATCAGGTCGTGGTGGTAGTTTATCAGGTCATGGTAGTAATTTTATCAGGTAGTGGTTGTAGTTTATCAGGTCGTGGTGGTAGTTTATTAGGTCGTGGTGGTAATTTTATTAGGTAAGATATAGGTAGTTTCAACATCTCTTCCTGGTAATAATCTCGCCTACTTGTTTATTTGTCAGGTTTTCCTTGTTGACTTCGTGCGTGCGTGTATTCATGTCATCCTCAAGATATTTAACACGAACTCATTATAATATACCAATTCTCTAAAATGTAACAGGTACTCACCCTCACTAGGTCACCTTATCATACTTACATACATCACCCCATTATACCTACACCACCTCATCATACCTACTGGGATCAGCAGTGACATAAGCAAGTTTGCGGATGACACCAAAATAGGGCGGCAAATTAATTCAGGGCAGGATGCAAATGCATTACAGGAGGATCTAAATAAACTGCAGGGGTGGTCTGAAAAATGGCAAATGAAATTCAACACCAGCAAGTGCAGCGTACTTAATATTGGAAGGACAAATACTTATAATGTATACAGCCTTAACAACATCAACCTAGAGAAGTCGACTTGTGAAAGAGACCTAGGGGTACTTGTAAGCCCGGACCTACGGCCTAGAAAACAGTGCGTTAATGTTCGAAATAAAGCAAACAGAGTATTGGGTTTTATATCTAGAAATGTAAGTAACAAGAGTGCAGAGGTCTTATTGCAACTATATCTTGCACTAGTTAGGCCGCACCTCGATTATGCGGTTCAGTTCTGGTGCCCCTATTATAGAATGGATATAAATTCACTAGAGTCGGTGCAGCGAAGAATGACAAAAATGATTCCGGGACTTAGAAACCTTCCATATCAGGATAGGTTAAAGAAACTTAACTTGCATTCCCTAGAAAGACGAAGAGTGCGGGGAGATATGATAGAAGTATTTAAGTGGGTGAAAGGAATCAATAAAGGGGATATAGATAAAGTTCTTATAATATCCGAGCAGGATAGGACTCGGAGCAACGGATTCAAGTTGGATAAGTTTAGGTTTAGGAGGGAGATAGGAAGAAACTGGTTCACAAATAGGGTGGTGGACGAGTGGAACAAGCTTAGCAACTTTGTAGTAAGTGCGGGAACTCTGGAAAGTTTCAAAAGGAGGCTAGATAGATTCATCGATGATAGAGAGTGGTAGTAACTCTCGACAGGAGCTGCCATGCACAGGCCAACCGGCCTATTGCAGACTCCTTATTTTCTTATGTTCTTATGTTCTTACACCACCCCACCATACCTATATCAGCCCATCATACCTATATCACCCCACCATACCTATATCACCCCACCATACCTATATCACCCCACCATACTTATATCACCCCATCATACTTATATCACCCCATCATGCCTACATCACGCCATCATGCCTACATTACCCCATCATACCCAGATTACCTCATCATACCCAAATTACCCCATCATACCTACATCACCTCTTATGGATAAATTCACACCTACTGTTACTGCTGATATTAATGGAAACGATATTCTCCAATTGTGATAAATGTTGGAAAATTTGTGTAGGTCATTGGGCCAGATTTACTATAAGGAAGCAGGTATTCACTCTAACTTGTAATAAATTTTGTTATGTTTGGAGTTTTAGGAGTGTGATGGTCAATTAGTTAGATTTTCACTCTTTTCGTTAATGGGGTCACTAATCACTAATGGCTCACTGCTGTCTGGTGGATCGCTGTTGTGTGATTATGGTTAGGTTAAGTTAGGATAGGTTTGGCTAGGATAGAATAGATTTAGTTTGCTAGGGATAGGTTAAGTTATGTTATGTTAGAACACGTTGAGAGAGAGAGAGAGAGCACTTTGTAACCCACTCGCTGGTCTCCTTTATGACCCCGACGAGTCTGCAGTGAATAACTAAAGAGAAGCTTTACCAGAGTGATGTGTTGGCGGGAGCTGGGGAAATATTATTTGCTGGCGAGGAGGAAAACAACACTGGAAGTTAGTCAGGGACGGAGAGAGAGAGAGAGAGAGAGAGAGAGAGAGATCACTATTTTTATTTGGAAATTTTGTTGTTGAAGTCTTTTCATGGTGATATTTTATATTCACAATCACTCAACATTTACCACCACCGCCACCTCCACATAACACACACACATAAACCAGGGAAGGGGCATTTAAGCACCCCCCATATTTTTCGTTCTCTCGCCCCATTATAGTTAAGAATCCACAATATCGCCTCGGAAGACAACATGTGCACTCTCTGTCTCTCTTCCTCTTTCTTTCTTCCTTTTCCTCTTTCTTTCTCTTTCTCTCTCTCCCCCTTCTTCTCTCTCTCTCCATCTCTTTCTTCCTCTTTCCCTCTCTCTCTTACTTTCCTCGTAAAAATAAACCACTATCCATATTAGTAATGGGGATAGTGATTTATTATGATCAACAGTAATAGGCTGTTGATCATAATAAAGGTGGTCGAGATATACAGTGCACGTTGTTATTGATATTGGCATTGAAAAAGTTTAGTTAGCCAGAAAAATACAGATGCAGAGTGGATAATAATAACAATATTGATATGGCTGAGCCAATTGAGAGCCTGAGCTCTTTTAGTGGCACCTGATATATAATGTACAGTAGCTTAAAAATGTATCTGTTCATGCTCTGTGAGAAACAATATGAGAACACGGACGATAGGTATTGGGATATGAGTGTTGTCTCCTTATACTATATGATAGTAAGCACTTAAACGTTTATTTTATTCCTATAGGCCAACTCACCTCCTATGTTTGAAACTGAATGGCAGTGGGTGAAGACATGCATACAAGCCTCTCGCATCATCTGGAGCAGAACACGTAACATGGTGATAGTGAGAACATATGAGAATGTTACTACGATTATTTATTTATTTTATTTTTATTTTTTTTTTACATTCATGTTATAAGTATGTACTGTATATATATTTTACAGTAGAGTTGATATACATTAATCTGATAAGTTAAGGAAGCAATACAACATGGGTTGTATTAAGGTGAAACAAAGGGACATAAACAGTCAGGGTCATGTCTTGACTGCAAATATATCAATATTGCAATGGTAATGTGTTTCTATCTAGGTGACAATAAATGATAAAAGGGTTTTGGTGGTACAGCTGCGGATATATGCTCCTACTCCCCCTGTGGTAACCTGTGTCTCCAAACGGCCAACCACTATGACCTTTTCACGAATCACGTCCGTCGTTTCACGACCAATACCCATTCTTTCATGAATAGTGATACTACTACTATGACGAAGCCGTTTGGAGACACGAATTATTTAAGGGGGTGTAGGAACACATTTCCGCAACTGTACAATAAAAGTATGAAGATAAAGTAAATGTTACAAAAATATTATTACTTAGACAATAGATATCTTTTAAGAGATGATTTAAAGGAAGGGAGCGTAGTCTTTGCTCGGGGGTAAGTTGTTCCACAACTTCACACCATGGTATTTTATGGAGGTGTGGGACTGAGAGGGACGCATGGGGGTTGGTCTTAGTAGCTCTGGGTGTCTTGAGTTATATCTCTGGTTATTCCGGAACTGGAAATAATTATTCTGATTCATAAACAAACATAGCACAGCAGTAAGTGTTAATATCCACGAATTTTAGCGTTTTCAATTCAGCAAATTGTTCGTTAGTGAGATAAGTTTTTTCTTCATGTAGGTCATCGTCTGCACAACTCTTCTGTGCAGTTACCAGGGGTTGTGTCTTTGTGGAGCCACAGGCCCCCGTAGCGCTTGACAGTGTAACAAGTGTTGGTAAACACGATCGTTTTGATTTCTTTCATTGCTGCAAGAGTGAGTGAGTGACTGACTGACGACTGTGATACAGGATACCACACTGTATATTGACTTGACTGTGATTTCTCCAGTTTAGTTTACCATTAATAATAACTCCAAGGAATTTAGTATTTTGTACACGTTTGGGGACTGTATTAACAAGGTACAGGGGGTCCAAATCTGGAGGTAAGTTTTTCCTTCTGTGAAATATTTTGGAGTGTTATTCTCGAGATTTAAGGTCAATTTATTACATATTACCCAGGTCAATACTTTAGTCAATTCACTGTTCATAGTTCTCATCAAAGAATGGAGATCTGAGTGACTGGCATAGAGATTACTATCATCTGCGAATAATTTGTATTTTACGAGTGTGCTGGAGTGGACTATATCATTCATGTATAACAAGAACAGTTCAGGGCCGAGAATGGAGCCTTAAGGGACACCATACCAAATAGGTGAGAAGTCAGAATGATGATTATTATAGCAGAAATACTGATTCCTGTTAGGCAGATAAGAGGTAAACCAATTGAGGGATAAGCCCTAACGCCTTCTAGCTCTAAATCCAAACTATAGAAGGAATTTAGTCTACTACATGCTAGCTTCTTCAGTATCTTATTTAAGGCTGGGAGGACTGATATGGGGCGGTAATTCTTGAATAGGCCTTTATTACCAGATTTTTTATATGCTGGGTGAACTTTAGCAATTTTCAGTTTATCCGGAGAGACACCACTAGTGAAGGAGGAGTTACAAATGTGAAAGAGAAGAGGTAGTAGTAAGTGGGTCACGTTCTTAATGATGCTCATTGGTATATTGTCGTCGCCTGCTGCTGCATCTTTGGACATTCTAATGTTGGTCAATAATTCTCTGTCGTGACAGGGGATAAGAACAAACTCATTTTGCTGTCTGTTTAGCTCTACATTCCTCATGGTGATCAGGGATGCTCTCAGCAAGACTTTTGTCAGTATGATAAAATAAGCATTGAAGTGGTTGGTAACGAGAGAGGGTTCCGTTACAATTGTATCATTTATCATAAAAGCTGAGTGGAAAGCCATAGGTTGAGTGTTCCTGTTCTGAGTGAAATTTGATCCTCCAGGTTTTCTTACTGTTCCCCGATGCTGATTGTAGCTTATTTGTATAATAGCTACGTCTGGCATTTCCAATTGATTGAATTACTCTGTTTCGGATACTTTGGTAAGCATCACCGAAAGTTATGGGTCTGTGCAAATTTCCTTTGGAGTTTGTGTATGTCTCTTATTATGCCTTAATTTCACTCGTAATATAGGGTTTGGAGATGGATATACTTTTTTACTAACTTAGTCTTGAGGGGAAGCATTTATCAAAGCAAGCATTGAAGATGCAAGAACAGTTGCAGCAGATCACGTTAGAGTTGTCGGAGGCATAGACAAGATCACACTTAGCATTTATTAAGTAGTCATCAAACAGTAGTATACTGTCGGCGCAGTAGTCTGTATTTTCTTGTGACTTTACTAGACTATTCAGATCTTGTGGCTGTTTTATACATGGCAAAAACTGGGAAGTGATCTTGAGATATTGTTATTAATAACTCCACTTGCAAGATTGTTAGGGATGTTGTTAGACCAGATAATTATGTATCTATCACAGTGGCAGAAGTGGCAGTTACTCTGGTGAATTTGGCTATTGTGTTGAAGAAGAGCCTAGAATGACAGGTAGCAAAAAGGTCTATTACTGAAGTCTATTGTGGTTACAGCTTGCACTCCTGCCTTACCACATAAGCAACTCACTCGCAGTCATCATCCAGCTCATCATACTTCTCATCATCATCATAACCCCAATACCCCCAAAAGTCCTATGGCGACGGGGAAAGGCAGAGGTGACTGCCGAGTCTCTAGTCACAACTCTGCATATGGGCGGCATAGATAAGATGGTTGTTTATGCACTGGGATCTCAGCATTGCAATCCGGTCCTGTCTATGCGACTGAGCAGCCCTTTCGAGGAGCCACTCTAGTCACCCGACATGGGGAGGGGGCTAGAAAAGGTGCCCTAACATAGCCTTCTTAATGAACCAACCTGACTGGGCAACTGCACCCGGTAAGGTCATCCTTATGCGGTCGAAAACAGAATCATAATCACTGATTAAATAAAAAACAAGCTATACAACCTCATATGGTCGCTGCATGGAATGTCAGGACCTTATGGATATGGGCACCAAAATTGAGCGTCGTGAAAGAACAACCACCATTGTGGCAAAAGAGCTGGCTAGGTATAACATCGGCATAGCAGCCATTAGTGAATCCCGGCTCTCAGACGACGGTCGACTCATAGAACGGGGTCTGGCTATACCTTCTTATGGAAGGGTAAGCTTGCTGCAGAGAGAAACAGTATTTATGGAGTTGATTTTGCCATCCGCCAATATATCTTACTTAGACTAACTGAAATGCATATTGGGATCACCGAGTGTTTCAAGACGCTTTGAGTCCCATTGAGCCAATCACGTCATGCCTTCTTCTTCAGTGCATACACCCTAACACTGGATGCAGTAGATGACGTCAAGGAGGCCTTTTATGCCAACCTTGATAGAGTGCTAACCGCTATCTCCAGAGAAGATAAGGTTGTGTTCCTAGGTGACTTCATTGCCAGATTTGGCAGAAATCCTGACAGATGGCAAGGTGTCAGTGGGTGAAATGGGCGAGGCAAGTGTAATCCCAATGGCTTACTCCTCCTCAGCAAGTATGCTGCACATAATTTCACTATCACCAATACCATGTTTTTTTGGCAGGCCGACATGTTCAAGGGTTCTTGGCAACACCCATGATCCAAACACTGGCATATCATTGACTACATCATTGTCAGAGAAAGAGATCACCGAGATGTCCTCATCACTCGAGCCATGCGTGGCACAGACCTCTATGACACTGTTCACCGGCTCGTCAGAGCCAAATTTTCACTTCACTTCGCCTAAAAGCAGTGAAAGCAACAATCCCCTATAGGGGTTTTAACACTTAGTGTCTGCAGGATCCAGTAGTAGCATGTACTTCAGAGAGCAGCTCGAACATGGGCTGATAAACAACCCAGCAACAAACAAACCATTTCCCAGTGCCGAATGGGATATTCTCGACACGGTCTTGATAAAATCCTGCAGAGAGACCCTCGGCCAGATCAAAAGAATACACCAGGACTGGTTTGATGAAAATGACCCGGAAATCAACGTAGTCGTTGATGATAAACTTGCTGCTTTAACTGAATGGCATAACAACCCTCAGTCTTGGGTCAAAGCTGATATCTTCTGCAAGAAGAAAGCGGCGGCCCAGTGCGAACTTCACAATCTAAAGAACAAATGGCTAAGAAATAAAGGCTGTGAAAAGCAAAAACTTGCAAATTTACGCAAGATGTAAATTTTTTTCAATTCCACTAAAACATTTTATGGATAGTCTTAGGACAAACCTGAAAAAAAGTGCCCGAGCTGAAGGCCCCTTATATTGGCAGTGACCGGCCGGCAGATGACCTCTCTTAATTAACACTGGTCTGGGTGTGTCGAGACAGCTGTGTTTGCCAAGGTGAGTGGTGTTGGCTGGAGGGTAGTTTCTTGAGTTAACACCCTTTAATTACGAAAGGTGGGTCAACTTACGAGGGTGTACACACCTGCGCTTCCGGTCACTGCAATGTGTGCTGTTCTTCTCTGGGCTCTAAGCTATGGTCTGATAAACAATTGTTACATAGGTAGGAAGGTAGGTAGGTTAGGTCAGGTAGGTTTGGTAGTAGGTTAGTTAGATTAATTAGGTTTGGTAGGTGGGTTAGGAAGGTAGATTAGGAAGGTAGGTAAGTAGGTTAGGTCGGTTAGGTTGGTAGGTATGTCAGGCAGATTAGGTAGGTTAGGTTAGGTTAGGTTAGGTTAAGTAGGTACCCACAAGCATAGAAATAGAAAAGTCCATATTTGCTTAATAATAAAACAAAGTAAAACTTACGGTAAGATAATAAGTTCGTGTTAGTGCACACGAGTAGTCGATTTATTGATACAACTTACAAGTTTGGATCTCGTGTAGTTATTCTCACAATGATGTAACTTAGGTATAAAAGAATTATATCAAAATTCATCTTCAGACTGGTAATATTAAGCACCTAAGAAAATATGCAAAGTTTTTCAGTAACTTATATATTTCACTAACCCAATAAATATTCACTATATTCTGTGTTGAGATAAGTAGTTTATTGATGTTCAGTGTTGTATTTCCTGCATACTGTGATCGTGCACAGTGGGAACACTATGATCCACACAGTCAGCTCCACCCGTAGCATGTGTTTTCTTGTACACATTGTTGTCTATAATGTTTGTTAATACCAGCGCCATCTGGGAGGTTATTAATTTGATCAATTGAGCAAGTGAAAATAATCAGTGATCCCGCAGGTATAGAATGTATTTCCCTGTACTGTTGTCAACTGAGACACATTGATGGTTCATAATCATGAGTCTTCCACATTGTGGTAACTGTGTACCGTAGTCGAGGCTTACGTGTCTCTTTGTGTGTCACCTGATAATGAGTTGATGAAAACTATCCAATGACATACTGAAGTGGTTAATTATAAGGTTTCATCAGTCACTCTGTGACAGGTAATTATGATGAAGCAAAATGCTGCATTATTATGAAAGGAAAATGTAATTTGTAAAATGCAGTTACGAGAAACGTGGAGTACTTTAAAATATTGTACCCTTTTTACGGTGACACTATAAGGTATCCGTTCTGGTGTTGTGTGCATGATTTAACATCAAATTTTCGTGGTGGAATAGACTTACATACCAAGCTGTGCAAAGTAACGTGGTATAAGCTCTTGTCTCCTCAGTCATAAGCAAGCGATGTTAAGTTATAAATTTTCGAACGATAATTTGAATTACAGGTTTATGTTCCTACACAGGTGACATGTGCTGGCTTCTATCCTGTGTCACGAATGTTAGACTGCCATGAATATTTGACTTGCACAAGTATAGAGACTCACAGCCGTACCTCTCAGAACTCGTTGTGGTACATTAAGGCACTAGTAATATCCTCGAAACCCCGCACCACCATTACCACCAAAAACACACTTTAGAGTGGTACAGTACCTCCAAGGGTCACCCCATAATAGTACTGCGAGAATTTATGAATTGCGCTGAAATGTCGTTTTAAGAGAGAATATAGAAGGGAAATTTACAGTGCTCCTTTAAAACGACTATGGCGTGTGAGATACAGGGGTTAAGTCCACTGAGGGCTGGACACTTGGCGATGACCTGTGTAAATCAGAGATGCGTGGGGGACATGGAAATATCATCTAGCACGTGAGGTGATAAACTATGTTTAGTTGCCGTTTATCTAGATAATTCGGGTAGTGTAAATTATGCAATTGCTATATGTGGATAGCCCACATTTATATAAGTATACTGTTTTTAAGTTGTAATTATTCTGTCGCCAAAGAACGTTTTGATAGCGAGAGAAGACGTGAGTGTAAACAACTCCTGTCAGCGTCTGTACAGGACTGAAAGACAGAGATCCGTCGAGGTTTTGGAGAGATTTTATTCTGAAGACGATGAGGATAGTAATGACCTTCACACTGATAAGTCAGTGCCAGACGAGGATGAACAGGGCTATGTAGCCACTCCACAAACCACTGACAGTAAAATTGACAAATTTGTACATTGTTCTGAAAAAAAGTTTGGAATAATGTTGAAACCAAGGTATATTGGCTCTCGCAAGGCCATGGCAGACAATTTTTTAAATAATCTTTATAATGACTTCATTCAAGCGATGAAAAATAATCACAACTTCCTTCAATAAAAACGAACTAACTTCCTCCGACAAAGACTCGAGTATACTCCAAAAGAACAGTCCTCCAAGAACAAATTACACCCAAACAAGACAATTGAATCAAAACAAACAAACCGCTGGCCAACTTGGTTTTATTGTTCGCTTCGTCGCTAAACCAGTTTGAGTGGAGCTGCTCCTCTACTTTCTGCCTCAGTTCGTCCTCCAGTATTCACAACAATGTCCCAACATTCCTGAAGACTGTCTGTAAAACATTCTATCTGAACTCAGGACAGAGAGAGAGAGAGAGAGAGAGAGGAGAGAGAGAGAGAGAGAGAGAGAGAGATCAGTTGATTCATGAAATTTCCGATGGGTGGATTTATTTTTTTTTTACAAATAAATCAAGACAGTGTTATGCAATACCAGCTGAAAAATTCTAAGGCTTAGCATCTAAGCCTTTCTCTTAGAATTTTATTAACATATAAGTAGATATGAAAAGTCAGTGAACCATGTTATTGAGTGGTAACAATGGATTTTAAGATTCAAGGATAATAAACTGAAATTTTCATAACGTTGCTACACTTAAGAAGAATGACATAAATATTATCTGGTTATGTCTTGGTTAATTACTTTACATACTATAATTTTAACATATTACTGACTTTGTTGATGTTTTTGCATCAAACGACGTGTTTCAACAAGTGATGGAACCGCTCTCGTCTTTTTTTTAAATTTATTCATGAGCAGTACTGTAACAGGTCACTGAGAGAGGAGTTGTGTGCATCAGTCTACTTGCTCATAACATGGGTAATATCTCCACTGTGGATAATTGACTTGTTGCTATTAAAGTTAGTATAATTATTTTGTCCGCAAACAAAGATTCCCAGTGAAACTTATTAATAGGAAGTGGAGAATGTCGATTGGGAAATCATGTTAGATGTTTGATAAAATCTCTGGAGGGATGCCAGGCTGGCTGTCTAAGGGAAGTGTAACAAACTCCACATCACCAAAGAAAACACAAATAGAGAAGGATAAGAGCAACTGAACTAAAGGAGCCAAATAATATATGGAATGTTAGTTCATTTACTGGTGAGTGAGCAATTATTATGCTTCCTATTTGATGCAACTTCATGTTACTTTCTGGCATGGTGAAGCTGCAGTGTTGGTGCAATTGCCTAGCTGAGGTAACATTGTTATTATGGTGATACAACTTTGTTATTATGGTGGCCCAGCTGATGTAACATTGTCATTATAGTGGTAAAGCAGGTGTAGCTATGTTATTATGGTGGCCCAGCTGGTGTAACAGTGTCATTATAGTGGTAAAGCAGGTGCAACTATGTTATTATGGTGGCCCAGCTGGTGCAACTATTTTGTACTGTCCAAATATTGCTTTTATGGATCCACTTAGTATAATTATTTTTCTTGCTGGATCCCGGCTGTATACCTTCTCCCCACCTTGTTATTATATATCATATTTGAATCACTTATGTTACTTGTATATTTGGCAACTATAGTTAGCTGAATTCACACAAATAGTAGTTTAATTCGTGGAAAAATATTCCACTTTTTTCTGTTTGTCTTTTTTTTTTTTTTTTGAAGCTTGAGGGTTAACCAGTTAGTCAGTCGCCACCCAGAACACTAAACAGTTAATGAAACGATTTACGCTTCATATCCTTTTTTTATTATTATTATTTATTAAAGGGTGTAGCCCACCCAAGCCCAGGACAATGACCCACATCAGGTCTGTGTATGTGTGCGTGTGTGTGTATGTGTATGTGGGTGTGTGTGTGGGTGTGGGTATGTGTGTCTTGGAGCTTACAGAGCTCCAACAAGACCCCAACGGTAACGTAGGAGGAGGAGGTGACCCCCATGGGAACCTAACGACTACACGGCGGACGAAGGCAATGCCTGATGGATAGGCTACAAAGGCGAAACTCAACAAACTAGGCTATCGGCAGTCCATTGCAACTCTCCCTCTCCCCAGGCGTCGCAACACTTGAACCAGTGGACGAGGAAAAGATGTGTGGTGGCAGCTTCCGCTCCTGCCTAACCACATAAATCAACTCACGTGCAGCCATCACCCAGCTCATCATCCTATCCCCTATACCCCCAAAACTCCGATGACAACGGACGAGTGGCGACGGGGACAGGCAGAGATGACTGCCGGGAGTCCCTAGTCACAACTCTGCACTTGGGCGGCACAGATAAGATGGTCGTTTATGCACTGGGATCTAGGCAGCAGTGCTATTCGGTCCTGTCTGTGCGACTAAGCAGCCTTTTCGAGGAACCACTCTGCTCACCCCATATGAGGAGAGGGCTAGAAAGGGTGCCCTAAACATAGCTGGCTAAAAAAAAAAAAACTGACTGGCCAACCGCACCTAGTAAGGTCATCTTATGCGGTCGAAAACACAATCAAATTCACAGATCCAAACAAAAACAAACTATACAACCTCTTATGGTCGCTGCATCGAATGTTAGGACCCTTCTGGATACTGACACAAATGAGCGTCGTGAAGAAGAACCGCCCTAGTGGCAAAAGAGCTGGCTAGGTATAACATCTACATAGTAGCCATTAGTGAGTCCCATCTCCCAGACGAGGGTCAACTCACAGAACGAGAGTCTAGCTATACCTCCTTCTGGAAGGGTAAGCCTGCTGCGCAGACAAACCACATTTATGGAGTTGGCTTTGCCAATCGCCAACGCATCCTAAACAGGATAACTGAAATGCCTATTGGGATCAATGAGTGCCTCATGACGCTCCGAGTCCCACTGAATCACTCATGTTATGCCTTTGTCATCAGTGCATACGCCCCAACACTGGATGCAGAGGATGACATCAAGGAGGCCTTTTATGCCGACTTCGACAGAGCGCTAACCTAAATCCCCAGAGAAGATAAGGTTGTGCTCCTTGGTGACTTCAATGCCAGTGTTGGCAGAGATGCTAACATTTGGCAGGGAACCATAGGGAGAAATGGACTAGGCAAGTGTAACTCCAACTTCCTACTTCTCCTCAGCAGGTGTGCTGCACACAACCTCACTGTCACCAATACCTTGTTTAGGCAGGCCGACAAGTTCAAGGTTCGTGGCAACACCCACGGTCCAAACACTGACATCTCACTGATTACATCATTGTCAGAGAAAGAGATCGCCGAGTGGCTCAGACCACTGCGAGTCTGATCATCGGCTCGTCAGAGCCAAGCTCTCACTTCACGTCGCCCCAAAACGGCGAAGGTAGAAAGCCTCCAGAAGAGGTTTTAACACTAAGCAGCTCGAACGCGGGCTACTAAACAACGCGACAACAAACAACCCAAAGCCCAGTGCCGAATGGGATATTCTTGACAGTATCATGACAAAAACCTGCAGAGAGACCCTCGGCCAGATCGTAAAAATACACCGAGACTGGTTTGATGAAAATGACCCGGCAATCAATGCACTCGTCGATGATAAACGTGCTCCTTTAACTGACTGCAAGAAGAAAGCTGTGGCCCAGTGCGAACTTCACAATCTAAAGAACGAATTGCTTAAAAATAAAGCTTCCCTCCGCTCATCTGATGTTAACTCCATAATTAAAGAAGACGAAGCTTCAGCACTGGAAAGAGCACTGCCATTCACTGCTCAACCGAAACACCGATGTAGATGTCCTGACTACCCAGCAGATCCCTTAGCATCCAGAGCTGACCCACCTCAGCTATCCTACATCCCTGGATGAGGTAGCTACTGCCACCAAACAGATGAAAAGTAGCAAAGCCTCAGAGCCTGATGGAATCCCAGCCGAGGAGACCTCTGCTTACCAACCGTCTCACTCTCTCCTGCAGAATATATGGGAAAAGGAGGAATTCCCACAAGCTCTTAAAGACGCTTCCATTGTCAATATTTATAACAACAAGTGAGATCGGTCAGACTGTGTCAACTATTTTAGGATCTCGCTGCTGTTCGTAGATGGCAAGATTATCGCCCGAATCCTCCTAAACATACTTCTCCTTGAGGCAGCAAACTTACTCCCAGAATCTCAATGTGTCTTTAGACACTGACATGATCTTTGCCGCCCGTCAGATACAGGAAAATTGCAGAGAACAGCGTCGTGACCTGTACATGGCTTTTATCGACCTAACCAAGGCCTTCGACTCTGTCAGCAGGGAAGCCCTCTGGTGGACCCTCAGCCGTTTTGGCTTCCCACTGAAATCCATCGCCATTGTGAGGCAACTCCATGATGGCATGAACGGCAGTGTCCTGCACAATGGCACCTAGTCTGAGTTCTTCCCCATCTAAACGGGGGTTAAACAAGGGTATGTACTGGCACCAACTCTCATTTCCATTTTCTTGTCTGCCTTCCTTACTCGTGCCAGCGCGAATCTAGACGGCGGGGTGGACATAGAGTACCGGATGAAGGGTCTTTTCAGAATAAGATGACTCCAGACAGGAACAAAGGTGTCGGCAGCTTCCATTAGGAAGCTTCAGTATGCAGACGACCTCACCCTTGTCACTCACACAGAACGCGACCTACAGAGATCCTGAACACCGATGCAGATGCGCATACACACTTCGGCCTTGAGGTGAATGTACGTAATACTCAGGTTCTCTTCAGCCTTCCCCTTGTTCAGCCACACCTCCACCATTCATCCAGCTTAACAGTACTACCCTCTCTAATGTTACCAACATTCGGTATCTCGGCTCCCACCTGTCCTCCACCGCAGATATCGAAGAAGAGATTCAACATCGGATCAGATGTGCATCTCAAGCCTTCGGCGCAAATCGAACTGTGGTCCTCCCCACCCTGCTATATGGCAGCGAGACATGGGTCATATACAGGAGGCACATCAAGGAACTTGAAAACTTTCACCCCCGTGCTCTCTGGGAAGACAAGAGAAGAAAAGCCAGTTTTCTTGTTGGCACCAACTATAGAAGGATCGAGGCTACCATTATCCACGAACAACTACGCTGGACTGGCCATATTACCTGCATGGACGGCAATAGACTGCCAAAGCAGCTACTTTACAGTCACCCAACGAATAGTAAACGTAACGCTGGTGGGCAACTGACAAGGTATAAGGATAGTCTTAAGACAAACCTGAAAAAGTGCCAAATCGACCCCCTCACATGGGAGATGATTACTCGACATTATAATGCTTGGGGATCACCACATAAGGTGTCAATACTTTCTAGTTAGCCCGACTGCATAACTTAAAATAAGGTTCCTTCAATAATCAATCCCGTAAAGGCTGGGTCTCTCAAACCTCAGTGATGGTGTCATAATATGGATGGCAACACATTACAACACATTTGGTTTGTCAGTTAGTAACAAAACATATCCTTTCAATAAGGAAATTACATATGACTTTGGCACTTGAGATAGGGGTTTCTAGACTGTGTGATACCGGATAAAATCCTACAGTACATTTCGGTCATTTGATGGAAAATAACAGTAGTAGTACACGGAGCAAATTTTGACCTAAATAGCAAGCAGTCCAATGACAATTGCCTTCACAATAAGAATATGCTGACATCATACAGGACGTCCAATAATTCGTGAGTTAACAGCACGAGTAGAACAAACCGCTTCTCATACACTCTCTTCACGCACATTCGGCGAACTACAACACCTACCTTCATTCTCAGGCGTCAAATGTAAAATTCATTATACACTTCACGTTGTGAGGTGTGTCTTTGTGTATATTTGTTTTAAAGTATGGGCCGGAGTCTAGAAATGTCTATCATGAGAGATCGAAAACTGGATAGACAAGAAGTGAATAGAGAGGTAGCGAATGTGAGAAGATGCGTCATATAGAGAGAGATATAATGATAATATGTTGAAGATTTACCCCCGGTGATGGAGGCGAGTGGGGGAGAGTATATCTTATCGGGTATATGTCGATGGTTATGAAAGGCACATGACCACTATACGACCATCGCCATCTTACCTATCACTCTTTATCACGACGACTACCACCACATGACCACCACATTCTACCACGACTACCACCACCTGACCCACCACACTCTCCCATGACTACTAGGGTGTGTCAATTTAGGGGGTGAACTGGCTAAATTGAAAATCGAGTAATTTGGTAGCAATTTATTGTAGCCTTTAAGCATGCAAAACAATATTCTGGCATAAATTTTTTTTTATAATAAGTCCTACCTACATCAAATGGATTTTTAAATGTACATATTTGTGAATTTATAACATAACCAGCGTTGGCACACATGTTACTGTTTCAAGTTTCAAATTATTATATTTTATTATCCGTAGTCTATTTGAAAGTAACCAATGCCTTCATACTCTCTTTGCTTTGGTTTCTTGTCATCAGTAGTCTGCTTGCTATTTGTGCTTTGATGTAACCTTCTCGCCTCTCGTGGCTGTAAACATGGCCCGCTGCTTCTGTGACCATTTTCACACATCTCTCCACACTTTGAGTGTGGGAAGGCCACTTCGGCACCTGCATTGGAGTCTCTTTAAGGTTTCTCAATTCTTGGCTAGTTAGACTTGTTGTCAATGGTGGCTCTAAGACTTCCAAACTCAAGTCAACCACTTCTGACAATTTGGTGGCATTGACGTTTATTGGGGGAACTTTTCTTGAATGAAACGAACAGTCTCCCAACTGGTCGTCATCTATTAGCGTTCCTCTAATCTTTAGAATGACTTCTACAGCCTCGGTTCGGAGATTGGTACATTGACTGCAAAGCATTGCTTGCAAAACTGCTTCTGATCGAGCATACCAAGCGGACCTTCTTGCCACAGGTAACACGATGTCCCTCACTACCTTCCTCTGTGTTCTTACTAGCTGCAATTGAAACAAAAGGTGATTGGGCCCATCCACCCACATAGGATTAAGTTTCACACTAAACCACTGGGGAAGATAAACTCCAATAATAAATTCAACAAATAGCCTCAAATTCTTCAGCACTTTGCCCTTCAATTCGTGTTTGGAAATCCAAATCCTGCAGAAACGAAGAGCTGTAGTTAACCAACGGCTGTGACTGACAGGTCCAATCTCCAAGAGAGCCAATGACTGAGGCACTTCTCCTGATCATATTGCTTGGGCAATACGATAAGCATAGGATTGATCTGTGCTGAGATCTTTGATGACTCCTTCAGACAACGCCGGAAGGGGAGGGCCAACTTCGACCTTTGGAAAGGTTGTATTTATTTCTAGTTGTGTTGCTTCATCCAGCATGATGCCAAGGGGACCTGACCACTTGTTGTTGCTCTTTGTAGGACCATCAAGTTCCTGGATGAGATGACGAAGAGGTAGCTCGCCTGTATGTAAATCACATACAATCCAAACAAGTCTTCTTCCTAGTTTTTTCTCTAAATGCGTCATTACACCCCCTGCCATCCGGTGTTCACTGCAGTTGAATCTCCACCAACAGCCTGCAGTGAACTGCCAAGTCCTCTCTCCTGAACCCAACATAAAATATGATCAGCAATGACCTCTGCATGTTTCTTCCCTTCTACTTCAGTTTCGGGAGCAAAGTGAAACAAAAACCGACCACCAGGCTCAGAACAGACAGAGTAGTGTTCTTCTTTGATGAGACCTGGAAACTTTCTGTTCACTCCCTCTACTTCTAGCAAAACTTTTGTGTCATCTATTCTTCCATCAAACAAAAGACAGGAGAGCCCTCCCTCGCTTAAATCTTTTTCATGCTGATCAGATATTTCCTTCATTATTTTTTCTTGTGCTCTTCTAATTTTATTATAATCCATCACCAAAGATACATCCTCTCGGCTGATGAGGCCTGCATCTATCCAAGCGGCAGTTGCAATTTCTGCAGCCTCACGAAGTCCAGCATGGTGGCGAATACTAGCTAAAGCAATGTTTGAAATATTTCTTGTGTTGTATTTCATTTTCTTTGGTAAAGGTTCAGATGGCTCTTTGGAACTATCATCTGATGTTGCTTCCTGTTCATCAGAAGAACTATCAAAGAAGTGATAAACATCTTGACACAGCTCTTCCTCTCTTTGGATGGCTTCTTCACTCTTCATTTTCTTCTTTTGTTCCCTCTCTCGGATTTGTTCTCTCTTCTTGGCATTAGCAATCTGCTTCTTTGTTTCTGAATAATCTATTGAACCCATTTGCATACTTCCTTGGCCTTCTGCCTTTGTCCTCTGTGCCTTTATAAATTCAAGCTCTAAAACAGGGATCTTCTTTTCACGAGGACAACCACAATCAATGTGGGAATTATTTTCTCTCTTACCTGAGTGAGAACAGTTGGATTCAGAACATAATTGTATGGAGCACTTGCAGGTCAAAATGTCAAACAGAGTATCAAGTGTGTGCAGAAATTCATTTTTCCTGGCCAAGTTTCCTTTACCAAGTGATGTTTCAACTGCTTTGTGCCATAATTTCGTTAGTTTTAGCTCAATAGTTCGACACTGATTAATCACAGGTGGTTTGAATAGTGCATTAGCTTTTGTCCATTGATGCAGAAGAGGGACTATCATGTCATTTATGAGTTCTTTATCTGTATAGTTCCTTCTGTCCTTTGCATTTTTTTCTCGAAGGAGTAACCCTAATCTTAGCATGTCTCTCACTGTTGGAAGTTCTGATACAGGAAGCTCCTTCCCTTTACCAACTAGCAGGCTCAAGTGGGTTGACAACTGACTTCTTGTCTTCAATTTTGACATCTTCACACTATCTGACAAATAGAAAAATATTTCAATGTTTCATAATTCAATTGTTGTTTCAAAAAATATCAATTTGTTTATCAAAAATGCTGTAACAGAAATAACATAATAATTTCTTAGAACATAATGTTTTATACAATGATATAAGTAACTGCGACAATCAATATACCCTACTTACAATAATTAAAATGTAGAATTCGTCTGGTAGAGTAGGTGCAAGTGCAATGAGAGCAAACCACCGTCTATGATATCTAGAAGGAGAGTGAGCCGGGCGCCTTATCCTCACGCTTGGTACAAGTCGAAACAAGAATTAAACTGTCCCACACGGAGAGCCTGTTCATGTTCATGTTCTGACATGCATATTGTACACAAGCTATAGAACCATAAAATACTCCATAATCCATATGCTTACATGAGATTAGTTAATATCAAGTGAATAATTCTAATCAAGTCTCATTAATTTGTTGAAATACTGATATTTGAAACTTTAAGGTATAATTGATGTAGGTGAGGGTTATTTCAATTCATTTTTGTTTGCTAATCCCAAGTTTAGACATAAAGAGGCACAATATTTTGACTACCAAATTTGATTTTTAACATGTTGACAAAATTGACACACCCTAATGACTACCACCACATGACCACCACACTCTACCACGACTACCACCACCTGACCCACCACACTCTACCATGACTACCACCACCTGACCCACCACACTCTACCATGACTACCACCACCTGTCCACCACACTCTCCCACGACTACCACCACCTGACCACCACACTCTACCATGACTACCACCACCTGGCCACCACACTCTACCGTGACTACCACCACCTGGCCACCACACTCTACCATGACTACCACCACCTAGCCACCACACTCTCCCACGACTACCACCACCTGACCCACCACACTTTACCACGAAAACCAGCCACCTGACCTCCACACTCTACCGTGACTACCACCACACTCTCCCACGACTACCACCACCTGTCCACCACACTCTCCCACGACTACCACCACCTGGCCACCACACTCTACCGTGACTACCACCACCTGGCCACCACATTCTACCATGACTACCACCACCTGGCCACCACACTCTACCGTGACTACCACCACCTGGCCACCACACTCTACCATGACTACCACCACCTGGCCACCACACTCTACCATGACTACCACCACCTGGCCACCACACTCTACCGTGACTGCCACCATCTGGCCACCACACTCTACCGTGACTACCACCACCTGGCCACCACACTCTACCACGACTACCAACACCTGGCCACCACATTCTACCGTGACTACCACCACCTGTCCACCACACTTTACCACGAAAACCACCACATGACCACCACAATCTCCCACGACTACCACCACCTGACCACCACACTCTCCCACGACTACCACCGCCTGACGACCACACTCTACCACGAGTACCAACACCTGGCCACCACACTCTACCACTACTACCACCACCTGGCCACCACACTCTACCACGACTACCAACACCTGACCACCACCTAATCACTACACTCTACAACGACTACCACCACCACAAAATAACACAACTACCACCACCTGACCACCACGCTCTACCATAACTACCTCCACTTGACCGCCACCCGACCACCACACACTACCACAACTATCACCACCTACCCACCACATTCTACCACAACTACCACCACCTGACCACAACACTACCACCACCTGACCAGCACACTTTACCACGATTACCATAACTACCACCACCTGATCATACTACAACTACAACACCCTAATCGTCGCGTTCCACCCATTACTTCACTCGTATATCAAACGCCATTGTTCCTTTCTCTTCCTTTTCCTCACATTATTGTATTATTTTTCTCCAAAATGTAACACAGTAATGACGTTTGAAATTGCATTAGATTATAATACGATTTTTTGACACATGAGATTTTGTTTTCAGCTATTTCATCTAATATATGAATTGGATGAATACTTTATCATTTCAGAATTTGTTTCTTTTTCTTTTCATATCGAAATTTGTTCTCGCTGATTAAAGCTGAAGCGCTAAGGCTTTATTAATTGGTCTCTTAATGACAGTGTGAATTAGTAACACAGTGTGACTTTCAGTAATATAATGTGACTCGGGAACACAGTGTGACACAGGAACACAGTGTGACACAGGAACACAATGCGGCTCTCAGTACCGCAGTGTGACTCAGTAAATTAGTGCGGTCATGTTAATATTATTATTTTTTTCGACTCTGTATCTATGTTCTTCTGACTAAATAAACTGTTTCAATATCATTACACAGGAACACAAATTGTGTTACTGAGTCACACTGTGTTACTCATAGTCACAAAGTATTACTGAATCACTCTGTTACTGATAATCACACTGTGTTACTGTGCCACACTGTATTATTGAGTCACAAAGTGTTACTGATAATCACACTGTGTTAATGTGTCACAGTGTATTGCTGAGATTCACACTGTGTTACTGAGAGCTACACTGTATTGCTGAGAGTCACACAGTGTTACTGATAGTCACCCTGTGTTACTGAGTCACCTTGTATTGCTGGGAGTCGCACTATGTTAGAGAGTCACAATGTGTTACTGAGAGCTACTGTGGCTCTCAGTAACACAGTGTGAATCTAAGTAACACAGTGTGACTCAGTAACACCATGTGGTTCTCAGCAACACAGTGTGACTATCAGTGATACAGTGTAACTCATTAACACAGTGTAACTATCAATAACACAGTGTGGCTCAGGAACACAATGTGGCTGTCAGTACCCCAGTGTGACTCAGGAACACTATTTGGCTGTCAGTAACACAGTGTGACTATCAATAACAGTGTAGCTCAGGAACACAATGTGGCTGTCAGTAACACAGTGTGACTCAGGAACACATTGTGACTCTTTGTAACATAGTGTGACTCAGTAATGCAGTGAGTCAGTAACAGAGTGTGACTAAGTAACACAGTGTGACTCAGGAACACAATGTGACTTCTAGCAATACAGTTTTTGAACAAAAAATGAAAAGAAAAATTACTTGATTGATAAATAAGTAGATAGAAACGGAACGAATAACAAGAAAAAACAAACATACGTTAAAACAGTATCAAAGTACAAGTGCAGTATTTCACGTGTAGAGTATCCTCACGACGAACTTTCACCTGGCAACGTCAACAGTGTTCACTCTAAATGGTAATCGCCAGAAGGAATTCTCAAAAAACTTCTTTCGTAGTGAGTACTGTAGTGTCATTGTCTGCCAACTTATTAATATTTTTTTTCTTAAATCAAAAGCGCAGGGAGAAATCAGACAAGTCTCATTATCAAATCTATTCACCCCATGCCAGAAATTGAAGATGATTTGAGCTGATGAAAACACTCTGCGGTAGGAAGTTCCACACCGTGCCAGTCTGGGGTATAAATGAGTTTTGGTGAGGAGAGGTTCTGCAAAATGAAATTTCGACAGAAAATCACACCCTCGTAAACCGATTGAGGGTACGTGGTGGTAGCACTATTGAGTGTAGCTCGTCAGAACACTGTCTGTGGAAATATCTAAAGAACTGAGAAATTGATGAGATATGCCTGTGAATGTTTTGATTCTGGTAAGGATATTATTACTGATTGCTTTGATGCTTTTTTCTTAGAATCGAGGAGGCGAAACTCCTCAACACCACACCCAGCCCACTTGTGGCAACTGTAATCCTCTGGGAAGCACATGGCTTACATAAATGGTAAATAGGGCCGGCTCTGAATATGAAATAAAGCTTCACTTAAGCAGTTTTGGGTAGACATCTGACGAAGTTTGTTAAAGTAAGAGCTGAAGTAAGGGTGGTGAATAAAATCTCAACGTTGTTTGATGATGGAACGATGACGAAAAAAAAACACATTAAATTTTACATTATCATGACTTACTAAATATTACACTTAATGTTTTCTAATATTTACAAGATATTAGGCTGAATGCACCCCACTCAGATACGCGTGGAAGGTTCTCTTGTATAGATGAGGAAATAAGGTTTTCGTTGATTGGCAATAAATATTTCATCCCGCGAAAGTGGCCAGTCAGAGTAAAAGAGCAATTAAGAGTACTATCATTCGGCCTGGAGCGAAGAGTTATTTGTCACCGAGAGAAAGTAATTTATGCATCCGAATAGAAATGATAAAAAGACTGAAAGATGAAAGGTGATGAGAGGACAATTTTGCAGGTGGGGATCGAAGCCTGGCAGCCATCTTGAATCTTTGACAATTATGACGTTTAATGCATGTTGCATGATTACAACGCTAAATAATAATAATAATAATAATAATAATAATAAGGGTACTATTTCGAGTATTTCTGCTACAGTACAGCAGCTACCTTTTATATGGTTTCCAACCTCCCTTTATAGCCATACCTTCCCCACACATTTTATTACTTAACTACCCTAGCTGATTTAGTTAATCTACAGATCTGTGCGGCATTCAGTGACTGTTGTTTCATAGTCCATGTTGAGACCTAGCCTGAGTTGTGTTGCTTGATCTCTAACCTAATATTGCGTCTGCAACATAAAATGGGAAGAGGGGTTACGATAGTGGAGGAACAATGCCAATTAATTTTATTTCTTAGGTAACCTGTTTTGATATCGTAAACATTGTATTTTGTGTGACGATCAACCAGTTACTAAAGAGGTGGAGGCGTGTCACTGTGTCTAATTCTTGGAAAAGTTGTAGAAACAGAGAGAGAGAGAGAGAGAGACTAGGTTACAAACAATCTTATCTCCTCCGTCAGTGTGTGTGTGGCGGGGGGCAATAAATGCCAACTATAAAAGACTGGAGGGACCCGGTGTTTAAACAATCGTCTGCCTAACACACGATCTAGAGCAGTGGTTCTTAACATTTTTTGAGTCACGGACCCCTTTGGGAATCTGGTGAAAGCTATGGACCCCCTCCCTAGAAAAATGCACATAAGCACATAAACACAACTTTGCATGCAATGAATATACTTGATTTTATTGAAAATTCATTGCCTCATACAGTGTATGACATACAGAAAGTATGAATAAAGTAAACAATCTGAACAAAGAAATATGTTTCACACTTTTTTATGCAAAAATATATGGCCACTCCATACAAGAATAAAATACAATCATTTTGTGCAAATTAACAAAACAAAACTTTAACTCTGCTCAAAAGTTCATTTCAATGTGAAGGTTGTTGTTGTTTGGATTGAAGATAAATAAAATTTTTATCTGACCTTCACTGACCCCCTGAATCCCATCCATGGACCCCAGGTTAAGAACCCCTGATCTAGAGACTAGAGAGGTTCTCATAGATACCACCTGTTATTTAGCCAACGTTGAGAACATAATGTGGGTGATAATAGCAGCGTTTATTAAAACTGAGTCTTTGAACTAAATCACACAGTTCATCGTTGTTCGCGCCATACAGGCATCCGCCATAATGCTGATTGTCATTTGTTTGTTTCCTTTCTTCGATGTTTCACGGTACAGTTAGTATTTGTGTTAAGTTTTCTTGCGCTGGTCCCGTAGGTTTGTGTTTGGTTAGTAAAGAACGAAATCTGTCATATTCTTTGTATTCAGCTTTTGTTCCAAGTTTGCTTGTGCTGGATTGACATTTTGTGCTTGTTCTACATTTGCTGATATAAAAGCAGAACATTTTCCATGTCTGTAAGTTCGGACACATATTACTTGTACCAATACTTGCAGATATCATTTAGTAGTTTGCTATGTACGAGTACTTTTTGAAGTGGACTTGGGGAAGTGTTTCATATTTCTTGTCACAGCTGATAAACTTGGTATTTCTTGGGACAGACATCTTCTTGTTACCATTGTTCTGTCTGCCTTAGTGGAGACTGTTCCAAATGTTCTGGCACATTTATTCAACGTTTCTTCCCTATGCAACGATACTTAACCTGTACTTGATATTCATGAGTATGATGTTAACAGGAATGGTATTCGTAATATGTTCAACACTGTGTTGTAGGTGTTGGTGGTGCACATATTGCCCACCATGGCACAAACATCTATGTCTTGGTAAGCATGTCGTGTCAGCGTCTGAAAATTCCCTTTCACTTTGTGTGAGTGTGTGTAATAATAATAATAATAATAATAAACGGTTTATTAATAGAGTTGCAGCCGGTGGCTGAAAATATACAGACTTACATTTGATTTAGACATAATGATATAATATGCATTTCATGCATTTACAGGGCTGTACAGTACAGTACAGTACAGGAGTTGTTTATTATTTTAACAATAGATGGGATGGTGCTGTTCTTATATCTATCTGTGCGGGCTCTTATGGGCTGGGTGGGGGGCTGCAGGTGGCAGGAGGTGGCGAGGGTGGTGCAGTAGTCCACGGCCAAACCTTTCCAGTGCTTGGTGGTGGAGGTCACTGAGGGATGGCATTTGCAGGGTGGAGAGAGCGTTGGTGTAGCCGGAGTATTCTGCGCCGAGCATGATTCTGCAGGCCCTTTTTCTGTACCTTCTCTAGCTGACGTTGTTGGGTGGAGTTGAGGGAAGACGACCAGGCTGGTGACGCATACGTTAGTTTGGGGAGAATAAAGGCGTTGTAGATGGTCCTCAGCTCTGGCGTGGGTGTCCCAAGTGACCTAAGTCTTCGTAGCATGTAGAGACGGTACAAGGCTGCCTTGACTGTGCCAAATTGCTGTGAATCAATTGACTAATAGATACTGGCAAATGCCCACTCAAAAACAAAGTCCTCACAAAGTAGACTGGGTATGGGGGTAATGGCAACTGGCCTGAGGTCGTTAGGGGACTGTGGGGAGGTGACCTTGGGGATGGGGGTGACAAATGCGGTTTTCCATTCATTAGGGCATTTGCCTTGTCTGAGGGATGCATTAATAATAGAACAGAGGGGGGTGGCAAGTTCGACTGCAAACTCCTTGTATATTTTGATTGGGAGGTCAATTGGGGTCGTGGTGTGTGTGTGTGTGTGTGTGTGTGTGTGTGTGTGTGGTGAAGAAAATGACCCGGAGAAAAGTGATGAGAAAGATTTATGTGATATCGTGAGAAAAGAATTATTTGGGGAAACTCGGAAGGAGAGAGAGAAAAATGGGAAGAAAGGATGAAAGAGAAGGATCGAGGTAGAATTAGAAAAAACAAGGAAAATTTAGAAGGAAGGACAAAAACAAAACAAGGAATATAAAGGTGAAATAACATATTGAAAAGGGAAAGAAAATAACGACAGGAAAGGTAGAAGGGAATAGAGTAAGATTTATTTAGGGAAACGAAGATAAATAAGGATCAACTAATTTCAAAAGAAACGAAAAAAATAAAAGACAAACATTGTAGGTAAAAGTTACTGAGTAGAGAGAGAGAGAGAGAGAGAGAGAGAGAGAGAGAGAGAGAGAGAGATTAAACAAAATTAGCTATGATTTTATTTTATTTATTTTTTTTCAATGTGACCTGTTTAGCTGGAGGCTGTAATCTCTAGTGGGGCGAGCATCCGCCTGCTCCAGATATGAAAACTAGACTGAATATATAATATCTTTTGAAATGCTTGTAAACTTCAATTTAATCACCCCTTGCCCATCTATAGTGAAAGCTAGGCAACACCTACAGGCGTTCTAATGAGATGCCGAAGTGCAGGCACCAGTCTAATGGCCCTCTTTGGACGTCCTCAATCAATTGACAGTCTCTAGCATATCTCGTGGACCAGACGGGATGACAGTGCTCCAAGGGGGGAAGCATCTTACTTTTGAAAAGTGTTTTGAGGGACCATCTAGGTGTGTGGACGATCTCCGTATAAGTCCTACAAGTTTTATTCATTTCTTCACACAATGGTCAGAGAACTTCATTTAGTTGTCACCATACACGCCAAGGTCATTTTCATATCCGGTGTCAGTTTTAAAGTTTCTTCCGCACGTTGTGACATGCGTTACGCCTCCTTACTGTTAGTACTACCCAGATGCATTGTTTTGCCTTATATAGCGTTGAATTTTAACAACCATTCCTCTGACTACTCTTGAAGCCGACAGAGGTGTTCCTGCTACTCTCCACAGTCCATTTGGTTCTTAATTTCCCTGAATAACTTAGCGCCGTCCGGAAACATTGGTATGGAGGAGTGAATAGCATCTGTCATTAATTTATTTAACAAACAAACAAAAACAGACTTGAGTTCACTGCTCTGTGGTACTCTGCTTGTCACGGGTACACATAACGATTTCGTGCCATTATTCACCACACACTGCTTGTGGTCAAAAAGAAAATCTCCGTTCCACGCTTGGACGCTCCCCCGAATTCCGTAACTCTCTAGTTTAAATTTCAGCCTTCAGAAGGTACGCTATCGAATGCTCTGGTAAAGTCAAAGTATGTTGTGCCAAGATTGCTAACACGCTCCCTGATCGATGTCCACACATCCAGCACCTAAGGTGATTGCGTCAAGCAGAAAACGTCCCGGCATAAAACAATTTTGGCAGACCTTTATGAGGTTGCCTTGTAGTAGAGGTACCATCACGTATAATGCTCTCTAGCATTTTACATATTATGCTGGTCAAACTTACCGGTTTCTAATTATTCGTGCAGTGAAGGGTTCCCTGCTTGAATATAGGGCTCACATAATCCATTTTCCAGCCATGTAGCTCTTGACGCCTCATATGTGTCGCTAGAGCTTGAGGTGGTTGTTTCTTACTCCTCGGATATCACGGTTTAAATCTCCGATTCTCAGGTCACTGAAGATTAGGTAAGACAAGTAGCAGGATGGTTGGATCAGGTGGCCGGAAATCGCATAAGAATCAGTGAGGAAGAAAATCTTTGCCTCAGGTCAGCCTATAACCCCGACCACCGACCTGACGTATGTCCTTAATTAGTGACGCCATTTACGGGAACGCAGCCGTCGGCCACAACAAAAGGTGGTCATTTTCGTTTGGCCGAACCAGTGAGTCGAGGAACTGCTGGGGCCCAGGGATATATACGGTTGCAACTTACCTTTTATGATGCTATTATTTACACGCATCAGTTTCTTTATGGAAACACCGTGAAATTTGATATTTCGAGATAGAATTCTCTAAAACGAACTAAGAAAGAGATCAAACGTCTTATATTACATCTACGCACACAACGCATATAAAGAGGTATCTCAGACCATCTCATACAACAAGACTAAATTTATAGATTAAATTATGAGCTTAATCTCAATTATATCATATAACATAACAAATACCTATGATGAGTATGATGATTGGTGAGTCTTGGTGATGTTGACATTACCTCAGTTAATTATACCCCATGATGGCTGGACACAATAATTTTATTCGACATATAATTCTGTCGATACTTCAGTATTGGGTGGGCAGCTGTGAGACCCCCGAGAGGAACTCACTTGGGCGTCGCTCCAACAAAAGGCCGATTATTCGGTAGTTAGATGGTTGTTGTTGTTGCACTTGTGATGCTGTATTTCTGTGTTTCAACAGCTAAAGTCTATAAACATGTAGACTGAATTTGTACAGTTTAAAGGTCGATCAATACCAAGGCAACAATGTTGATAACATTGCCATCAACATGCTAAGTATAAGATATCCACATTGTTGGAAAGAAAGGTGAAATAATCACATACTCCACACCAGTTATACTTGACATATTTCTGTAGGCGACAATATTCTCCCAACTAAAGTTGCAATTTTCGCAACATCTTGATATCACAGTTGCCTATACATTTTGGGTTGGTGTGGATCCACCTTTATGCATCCGTCTAATGTGTCTAACCTGTCTATCTAATCTATTCATCTAATTTATATAATCTATTCATCTAGTGTAGAGTACCTCATCTAGTCATGTTATGTATTTAATCTATCCATCTATCTAATTTATCTAAACTTCTATCTAATGTGACAATTCTTTCTAATCAATATATCCAATATATTTATCTACCTAAGTAAGCACACACAAGATTAAACACAAGATACAAAGTAAAATTTCCATATTTGTGAGTGAGTGATGGCTAGACAGGACTGGAATCCTCCGTCTTTTCGGAGGTGGACCCAGTCTTGACCTCCATCTGTCAAGACGTAAGGTGCTATCTGTCTGTTCATCACTGGGGTAGGAGGGAAAATGGTGGCATCCGTCGGAGGACCGGAAAGAGCCAGGAACCACTGAACTGTAAAATAAAAAAATATATAAATATTGTTAAAACCGTTTTCCATGACCATTTGAGGGAATGAGGCTTTTTATTATTACATTCCACAGTTGATGATATCACTTCAGCAGTAGGACAAAGTTGAATGGTTTATGTATTGTCAATGAATGTGAGAGTGATGGACGTAATATTAATATTTGGTGGTACTGAGAAAACAAGTTAGAGATATGAAAGGACATTGTATTCGGGAAAGAAGAAGCGAGATGGTAGGGAAAAGGAGGAGGAAATCAGTATATGTTAGAAACAGTAAATCAGGTTTATTGAGTGTAAGTGGAAGGGAAGAGGGTCAAGATTGGTGCTCCAGCCACAAATTCTACTATGATTTATTGTAATGTGTATTTTGGAGTCTTATAGTTTGGTAGTGGGAGGATAATAATTATGGTATTTGGCATTATGGTGTTTGGGATTTTATTGATGGGGAGAAGGTGGTGGGAACAAGGCACTAAAATGAAACTTACACCTATACTTCTTTTCAGTGTTATAAGGTTATCTAAGGTTGCTCTCGTTCGTGTTTCTTTCACAAATTTAACCTGTTAATTAATATATACTATAGTTAACTATTGTACTCACCAATTTCACTTAAATTCACAAAATATTTAATAGTAAATTAGAGTATCATTTTTACTTCCAGTATAATGTTTACCCCGACAAAACGCTGCCAGAAGAGCAACTCCAAGTGAGATCACTAAAATAGAATATGACTAGACGGTCACCTACTACGGGCGGCTCACAGGAGAAAAAAAAATTGACATCTGATATGCATTTTATAACACCAAAAGCGTTGTAGCTCTTAACTGGCTAAACAAAGTTCAAAGATGATGTCGTGCTAATAAGCTCTAAAGTGCACGGACAGACATGCATTCGCACACAGAACTATACCTCCAGTTATAATTTAGCGGTTCACCTGAAAATTAAAGGAAGTATTGCATTTATAAAGCATGTGTAATGGTGATATATTAATAATATCTAATATGATTGTCTGATATACGAAGGTTAAACGTCAGTCTTACAGGCAACAGTATAACATCTTTACCAACCTTTTGGGATGAATTTTGCAATGGAATCATAACCTAAAGTCAATTTTTTAATCATCTATAAGGCTCACCGATCACTATGACAAAATTTAACAATGTTACGCATTGAAACATAATGTATATCGTAACGGTGATATATAAATTCCAAACATAATTTCACAATAAGTCCTGTAGTTAGGTTTGCAAAATAATGAATATTTTAGAATATATAGCATGGGAGGGAGCAAGCTTCTTACACAAGTCTTTATAATATGGAGATTTATTACAACTTTCCTTCCTCGCAGTATCTGAAAAGAGGATTAACAAAAACTTATCAGTGAACACAGCAGGTCTTGACAACAACCACGATACTGAGAATGATGCTATTTAATTTGTGATATGTGAACACCATAAGCGACCATGGCTTTTAAAGCGTGAGTGCGTTTGAAGGACTAAACAACATTTGTAAACTTTTCCTCTTAACTACTTCAGAAATTAAATTCCTTTCTCACAACTTTATAAATGCGGCTTATACGGGCCTGACAGCCTTCTGTTACACAAATGTCGATAAGTGTAATATCAACACAAATTACAGAATAAAGCGTCAAACTTTTGAAATGGATGCATGAATTGTAGAAACCACCAGGGGGCTTTGAACCCTGACACCACAAGACAGTCGACAAAGGCATATGTTTGATAGTTTAACAGATGAAATTATCAAAACATTTAGGAAAAATATTTCTTCCGGTCCAGTGTGTGTGTGTGTGTGTGTGTGTGTGTGTGTGTTTGTGTAACATAAAGCTTACGTGAGGAAAAGTCATTATGTGTGTTACCGCAAGTAGTAATGAGTAGGATAACCCTCAAACAAATATTATGTTAGGTTGTAAGTCATGTCATGTTTGTTGGGCGTGCCTGCCCGTGTATAGAGTATCGAGTTAGTGGAGAGAGAGAGAGAACGAGAAGGATGGTGTTGTGTGGTAGTAGAGTGATAGATTTTTTTTAGATTGCCCCCGGAGGGGGCTAGTTTATTGGGCACCCCCTTACATCCTGTGCAAGGTGAAACGCAGAAGCGTTTACAGCGCCCATCTGGGAAGCATGCAGAGTTCATGCTTGCTTTTATGATTCGTGCATTAAGGGCGTAAAAGCCTGAAGGGTCATGGGTTTTGTCAGCAAGTTACATAAAGTGACAGAATGATGAGTGTGTGGGGGTAAAAATTCCTTGTAAAATTTATCTGTTTATGGCAAAGTGTGGCAGGTCTCTAATAATGTCAAGTGCCAGGCCTGTCACTAGGAGGAGGGATATCTGGTCAGGAGGTGGGAGAGGTGTTGGTAACAGCTGGGGACCTGTAGGAGAATGTCATAGGGCAAGCGAGGATGTAGTGAGAGAGGGTGTGAGAGTCTGTTGACCACAAAGTTTACAAACAGTGCGGCCAGGCTCAGGGTTGCCAATGTACTAGGCGTGGCGAAGTACAGTGGGGGTGGAGGTACAGTAGGGGTGGAGGGAGGCACATAGACATTGACAATATTGAGGGACATACCTTTTTGTGTGATTGTGATGACGTTGAGTCGACATGCCGGTGGGGTACGGGTCGCCGGGGATGGTGTCCTCAGGTCCAATAGGTAGCCCTGGTGGAGACAGCACAGACACCGTAGCAGGCGCGGCTTGCGGTGAGTGGAGGGCAGGTTGAGGCACCACGTGTGGTGAAGATGAGGCAGGACTTCGCTCGGGGGCAGCAGGACACACCAGGGCAGGCCCAGTAGGTGCTATACCAGTAGTGAAGGCCGCCGGCGGTGGAGTAGGCCGTGAGCAGGGGGGGGGGCTCACAGGGGGACTACCAGGTGGAGTAGGCCGTGAGCAGGGGGTGGCTCACAGGGGGACTACTAGCTTGTGTCAAACCAGAAGAGAGGAGTGACTGGGTGGCAACAGAGGGCAAGAGTAGGTCGGAGATGGTGGTACAGAGTGTAGCGAAGAGTTTTTCAATACGGTTGGTAAATTCTTGGAAGAGGAATATGATCTGTGTCATGTCACTGGAGGGGATTTTTGGAGGCGCACCGGTGGGAGCACAAGGCCTGACAGCGTAAGAGTACAGACGGGGAGGAGGCCCAGTAGTGGTTGAGTTAGGAGACGGCCGGGACTGCTGTGTTGCAGCCAGGTGTGGCCAAGTTGGGGCAGGTGTTGCTTTAAAAGGCATTGCTGGGGACAGAGGGGACACAGAGAGGCTGCGGCCTGGTTGACTGGGGGAGGCGTTGTGGTAGACGCGGCCTTCGGGGAGGCTTTTCCCCTGGGACAGACGGGTGATTGGGGCATTGCCGTGAGTCAGCATTGTGCCGGCCGCCACAGTTACAACAGTGGGATCAGCTACATAGCCCACATCCCCCCTATTAAGGTGGTCTTTGATTTTCTGGGCACAGGCGGCGGAGTTATGGTTACGTGAACAGAGCGACATCTGGGACGATCATATCAGCAGTAGGCAGTGAAGGTGTGACCCCAATGAGAACAGAAAACACAAAATGCAGGCCCGGGATGATAGGATTCTGCAAAGAGTGGAGGGAGGAGTGGGTGGGCCTCCACAGTGGTTGGGCACTTCCTTCCCTTCCACTTGACAATGACAGCAGCTTGTGGAGTCTTCCCCCGGCAATGTCGACGTATACTGAGTATACTAGAATTAAAGCCACGCGCATCTTCGATGTCAGCTTGTAGGGGGAAACGTTTCACTAGGATGTGGCAACATTCATTAGCCTCTACTGGGAGGGGGGGGGGGGTGGGACCAGGACAACCCTGTCAAAGCTAACAGTACTAAATGTTTCATAGATCTCAGGAGTCTGACACCTGATAAAGTTCCGGTTCTTACCTTGTCGGAATTGCATATTGAGACCGTGCTGTCTGCAGTACTTCATCATCCAATTAAAGCGTTCCTCTACGGTTTTCAGTGAGTCCTTGGGGAAGTGTAGATTAAGCTTATGGTTGGCAGAGGGCAGGGTGATAGGGTCCGTGGCATTAGTGTTTCCACTCCGGCTAGTGTTTCCCATAGAAACATAACTGTCACTGTCATAATCACTGGGGTCTGACTCTTGAAGGGTGTTGGATTCAGTATGACCAGGCGTGTTGGCGATGGCATCCATATCAGAGATGTCTGCATCTGTGTCCATGAGAGAGCCTCTTTTGGGACGTTTATGTCGACCCCCCATGCTGGCAAAAACTTGCCGGCTGAGGGGACCTTTGTGGTACGATCGAGAAGTCAAGAGCACTTATGGGCACGTCTGTCCCCTTATGTGGTCACGCCATGACTGGTGTGGTAGTAGGGAGGAGTTGTTTGGGTATAAAACACCTGACGCAGCGAAATATATCAGCCCAGGCAGCGCCTGGGGCGAGGGGCAGTGACACTCAAGATCTTACCGTCTTAGGCTGAACACCCAACTCATTCGGTTTGAGACCTTAGACACGTAAGTTCGACCAATACTTAAGTTTACACAGGTAGACTGTGTCCATTGTATCTTTATCATTGTGACAACACTGGAAATATGACAAATTAAGTACTCACTATAGACGTTATGATTAGACTAATTACACAGCTAGGATAGCTATGTAGTGGATTAAACATTTATGTGTGATTACCTACGGATGATTGAATTGTATTCAACAGGTTTGACCAAATTATAATGTTCGAGTTCAACGTGACAGGTCTTATTGTCCATGTCATAGATTATTAGGAGATGATACGATACCTCAGATTATGGCCACACAGACACAGACCATGGCCACAAGTAATGTATGATACAATCGAGTTAATTTTTGTTGTTGTACATAGCCATGGAGGTTGAGGTATTGAAGAGTGTGTGTGTGTGTGTGTGTTGAGAACGACGATGGAGGCGTGAAGATCCAATTCTGTTAAGACAGCAACCTGTTCAACCTCCGCCGCCTCCAGGCAATAACAAAAAAAGGTTGACCTCCCACCTCCTGGAGCTCCAATATGCTGACGACTGCACGCTAGTGGCTCGCTCCCCAGAGGCTTTCCAACACAGTCTCCCAGTTGTCTCCGCAGTATATCAGGCCATTGGACTGCAAGTTAACATCGAAAATAACAACAACAATCCAGAGATAATTGACCAATACAGAGACGCAGACCCACCGTCTGCATGCCAAGTCAACGGAGACCCTGTCAAACAGTAGAAACAAGTGATCGCAGGCCCTTCGCGCCCTGTGAAAGTTTGAACGCTCGTGCTTGGCTAGCGCGCAACGGCCGTCCAGCTGACAGAGCACAGTGACAAAATGGTTAATTAATGCCTTCCAAAAGAAACCATCGACATGGGACCAAGTTTGTTCCACTGTACAATTTTTTTACGATTTTTCCACCAAGTTTGATGAGAAACGAGTGTGCCATTGCCCAGAACAGATGCACACACACACACACACACATACAAACACACACACGGCTATTCCTATAGTATATTAGACAAGTGATCGTGGGCACTTCGTGCCCTGTGATGAGTCCGGTGGTACAGTTTACCGAGATTGTTATAATCATGGTCCTGGTTGTTATAATCATGGTCCTGGTTGTTATAATCATGGTCGTGTTTGTTATAATCATGGTCGTGTTTGTTATAATCATGGTCGTGTTTGTTATAATCATGGTCGTAATTGTTATAATCATGGTCGTAATTGTTATAATCATGGTCGTAATTGTTATAATCATGGTCGTGGTTGTTATAATCATGGTCGTGGTTGTTATAATCATGGTCGTGGTTATAATCATGGTCGTGGTTGTTATGATCATGGTCGTGGTTGTTATAATCATGGTCGTGGTAATGGTCATAGTCGTGGTTGTTATAATCATGGTCTTGGTTATATAATCATGGCCTTGGTTATTATAACCATGGTCGTGGTTGTTATAATCATGGTCGTGGTTGTTATAATCATGGTCGTGGGTGATAAAATCATAGTCGTGGTTGTTATGATCATGGTCGTGATTGTTATACTCAAGGTCGTGGTTGTTATAATCATGGTCGTGGTTGTTATACTCAAGGTCGTGGTTGTTATAATCATGATCGTGCTTGTTATAATCATGGTCGTGGTTGTTATAATCATGGTCGTGGTTGTCATAATCATGGTCGTGTTTGTTATAAGCATGGTCGTGGTTGTTATAATCATGGTTTGGTGATATAATCATAGTCGTGGTTGTTATAATCATGGTCGTGATTGTTGTAATCATGGTCGTGGTTGTCATGATCATAGTCGTGGTTGTTATAATCATGGTCGTGGTTGTTATAATCATGGTCGTGGTTATGATCATGGTCGTGGTTGTTATAATCATGGTCGTGGTTATAATCATGGTCGTGGTTGTTATAATCATGGTCGTGCTTGTTATAATCATGGTCGTGGTTGTTATAATCATGGTCGTGGTTGTTATAATGAAGGTCGTGGTTGTTGTAATCATGGTCGTGGTTGTCATGATCATAGTCGTGGTTGTTATAATCATGGTCGTGGTTGTTATAATCATGGTCGTGGTTGTTATAATCATGGTCGTGGGTGATAAAATCATAGTCGTGGTTGTTATGATCATGGTTGTGGTTGTTATAATCATGGTTGTGGTTGTTATAATCATGGTCGTGGTTGTTATAATCATGGTCGTGGTTACAATCATGGTCATGGTTGTTATAATCATGGTCGTGGTTGCTATAATCATGGTCGTGGTTGTTATAATCATGGTAGTGGTTATGATCATAGTCATGGTTGTTATAATCATGGTCGTGGTTGTTATAATCATGGTTTTGGTTATAATCATGGTCGTGGTTGTTATAATCAGGGTTGTGGTTGTTATAATCATGGTTTGGTGATATAATCATAGTCGTGGTTGTTATAATCATGGTCGTGATTGTTATAATCATGGTCGTGGTTATAATCATGGTCGTGGTTGTTATAATCATGGTCGTGGTTGTTATAATCATGGTCGTGCTTGTTATAATCATGGTCGTGGTTGTTATAATCATGGTCGTGGTTGTTATAATCAAGGTCGTGGTTGTCATGATCATAGTCGTGGTTGTTATAACCATGGTCGTGGTTGTTATAATCATGGTCGTGGGTGATAAAATCATAGTCGTGGTTGTTATGATCATGGTTGTGGTTGTTATAATCATGGTCGTGGTTATAATCATGGTCATGGTTGTTATAATCATGGTTTGGTGATATAATCATAGTCGTGGTTGTTATAATCTTGGTCGTGATTGTTGTAATCATGGTCGCGGTTGTCATGATCATAGTCGTGGTTGTTATAATCATGGGAGTGGTTGTTATAATCATGGTCGTGGTTGTTATAATCATGGTCGTGGTTATGATCATGGTCGTGGTTGTTATAATCATGGTCGTGGTTATAATCATGGTCGTGGTTGTTATAATCATGGTCGTGGTTGTTATAATCATGGTCGTGCTTGTTATAATCATGGTCGTGGTTGTTATAATCATGGTCGTGATTGTTGTAATCATGGTCGCGGTTGTCATGATCATAGTCGTGGTTGTTATAATCATGGGAGTGGTTGTTATAATCATGGTCGTGGTTGTTATAATCATGGTCGTGGTTATGATCATGGTCGTGGTTGCTATAATCATGGTCGTGGTTGTTATAATCAAGGTCGTGGTTGTTGTAATCATGGTCGTGGTTGTCATGATCATAGTCGTGGTTGTTATAATCATGGTCGTGGTTGTTATAATCATGGTCGTGGGTGATAAAATCATAGTCGTGGTTGTTATGATCATGGTTGTGGTTGTTATAATCATGGTCGTGGTTGTTATAATCATGGTCGTGGTTATAATCATGGTCATGGTTGTTATAATCATGGTCGTGGTTGCCATAATCATGGTGGTGGTTGTTATAATCATGGTAGTGGTTATGATCATAGTCATGGTTGTTATAATCATGGTCGTGGTTGTTATAATCATGGTTTTGGTTATAATCATGGTCGTGGTTGTTATAATCACGGTTGTGGTTGTTATAATCATAGTCGTGGTTCTTATAATCATGGTCGTGGGTGATATAATCATAGTCGTGGTTGTTATAATCATGGTCCTGGTTGTTATAATCATAGTCGTGCTTGTTATAATCATAGTCGTGGTTGCTATAATCATGGTTGGGTGATATTATCATGGTCGTGGTTGTTATAATCATGGTCGTGGTTGTTATAATCATGGTCGTGGTTGTTATAATCATGGATTGGTGATATAATCATAGTCGTGGTTGTTATAATCATGGCCGTGGTTGTTATAATCATGGTCGTGGGTGATATAATCATAGTCGTGGTTGTTATAATCATGGTCGTGGTTGTTATAATCATGGTCGTGGTTGTTATAATCATGGTCGTGGTTTTAATCATGTTCGTGGATGTTATGATCATGGTCGTCGTTGTTATAATCATGGTCGTGGTTGTTATAATCATGGTCGTAATTGTTATAATCATGGTCGAGGTTATAATCATGGTCGTGGTTGTTATAATCATGGTCGTGGTTGTTATAATCATGGTCGTGGTTATAATCATGGTCGTGGTTGTTATAATTATGGTCTTAATTGTTATAATCATGGTCGTAATTGTTATAATCATGGTCGAGGTTATAATCATGGTCGTGGTTGTTATAATCATGGTTGTGGCTGTTATAATCATGGTCGTGGTTACAATCATGGTCGTGGTTGTTATGATCATGGTCGTGGTTGTTATAATCATGGTCGTGGTTATGATCATGGTCGTGGTTGTTATAATCATGGTCGAGGTTATAATCATGGTCGTGGTTGTTATAATCATGGTTGTGGTTGTTATAATCATGGTCGTGGTTGTTGTAATCATGGTCGTGGGTGATAGAATCATAGTCGTGGTTGTTATGATCATGGTCGTGCTTGTTATACTCATGGTCGTGGTTGTTATAATCATGGTGGTGGTTGTTATAATCATGGTCGTGCTTGTTATAATCATGGTCGTGGTTGTTATAATCATGGTCGTACTTGTTATAATCATGGTCGTGGTTGTTATAATCATGGTTTGGTGATATAATCATAGTCGTGGTTGTTATAATCATGGTCGTGATTGTTGTAATCATGGTCGTGGTTGTCATGATCATAGTCGTGGTTGTTATAATCATGGGCGTGGTTGTTATAATCATGGTCGTGGTTGTTATAATCATGGTCGTGGTTATGATCATGGTCGTGGTTGTTATATTCATGGTCGTGGTTATAATCATGGTCGTGGTTGTTATAATCATGGTCGTGGTTATGATCATAGTCGTGGTTCGTATAATCATGGTCTTGGTTGTTATAATCATGTTCTTGATTATTATAACCATGGTAGTGTTTGTTATAATCATGGTTGTTATAATCATGGTCGTGGTTATGATCATAGTCGTGGTTCGTATAATCATGGTCGTGGTTGTTATAATCATGGTCGTGGGTGATAAAATCATAGTCGTGTTTGTTATGATCATGGTCGTGGTTGTTACAATCATGGTCGTGGTTGTTATAATCATGGTCGTGGTTATAATCATGGTCATGGTTGTTATAATCATGGTCGTGGTTGCTATAATCATGGTGGTGGTTGTTATAATCATGGTAGTGGTTATGATCATAGTCATGGTTTTTATAATCATGGTTTTGGTTATAATCATGGTCCTTGTTGTTATAATCAGGGTTGTGGTTGTTGTAATCATAGTCGTGGTTCTTATAATCATGGTCGTGGGTGATATAATCATAGTCGTGGTTGTTATAATCATGGTCCTGGTTGTTATAATCATGGTCGTGGTTGTTATAATCATGGTCGTGGTTTTAATCATGTTCGTGGTTGTTATGATCATGGTCCTGGTTGTTATAATCATGGACGTGCTTGCTATAATCATGGACGTGCTTGTTATAATCATAGTCGTGGTTGCTATAATCATGGTTGGGTGATATTATCATGGTCGTGGTTGTTATAATCATGGTCGTGGTTGTTACAATCATGCTTGTGGTTGTTATAATCATGGTCGTGGTTATGATCATAGTCGTAGTTCTTATAATCATGGGCGTGGTTGTTATAATCATGGTCGTGGTTGATATAATCATGCTTGTGGTTGTTATAATCATGGTCGTGGTTATGATCATAGTCGTAGTTCTTATAATCATGGGCGTGGTTGTTATAATCATGGTCGTGGTTGATATAATCATGGTCTTGGTTGTTATAATCATGGTCGTGGTTGTTATAATCATTGTCATGGTGGTTATAATCATGGTCGTGGTTATGATCATAGTCGTGGTTGTTATAATCTTGGTCTTGGTTGTTATAATCATGGTCGTGGTTGTTATAATCATGGTCGTGGTTGTTATAATCATGGTCGTGGTTGTTATAATCATTTTTGTAGTTATAATCATGGTCGTGGTTGTTATAATCATGGTCATGATTGTTATAATCATGGTCATGGTTGTTATAATCATGGTCGTGGTTATGATTATTGTCGTGGTTGTTATAATCATGGTCTTGGTTGTTATAATCATGATCTTGGTTGTTATAACCATGGTCGTGGTTGTTATAATCATGGTCGAGGGTGATAAAATCATAGTCGTGGTTGTTGTGATCATGGTCGTGCTTGTTATAATCATGGTCGTGGTTGTTATAATCATGGTCGTGGTTGTTATAATCATGGTCGTGCTTGTTATAATCCTGGTCGTGCTTGTTATAATCATGGTCTTGGTTGTTATAATCATGGTCGTGGTTGTTATAATCATGGTCGTGGTTGTTATAATCATGGTTTGGTGATATAATCATAGTCGTGGTTGTTATAATCATGGTCGTGATTGTTATAATCATGGGCGTGGTTGTTATAATCATGGTCGTGGTTGTTATAATCATGGTCGTGGTCGTGATACTTACAGTATCTAATATACTAAAAGAAGAAATATAATAAAGGTTAGAATAATTAGTTAAAGAAATATTCGCCATAAGGAGAAGTTAAAATCATAAAAAAAATATTATGAATCACCGATGATCATTCCGAGATAATTTATATTATGAAGAGAAGTGACCTTGATTCTGGTTAGATTAGTCACCATCTGCTTAAGTCATCACCTGTGTTAAGTCATCATAGTCATCATCTACGTTAGTCAGTTTTAGGCCCATCTCACATGACTGACAGACCATTGATGTTCTTTCCGCGCGAGGGTGTTGAGTCTTATTATTTACGCTGGTGGATGTAAGACCTCCTACCCTCACTGACGCAGCTATGGTCAATTTGGTGTTATTCTTGTTTGTAAATGCCTTTTAATCTGTCTCAAGTCTATCCGTCCTGTTTATTGCCATCCTAACTGTCTGTTCATCTGCGTGGTGTTTGAATGTAAGCCCGTCTCTACTCTGCGTCGTCAAATCTGTCTGTCTTATCCGTAGTTGTCGGCGTGTGTCTGCCTGTTTGTCTAATGTGAACCAGTCAGTCAGCTGTCTGTCTGTCATGTTAGTTGCCATATAGTCTATTTGTGCATGTATGAATCTGTCTATTTTTGTCAACCTCCTGTCTGTTTCACTGTCTATATTCACCCTGTGTCAGTTGTAGTCATCTTCTCCATGCATTCCTGTTATTATCTTTTTATCTCTTCTCCTTTTCCGTGAGCCACAGGAATAAGTATACACTGTAGCTGTAAGGTCGTCTGGTAACGTTGAAACTGCGCATCCAGGTGCATGATGAAACTCAGCTCCCCCACCTGTTATCTCTCACTATTTTCTGTTTCCCCTTCTTTATTTATTCTTCTATTTACTCATCTTCCTTCCTTTACTAATCCCAACAACATTAAAAAAAAGTAGGCTCAGAAAAGAAGTGGGGGTGGGGGGGGGAAGAGGAGGGAGCCGTACGATAACTGCAATCGTGGGCTGACAGCGTAAGCGAATGGGGGTGCGCCAAGTCCGCAAATAAAATGGTTATGTAATGGCGTCCTAAGGAAACCATCTATTTGGGACCAGGTTTGTTCCACTCTACGAATTTTTTGCGATTTTTCCACCAAGTTTGATGAAAAACGATTGTGCTGTTTCGGCTGCCCAGAGCAGACACACACACACGCCTAATCCTATAGTATATTTGATGAGTGTAAGGGTGGAAACGATCTTCCTGCTCGTTGCCGCTGCTATCACTCTCGTTTGCTGGTGCGACCAACACTTGGGGGGGGGGGGGGGTTGGACAGAGGTGAGAACGGCAGCGGCTACCTGTGTCACCAGCAGATTCACTCCAGCCGCCATACAGTCACTATCTAGCTACCCCGCTGTTCGTCAAATTCTGGCTGTGATCTCATCAAGGCTCGGGACTCGTGGGCTGTGTCCCCAGACCTTCACCTATCGACTGTCAATTCTCTGGTCATCTACCACTACGGCATACCATGACCTTCAGTCAGTTCATCTCCTCCGTCTGTGCCCCTGTGTTCTCCTGCCATTTCAAGACATCGGCCGCTGTCCCTCGAGTGTGGAGTTGAATGGGGAGTTGAATGGACCCTTCCCTACCCTGAGTGTGGATCACCGTGGTATCCGGTAAATTTCTCGAAATCAATTGCTCGACATTAAATTGCTCGAAATCAATTGCGCGAAAAATAATATCTCGAACGATCAATTGCTCGAAAGGCAGATTGCTGGAAAATAGTGGTTTAATGAAGAATATCCAAATATAAGATAAAAAAATACAACTTTATTATTGTTAAAATTAAGAACGGGTTAGGTTAGGTTGGGTTAGGTTAGGTTAGACGGCGCAGTGCTCAACTGACGTGATGCTTCGAGCTTCGAACTGCTACAGTATTCAACCGTTAAATAATTGATTTCGAGCAGTTTACTGTCGAGTTCGAGAAATTATTTCGAGCAATTTACTGTCGAGCAATTGATAGTTCGAGAAATTATTTTTCGAGCAATTGATTTAGAGCAATTTACTGTCGAGCAATTAATTTCGAGAAATTTACCTAGATTCGATCACTGTGTTCCAGAACCTTCCCCCAGGGCCACTGCCGTAGTGTTCTTTTGATTCTTTTGCTGTTAATTCCTTTAATTGCTGACTCCCTGTCATTGTTTGATTCTATCAGTTGTCGACCCCCAGTAATTGTTTGATTCCATTAATTGTTTGACTCCATTAACTGTTGACTGCATTAATTGTTTAACTCCCGTAATTGTTACTTGATGTTTGTTGAGTGGTGTCAGAGTTTTGTGTTATATTTTTTATAGTTAAGAGATGTCAATCTCAAACGGTTGTTTGTTATTCCTCAGAAAATCATGGTCCTTGACATTCCTTTATTAAGATCCTGATTAGTCTGGTAAGGGATTTCTATCCCTAAGTCCCAGGCCTTTACAATGAGTGTTTCCCACCGAACAGAATATGAAGGTCACTTGCATCCTAAACACAGTTATTGATTTGATATCCCCCCTGTTCTTAGTATTAATACCCCTCTTGCTAGATTAGTATAAAAGAAACCAATAATTACTTTTCTGGGCCCAGAACTTATGTCCTTCACTACGGTCGAGGATAAATTAGCCGCACAAGCGGTTCACTTAAGTTCTGATTACTTTAAATTCTTTTCCCACGGTTTTACTAGTTCATGTATATATATATGTTGGGCTCGGAAAACGAAAAGCGACCACAACGCGTTCTGGTCGTTTTCAAAATAACCAGAAAGCAAAATTTTGCGTTTGGATTTTACCCTAACGTAACATAACCCAATCCAAACTAACTTAACCTAACCTAACCAATAGCAAAATCTCGCTTCTGGTTATTTTCCTATCAACCACAACGCGTTGTGGTCGCCTTTCGTTTTCTGAGCCGAACATACGAGTATATATACATGAACTAGTAAAACTGTGGGAAAAGAAAACTAAAATATTGCTTAAGCGCTTCCATGTATTTAACACGTCTTCAGAAGCGACATGTTGTCTCTGTCACAGGTATGACAAGCACTCTTAGAATTACACTTACGACATTGAATAGCAAGTGTTGGCAGGGACGTTCCGTGTGGTAGCCTGGAGTAGGTTCTCAAACGAACTGCTGATACTAGAGTTCACCTGTCCTACACGAACACACCCAGCACAGGCAAGAACAGGAGATAAAGTGGTCTTCAGGAACTTAAGGACTAATATAAGGTCGTATGTGATATTTAACGTTTACAGTTTTAACTCTTTATACTGACTCAAATGCTGTTGTCTGAGACCCGGCGCATATGTACCCAGTATTCAGCAATAAACTTTTTTTAATCTTCATTATTATTATCATTATCGTTATTATTATTACAGCCTGGAATACCCCATCACTCCTACACAACCGCGTATCTTTCCCCAGATTTCACGGCTCCTCGCACCTTCCAGTTGCATGTACAGCCCACTAAGCTATTCGAAACACGGTGGCCGCCCTGCAACTCCTGGCCACGGGTGAACTGCTTGCTGCGTAAAGTTTTAACTCGCTTTGTTCTCCTCGGTGGAGATGAAGATTACCTAGATTACCTGATATTAATGCTTGGTGCTTCAGACTGCAGTTCAGGGCGGAGGATATCAGTTGTCACTCGTAAGTTTGTAACGCCTTGGTAATGAGTGAGGTACTAGACTTCCTGTTGAGAAACCTTTTACTGCAGGC
The DNA here is from genome assembly GCA_958450375.1 of Homarus gammarus. Classification (NCBI taxonomy): domain Eukaryota; kingdom Metazoa; phylum Arthropoda; class Malacostraca; order Decapoda; family Nephropidae; genus Homarus; species Homarus gammarus. The sequence goes on from CAUDMG010000852.1 coordinate 204,622, forward strand.
GTTTGGGTAAACAGGAGGTGTGGAGTTGAACAAGAGGTGTGGGGTTGAACAGGAGGTGTGGGGTTGAACAAGAGGTGTGGGGTAAATAGGAGGTGTGAGGTTGAACAAGAGGTGAGGGGTTGAACAAGAGGTGAGGGTTTGAACTCGGAGGTGTGGGGTTGAACAGGAGGTGTGGGGTTGAACAGGAGGTGTGGGGTTGAACAAGAGGTGTGGGGTAAATAGGAGGTGTGGGGTTGAACAGGAGGCGTGAGGTTGAACAGGAGGTGTGAGGTTGAACAGGAGGTGTGAGGTTGAACAGGTGTGGGGTTGAACAGGAGGTGTGGGGTTGAACAAGAGGTGAGGGGTTGAACAGGAGGTGTAGGGTTGAACAGGAGGTGTAGGGTTGAATAGGAGGTGTGGGGTTGAACAGGAGGTGTGAGGTTGAACAAGAGGTGTGGGGTAAATAGGTGTGGGGTAAATAGGTGTGAGGTTGAACAGGAGGTGTGAGGTTGAACAGGAGGTGTGAGGTTGAACAGGAGGTGAGGGGTTGAACAGGAGGTGTGGGGTTGAATAAGAGGTGTGGGTTTGAACAGGAGGTATGGGGTTGAACAGGAGGTGTGAGATTGAACAGGAGGTGTGGGGTTGAACAGGATTTATGGGGTTGAACAGGAGGTGTGGGGTTGAATAGGTGTGGGGTTGAACAGGAAGTATGGGGTTGAACAAGAGGTGAGGGGTTGAACAGGAGGTGTGGGGTTGAATAAGAGGTGTGGGTTTGAGCAGGAGGTATGGGGTTAAACAGGGTGGTGTGGAGTTGAACAAGAGGTGTTGGGTTGAACTTGTGTCGGAGTCAGAAAACGGGTTATGTTATGTTATGTTATGTTATGTTTTGTGTCCTCTGGCAGTATATGTTGAACCAGAGTGTGGGGCAATAAGCTTTGAGCTAGAAACATACATGATTTATTCTGTCTGTCATTGTTCTTATGTTAGATTGTTAAGTGTTGTAACGATGCCACGCCCTAACACGGTTTATGATGAGGGTCACAGACAGTCCTCACAGGGCCATAGACAATCCTCACGGGGCCGTAGACAATCCTCACGGCACCACAGACAATCCTCACGGGGGTATAGACAATCCTCACGGGGCCGTAGACAATCCTCACGGCACTACAGACAATCCTCACGGCACTACAGACAATCCTCACGGGGGTATAGACAATCCTCACGGAGCCATAGACAATCCTCACGGAGCCATAGACAATCCTCACGGGGCCATAGACAATCCTCACGGGGCCATAGACAATCCTCACGGGGCCATAGACAATCCTCACGGCACCAGAGACAATTCTCATGGCCTCACAGATAATCCTCACGGCACCACAGACAACCCTCACAGCATAGCTAAAAGGACAAAAGGATGCTGTCATAAAGCTAAAATTTACAGTTAATAGAGGATGTTTCTCTGCACGAGTTTTACCTTCCTCCTCTCCAACACACACGGGAGAGGTGCCAAGGTCACTACGGCATCAACTCCTGGCGATAATGTGAAGACGGTCATTTGTGCACCAATCGACAAATATAAATCCAAAATAACTATGGAAATAAAATATAATGGATAATATCAGTAGCTTGTATTTCTATCTTTCCTTGATATAACGCGGTACTACTATCAGCGATTACCCAAGTTGGATTATTTATTATTTATTTTTATTTATGTATTTGCCGTTCACATTTTAAACACAATTAATAAATCTAATTGTTATTCATGGATTCATATTTTTCTTGGGTTACTTATTTTTTTTTTAAGTTATCGTCTCGCTAATGTGTTGTTTACACATATTCTCTAGATCATTTAGGGTGTGTTGGTGTGTCAGCGCCGGACACAGTGGAGGGACAGCCGCTGGCATCACGACCACTCAATGTGTCTACGGTATTGTTTCATGCTGGGACACTCGTCAGAGTTTTCTCTTTTTCAAATACCTTCTGCCTAGTGGACACAATCAATCTTTGTTTACTCAGAGTTTGTGTTCAGTAAATCTCAGATAATCCAGGAGTGATGTAGATTTAGTTGCTGTAGCCTTTCCCAAATTCAATAACAATTAACACAGAAGAACAAGATGGGCCACAGACAATCACTAAGAGTACTCGCAGGGTTACAGGTAGCCACTATAGGACCTCACTAAACCAGTTGTAATTCTTACGGGTACAATTATGTGTGGCCACAGACAGTACCTATGAGGTCAGGGATAGCCCTCATAAGGATATAGATAATCCCTACCAGGTCACACACAGCCCTCTTGTGACCACAAACAATTCTCGCATGGTTAAGAAATGTTGAATTAATGAGTCAACACCAGCCGCATTTATAAATAAATATACCCATCAACTTACTCTATAACACACACAAAAATAAAGCCCAGATAATTCCTGCAGCTTTGAATAAATAAAAACTTGTAAATGCGACACAAAATTATGTATCTCCACATTTCTCACCATATAGTGTAGCAGTCTAACAAGGATTAGTTAAACCAAAGTTAGTCTGCCAGTTCCAGTGCGAGGTAAAATTCAACTATTTCCTAAATTTACAATCACCAGTTGGATCCCGTCATGACCAGACATGGCTTAGGGCCGTTGTTGTCAATCCTTGACAGACTGACAGGAAGGAGGGAGGGAAGTAAATGGTGGAAAGAGGGAGAGAAAGGCTAGTGGAATTACGCACAGACAGGCAAAGAGAGAGAGACAATGTAGTGCTGGTAGTTCTCCCTATTACTGATTGGATAAATGCATGTCACAGTAGAAGTGTTCTTGTCGTACTGCTGAAAAGAATATTAATAATATAGTGTTGAAATCTAGCTGTAGATCAGTTTGTATTGGAGGTCCCGAGCAGCATCACTCTAGGAGGAGAGTTTATGTGGTCACTGCTCGTCCCTCACACCTGTACAATATCTCGTTTTTTCTCTCTAACTTGCTTTGGCGATTCCCTTGTGCAGGCAAACAGACCCTTCTTTATACATATTACTGCATTATTCTTTCACGCCTTTTCTCTCGAAACTGCAGAGTTACCGTAATCAAGAGCGGGCGCACACACACAGACACACAGACACACGCACGCACCTACTACTACTACTACTACTACTTTGCTGGCACTCGGAATCGAGTATGATGATCATCCAGCTATGATACAATGGTATGAGTTATTAAGGATGTCACCTACGTTGGTGAGTTCTGTGGTGACTAAAGAGGCCGATACGGAACTGGCACGTTCGTTCACAGATGTTGCACATGTGGATGGCTTCATCCAGTGAGGGAGGGGCGGCGGCAGCGTCTTTCCGGCGTTGGCGCTTGTCTGCCTCGGTTTGCAGTCGGCCTAACTCGAAAGTATTGACTCCTTCTCGTGTGGTGCTCCTCAAAGCGTTGTGGTGTGGAGTAATCGTCTCCCAGGTGAGGGGGTCGATTTGGCACTTTTTCAGGTTTGTCTTAAAACTATCCTTATACCTTTTCAATTGCCCGCCAGCGTTACGTTTACTATTCGTTAGGTGACTGTAAAGTGGCTGCTTTGGCAGTCAACTGTAGTCCATGCGGATAACATGGCCAGTCTAGCGTAGTTTGTTCATGGATAATGGTAGCCTCGATGCTACTACAGTTGGTGTCAGCAAGAATACTGGCATTTGTTCTCTTGTCTTTCCAGTGTGGGGAGGGCCACTGCTCGATATACATGGAACTTTGTAGATAATTTCAGCTCTCTATAACTGAAGACACGGTTTCGGAGTCTGCCAAAGGCTTGAGAAGCATATCTGATCCGATGCTGAATCTCTTCATCGGTGTCCGCCGTGGTGGACAGGTTGGGAGCCGAGATACCGAAAGTGGGTAACATTAGAGAGGGTAGTACCGTTAAGCTGGATGGATGGTGGAGGTGTGTCTGAATCAGGGGCAGGCTGAAAGAGAATGTGAGTCTTATTTACATTCACCTCAAGGCCGAAGTGTGCATACACATCTGCGTAGGTGTTCAGGATGTCCTGTAGGTCGCGTTCAGTGTGAACGACAAGGGTGAGGTCGTCTGCATACTGAAGTTCAGTAATGGAAGCTGCCGACATCTTTGTTCCTGCCTGGAGTCGTCTGACCCTTCATCCGGCATTCGATGTCCACCCCGCCGGCTAAATTGGCACTGGCACAAGTCAGAAAGGCAGCCAAGAAAATGGAAAAGAGAGTTGGTGCCATTACACACCCTTGTTTATGATCCATTTGGATGGGGAAGAACTCAGACTGGGTGCCATTGTGCAGGACACTGCCGTTCATGATATCGTGGAGCTGCCTCACAATGGCGATGAATTTTGGTGGGCAACCAAAACGGCCGAGGATCCACCAGATTGCTTCCCTGTTGACCGAGTCGAAGGCCTTGGTTAGGTCGGTGAAAGACATGTACAGGTCACGACGCTGTTCTCTGGGGGGGGGGGGAAGTTTTCCGCCTCAGGAAGAAGTCTGATTAGGAGGACTCGGGCAATAATCTTGCCAGCTACGGACAGCAGCGAGATCCCGCGGTAGTTGTCACAGTCTCGCCAGACTTCCCTGTTCTTATAAATATTGACGATGGAGGCGTCTTTAAGACCTTGGGGGATTTCTTCCTTTTCCCACATATCCTCCAGGAGAGAGTGGAGACAGCTAGTACGCACAGGTCCTCCTGATTTATACACCTCGGCTGGGATTCCATCAGGCCCCGAGGCTTTGTTATTTTTCATTTGGATGCTGAGGAACTTGCTGGGTAGTGAGGACATCCACATCTGTGTTTCGATTGAGCAGTGAATGGTAGTGCTCTTTCCAGCACTGAAGGATGCCTTCATCGTCTTTAATTAGGGAGTTACCGTCGGATGAGCAGAGGAGGGCTGCACCAAGAGTGATTGGCTGTAAAATGTTTTAGTAGAATTGACAAATTTTTGCATATTGTGCTGGCTTGTAAATAGTTGTGTTTCACATGCTTAATTTTTAAACAAGTTGTTCTTTAGATTGTGAAGTTCATGCTCGGCAGCTACTTTCTTCTTGTAGAAGGTATCAGCTTTGGTCCGAGACTGAGGATTGTTCTGCCAGTCCGTTAAAGAAGCACGTTTATCATCAATGAATACATTGATTGCCGGGTCATTTTCATCAAACCAGTCCTGGTGTATTCTTTCGATCTGGCCGAGGGTTTATCAGCTCACGTTCGAGTTGCTCTCTGAAAGCATTTACTACCTCTGGATCCTCAAGATGCTTAGTGTTAAAACTTCTTCTGGTGGCAGGCTGCCCACGCCATTTTGGGGTGACGTGAAGTGATAGTTTGATTCTGACGAACTGATGATTAGTGTTGCAGTGGTCTGAGCCACGCATGGCTCGGGTGATGAGGACAACTCGGTGATCATTTTCTCTGACAATGATGTAGTCAATGAGATGGTAGTGTTTGGATCGTGGGTGTTACCACGAATCCTTGAAGTTGTTGGCCTGCCTAAAGAAGGTATTGGTGATAGTGAGGTTGTGTGCAGCTCACATGCTGAGGAGGAGTCGACCGTTAAGATTACAATTGCCGAGTCCATTTTTCCCTATGGTTCCCTGCCAAATGTCAGCATCTCTGCCAACTCTGGCATTGAAGTCACCAAGGAGCACAGCCTTATTTTCTCTGGGGATAGAGGTTAGCACTCTGTCGAGATTGGTGTAAAAGGCCTCCTTGATGTCATCCTCTGCATCCAGTATTGGGGTGTAGGCACTGATGAAAAATGCATGACGTGAGTGATTCATTGGGACTTCGAGCGGCGCTCGTAGATCCCAATAGATATTTCAGATAGCCTGTGTAGGATGCATGGCCGGATGATAAAGTCAACTCCATAAATGTGGTTTCTCTCCGCAGTAGGCTTACCTTTCTAGAAGAAGGTGTAGCCAGTCTCCCATTCTGTGAGTTGACCCTCGTCTGGGAGCCAGGACTTACTAATGGCTGATATGTCGATGCTATACCTAGCCAGCTCTTTTGCCACAAGGGTGGTTTTTCTCTCAGGATGCTGCTTATATGTGAAAGTATCCAGAAGGGTCCTGACAATCCATGCAGCAACCATAAGAGGTAGTATAGTTTTTTTTTTGTTTGGATCTGTGATTATGATTGTGTTTTCGACCGCATAAGGATGACCTTACTGGGTGCGGTTTCCTAGTCAGGTTGTTTTTAGGCAGACAATGTTTAGGGCCCCTTTTCTAGCCCCCCTCACCATGTGGGGTGAGCAAAGTGGCTCTTCGAAAGTGCTGCTCAGTCGCACAGACAGGAACGGATTGCACTGCTGCCTTGATCCCAGTGCATAAACGACCATCTTATCTATGCCGCCGATGCGCAGAGTTGTGACTAGAGACTCCTGGCAGTCATCTGTGCCTGTGCCCGTCACCATAGGACTTTTGGGGGTATAGTGGATTTGATAATGACTGAAGGTATGATGAACTTGATTATGGCTGTTCATGAGTTTATTTATGTGGAGAGGCAGGGGTTCAGGCTGAAACCCGACATTTTGGCTCTCCCTTTTCCTGATCCAGTGTTGCAAGTGTTTTAATGACTTGGGAGAGTTACAATGGACTGCCGATAGCACAGTTTGTTGTGCTTCGACTTAGTAGCCTGTCCATCATGCATTGCCTTCGTCCGCCAGTGAAGTCATTGGTTTCCCTTGGTGGTCACCTCTTTCTCCTATACTGCCGTTGGGGTCTTCTTCGAGCTCTATAAGCATGTCTGCCTGATGCGGGGCTCCACCTCATATTTTTCGTTCGGGGTTTACTCCCGTAGCCTTATACCTACCGAGGTTAATCGGCAAGGCAGGGGGGCAATGGTTGGTAGGCGCCAGGACATGTCGACATGCCAGTGGGCCTATCCACATTCCCTCTAGGCTCCACTGCTACTTCGAGATCCCCTGCTGGTCTAGCCTGGGCTCACGAGGTACCCAGTTGCAGTGTGTTGCCACAAGGAGATACAGCAGGAGTCTTGATGGTGAAGAGGCTGTGTACTGGCAGGGGAAGACTTATGCAAGTTGCTTCCCTGTCCACCACAAGGGCTAGCCAGCGGTGGTAGCTGAAAGCGAGTGGAAGCAAGCAGTGCCTGCTCCTTGACACTAACATAATGCTGCCACCCTAGATGCATTACTCCACCGTATGTACACACACACACGGTTTTCTCTTCTTACTGCTCTCCTACGTCATTTCCTTAGCTAATAAATTTGACGAACTGGCAACCACAGTCCTGAAACGTGCATTATAAGGGGTTTATATTCTAGTGACGGATGATATCTAGTCCAATGATTGTTGGAACCGTGTTGTTCAGTGTTGGGTTTGTTCTCTGTATCTGAAGCAGGTGTTGCTCATGGGTAATTCGAACCGAGTCATAGTGCGGGGTGTAACCGTATGGCTGGTCACTTGGCTTCCTTCCTCCGATCTAGTTGGTCACCTGTTACCTTTAAGCATTCCTTATTATTTATTATAATTTTTGGTTTATGGTTTCTATGGTGTTATTTGCGTTTTAAGGGTGCCTTGTGTAATCTGTTTGTTAATTACTATGTATTGTAAATACATCTTAGTGTGTATAAATTGTGCAAATATAATAGCATGTTGACGGTTACTACTAAAATAATTAGACAGTATTCTAAATATACTTTATTGTTGCATCTTTTTATTCATGGTTCACGTTGGTGTGAATTGCTGCACTCCAAGCCTTGTATGTTAGCACGCCAGCTAGGACACTGTCAGTCCTAGGCTCTGTGCTGTTCCTCCCTGGTTCATTATCAAGTACCTGTGCCCGTTAGGAGGATACGTGCTCTCCTGTGAAGTTGTTGAGGAGAAGACGCCTATTTACCAACTGTGCCGTGTTGATATACAAGACCCCACGCTTGACATCTAATGTTTACACTCCCGACAGTTGTTTTGACCGGCAGTCCGGCACTTTCCTGTGTTTATGTTGCCCTGTACTGTCTTCATGCCGATTAATTATCAATTCAAATACTTGTAAATAGACATCTTTTGTTAACATCTAAATTATCGACATTATTCAACATTAATTTAAAATTTTGTGATGATGTTTGATGAGGTAAAGACGTGTGGGTGCTACGTGGATGTGGCATTTTGAAGTTTGAGGCCTGTTTACACCATTAATGGTTGTGCGATTGTTAATCATTTATTTGGCAGAATATTTCGAGATTATGATGCATCCCATAAACAGGTCAATGATGCCATGAGTACAGTATATGATGAATGTTTGAGGTAATTTTTGGTTTTTATAAATCATCGTATCAGAGGCGTTATATCTGACCTGATTGGAAGGAAATATTGGAACCCTTCATAATTAACATAATGTAGTAACACTTGAATTCAAATTTCCTTGATATATCTGGTCCTGAACATTTACTTGATCCTTCCTGTGAGTGTCACGGGTGGAGGCAGGTTCCTCTCGGTGGTCACTCTGATGGTAGATGCTTGTTTGACGGAGATACGTTTCTGGAAAATACCAGCAATACTGTTGTGTTCATGGGAGAGTTTTAAACAACAACAACTTGAGACAATACCAGGGTCTTAGGCAGCATACACACATACATGTATTCAAATATCGACATCTTCAATTGGTAAGCTATGGTTTGGATGTACAGTACTTGATCATTAACACCAACAAGTACGTAACACATAATGGAAAATATTGTGATGTAAAAAAGTTAATGATGTAGTGTTAATGCAATATATACACCGGGATTACCTAATAGCGGTGCGTGTACAAGACTCAGTTAAGGTGCACTCTAAAATGTGCCAATAAGTGGGTTAAGGTCTGGTGCACTGAACGCAGTAGTACTGGAGTGTTACTATATCCTTTCCTGTGTTATGATGTTAGGTATTAGTTTGTTGGTGTGTGTATGAGTTAGTTATAATATCAACTTTAAATGTTGTTTATAGAAATTATGAAACATGTGCTTTTGTTTACAACGAGGTTTCCTTCATATATTAACGTGCTTGTTGTGCTATAAATAATGCCAGAACCTGAATCTATGTTAGATCCGTATATAAGGAACGAGACCATTAACACTGAGTACAGTCTGGCGTATCACAGCCCCAGACCCAAGGCAGTCCTCTCCCAGGCCTGGTGTGTTATAGCCCCAGACCTGAGACACTCCTCTCCGAGTCTTGGTGTGTCACAGCCCCAGACCTGAGACAGTCCTCTCCCAGTCTTGGTGTGTCACAGCCCCAGACCTGAGACACTCCTCTCCCAGTCTTGGTGTGTCATAGCCCCAGACCTGAGACAGCCCCCTCCCAGGATTGGTATATCATAGCCCCATACCTGAGACAGCCCCCTCCCAGGCCTGGTATATCATAGCTCCAGACCTGAGTCAGTCCTCTCCCAGTCTTGGTGTGTCACAGCCCCAGACCTGAGACACTCCTCTCCCAGTCTTGGTGTGTCATAGCCCCAGACCTGAGACAGCCCCCTCCCAGGATTGGTATATCATAGCCCCAGACCTGAGACAGTCCCCTCCCAGGCCTGGTATATCATAGCCCCAGACCTGAGACACACCTCTCCCAGTCTTGGTGTGTCATAGCCCCAGGCCTGGTATATTATAGCCCCAGACCTGAGACAGCCCCCTCCCAGACCTAGCGTGTCACTATTCCCATATGAAATGCCGATATCCTTAAAAACTCTCCGCCATATTATACACGCTTGGCCGCCCCTTCACAATCAAACAATATCGAATTTCTGCTGCCGTCACATTCTCGAGACAAGGTAGTCGTTGAATGTGGCCAGAACCAGTACAATACTTGGCTTCATCTCTTCTCCTTATTAGTTAGCTGTGCAAAGTTCTGTGGGATTCGTAATAAGTAACAGGATCACCCTCACTTTAACTTATCTCACCATCACTGTTACAGTCTTCCTGTACCTTCTTCATCTATCACCTAACGTACACACTACCACTCGCATCACTCATAATTCCGTTTTCATAATCTCTTCTTGATCAACACTTACAGTGTACGTTCTTTCATTTGAAAATGGCAAAATATAATTCATTTTAGTGTCCATCGATCATGTCTCCTACTATCCAACTTTCTCAATGTGTGGATCAAAGGAAAGAGAAACTTCAGAAAAGAGAAGAAATGGTGCTGAACGGTAGTGTAAGACAAAATATAGTGAAGTGATAAATATTCTTTATTTCGATTAGTCATATGAACTTTTTTGTGAAAAATAGACGTATAGAATTATTACTGCATCATTATTTCACGAATATAATAATTGATAAATCACTACACATGCAATAAAAATAAGCATCAGATGTACAGTACAGTATATTTACTCAGGTATATCACCTCAAAACACTAGCGTAGCTAGGGGAGGGGCGGTCCGCCCCGGGCGGCACTTTTGGGGGGCGGCACTTTTGGGTCTGCTCATCACCCATATCTGCAGCTACTGGAGACGTTAATCCATCCCTTTGTATCGGCGGCAAGTTAATCCTCTTTACTGCTTTTCTTGCAAACTGTTTTCAGACAGAAGTAACTCAAAATTTAATTCTGAGGATGGATTCAACATATGGTGGAAACTGAATCCTTGAATATCCGAGCACGAATCCAGTGCATCTCACGTTCGGAATTTCACACAATGGAAGGAGTTGGAAATTAGGATTGCTCGTGGAGCAACAATTGATAAAAAAGAACAAGAAATTGTTGAAAGCCAAGTGAAAAAGTGGAAGGAAATCCTTTCAAGATTGCTTGATATTATTAGATTCCTAGCTAAACAGAATTTGGCTTTACGAGGCCACCGAGAAGGAATGAATTATGAGAGAAACGAGACTGAAGCAACGGAAAATAGAGGAAATTTTTTAGAGCTAGTTGATTTGTTGGCGAAATATGATCCAGTGCTACGTGAACATCATCTAAGAATCCAGCTGGGAAACAAGTTTGCTGCTTCCTATCTGTCTCCTACTATTCAGAACGAGTTTATAGAAATTTTTGGAGAAAACGTAAGAAGCAAAGTCATCAAGCAAGTAAAAGAAGCAAAGTACTTTTCCATGATATTCGACAGCACTCCTGATATTTCACATAAGGATCAAACGAGTCAAGTTTTACGCTATGTTATGATCGATGGAGATAAAGTGAAGGTTGTGGAATCATTTGTCGATTTCATTGAAACAAAAGGTAAAACCGCCGAGAATATTTCAATGATGATTTTGGAAAAATTAGAGAAAGACGGAATTGATATTCAAAATTGTAGAGGGCAAACATATGATAATGCTGCGGTGATGGCTGGTGTTCATACTGGTGTTCAGAAACGTATCAAGGAAATTAATAAAAAAGCAGAATTTGTCGCTTGTACAAATCACTCGCTGAATTTGGCGGGTGTTCATGCAGCTTCTGTTGCTGTGAATTCTGTTACCTTTTTAGGATGTGTGGAACGTTTGTTTGTATTTTTTTCTTCATCAACCCATCGCTGGGATGTTCTAACTTCAGTCACTGGTCAAAGTGTCAAGCGCATAATAGAAACTCGGTGGAGTGCGAGGGGAGAAGCTGTAAGTGTTGTAAAGAAACATTTCTCAAAAATCTTAAGTGCCATAGAAAAGTTAACTGGTGAAGAAAAAAATACAGCTACCAGGGCAGATGCTGGTGTTCTACTTGGTGCGTTGCAATCATTTTCCTTTTTGTGCTTTCTTGGCCTGTGGGGACCCGTCCTTCTAGAAATTAACGACACACAGACTTACCTCCAAACCAAGGGCTTGAACATACAACAATGTGATATAAAACTCAGGGCATTAGAAACATTTCTAGTTGAAAACAGGGACAAGCTAGTGAGGAATGGAGTTAACTATGCCAAAGAAATTTGCAATGATCTGGGGATAGTCATGGAGCGTCAGCGTCGACCCAAAAAGAAGAAACAAATGTTTGGTGAAGGATCACGAGACGCTGAATTGCCATACGACATTGAATTGAGGAGAGAAATGTTTTCTTCGCTGGACAGAGTGATCCAAGAAATAACTTGAGATTTCAACAGCTTCATGAACTTGCTGAGAAATATGCCTTCCTTACCCCATTGAATCTTTTGGATGATAAATATGAGTGCCAAATAGATCACGATCACGACGACATTGATAAAGAGGAGTTCCTCGTTGAGAGAAAAAGACTTCAGCATTTTGTTGCTGTTGCTGCTATAACTATTAAAGACAGAATACAGACGTGGAAAGAAGGCCCCCTTGAACTTTTGCAGTTTATTGAAAAGTATAACCTTGGGAACTCGGTTCCAAATATAGTAATAATGCTGAGGATTTTCCTCACAATTGCTGTTAGTGTTGCTACCTGTGAGAGGAGTTTTTCGAAACTAAAACTGATCAAGAATTACTTAAGATCTACTATGAGCACCTTGCGGTTGAGAAATCTTGCCATACTGTCTATAGAGCGACAATTGACAGATGAAATAGTTTTTGACAATGTCATTGAAGAATTTGCCAACAAAAAAACAAGAAAAGTTACTTTGTAGAAAGTTGTAGTTTTCATTTCAGAAATAAAGATGGTCCTAATTTTTTACACTTTTTTACTTTTTTCCCTATCCTATATGTCGTTTTTGCTTTTGGTTTAACTGTTACTTATAAACTTTAAGTATGTTTGGGGTGTATTTAAAGCATACTATATTTGAGTATGTGAAAGTACAGTAATATTATAATGGTACACAAACTATTTAAAATATATATATATATATATATATATATATATATATATATATATATATATATATATATATATATTGTTACGAGTTGGGGATTTAGAATATAGTTATACGTCTACCCAGATCCCAACAGGTAACAACAAAAAAAAAAACAAAGACAATCGGACTAAAAAAAGGGTAGACAAAGGATGCGAGTTTTCGTTGTATATAATAAAGTACCATAAATTCCTTAACAAAATATTCAGCTTATAAACTACCCTTAACCAAACTTAACCTAAACACGAACAGTATATACATAGTAATAAAACATAGAACAATAGTGAAGCAATGTGGAGTGGGGAGAGGCAATACAAGATTACAAATACTTAAGTGAGGAGCTGAGATGGCTGACGGGCAAGGCTGAGTATGGTAGAAGACGGTAAAAAGTCACTGTGCCGTAGGTTTCCAGGATAGGTGATCCTGTGGTCGCTTCCCAGAGTGAAGTGTGTCCTCTCCTCGAATTGGAGCTGACAAAGTAGACTGAGGCGGAAGTGACGCAACAACCAGGATATGGAGAAGGGAAACCCGGGAGTGGTAACTAAGACGAGCCATACTCGTGTTTCGTCCCTAGATGGCGTTGCTCGTGGTGCTGGGTAGGTAGATGAAGACAATCGGTGGAGGGGTTCGTAACAATATATATATAAGAGTGAGTCACTGTGCAATATGTATTTTTTGTGGGGGCACGGGGTGGGGGGGGGGGGCAAACTAAAGGGCCGCCCCGGGCGGCACACACTCTAGTTACGCCACTGCCTCAAAATGAAACGTATTTAATTAAAGATAATAAAAATATATACTATCAGAAACAATATTTAATTACAAAAAAGTAATTAAACTAAATAAATCTCGTCACACAAAATCTATACCTACGCCTTACTGAAACTGAGGTGAAGACGGCCGCTACTGTCTGTGTGTGTTAACGTGACGCTGGCTGGCAACTGAAAAGGTATAAGGATAGTCTTAAGACAAACCTGAAAAGGTGCCAAATCGACCCCCTCACCTGGGAGACGATTATTCCACACCACAACGCTTGGGGGAGCACCACACGAGAGGGCGTCAATACTTTCGAGTTAGCCCGACTGCAAACAGAGGCAAACAAGCGCCAACGCCGGGGAGACGCTGCCGCCGTCCCTCCCGCACTAGATGTCGCCCCCACATGTGTAACATCTGTGAACGACCTTGCCGGTCCCGTATCGGCCTCTTTAGTCACCTTAACACTCGCCAACAAAGGTGGATGATCGTCATACTCAATTCCGAGAGACAACAAAGTAGTAGTAGTGTGTGTACGTGCGCGCGTGCTTGCTTGCATGCTTGCTTGCGGGTCATTGCGTCTATAACCATCGTTTTCTACAACATGAGGACTCCAGCTTATGTAACGCAATTTTGCTTTATCTATAGTTTTATGTACTATACCATAAATAATAATAATAATAAAAATAATAAAAATACAAATACAAATAATAATAATAATGTCACGGGGAGCCAACAAGCTGACGACTATAGTGAAGAGTCGTTATAATACAGGGTGAATCGTCTTGACTCATTGGTATATCTATTTGTGAATTTTACGCAGCCTTTGAGAAGGACAGAATATCAGGTCTTATTAGTGTTGGTTCGTTGAGCGTTCCTTAGCACTGCCATATTGATTTTAGTTTATTTTTACCTCATACAGTGATCTATGACATGAAACGGATTACATGCCGATTCCCCCCAGTTTATTTCACCTGATGATTAGACGCCCCAACGCTACCTGAGAGGGTAAATTAAGTTGGCTGAGGGGTGGCTAATCTTCTTGTGGTCTCATACTCTAATCATTATTCTGAGAATTTGTTACTTCACCTTTTAGTGTTATCTATTAAGTAGGACTGTAGTAATATTATTTCTATATTTTGGCTACATTATTAACTTCTTTTCGTTTGTAAAAAAAATAACGATATTACATCACCTGTTATATAAATAAATATTTTGGTTGGCTAACAATATCGTTTACTCTCTTGTGGAAGATGTAAAGTTCCAATCTACCTTCATGTTTTGTCAAAATATCTATACTTGTTATTGTTATGAAAGTTTACTTCCGCGTTGAGACGGTGATGATGGTACAAATGGTCACTGAACGTCTCTCAGTGGACCTGATGAAGGTGCGGAAGTTTAATCTTTAAGACTTTTTTCCTTGTTAACCTGCCTGACTTTTATTAACACTCACAAAATCATCCGTAATACGTGTACAAACTACTACACACACAAAGACAATCGCATCTGTGTTGGGATGTTTGTCTCCTCCCTGATGCCACACAAAATATAACCTAATTCTGATACATTTGTGTGAATATTACTGTGAGTTAATGTCAGATGTAAACGAGAACATGTCAAATATCTTTTTTCATGAGGGTGTTAAAATTCGTTTTATTGTGGTGGTGGGAGTTGTGTTTTACTGATAATGGTGTAACATGTCACTGGTGCACAACCTGAAAAAGTGGCACTTAATGATTTATATAGTATTTTCCTTGTCAAGTATCTTATTAATACATGCACTGTTAAGTGAACAGTTTCAATCCTCTTTCTGGGCCAGTGCCATAACTGTATTAAAATGTTAAATCGCAGCTGTGATATGCCAATGAAGGTTGTTAAAGAAATTTTAAAACACAGTGTGATGCCTTTAGGGCTACGTCTTCTCTTACCCCACACTGCCTCTCCAGTTCCTGATGTCTACAGCCTCCCAAGAACACGTGTTATATCGGTTTATTTACTTTTGTGTGCATTTATTGGTTTATTGTGGTTTATTTTGGGCATATTTTTTAGCTTTACAGGGGTTTTATAATGCCTTAGTGTTATTGAGGTTTATATAATAATAATAATAGGTTTTATTATTTCGTATGCAGAAGAGGTAGGAGGAAAGTTACTCCAATAATATTTTTTGTAAATCTGATTATTGCCAAACCATGTATGCTACTGTATATGAAAACCAAAACCAATTAATTTTCCAAAAAATGTTTACTACAAATTACAATACACTGGAAATAAAACATACTTTTGTTCTATATGTTATTTTTACCAGTTTTCGCAATTTACAGCAAAACTAGTAGTCCTATAAAAAAAAAATTACTGTACCATTGGAAGTCTCATAAATTTTCTCAATATAGTGGTATAAAGTGCATCGCACTGGCCTGAGAAAAATTTTGAGCTGGGAAGTTGGAAGACGTTTGTAGATTTTTGTTTTGCATTTGGGGTAAAAAAAATATTTAAGGTTTTGTGAAAGCCCAAGCTATTTTGAAGCCAATTGTGTCAAATTAAGGCAAAAATAAGAATTACTTGACTTAAATACCTGCACTTAAAAAAAAATGTGTGAGGAGAGTCTCTGTGTATAAAGGGCACAAAATGCAATGTCCCAGAAGCGAAAACTTTTAAGAAATTTTAGTGTACTGGAGGAGGTTAAATTTCAGATGAAGGCAAGAGTTGCGAATTTCCTTCAGTGCAACACATGTATTTTTTTTTCTTCAGATGAAGGTAACTTACAGTCCCAGACAAAAGTTCTGTGTCAGGGAGTTTTGGCTATCTCGGTTATGTGGCAACATAAGAGACAGGCACACATGAACACGCATGGCGATAATACCATACCGTCGTTTAAGTGTTGTGCTGTGGTTTATGGGCATCTTTTATGCCTAGATTGCTGTTTTGCAAGCAAGGTCAGGAAAAGCCCAATGAATACCGTGGGTATCCGTTTCATTTATTTAAATTAAGTCTTAATTATTTCAACCTAAGTTGAAATATGAGGACCAATGTATTTTGTGAGTACAGACTAAATACTGTTGAAGGAAGTCAACAACACACACATCGCGCTATACTGTCTGCTGGACGCCTCGATTATGATAGAGAATTAGTGTTCTAGAATGCCATATTTTATTTGCCAACTTACTTTACACATTACATATAACAAATGTATTTATTTAACATACGTGAGATAATGACGTGGTCACAGAGCAACTGTTTGCATAACGCTGGGCGAACTACCAGCGAGATCAAAAGGTAGATGGGGGTCTCGAGACTATCATTTGACATTAGGTACAGCGTTCTTTTATGAGTTGGGGAATTTAAGAGATCTGACCAGCACGGCCAGCAGTGCGAGGAATGTGACTGAAGTTTTTGACCTTTGTCTCACCAATGTGGTGGCTATGAGGAATGGCTGCAGGTGGAGGTTTCGGCTTGGACGGTTAGGCGACGATTCCACTGAGATGGAAACTATAAATTGACTAACTGGCAACTATTAATACTATAATTATCAGGTTAGACTGGTTGAAAAGTAGTATACTATCGCCATGATTTATTCATCATGTATGTAGAGTACAACATAAGAGGACCTTAACTTTTATGAGGGAACAGTGAAGTTTGAGGGGTGAGCCATCACCAACATTTAATACAGGGAGGATAAAGTGATGTTGGTTTTCGGTTCAATTAAACATCTCAAACCAGAAGACGAACTTGTTGTAGAAGAATATGAGGTGGCAGCTACCACTAAGTTTAACCATCTTGATGGTTTGATTGACACCCAAGACTGTGACAACAAGAAACTATGAATGGCAAAGACAACAGTGATATCTTGTATTTCCATTTGAGGGATAAGTAAAAAAGTAAGATTAAAATCACTGTCAAATTCATTTTACCAGGTTTCATCTCGTGGTAGCCAGGTAGGGAATGTTGGGTTGTGAAAAGTGAGATCCGAAGAAAGTCGAGAGTTTTGAGAAATAACTTGGATCAGAAAAATGGGTTGCTAGAGTAGATATTTGAGGAATGGAGGCTGTTACCAGTCATCGGCAGAAGTAAACTGAAGCGTTTCAATCATATCAGCCGAATCAGTGAATTGGAGAATGAAAAGGTGGAAGGCAGCGTATGCACGAAACTAACGTTCTTGATGGCCTGCGTGAACTAAGTACTCTAAGATGCGATATTACTCAGGAAGTATCGAGGTTGTTAACACTTCAACGGTGGTGGGCGTCAGCTGTCTCATCTCTTCGTCTTTGATACTACGAAGTTTCCTTCCTTCGTCCTTCTCTTCCAGTTACTTTTTATTCCCTCCTGTTTCAGCCTCTGGTCTGATATAAATTTTTCATTCTTCCTCCCCTCGCTATGCTGTCCTCCCTCTCAACGCCTCACTCACTACCTCCTCCTGCCCAGTATTTTTGCAATCCCCTTTTCTGTTCCTCCCTATACCACAGATTCCACCGGCTACTCCACTCCTCTCACTCACCTCTACACCCTTTTCCTCCTTCCACTTTCATCCCCTCCCTCGTTGTTTACTCCCAAGCACCTCATCCTCGCCTTTCTCTCCACTAGACCTCACGAAGCACTCTCCTTCTCTCTCTTCTTCCTTCTTCTCTTCCCACTACCACTCTCCCGTGGCGTAAGTGAGGCCGGGACACAATTCCCCCCCTGATCTAGCATCATGCTGACAACATAAAAGTGAGGGAACTGTCAGAGAGTGACGACAGACCAGTGTGAGGAGGTGACATCGTGAGAGACAGGGAGGGGGCGATGGTGACAAGGGGAAGAGAGGGAGGCGATGATGGGAGAGACGAGTGATGAAGAGGCAGGGAGGTGATGTTACTGAGGAAGGGGAAGGGGAAGGGGGTTGTTGACGGAGAAGAATCAAAATGTTGGTGATAATGAGAATAATGATGAAGAGAGATATATATTGGTGTCGTCGAGGCATTTTAGAAATATAATCCTCGTCCCAAGACGGATTTCCTAAACGGTAAAAGGTAGATTTTATTCAGCAGAAAGACTGTGACGAAAAAAAACCAAGCAAACAAACCCATAGAACAAATGCATGAGAAATGGGATTACAGTCATCGTTGTCTCTACACTCGTATACGTCAGTGGCTGGAATCAATGAATCCTTTATTATTTTTTTTTATTATGTTACGTAGCTCTTCTATAGTTATGATGACCCAACCTTCCTTATATTCTAATGATCTAAGAGGCTCTTGGTAATACTCTATATACCAATCGTTTCCAATGTCTAAAAATGGGGCACGCACAGGAAATAATTGCCAAGAGATTCTTTGGTCCATACAATACTTTTGGATTGTCACTTTTGAAGGCTTCTACTGTTGGAGCTTAAAGTCAGCATCCCTGAGATCAGCAGTGAAGTCAGTAGTGTGAAGAGTGGACCTTCGAGCACACACTCGGAGAAAGAATTTTAAGAATGATTCTGTTGACACCTGTAATGACCAGACTATAAAATATACCATCTTACAGCTTTAATTTATACACAGCAAACGGAAAGAGTATGACAAGTGGAGATATTGTGACAAGTAGAGATAGTATGGCAAGTGGAGATAGTATGGCAAGTGGAGATAGTATGACAAGTGGAGATATTGTGACAAGTAGAGATAGTATGGCAAGTGGAGATAGTATGACAAGTGGAGATATTGTGACTAATAGAGATAGTTTTGAAGTGGAGATAGTATGACAAGTAGAGATAGTATGGCAAGTAGAGATATTGTGACAAGTAGAGATAGTATGGCAAGTAGAGATAGTATGGCAAGTAGAGATAGTATGGCAAGTGGAGATATTGTGACTAATAGAGATAGTTTTGAAGTGGAGATAGTATGACAAGTAGAGATAGTATGGCAAGTAGAGATATTGTGACAAGTAGAGATAGTATGGCAAGTAGAGATGTTGTGACAAGTAGAGATAGTATGGCAAGTGGAGATATTGTGACAAGTAGAGATAGTATGGCAAGTGGAGATAGTATGGCAAGTGGAGATAGTATGGCAAGTGGAGATAGTATGACAAGTGGAGATATTGTGACAAGTAGAGATAGTATGGCAAGTGGAGATAGTATGACAAGTGGAGATATTGTGACAAGTAGAGATAGTATGGCAAGTAGAGATAGTATGGCAAGTGGAGATATTGTGACAAGTAGAGATAGTATGGCAAGTGGAGATATTGTGACAAGTAGAGATAGTATGGTAAGTGGAGATAGTATGGCAAGTGGAGATATTGTGACAAGTAGAGATAGTATGGCAAGTGGAGATATTGTGACAAGTAGAGATAGTATGGCAAGTAGAGATATTGTGACAAGTAGAGATAGTATGGCAAGTGGAGATATTGTGACAAGTAGAGATAGTATGACAAGTAGAGATAGTATGGCAAGTAGAGATAGTATGGCAAGTGGAGATATTGTGACAAGTAGAGATAGTATGACAAGTAGAGATAGTATGGCAAGTAGAGATAGTATGGCAAGTGGAGATATTGTGACAAGTAGAGATAGTATGGCAAGTGGAGATATTGTGACAAGTAGAGATAGTATGGCAAGTAGAGATAGTATGGCAAGTAGAGATAGTATGGCAAGTGGAGATATTGTGACAAGTAGAGATAGTATGGCAAGTGGAGATATTGTGACAAGTAGAGATAGTATGGCAAGTAGAGATAGTATGGCAAGTGGAGATAGTATGGCAAGTAGAGATATTGTGACAAGTAGAGATAGTATGGCAATTAGAGATAGTATGGCAAGTAGAGATATTGTGACAAGTAGAGATAGTATGGCAAGTGGAGATATTGTGACAAGTAGAGATAGTATGGCAAGTAGAGTTATTGTGACAAGTAGAGATAGTATGGCAAGTGGAGATATTGTGACAAGTAGAGATAGTATGGCAAGTAGAGATATTGTGACAAGTGAAGATAGTATGGCAAGTAGAGATAGTATGGCAAGTGGAGATATTGTGACAAGTAGAGATAGTATGGCAAGTGGAGATATTGTGACAAGTAGAGATAGTATGGCAAGTGGAGATATTGTGACAAGTAGAGATAGTATGGCAAGTAGAGATAGTATGGCAAGTGGAGATAGTATGGCAAGTAGAGATATTGTGACAAGTAGAGATAGTATGGCAAGTAGAGATAGTATGGCAAGTAGAGATAGTATGGCAAGTGGAGATATTGTGACAAGTAGAGATAGTATGGCAAGTAGAGATATTGTGACAAGTAGAGATAGTATGGCAAGTGGAGATATTGTGACAAGTAGAGATAGTATGGCAAGTAGAGATATTGTGACAAGTAGAGATAGTATGGCAAGTGGAGATAGTATGGCAAGTAGAGATAGTATGGCAAGTGGAGATATTATGACAAGTAGAGATAGTATGACAAGTAGAGATAGCATGAGAAGTAGAGATAGTATGGCAAGTGGAGATAATATGACAATAAGAGATAGTATGGCAAGTGGAGATAGTATGGCAAGTGGAGATATTGTGACAAGTAGAGATAGTATGGCAAGTGGAGATAGTATGACAAGTGGAGATATTGTGACAAGTAGAGATATTGTGACAAGTAGAGATAGTATGGCAAGTAGAGATAGTATGGCAAGTGGAGATATTGTGACAAGTAGAGATAGTATGGCAAGTGGAGATATTGTGACAAGTAGAGATAGTATGGCAAGTGGAGATATTGTGACAAGTAGAGATATTGTGACAAGTAGAGATAGTATGGCAAGTGGAGATAGTATGGCAAGTGGAGATAGTATGGCATGTGGAGATATTGTGACAAGTAGAGATAGTATGAAAAGTAGAGATAGTATGGCAAGTGGAGATAGTATGGCAAGTGGAGATAGTATGGCATGTGGAGATATTGTGACAAGTATAGATAGTATGACAAGTAGAGATAGTATGGCAAGTGGAGATATTGTGACAAGTAGAGATAGTATGGCAAGTGGAGATATTGTGACAAGTAGAGATAGTATGGTAAGTGGAGATAGTATGGCAAGTGGAGATATTGTGACAAGTAGAGATAGTATGGCAAGTGGAGATATTGTGACAAGTAGAGATAGTATGGCAAGTGGAGATATTGTGACAAGTAGAGATAGTATGACAAGTAGAGATAGTATGGCAAGTAGAGATAGTATGGCAAGTGGAGATATTGTGACAAGTAGAGATAGTATGACAAGTAGAGATAGTATGGCAAGTAGAGATAGTATGGCAAGTGGAGATATTGTGACAAGTAGAGATAGTATGGCAAGTGGAGATATTGTGACAAGTAGAGATAGTATGGCAAGTAGAGATAGTATGGCAAGTGGAGATATTGTGACAAGTAGAGATAGTATGGCAAGTGGAGATATTGTGACAAGTAGAGATAGTATGGCAGGTGGAGATAGTATGGCAAGTAGAGATATTGTGACAAGTAGAGATAGTATGGCAATTAGAGATAGTATGGCAAGTAGAGATATTGTGACAAGTAGAGATAGTATGGCAAGTGGAGATATTGTGACAAGTAGAGATAGTATGGCAAGTAGAGATATTGTGACAAGTAGAGATAGTATGGCAAGTGGAGATATTGTGACAAGTAGAGATAGTATGGCAAGTGGAGATAGTATGGCAAGTGGAGATAGTATGGCAAGTGGAGATAGTATGACAAGTGGAGATATTGTGACAAGTAGAGATAGTATGGCAAGTGGAGATAGTATGACAAGTGGAGATATTGTGACAAGTAGAGATACTGTGACAAGTAGAGATAGTATGGCAAGTAGAGATAGTATGGCAAGTGGAGATATTGTGACAAGTAGAGATAGTATGGCAAGTGGAGATATTGTGACAAGTAGAGATAGTATGGCAAGTGGAGATATTGTGACAAGTAGAGATATTGTGACAAGTAGAGATAGTATGGCAAGTGGAGATAGTATGGCAAGTGGAGATAGTATGGCATGTGGAGGTATTGTGACAAGTAGAGATAGTATGGCAAGTGGAGATAGTATGGCAAGTGGAGATAGTATGGCATGTGGAGATATTGTGACAAGTATAGATAGTATGACAAGTAGAGATAGTATGGCAAGTGGAGATATTGTGACAAGTAGAGATAGTATGGCAAGTGGAGATATTGTGACAAGTAGAGATAGTATGGTAAGTGGAGATAGTATGGCAAGTGGAGATATTGTGACAAGTAGAGATAGTATGGCAAGTGGAGATATTGTGACAAGTAGAGATAGTATGGCAAGTAGAGATAGTATGGCAAGTGGAGATAGTGTGACAAGTAGAGATAGTATGACAAGTAGAGATAGTATGGCAAGTAGAGATAGTATGGCAAGTGGAGATATTGTGACAAGTAGAGATAGTATGGCAAGTGGAGATATTGTGACAAGTAGAGATAGTATGGCAAGTAGAGATAGTATGGCAAGTAGAGATAGTATGGCAAGTGGAGATATTGTGACAAGTAGAGATAGTATGGCAAGTGGAGATATTGTGACAAGTAGAGATAGTATGGCAAGTAGAGATAGTATGGCAAGTAGAGATAGTATGGCAAGTAGAGATATTGTGACAAGTAGAGATAGTATGGCAATTAGAGATAGTATGGCAAGTAGAGATATTGTGACAAGTAGAGATAGTATGGCAAGTGGAGATATTGTGACAAGTAGAGATAGTATGGCAAGTAGAGATATTGTGACAAGTAGAGATAGTATGGCAAGTGGAGATATTGTGACAAGTAGAGATAGTATGGCAAGTAGAGATATTGTGACAAGTAAAGATAGTATGGCAAGTAGAGATAGTATGGCAAGTGGAGATATTGTGACAAGTAGAGATAGTATGGCAAGTGGAGATATTGTGACAAGTAGAGATAGTATGGCAAGTGGAGATATTGTGACAAGTAGAGATAGTATGGCAAGTAGAGATAGTATGGCAAGTGGAGATAGTATGGCAAGTAGAGATATTGTGACAAGTAGAGATAGTATGGCAAGTAGAGATAGTATGGCAAGTAGAGATATTGTGACAAGTAGAGATAGTATGGCAAGTGGAGATATTGTGACAAGTAGAGATAGTATGGCAAGTGGAGATATTGTGACAAGTAGAGATAGTATGGCAAGTAGAGATATTGTGACAAGTAGAGATAGTATGGCAAGTGGAGATAGTATGGCAAGTAGAGATAGTATGGCAAGTGGAGATATTATGACAAGTAGAGATAGTATGACAAGTAGAGATAGTATGAGAAGTAGAGATAGTATGGCAAGTGGAGATAGTATGACAAGTAGAGATAGTATGAGAAGTAGAGATAGTATGGCAAGTGGAGATAGTATGACAAGTAGAGATAGTATGGCAAGTAGAGATAGTATGAGAAGTAGAGATATTGTGACAAGTAGAGATAGTATGACAAGTGGAGAGAGTATGGCAAGCAGAGAGAGTATGGCAAGCTGAGAGAATATGGAAAGCAGAATATGGCAAGCTGAGAGAATATAGCAAGCGAAGAGAGTATGGCAAGCTGAGAGAATATGGCAAGTACTGTAAAGGACCTTCTTGAAAGAGGCCAAAACAGTAGAATTACCAAAGATATTATGCAAAATTTAAGTATCAACTATTATAAAAAAAAACATTGCTGTCTATGTGAGTCTGTGCATCAATAACACTCTTTTCTGAAACTTTTTACAGTCTCTAATGCCAAGGTAGACTGATGATTGCAAGAAATTTATTTAAAAAAGAAAAAATAAGCACAAAGAAGACATTGACGAGCACTTAACCTCCTTCCCTCTGACCACAAAAAGATTACGTTCTAAAGAGCGAAAGCAAGTTGCCCGCAGAACAACCAATAATGCAATAATGGAGCTCTGGAAGCAATATGTTTTATGAGTCCACGAATAAACATTAACTCGGTCAGGAGAAGAGGAAGGATAATTCTGGTAATCTCTCATCAGCTCCAACTACTGTCTTGAAAGGCGACGAAAAGTCTAATTAATTTATCTGTACAAGTAACTTGGTCACTCTCATCAATGTCTGGAGGAATATCGACAAATTATACAAAATATGCAGCTTTTAAGCGATGCGAGCAATATATTGGAAGCCCAATACTTATTTTTATGTGTAAATCGAGTAAATTAATATATTTAACAATTTAGTTTCAAGTAATCAATTACTATAAACAACTTTGAAGGATCCTCTCCACGTATATATGGTATAACATATTCCCATCCTCCGTTAGTATTAGAAGTACATAATACACTAGGATCTACCGAGACCTTTAATGCTGTTTTTAAATCAAGAAAAATTCAAACTCGATTAGATTGGATTCAGGCAGAAAAGAGCCACATCATATCGGTAATCTGGCGCAACTACAAAATTTTTAGAAAAACGTTTATACATAAAATATTCTTACTGCAGTGCAGATACACCTCACTGTTGACTGACACCCATTTTGTACACAAGGAGGCAGGGTGGCTGCCACTGCACTCTACCGCCTTCACTTCCTTTGCTACAAATTTAAGTGTCCAATTACAGTTGGATGGACTGGGGATACATTTTTGCATTATATTACTGAGAACTGTTTTTTGACACCTCCGAGTCAAGTTAAATTACTTTCTCAAGGAATGTCCGGGAGGCGGGAGCGTGCAGTGAAACCAAGGCTGAAATTGATCTCGAGGAAAGAATAATATAAAACAAAAATAGTCTAAAATAATTAATTCTGGTTTGTTTAGGTGCTAGTGCGTTGGAGGAGTGAAAAATGAATATAAAATCATATATTATAACCTATGAAACGTAGAACATTTTAAAAGGTGAAAAATATGCAATCTTGACAGGGACTAGAAGAGAGAGAAGAGGAAGAGAGGAAAGAGTGTTGGGAGGAAGATCAAGGACTATGGGACCCACTATCAGGGGTAGTGTCCACTCTACTACAGTATAATTAATATACTGTGTAATCATAGCCAAACAGTACGTGCTTAATGTGTTACGATCAGGGTACCTGCATAATGGTTCCTGATAATGATTATGTCATAGAACTCGTGACAGGAGGCAATCACCACTCTACGAATATCACATAATTACAGCGTCACGTCATTCACGTCACACCACACAACAACTGCGTCACCTCACTCTCATGCCACATAATTACTGTCACCTCACTTTCATGTCACACAATTACTGCGTCACCTCACTCTTATGTCATGCAATTACTGCGTCACCTCATTCTCACTTCACACAATTACTGTGTCACCTCACTCTTATGCCATACAATTATTGCGCCACCTCATTCTCACTTCACACAATAACTGCGTTACCTCGCTCTTATATCACACAATTACTGTATCACCTCACTCTCGTGCCACATAATTAATGTCACCTAACGTTCATGTCACACAATTACTGCGTCACCTCACTCTCATACATTACAATTACTGCATCACCTCATTCTCACCTCACGCAATTACTGTGTCACCTCACTCTCACCTCACGCAAATACTGTGTCACCTCACTCTCATGTCACACAATTACTGCGTCACTTCTGAAGGTTACAAGTGTTCCCTGAAGAATGCAGTGATGGGTAGGGAAACACCGGGTAACACTGAAGTCCATTTATTTATGGATAAGAGAATTACAAGTGGTGACTAGTGTGTGCCATGCACGGCTCACACAGTCAGACTGAGACTGCCTTGCCATATGGCAGCCTTGGGGCAATGTTGCCACATAACACGTGCAGTTTTGCCACGTAATTATATACATAGATGCTACTCGGCACAGTAGCTTATATACAAGGTTGCTACTCGGCACAGTAGCATAGATACATAACCTACATCTCCCTCCCCCCCTCACGCTCATAGTCTTTGTCTTGAGCGGACTTCTTAGTCCTAAGTCGCTCCGAGCTTCGAAGTGCACTGTGGGGCGGATCCTCGTGAGGTGTAGGGGACTCGTCCTCGGTCAGGGGACCAGCAGCAGGGGGTGGGACTGGCCGGAGGAAGCGGCGGTTACTCCACCAGACACGGCCGCTCGGCATCCTGACCTTGTAGTCCCGCGACCGGCCGACGCCCATCACTATGCCCACCTTGTCCCAACGTGTCGTCGTCGGGTCCTGGACACGGACAAGGGCACCAATCTCCAGTGGCTGAAGAGGGCGGGCACGGTCGTCATACCGAGCCTTGGCGTCCTGGGCACGTGAAGCGGCGCGGCGGTCGCAGCTCTCGGCTCTGGTCTGCCACTCCTTCGCAAAGGACTTGGCGTGTGCAGGAACGCAAGAGCGGAGAGGGTGACCATACAGAATCTGGGCAGGGGAGCGCCCTGTGTGGGTAGGAGTATTACGTAACTCCAGGAGTCCTTTGTCAAACCCCTCACAGTCTATGTTGCCTGAAGGGGCCACCTTGAGGATGAGGTGCTTGACTGTCTTGACCGCAGCCTCAGCATGGCCGTTTGACTGTGGGTAGTGGGGTGTTGACACGATGTGGCGGACTCCCCAACGCTACAGGAATCCTGTGAAGTCCCGGCTGGTGAACTGTGGCCCACCGTCCGTCCGCAGACGTACGGGGACGCCCAGGTCACGAAAGAGGTGCCGGAAGTGACGAATGGTGGCCGCGGACGTCGTGTCCGAGCCACAGATTACCACCACAGGCCAGCCAGAGAGTCGGTCGGCGACAACTAGGAAATGTTTCCCAGCTGTGCTGAAGAAATCAGCCGACACGGACTCGAAGGTCCTGGTGGGTTCGTCGTTGCACAAGAGGGGCTCCTGCTGTTGACTGGGCTGCATGATCTGGCACGGCTCACAGGCACGGACCGTATTGACGATATCCGCGTCAATGCCGGGCCAATACACAGTCTGCCTTGCGCTGCGCTTGGTGGCCTCTGCTCCACGATGGCTGTCGTGTAAGCGGGCCAGAACGCGACGACGGAGAGCTGCAGGGACAACCACACAGGCACCGTACAGGACGAGGTCCCCATCTGTGTAGAGGTCCTCATGTATCTTCCAATACGGGCGTAGGGCGTTGTGGAGGTCAAAACGGTCGCGAGGGAACCCAGTCCTCACACTCTACAAGAGCTGAGTGTAGGAGGGGTCGTCGCGTGCCGCGGTCCGTAGTTCCTCAAGGGCCAGATCGCTGTCGGGTGGCGACACTGAGGCCTGGGTGCTGGCGAGGGACTGTACGGCCTGCAAGGTGACGATGTTGCTGACGAAGAAACCGGCCTCGGTGCTGAGCATCTCGTCTTCAGGTGTAGGGCGGCTGACTGGGGAGCAGGAGAGGGCATCCGGGATGCACAACTCCTTACCTGCGCGCCAAGCCGCGGTGAAGACGAAGGCCAAAATCTTCTTCTTCAGGCGCTGGAGGGGGGGATTCTCGATGGCGTCCAGCGAATAGTCTGTGATGGGGTCGAAGTGCTGTAGGCCAATCAAGTAAAATTTGCACTTCGATAAGGCCCATACCACTGCCAGCAGCTCCAGCTCGATGGTAGCGTAGCGAGACTCAGCATCTGTGAGGAAGCGAGAGCCACACTGTACGAGCGGGTACTTTCCTCCACCGTGATCCTGGAGAAGGGCGTAACCAACCCCGTACAGGCGCGAGGCGTCTGTCTGGAGGACGGTGGGGAGCGCTGGGTCGAAAGTAGCGAGGATAGGTGGACTTGACAGGGCCTCTATCACCTTTTGAAAGGCGAGGTCATGGTCAGGGGTCGACGTGAAAGTCCTCTTGGGGCTCATCATGGGGCGGAGAGGCCCGGCAGCAGAGGAGACGTCAGGAGATAATTCTGCCAGCTGGTTCACCAGGCCCATGAAAGACCTGAGATCCGTAAGGTTGGCAGGTTTTGCAAAGTTCGCGCCATTGCAATGCCATCCCTTGAGAGCCGGTAGCCGCAGAAGGACACTGCAGGTGCGGCCGAGACGAACTTCTCGGCATTCAGAGTGATGCCGTGCGTCCTACACCTGGTCAGTACCTTGTCGATGCAGCGAAGGTGCGTCAGGTAGTCCTCATCGTAGAGGAGGACGTCATCCACTACCTTCACGCAGTTGGTCACGCCTTGAAGTGCCATGTCACCAAGGAGACAGAAGGCGTCCCCCGTAGCAGCGAATCCCATAGGGCCACGGCAGTAGCGGAAGCGTCCGTAAGGCGTGATGAAAGTGGTCAGTGGCTGATCCTCCTTCTTCAGTGGGATCTGCCAGTAACCACAGAGTGCGTCCATCGTCGAGAAGTGCCGTACCTTCGGATCCACACTCCGTATAGCTGCAAAAGGTGTGGGTGAAGGGTGGGCGGGACGGGACACCTGGCTGTTAAGCTTGGACAAGTCGGTAGTGATAAGTTCTATATACAGGAGAGAACACAAACACCTGTATAGTTTTGTAGGTTCGGTTTACTGGATAAGAGTATGTACACAGAGGGAAGCAGCACTCTCCCCGGCTAAGCTCCTTTGTCAACTGCTATAGGCGACGTATGGCAAGTGATACATTAGCAGCTTCCATACGTCGCCAGGCACATTAATTAAGCGTGTGGGATATGGTAATAACATTGCCACACGCTGCTAGCTAGGCTGAATAAATAATACATAAATGGAGCACATACATAATATACATACATGATATATAATCCAGCATACATAATATACATACACCTCCCTTCCCCCTATACGCTCATAGCAAAGTCTTGAGCGGACCTTTTCTTTTGGATCCGTTCTGAGCGTCGAGGGACTTCATCACTGGGAAGGGTATGGGACTCAACACTGGTGGCGGGGCCAGCAGAAGGCATTGTTACGGGTCGGAGAAAACGGCGGTTCCTCCACCACACACGACCACTGGGTAACCGCACCTGGTAGTCCCGTGACCTGCCGAGACCCATGACTACGCCTACTTTGTCCCAACGTAGGGAGGTCGGGTCCTGAACACGGACTTGGGTGTCGACACTCAACCTGGGGAGAGAGCGGGCGTGGTCGTTGTAGCGGGCGACGACGTCCTGAACACGTTCGGCGGCTCGGCGATCACAATCCTCTGTCTTGGCCTGCCACTCCTTGGAGAAGGATTGAGGGTGAGCAGGGACACAAGAACGAAGGGGGCGTCCATACAAAACCTGGGCAGGGGAGCGTCCGGTGTAGTTAGGTGTGTTGCGGAGTTCAAGAAGACCCCTGTCGAAGGCCTCGCAGTCAATGTTCCTAGAAGGGGCCACCTTAAGGATGAGGTGCTTCAGGGATTTGACAGCAGCCTCAGCGTGGCCGTTGGACTGCGGGTAGTGGGGCGATGACAACACATGCCGGACTCCCCATCGGTCAAGGAACACAGCAAAGTCCCGGCTTGTGAACTGAGGCCCTCCGTCGGTTCGCAGGCGTACAGGAACGCCCACGTCACGGAAGTAGTGGCGGAACTTGCTGATGGTGGCGGCAGACGTCGTGTCATTACCGCACTTGATGACAACCGGCCAACCAGAGAGACGGTCGACGATAACGAGGAAGGACTTTCCTGACACACAGAAAAAGTCGGCCGACACAGACTCAAAGGGGCGGGTGGGGTTGTCGTCACTCATAAAGGGTTCCTGCTGCTGGCTGGGTTGTAATACTTGGCAGGGCTCACACGCACGGACAACATTGGAGATGTCGGAGTTGATGCCGGGCCAGAACACAGTCTGTCGTGCACGTCGTTTGGTGGCCTCAGCTCCACGGTGACTGTCGTGAAGGCGGGCCAAGGCGTGGGGACGTGATGCAGCAGGGACAACTACACGTGCTCCGTACAGAACAAGGTCTCCGTCTCAGTAGAGTTCATCGCGGAGTTTCCAATACGGGAGCAGGGTGTTGTGAAGATCGTAGCGGTTGCTAGGAAATCCATTCCTCACACACTCGACAAGTCGGACGTAGGAAGGGTCATCTCGGGTCGCTGTTCGAAGGTCCTCCATTGCCTTGTCGTCATCTGGTGACAGGTCCGAACGAAGGGATTGGACGGCATGGAGAGTGACCACAGTCCTGACGGAAAGAGCGAGGTCGGCGTCGAGTACATGGTCTTCTGGAGTAGGGCGGCTGACAGGGGAGCGGGATAAGGCATCAGGGATGCAGAGCTCCTTGCCAGCACGCCACACTGCAGTGAAGATGTACGCCGAGAGCTTCTCTTTCAGACGCTGGAGGCGAGGGTTCTCAACGGCGTCTAGCGTGTAGTGGTTGAGGATCGGGACAAGCGGGCGATGGTCGGTCACTAGGTGAAAGTATTGCAGGCCTATGAGGTAAAACCTGCACTTGGACATCGCCCAAACCGCAGCCAACAGCTCCAACTCAATAGTGGCGTAGCGCGTCTCAGTGTCAGAGAGGAAACGCGAGCCACACTGGACGAGCCGGAACTGCCCTCCACCATGATCCTGCAGTAGGGCGTATCCCACGCCATACAAGCGTGAGGCATCTGTCTGCAGAACTGTCGGCAAGGCTGGGTCAAACGTGGCGAGGACAGGTGGACGAGACAGGGCCTGTTTCACTTGCTGGAAGGCCTTGTCGTGGTCGGGGGTCCACAGGAATGTCCTCTTGGGGCTCATCAGGGGGCGAAGTGGTTGAGCAGCTGCGGAGATGTCCGACGAAAACTCTGCTAACTGGTTGACGAGACCGATGAAGGACCTCAAGTCGGTCAGGTTAGCAGGGGTGGGAAAATCCGTAATGGCGCGGACCTTTTCCGGGTCAGCTGCGATACCATTCCCTGAGAGGGTGTACCCACAAAAGTCAACTGAAGAGCTGGCCAGAACAAACTTGTCGGCATTTAGGGTAATGCCGTGCTTCCGGCACCTGTTGAGTACCTCGTAGATACGGCAGAGGTGATCCATATAATCCTCGTCGTACACGAGTATGTCGTCGACCACTTTCACGCAGTTTGCCAGACCTTGTAGAGCCATATCACCTCGAAGACAGAAAGCGTCTCCTGTAGCGGCGAATCCCATGGGGCCACGGCAATAACTGTAACGTCCATGCGGGGTGATGAACGTTGTGAGTGGTCGGTCTTCTTCGGCAAGCTCTATCTGCCAGTATCCACACAGGGCGTCCATCGTCGTGAAGAAGCGCGCCTTCGGGTTCACGCTGCGTATGGCTGCAAAGGGCGTGGGAGAAGGGTGCGCAGGACGAGACACCTGGTTGTTGAGCTTGGAAAGGTCAGTGGTGATCCGAACACCACCTTTAGGTTTTGCGACGACAACCATCGGGTGACACCATGGAGACGGGTCATCGCCGGTTGGTACAATAATTTCTTGGGCGACCATGGAGTCCAGCTCGTTTTTGACCGCCTCGCGGAAGGCCAGGGGAACCAGTCGAGGGGTGTAAATAGCGAATGGCTTCGCGTCGTCCCTCAGGTGGATCCTCATGGGGGGACCTGCCATCTTCTTGAGAGGCTTGGATTCCAGAGCGGACTTGGTCACCAGAACGTCGCTGAATTCCTTCAGGAAGTACTTCCGAGCATCCGAAGGAGAGGTGTCACTGGCAAGAGGCAGGGGTAGGGCGGCAGCAGGGTCGTTGCTGCTCCCTTTTTGCACCCTGTTGGCGTGTTTTACCTCAAGAATAGGTTTGGGGAAGTCCTGGGAGATGATGGCCAACTCCTGACAATGTCTGTAGGACAGCAAAGGAGTCTGGACACCGTTATGCACATCAATCCAGGCTTGACACGACCTGTTGCCAAAGGTGACGTGTGCTTAGAGTGAACCTAGGGCCGGGGTCATCTGTGAACCATCTGCCATAAAGCGGAGATCCTTGGGGGGCGGTCCTAGATCACTTGGAGAGAGCCCCAAGCATTGCAAATGCTGGGGACCGATGACTGTAGCATCAGCGCCGGTGTCGGGCAACATCTGAAGACGGGATGACACACCGCCGTAGGTCACGATGACGCTGATGTACTGGGGGACTTTGGTCCTGGGACGCGGGGGGGAGCACACATTCCTAATGTGGCTCGAGCATTGTCAGGAGTCGTCGCGCCTCTGATTGGAAGACTGTGGGCGGCCCTCTCTCGTGGAAGGGGGCTGAAGCTTCCGCCGACGCGGTCCCTTGGGTTTGTTGGAAGGGCAACACTTGTCATAGTGGCCCAGACGACCGCACACATTGCACTGGACGCGTTTGGCTGGGCACCGTACTGTGAGTGACCAGTGGCCCTTACGGTCACAACTGTTGCAGGTAGACTGAGCAGCTGGACACACCTGTGTTCCGTGCTGCTTACCACAGTTGTTGCAAAATAAACCGGGCGTGGACGTGGTGGGCGAAGGCGTAGGAACAGACTTCTTGTCCTTCTTGTACCGGGACACAGCGCGTACAGCTGTAGGGGGAGCACGGATGGCAGAGGTGGCACACCTGGCAGCCTCATAGGAGCGACATATCGTCAACACATCCTTAAGAGAAGAGGAAGAGTCGAGGGAGGTGAGGCGTTGGACAAGTTCCTCGTCCTTAACACCCATCAGGATCACCTGCCTCAACTGGGTCTCCTCGCACTGCTGGTGGTGGCCTGGACATATATCTACCTCTTCCGAGGCTCTCTTAAGACGCACGTAAAAGGCATCAAAAGACTCACCCTCCAACTCTCTGCAGCTAAACAATTCCCTCCTGCGCAGAGCTTCATTCTGCTGTCCTTTGATGTGCCGTTGTAGAACGTCCAGTACCTCCTCTACAGACAGCAAAGAGGTTGGGGGTACCTGCAACGTATGTTCCAAGACACGCTGAATTTCCAAGGACAGGCACATACGCAGCTGGATGAGTTGCTTAGGCTGTGACAAACTCTGGAGATCCACCATTGTAGAATAATCAGTCCACCGTCGCCGCCATTCACGAAAAGTCTGGAAAGTCTCATCAGGCTTCAAGATGGGCGGCGTTTGAGCTGCTGCTTTAGGTGGGGCTGGGGGGCGTGAAGGAAGCATGGATGAGGTATCTGAACCAGTCAGTACCGAGGCAGTGTTAGAGCCAGGGGCTTGGTTAACAGTGAGGCGAGATATCAAGGCTTCAAACCGTTCACTGTCTTCCAATCTCCGTTGGTGGTCTCGCTCTGCCTCTGCTTGCCTTCTGTGCTCATCCGCCAAACGTCTGTGGGCTTCATCCTCGCGTTTCTCATCTCTCATAAACTTCAGTAAAGCAATTATCTCTGGAGACAACGCTGAATATTGAGGTGAGGGACTGCGCGATGTGGGGGCTGGAGCGTCGTGGCCGGCCTGGTCATCCATCTCTGCGGGGCTATCACCCGCCTGGCTCATCCAGGCTCTGGGTCCACGGCTACGTAAGGCGTGAGACATAACTACTTCCTCTGTGTACTATGTCTTAAATCAGTGTTGACCGGTCAGCCCGTCGTATCAACAAGATTTCAGACAAAATATTAATTAAATACACAGATAAGTAGGTTATATATATAAAATATATATAAGGAAGCCGCGCGGTCAGCGAGTGTTAGTACATGTATGTATGTGTGTGAGTGAGTGTGTGTCCTGGGCGGGTAGAGCGTCTCGCCCCAGCTGTGAGGGGGGGGTGGAGGCGGCGCTGTGAGGGGGTGGGGGGAGAGGCGCGGCGACTCCCAGTCAGTCTAGTTACCCTCAGGACGCGGTCAGAGACGGGTGCACTGAACTCTACTCCTTACAAATGCCCAGAACGTGCCGTATACCTTGGGAATCCTTTAGAACAAGGTCACACATGAATGGCACGAAACACACAATGCACTAAATACTTCACAGAAAATCACTGTCACTGACACTGCTCAAAGTTGCTGAGATTCTTCGAGGAGAGCTGACGCACGGGAGTTGACCCAAGCGAGAGTCCATAGAGTCCATAGCCGGCTTTCTACAAACTTTGCACTATCACTCGTAATTATCCAGTAAGATCCGGTCACTGCGCCATGTTAGGTTCTGAATAATAAGTTCTATATACAGGAGAGAACACAAACACCTGTATAGTTTTGTAGGTTCGGTTTACTGGATAAGAGTATGTACACAGAGGGAAGCAGCACTCTCCCCGGCTAAGCTCCTTTTTTAACTGCTATAGGCGACGTATGGCAAGTGATACATTAGCAGCTTCCATACGTCGCCAGGCACATTAATTAAGCGTGTGGGATATGGTAATAACATTGCCACACGCTGCTAGCTAGGCTGAACAAATAATACATAAATGGAGCACATACATAATATACATACATGATATATAATCCAGCATACATAATATACATACAGGTAGTAATTCGCACACCACCGTTAGTCTTAGCCACAGTGACTAGAGGGTGGCACCAAGGGGACGGGTCGTCACCAACGGGTACGATGACACCCTGGGCCACCATGGAATCCAGTTCCTCCTTGACTGAATCCGTGAAGGCGAGAGGGATCAACTGGGGAGTGTGTATGGCAAACGGCTGTGCAGTGTGCATCTTCCGGCGTAGGTTCGTATCCTACTCACTGCGCCATGAAGGTTACAAGTGTTCCCTGAAGAATGCAGTGATGGGTAGGGAAACACCGGGTAACACTGAAGTCCATTTATTTATGGATAAGAGAATTACAAGTGGTGACTAGCGTGTGCCATGCACGGCTCACACAGTCACACTGAGACTGCCTTGCCATATGGCAGCCTCGGCGCAATGTTGCCACATAACACGTGCAGTGTTGCCACGTAATTATATACATAGATGCTACTCGGTACAGTAGCTTATATACAAGGTTGCTACTCGGCACAGTAGCATAGATACATGACCTACAACTTCACTCTCACGTTACACAATTATTGCATCACTTCACTTTCACGTTACACGATTATTGCATCACCTCACTCTCATGTCACTTACTTATTGCGTCGCCTCACTTTCATGTCAAACCATTACTGCGTTACCTCACTCATGTCACAATTACTGTGTCACCTCACTCTCATGTCACACAATTACTGCGTCACCTCATTCTCATGTCACACAATTACTGCGTCACCTCACTTTCACGTCACACAATTGGTGCGTCACCTCTTTCATGTCACACAATTATTGCGTCACCCCACTCATGTTAAACAATTACTGTGTCACCTCACTCACTTCACACCTCACAATTACTGCGTCACCTCACTCTCATGCCACTTAATTACTGCGTCACCTCACTCTAAAGTCACACAATTACTGCTTCACCTCACTCTCATGCCACATAATTATTGCGTCACCTCACTCGCATGTCACACAACTACTGCGTCACCTCACTCATGTCACACAATTAATCGATCACCTGAATCTCACGTCATACAAATACTGGGCCGCCTCACTCATGTCACACAATTACTGCGTCACCTCACTTTTACGTCACACAGTTAATGCGTCACTTCACTCTCACGTCACACAATAACTGCCTCACCTCACTTTCACGTTACACATTTACTACGCCAGGTCACTTTCATGCCACACAATTATTGCGTCATCTCACACTCATGTCAAACAATTAGTGCGTCAGCTCACTCTCATGTAACACAATAAGGACATCACCGCAATCTCACGTCATTCAAATACTGCGCAACCTCACTCTCACGTCACACAATTACTGCATCAATTCACTCTCACGTCACACAATTTTGCATCACCTCACTTTCACGTCATACAATTATTGCATCACCTCCCTCTCATGTCAAACAATTACTGCGTCACCTCACTCTCATGTCACACAATTACTGCGTCACCTCACTCTCACTTGAAGCAATTACTGCGTTGAAGCATTAATTTGGTTTTATTTACCTTTTATTCCTGTTTTGTTCTTTTATTTATTTTTATTTTTTTTGCTTCTTCTTTATTCTCTAATTCTGTTTCCTTCTTCTTAATAATTCCTTCTTTGTTCGTTACTCTCTGTATGCTAACTTTGTATTGTATAAATGTGAGATGGTGGAGGTTAGGAGTAGAAGGAGCTTAAGGAATGAGGGGAGTGAGGGGAGGCTGTGGGTTTTTGGTTAGCTTGCAGTAGGCCCTCACACCAGAAGGTAATCTGATATGAGGGAAGACTAAAAGAAAAGGCTGATAACTGGGGAATAGGACCAACATACAACTTAAACAGAAGAGAACCTTAAACAGTTATATTATCACTTAGAACATAAAAATGGAGTAAACTGCAGCGGGCCTATTGGCCCATACTGGGTAGTCCCATTTACACCCAACCCCTACTGCTCATATATCCATCCAACCAATGTTTGAAGCTATCCAGCGGAGTCAAGTTAATGATGATGTTTGGTAACTTGTTCCATTCATCCACTACCCTATCTCCAAACCAATGTTTATCTATTTCGCGCCTAAATCTAAATTTGTCTAATTTAAAACCATTGTTACGAGTTCGCTCCTGGTTGGATAGTTTGAGTACTTTGTAATGTCCCCTGTTCAGCCCTGACTTCAATTTATACACCTCGATCATATCGCCCATCATTCTACGTCTCTCAGGGAGTGCAAATTAAGAAGCTTTAACCTGTCTCTGTACTCAAGGTTCCTAATGCCTGGGAATCGTCTTGTCATTCTTCTCTGAATTCTTTCCAAGGATTCTATATTAGTCTTTCGTAGGGGACTCTGTCGAAGGCTTTGCTAAAGTCGAGATATACCACAACATAATTGTGCCCCTCCTCCACCGATTCGAAAACAGATACAAAGAATGTTAATAGATTAGTTAAACATGAACTGATTGGTCGGTAGTTAGAGGATAGTGATCTATCTCCCTTCTTGAAAATCGGTATTACATTCGCTATCCCCCAGGAATCTGGTACTACACCCGTTTTTAAGGACATGTTAAACAACCTTGCTAAGGGTATACTAAGCTCTTCCTTACATTCCTTTAACACTAGCAAATATATCATCGGAACCTGGTGACTTATTAGGCTTTAGTTTGTCTATTTGCTTGCGAACATGGTTACTAGTCACTACTATCTCGCTTAATTTATTTTCTTCGCTATCTCTGTATACTGTAGAGTCGGTGCCTTGGGAATCATGTTTAAATTTTCGGTGTTGAAAACCGTTGAAAAATATTTATTCAGATTATTGCTCATTTCTCCGTCGTTATCAGTTAGCTCGCCAGTATCTGACTGTATTGGTCCAATCTTTTCTTGTGTTTTAGTTTGATACATTTGATAGAATCCCTTGGGGTTTGTCTTCGCCTCCCTTGCTATCTTCAATTCATTATTCCTCTTTGCTTTTCTTATCTCGGTTTTAACCCTACCGGTCAATACCTTATAATAATCTCGGAGGTAGACTTCACCACAATTTATTCTCCTACCTATTGCCTTCCTTTGTCCAATAATATTCTTTAAATAATTATTTATCCATTTAGGGTCATTGTTGTTTGATCTGAGTTTTCTGTATGGTATGTTCTGCCTTTGTGCATTAAGTAACTCATTATTTAAATTGTTGTGGAACTCGGCAACCTCAGATCTTGTTATCAGGTCTCCTGGTAAGGTGAGGGCCCCCTCTGTGGGTACATTGTGAGAGGACACCTCATGTGAGGTCATGTAGTTCACCCCCAAGCGTGATACCCCTTCCCTTAGCTGCCTCTTCAAACTATCAAAGTTTGCCCTTCTGAAATCTGGGACTTTAGTGGAATTTTTCTTGCGGCTCCCATGAAATTCTAACTGGAATCTAATTTCCTTGTGATCGTTGTTAGCAAGATCGTTCCCTACCTCGATATTACTAATAAGGTTTTCTCTGTTTGACAGAACTAAATACAGTATATTATTACCCCAGGCGGGTTCGGTTATACCTTGGCTTAGGAAACAGTCCTGGATTATTTCGAGAAAATCCTCTGATTCTGAGTTACCAGTAAGGTCAATCCAATCTATTTGGCTAAAGTTAAAGTCGCCTACATTACAGACTTTGCTATGTATGGAAGCCCTGAGCATTTCATCCCAAATAAGTCGCTCATTAACTCTATCAAGATTAGGAGGTCTATATATTACTCCTGTGATTAATTTTTCCCTACCATCGATTAGTTCTATCCAAATTGTTTTTGTATACCGTTCTGTTTTTATTACTTTATTTATTTCACACTTCAGATTATCCCTGACATAGATTGCTACTCCGCCTCCTTTCCTACTCTGCATATCGGTATGGAATAATTTGTAACCTGCAATTTGGTATTCGACAGGTAACTCACGTGAGTCTAGGTTTATCCATGTTTGGGTGAATGCTATTATATCGATTTTTTCGGTACATATCAACGCCCTGATTTCATCTATTTTGTTTCTCATACTTCTACGGTTTGCGTAGTAGACATTTAAGTTAGCCGTGTTCTGAGTCCTCTTTTTGTCACGTTTAAGTTTTAACTCCCTGCCTAATTT
The DNA here is from genome assembly GCA_958450375.1 of Homarus gammarus. Taxonomy (NCBI): domain Eukaryota; kingdom Metazoa; phylum Arthropoda; class Malacostraca; order Decapoda; family Nephropidae; genus Homarus; species Homarus gammarus. The sequence continues at coordinate 243,253 of CAUDMG010000852.1, forward strand.
AGTTTTGTCATAATTCCCAGCACTATTTCCCTGTAACCTTTTACTTTGTTTACCCGCTCCCACTACAGTCTCCTCTACCCCCGTGTCCATATGTTCTCTTAGCCGTTTAAGGACTTCGACATCTTTTGAAGTGCCCTCTCCAGAGAACCAGCCAGGGTTGCCACCCCATCCCTAGACAGATGCACCCCATCCTTAGCATAAAGGTCCCTTCTGCAGTAGAAGTTGTCCCAGTTGTTAATGAATGGGAGTGATATTGACTTGCAATATCTGTCAAGACGGCCGTTGACACCAACTGCCCTTGACAACCATTAATTGCTAACTCTCCTTCTAGGCAGGACACCACATATGATAGGGATCCCTCCCTTCGACCTAATACGTTCTATAGCTGTCTTGCATTTATCAAGAAGCTCCTCACTCCTGCACCGGCCAATATCATTGCCTCCTGCACTGAGGCAGATAATGGGTTTGTTCCCATTACCAGACAAGATATTGTCCATCCTGTCAACTATATCCCCCACCCCAGCTCCTGGCAAACACACCTTCATCCTATTTGTATTTTTACCACAAGAAGCTCTGTCCAGGTACCGTACCTGGGAATCGCCAACATTTAAGGTTTTAGTACCTTCCTTGTCAGCCTTGTCCCTTGTCCCAGTGGTAGAAGCGGTACCGTTCTTGCCTCGCAAGCGAGATGTCACGGGATCGATTCCCGGGCCAGTGGAAAATTTGTTTGGACATACTTTCTAGCCCCAATTGGTCCCTGTTCACCTAGCAGTAAAGTAGGTACCTGTTGTAAATCGAAAGTTTCGAATTCGTATTCAGGGAAAGTTGTTGGAGCTTTCAATATCTTGATGACAAAAACGGTTGACCCCTCAGGCTTCTACGCCCGTAACTCATGAGACATAAAGGCAAGCATGAACTTAGCATGCTTCCCTGTTGGGCGCTGTAAACGCTTCTGCGCTTCACCTTACACAGGATGTAAGGGGGTGCCAATTAAAAAAAAAAAAAATTACTGCATACCACAAAGACACTCAGGACATTATTCCATACACAAGGGAAATGAGAACTAATCACAACAGTTCTTCGTTTATTAACGACGTTACTCAAAATGAACAATTACACATGCGAAACAATAACCAATCTTTCAAGCTTGCTAACCAGGGGTCACATGAATCACAATACATCTCATGAAACGGATAAAACTTGAAAGGTACTTACATATAAATACTGGATATCCTGCCCTGTGGGGAGATGACACCCACACGCCCACACTTCACTCTCTCCAAAACCCGACTGACTTTTCAAACACAGGCGTCGCCCAAAAAGGCACCACATCTTCATGACATCACGTCTCACAGGTTCTCTTATTGGTTGAGGCTTAAGGTATTCACACTCAGAGGTCTCTGCGATTAGCTCACGCTTGGCAGGAAATACTCACTCATGCCATTGTTACAGCGTCACTTCACTCACGTCACACAATTACTGCATCACCTCGCTCTTACATCACACAAGTACTGCGTCACCTCACTCTTACGTCACACAATTACTGCGTCACCTCACTCTTACGTCACACAATTACTGCTTCACCTCACTCTTACATCACACAATTACTGCGTCACCTCGCTCTTACATCACACAATTACTGTATCAACTCACTCTCACGTCATAGAATTACTGTTACCTAACTCTTGCATCACACAATTACTGTATCACCCAACTCTCACGTGACACAATTATTGCGTCACTTCACTCACGTCACACAATTACTGCGTCACCTCACTTCATGTCACACAGTTACCGCATCACCTCACTCTATCATACAATTACTGCGTTACCTCACTATCACATCACAAAATTACTGCGTCACCTCACTCTCACGTCACACAATAACTGCATCACCCAACTCTCACGTCGCACAATGCGTCACCTCTCTCTCACCGCATACAAATACTGCCCCACCTCACTCTCATGTCACACAATTATATCATCACTTTACTCTCACGTCACACAATTATTGCGTCACCTCACTCTCACATCACACAATTATTGCGTCACCCCACTCACGTCACACAATTGTTGCGTCTCCTCACTCTCATGTCTAGTAAAAAAATGTTGGTCCACACATTTAATTTGTGAACAAATATTTCAACAATAGAATTTACACCACTCAGCCGTACACTAGACCAATTACCAGCTTACAGTGGAGTAAGAGGTTTTACCTTTGGCGGATATAGGAATAAAACTACAGGACTGTGTGTACTTAAGCCTCTCTCTGTCCATGTAATTCAGTTGCCTCTGAAGATGTCTTGAATAAAGACGAAAGCTAAGGTGCTCCATTGTTTCCCTTTTCCCTGTGTGATTTTATCAAGATTTATATTATCCACGTTTTCATTGTGGATCTGCATGAAATATATATATATGTATATATATATATATATATATATATATATATATATATATATATATATATATATATATATATATATATATATATATATATATGTATATATTGATAAAATCACACAGGGAAATGAAGAAGAGAAATTAAAGAATATCACTATCAGAAATGAGGATGTTCTTAAGAAGATAAATAAATTAAAGAAGACAAAATCCCTAGGGCCGGATGAAATTTTCCCTCGAGTTTTGAAAGAGCGTAAGGAACATATTAGCAGACCCCTCGTTAATTTATGAACAAAATCATTAAACACGGAAGTCGTGTCAGACTTGTGGAAACAGGCAAATGTAGTACCCATATTCAAAAAGGGAGACAGAGCATCAGTGTCAAATTACCGGCCGATTAGTTTGACGTCAGTAGTGGGGAAATTTCTTGAATCGATTATAGCAAATAGCATCCGATCGCATTTAGAGAAAAAGAAATTAATCTACGACTCTCAACATGGGTTTACAAAGGGAAAATCTTGTCTTAACAAATCTGCTGACGTTTTTAGGAAAGTCTAAGAGGTACTAGATAATGACGAAAATTTTGATGTTATTTACTTAGACTTTAGCAAAGCGTTTGACAGAGTACCGCATCGGAGGCTTCTGAGAAAAGTTAGGGCTCTTAGTATCGAGGGGAAAGTATTAAATTGGATGAAATCATGGCTCACCGATAAAACACAGGGGGTCAGCGTAGATGGTGTTAAATCTGAGTGGGGCTGTGTAACCAGCAGGGTTCCCCAGGGGTCAGTACTGGGTCCATTCTTGTTGTTGTTGTTGAGATTGTCGGACCGTAGTCCGACACGGGCCTTTGCCTGTAGGCGGCCCGTTTGGTGGTTCCGGCTGGAGCACTTTGAGAAGCCAGACCGGATTTGGGATGGAGGTTGTCCTACCTGCAGATGTGAAAGGATACTGCAGGTTTGCAAGTGTGAGCGGACCCTAGGTTAGTGAATGCTTACCACCAACCCCCACTCTTGGACGTGGTTAGTTTCGGAGTGGCGCGCCCCCCGAACTGGGGTCCGCACTTGATGGGGGAGGATACTTCCTAACCGATCTGGGTGGTGGGTATCGTGTGATGAGTCTCACTCTGCCATCGACTACAAACCCATATAATCTTTTATAATTTAGGGGTAATATTTATATATTATATTGACGATGAATGTCATGAGTAATTAATTATTATTGCGGTCACAGTATCCTTCACTCTCGCATACACTTAATTCTTCTACACTCACCTTCATCATATTTTACATCTTTTTCACTTTAGAAACCCTGTTTGTATGAACATTTGAATACCCAGCGATTTATTGATTAAGTTATTCTTTTTGTATGCACAGAGAGTATAAGTGACTTGGGAAATGTTTAAAAGTAACTTCATGTCACAAAGGCGTAGAAAACTTCCATGTCTCTTCAATAAACATGCGACTGAGGGCGAGTGCAGAGGTTCACATTACAACACCTCATTTAACACTGAATAGAGCGGTCAGCAATATTACCTTCACGTGCCACTTGAGTGTGATTCACCTTTACCCTGTCACGTGAGAGAGTGACCCAATTTTATCCTGCCACTTGAGAATGTGACCCACCTTTTTCCTGCCACTTGAGTGTGACCCTCCTTCACCCTGCCACTTGAGTGTGTGACCCAACTTTACCTTACCACTTGAGAGAGTGATGCACCTCCACCCTGCCACTTGAGTGTGTGACCCGCCTTTACCCTGCCTCCTGAGTGTGACCCCACCTTCATCCTGTCACTTGAGTGTGTGACCCACCTTCACCCTGCCACTTGAGTGTGTGACCAACCTTCACCCTGCCACTTGAATGTGGCCCACCTTCATGCTGCCACTTGAGTGTGTGACCCACCTTCACCCGGCCACTTGAGTGTGTGCAGCAAACAATGACGAAAATGATTCCGGGACTTAGAAACCTTCCATATCAAGATAGGTTAAAGAAACTAAACTTGCATTCCCTAGAAAGACGAAGAGTGCGGGGAGATATGATAGAAGTATGCAAGTGGGTGAAAGGAATCAATAAAGGCGATATAGATAAAGTTCTTATAATATCCGAGCAGGATAGGACTCGTAGCAACGGATTTAAGTTGGATGAATTTAGGTTTAGGAGGGAGATAGGAAGGAACTGGTTCACGAATAGGGTGGTGGACGAGTGGAACAAGCTTAGCAACTTTGTAGTAAGTGCTGAAACACTGGAAAGTTTTAAAAGGAGGCTAGATAGATTCATGGATGATAGAGAGTGGTAGTAACTCTCGACAGGAGCTGCCATGCACAGGCCAACCGGCCTATTGCAGACTCCTTATTTTCTTATGTTCTTCACCCTGCCACTTGAGAGTGTGACCCACCTTCACTCTGCCTCTTGAGAATGACCCACCTTCACCCTGCCACTTGAGTGTGACCCACCTTCACTCTGTCACTTGAGTGTGTGACCCACCTTCACCTTGCCTCTTGAGAGTGTGACCCACCTTCACCTTGCCTCTTGAGAGTGTGACCCACCTTCACCTTGGTACTTGAGTGTGACCCACCTTCACCCTGCCACTTGAGTGTGTGACTTACCTTCACTTTGCCACTTGAGTGTGACCCACCTTCACCTTGCCTCTTGAGAGTGTGACCCACCTTCACCCTGTCGCTTGAGTGTGTGTCCCGCCTTCACCCTTCCACTTGAGAGTGTGACCCACCTTCACCCTGCCACTTGAGTGTGACCCACCTTCACTCTGTCACTTGAGTGTGTGACCCACCTTCACCTTGCCTCTTGAGAGTGTGACCCACCTTCACCCTGTCGCTTGAGTGTGTGTCCCGCCTTCACCCTTCCACTTGAGAGTGTGACCCACCTTCACCTTGCTACTTGAGTGTGACCCACCTTCACCTTGCTACTTGAATGTGACCAACCTTCACCTTGCTACTTGAGTGTGACCCACCTTCACCTTGCTACTTGAGTGTGACCAACCTTCACCTTGCTACTTGAGTGTGACCCACCTTCACCTTGCCTCTTGAGAGTGTGACCCACCTTCACCTTGCCTCTTGAGAGTGTGACCCACCTTCACCTTGGTACTAGAGTGTGACCCACCTTCACCTTGGTACTTGAGTGTGACCCACCTTCACCTTGGTACTTGAGTGTGACTCACCTTCACCTTGGTACTTGAGTGTGACCCACCTTCACCTTGGTACTTGAGTGTGACCCACCTTCACCTTGGTACTTGAGTGTGACCCACCTTCACCTTGCTACTTGAGTGTGACCCACCTTCACCTTGCTACTTGAGTGTGACCAACCTTCACCTTGCTACTTGAGTGTGACCAACCTTCACCCTGTTATTAATCCTTTATACTACCATGATAAACAATGAAACCGTTCAGGACTTAATTTAACATCGGGGGCCCAAGACTATTGTGAAGGTTTGTGACCAGAGACAACATGTTGCAGTTATCAATAAAAGGAAAAGGTTCTCAAGATGTGAGGTTTACTCTGCCTGTGTTGTGATGCAATGTGGCGCTTGTATCATAAAATGTAATTACCCCAAAAAAATCTATCCTCCTTTACATAATTTCTGTATCAGCCTCTGTCGGTCCTGGATAAGTGATATAATAAGAGGCTAATGAAGAGGTTGTTATGTACAGTAGAGTGAGGAGAAAACCGATTTTTTATTTTTTTAACAGGTTCAATTTTGGAGTGAGTCAGTAGCAGAAGTTGACAACAGGTGTGCCGCGTGAGGGGGAAAGGCTGTGTTAGTGTGCATATATGTGAGTGTTTTCCCCATCTGCAGTGTATGTACAGGGAGGGTGAGGGTGAGTTTGAGTGTGGCAGCTGTGTTTGTCCTCCTGGGTGAACTGTGTCCTGTATGAGAGTACAAATAGCGTGCTAGATGAAGTGCCGAAACACTACTTTTTATTGAGTGCCTTCTAGTGTGTGTGTGTGTGTGTGTGTGCACTCCCTGGTATATTACCCGGGCATGTAATACTCAGGAGGGCATATATGCAGAACACATTTTTGTTCATAATTTGTTTGCTGACTTTTTTTTATCCATTGTACGTACTGCCGGGAGACGAGAAGTCCGTTTTTTTTATCCTTTTTTAATCTCGCTTTTCATATTAACTGCTAGTTTTTTGTGAGTTTTGTAAAGTAAGTTAAATAAAAAAAGAGAGAGCGTTTGCCAAGTTATTTTAAAGTTGAAGTTAACTTTTAGTCCCTGAGGAACATGATGTGTTTGATGTGTGAAGAAGCGTAATGAAAGGCATCTAAAATCTTTCAGAAATTCAGGTTTTACGTCTTAGCATCTTTGAAGTTGACCATCCTAACTATTGACATGTGCTAAGCGACTCCAAGGGCGGATCAAGGCATATCAATAAAGGGAGGTGGAAGGGGGGTGCAAAAAAGGGAGCATCCTAAAAAAAAAAAATGGCACAAAATTAGATTTTTTTCTGAAACAGACCATTAATAATCGACTGTTACACATGTCTTGCCGATTTAAATAACTATCAGGATAAGTTGAAGATAAAAAGAGTAAATTGACTACGCCTGTACATTATGTTTGTTTCATGTATATTCCCCGGTGTGGCTGTAGCCGTCCGCAGCACAGTCATGCAGAAGAGTATCACTGTTGTGTTTATTCAAAATATTACGAGATAATCTTGAGGTCAAAGGAAAAATAAAAGGTACACAGTCTTGCAGGTGGTAATACAAAAAGTGTAGGCAAGTTACATGGTGTGACAGACGTATATGTTCTTAAAACAGTGTGTTTGTAAGTACAATGCCAGGTCTAGCAACCATCAATAATGATTTATCGAAGACCTGATTGACTCAGCCGAGAAATTTTCTTTTCCTCACTGATGACGTTACTGTTTTGTTTCTTAAGGAGATATCGTTTACTTTCATCTTGGTGAAATAATTCAACATGGATACATTTTGAGTACATAGGTAATTTTCAGCTGGGGAAAAAATTCAGAGTACATAAGGTAATTTTAAGTTGTTGTCAGAAGCACCGTTTAATAATACTCGGACAGGCTGTTACGGTACACCAGATTATGTTTGCAAGTGGTGTGCGACAACATGTGAGTGTTTCAGTCAGTCAGCGTTCAGTAGCTTCACACGGCACCTCTTCAAGCCCTTTCATCTAACTGCTGAGTTAATTAGTGCATGAAGCATGAGCGTTGTGTACTCTGAGGGTGGTGGTGGTGAATTGTGTGGGAATTAGTGCACTGTGGTGGTGGTTGTGATATTGTACGGTGAGGCTAGGAGTGCATTGTGAGGGTGGTGGTGCACTCTGAGGCTAGTGGTGCATTGTGAGGGTGGTGGTGCACTCTGAGGCTAGTGGTGCATTCTGAAATTGGTATTGATATTGAAACAGTTTATTTAGCCCCAAAAATAGAAATGCAGAGTGGATAATAAGAATATATTGGCATAGCTGAGCCAAGTCAGAGGCTGAGCTCTCTTAGTGGCACCTTATATATATATATATATATCTAGTCTGTACTCACCCCTGAAGATGTGAATTACACGAAAGCGCTTGGGAACTTCGTGTTTTCTTCTTTCCTGGTGGTTATCAGCATATATATATATATATATATATATATATATATATATATATATATATATATATATATATATATATATATATATATATATAAAGTGCCACTAAGAGAGCTCAGCAATGGACTTGTTACGTGGAAAGTGTAGTTTTATAACGAAGAGGAGAACCAGGGAAAACACAAACATCTTGACCAAGTTGGGCTTCTTTTAATCGGGGAAAAGCCCACCGGGGCACAGGTCATCGGGGCGAAAAAATAAGAGTAAAAAGAAATTAAAAATGTAAAAGAAAAATATATTAATCTACACCACGAAGATGCCGGAACACCAGCTTTTTAAAGTGAGACAGATTGTATGAGTATGAAAACACAGAAGAAGGCAGAGCATTCCACAGTTTGGCTGTGTGAGGAAAGGAGATGTACTATAACGGGTTATTCTAGTGCGACCGACAGCCACAGAGAAACGGTGGACACCACGGGCAAGACGAGTGTTACGACTGCTTCGAGCCCACGGCCATGCCGGCGGTACACAGGATGCCAAATCCACCGAACATTACCCGTTAAAGTACTTGTAATAGAGAGAGAGAGTGAAGCAACATTGCGGCGAAGAGAAAGGGAATAAAACTTATCAGTTAAAGGAGGAGAGTCAATAAGACGAAATGCCTTTGATTTCACCCTATCTAACAGTTGGAGAGAAGAAGAGCCACCCCAGATATGAGAGCAGTACTCCAAGTTAGGACGAATGAATCCCTTATAAACTTGAAGCAATTGCTCAGGAGTGAAGTAGCTACGGTATCTGTACAGCATTCCCAGCTTTCGGGAGGCAGCTTTAACAATGTTGTGGATGTGTGGCTTCTATGATATATTAAAGGAAATGGTGAAGCCTAGCATTCCTATTTTAGAACTGGGCAGAAGGATTGCGTCTTGAAATGTGATTGGTGGGAGATAATCTAATTTGGAAGGTGTAATTGGTAAATAGTGAGTTTTATTACTACTGAAAATAACCAAGTTTCTACCTCCCCATTCGGAGACGCTGCACAGGTCCACATTGATAAATTAAATGATATCAGCTCTAGAAACGGATCTAGTTTGAGAATTAAGGGGAAGGAAAAATGTGAAGAAGAGTGAAGGGTAGAATCATCAGCGTAAGAATAAATAGAATTAGTCGTAGTAAATCATTGATAAAAATAAGGAAGAGAGTAGGTGAAAGAAGAGAACCCTGTGGGACACCACAATTGTGAGAAAAGGCGAGAGATCGATCCCTTAGCAACAACTGCCATGGATCGGTTCTCAAGGAAGCTAGAAATTAGAGAACAAAGTGGGGGAAAGAAACCATAAGAGGGAAGTTTAGAGAGCAAAGACTTGTGCCATACCCTGTCAAATGCTTTGGAGATGTCGAGGGCCACGACGTAAATATTACATATTACATTTAGTATCATCTGGATTATTACATGTAACAAGGAGTTAGTAAATACGTATTAGAATGTTACCACAATTATCATTTTATTTGTATTTATTTATTTATTTGCTATTATTATAATATTTATACACACTTTTACAGCATAGTATAGTTGATGTACATTACATTAATCTGGTAAGTGGGTAGAATTAATACAGCATGAGTTGTGTAAGGGTGAAACAAAGGAGCAGACACAGCCAGGATCATGTCGTATAAGAGCGTTACAAAATTTTTAATAATTAGACGATTGATATCTTATAAAAGTGATTTAAAGGAAGGGAGCGTAGTCTTTGTTCGGGTAGAAGGGCGTAAGCTGCTCCACACACTCACACCATGAGATACATGGAGGTTTGGGACAGACAGGAGCGCATAGGGGTGTCTTAGTAGGTCTGAGTGTCTTAATCTGTACTCCTGGTTATTCCGGAACTTTAAATAATTATTTCCAATCAAGTTATTAATTGATTTATTAAGAAAATAGAGCACAGCAATAAGTGTTAATATACTAAAATTTAACATATCATTTAAGCAAATTGCTCGTTTGTGTGATCATTTTTTTTTCAAGCAGATAATTGTCCGTACAACTCTCTTCTGGGTAGTAACCAAGGGTTTTCTTTTAGTTGTGCGGGGGGGCCCAATAGTGTATGACAGTGTATCAAGTGTTGGTAAACAAGGTCTTAATATATTTATTTTATTGTTGTAAGAGTGAGTGACTGACGAGTGTGATCCAGGATACCGCACTGATTATTGATTTTACTGTGAATGACTTGATGACTTGTATGTGGTTTCTCCAGTTTAGTTTTATCATCAACAACTACAAAGAATTTAGTATTCTGTTCACGTGTGGGGACTGTTTTACCAAAGTACAGGAACTCAGATCCGGGGGTAAGTGTTTTCTTCTGTAAAAGATTCTGTAGTGTTTTTTTCGAGTTTATAGTCAGTTTAATACATATTACCCAGTTACTGACCTTAGCCTACTCGCTGTTCATAGTTATCATTAAGGAATGGAGATCTGAGTGACTAGCATAGAGATTACTATCCTCTGCAAATTGATTGTATTTTACGAGTCAGCCGGAGTGGATTATATCATTTATGTACACCAAGAACGCCATACAAAATAGGTGAGGAGTCAGATTGATAAGTGTTATAGCAGACATACTGCTTCCTGTTAGAGTTAGACAAATACGGGGTAAATCAATTGTGGGATAAGCCCCTAACGCCGTAATGTTCAAGCTTTGACAGAAGAATGGTATGGTCGACAGTATCAAAGTCTTTTGAGAGGTCCAGGAATATTCCGACTGTAAACTGACTATCATCAAAGAAGGTCAAGATGTCATTAGTAAGGAACCGCAGGGCACTCTCAGTTGACCTTCTTGTTCTAAAGCCAAACTGAGAATCTGTAAGGATGTTATTGTCACTACAGAAGGAGTTTAGTCTATTACATGCCAGCTTCTCGATTATCATAATTAAGGCTGGGAGGACTGATATGGTATATTGTCGTTGCCTGCTGCTACATCTTTGGACATTTTTATGATGGTCATTATTTCATTTGCCGTGACAGGGGACAGGAGCAACTTATTTTGTTGTCTGTTTTACAGGTAGGCTCTAAATTCCTCATAGTCATCAGAAATGTTCTCAACAACATTTCTGCCAGCATTGATAAAGTAATCATTGAAGTGGTTGGTAATGAGGGAAGGTTCTGTTACAACTGTAGCATTTATCATAAAAGCTAAGTGGGGAGCCGTAGGTTGAGTGTTCTTGTTCTAAATAGAATTGATGATACTCCAGATTTTCTGCTGTTGCCTGATGCTGACTGTAGTTTATTTGTATACTAGCTACGTCTGGCATTTCTAACTGCTTGTGTTACTCTATTTCGGATACCTCGGTAAGCAGTACCGAAAGTTATGGGTCTTTGCAAATTTTCTCTGAAATTTGTTTTTCTTTTATCATTGCTTTGATTTCAGTTGTGATATCGAGCTTGGAGATTGGTGGTGCACTGTGAGGGTAGTGGTACATTGTGGAGGGTAATGGTGCACTGTGAGGGTACACAAGCTGGTGATCCCACCAGCTGACAGCCTTTTACTAGCTTGTGATCACCCCAGCTGTCGCACTGTACTAGCTAGTGATCCCACCAACTGAGACCCTTGTACTCGGGTGGTCCGTCCAGTTGAGCATGGATAATAGGTAATTCACCAATTCAGGAATTTTTGTCACCGCTTTGTAGTTTTAGTTCGAGTTACTTTTAATATCTGTTTGTAGTTGTTTCACACAAACACTATAGTGTTTTGTTATTTATTTACCAAACATATATCGACACTACTGTATATTGTTATAAATGCCGAATTTAACGGTATTAGGCAACTGTCCTTTTATGAGAGAATATACTAGGAGTGAGATGTAAGGGTTAAATCCAATGAGGGCTGGGCACTTGGTGATGATCTGTACAAATCTAAGATGCATGGAGGAAATGGGAATGACATCTAGCCATTCAACTAGTTACTTCGGGTAATGTAAATTATACAATTAAACAATGTAAATAGCCCACTTTTATATAAGTACTACTGTCTATATGTTGACAAGAGGCTATTACTTGATGGCGGTGCACTATGACGCTAGTGGTGAATATTGAGGGTTGTGGTGGTGCACTGTCAGGCAAGTGATGCACAGTGAGAGAAGTGTTGGTGCACTGAACGTAATACTCATGCCATTGACTGTCAGCCTCACCTCCAATTCACTATGCATGGTGGAGAAACAGGCATGGGTAGGCGTTTATCCTCACGGAACTTTAAATAGGACGTAGCGAAGCTGGAAACTGAGGTATCCCTGGATAGAATATGAAATTGTTAATGATTGACATGTTAATGGATTCAATTCAGGATAGGAGGGCCGGTGGAAGGTAAAGATTAGGATAGATGAAAGAAGCGTAAAATTAGGTCCCCAGAGAGACAAAATATAGAAGGTTCGGTAAAGACAACCCGGAAACGTTCGGAATGGGAGGGTTGTGGTCACCAAACCTCAGACGTGAAAATAATATCTTGAATGTTTTATTGAGTGCGTTGCTATATCACATGTTGATATGTACACTACGTTTTTATAACTTGATATATCACAAAAAATGCAACAAATTTATGAGCTTCGGTCCGCTCAAAAGCAACAATCCCAGCATCCAACATTAGAACAGCTAGGAAACACACAATACAAGGAAAATACTGATACGTGAAGATTAAAACGAAGTCGTCCAGGAGCCAATCTTTTCTTTCCAAATCCTCACACAGGTTCTCAGAGACGCAAATGGCTTGTTGGAGAAGCCACAAAGAACACAAGTTTTATGGGGCGCTGCTAAATTGACCTTTACCTATGTTTGTTCAAGGCTTTTATTATTCATGACCCGACGAGGCGATTCCTAAAACTCTCTTTAGTTTTTAAGAACGTTTCTTGTCTGAGGAAACATTGACTGTTTCAGCTTTGCTTAAAGTAATATTTATCCCATTACAGAACTTATACAATCATTATACACACGTTATTCTTTGTTAAACAGGAAATCAGAGGAAAATGAGGAAAATGAGGAAAATCTGGAGAGTGAGAAGGAACACACGGCAAAGAACACGGAAGTAAAGTGCCTATTTGATCTTACTCAGGTATCTTGGTGCTTAATATGTGGAACCGCTGATTACACTTGATGACTTTTATTACTCAGGCAAGACTGACAAAGCCGCTAGTAACGGTGCAGAACACTGATATGAGCGTATAAAACTAAGATCGTACGCTGAACATTGATGATGCTACTGAACATTGATTATGCCACTGAACAATGATGACGCAGAACATGGATGATACAAAATCACTAATGATGTTACAGAATACAGAACATCGATATACCGCCGAACTTAACAGGAAAAAGAAACAAAACAAATGATAAAATTAACCTAGAGATGAAATACGAGTCAGATATACCCAAACCAATGATAAGATATTATCTACATGAAGACTAACCACAATCAATTATTAATCGACAGGTGCAATGATACATGCAACTGTAGCCAACCTGGAAGCTCCTGAACGCTGCAGCTCACTTAATTAGAGTTCGAGGAGCAACTTGGGGAGACGGACAGCAGGATACGGGAATATGGATGGCTTGTATATAATGGTCCTTAGGAGTCGGATATGACACTGGGATTCACCTTTGAAGGGAGAACAGTTTAGACTTAGAAGGAAGCTTCGTGTTTGAGTTCTAAGTTAACCAATTCATTGAATTATTGAAGCCCTAATTGCAAGGAATATTGATTGTACGACCGATTGAGGCCAAACAAGTAAACAGAGGTCAAGGCAGCAGATAAGCAGAAGTCAGCTCAACAGATAAGCAGAGGTCAGGTCAACAGAAAAACAGAAGCCAGGTCAACAGAGAACAAGAGGTCAGGTGAACAGATAGGCAGAGGTCAGGTCAAGAGAGAAGCAGAATTCAGGTTGACAGAGAACAAGAGGTCAAGATAACATATAAGCAGAAGTCAGGTCAACAGAGAAGCAGGGGTCAGGTCAACAGATAAGAAGAGATTAGGTCAACTGAAAAGCAGAGGTCAGGTCAACAGAGAAGCAGAAGTAAGGTCAACAGATAAATAGAAGACAGTTCAACAGAGAAGCAGGGGTTAGGACAACAGAGATGCAGAAGTTAGGTCAACAGAGAAGTCAGGTTAACAGAGAAGCAGAGGTCAGGTCAACATATAAGCAGAAGTCAGGTCAAGATAAGCAGAAGTCAGATAAAGAGATAATAAGAGATCAGGTCAACAGATAAGAGATCGGGTCAACACAAAATAAGAGATAAGGTCAATGGAAAGCAGAGGTCAAGTCAGTAGATAAGCAGAGGTCAGTTCAACAGAAAGGAATGGTTTGGTCAAAAAAGAAAAAGGGTATTTGGTTGATAGAGATAAACTTACATAAACATAACATAACCAAACCGAAACTTACTTAACATAACCTAACCTAATCGAAAGTTACTTAACCTAACCTAACCTAACCTTAACTTAATCTAACCAAACTTAACTTAACCTAACCTAAGATAAACTTAATAAGCCTAACCTAACCTAACTTAACCAAACCGTGTGTTCTGCGTGTACAGTATTTATAAATAAGGTGAACTAAAATTTCAAACAATATAATTTTTGAAGTGCCACATGCAGGGAAGGGATCATTAATACTGTACAAGGTTGCATGTTATCAAGCGTGTATGATTCACCTTTGAGTAACACTGTAGCCCCCAGTTCAGGAACGACTGCATTAAGCAAACAATAAATAACCTAAACCTTCATATTCACAGCTTGAGTTGGAAAACATGAGTTTAACAAATTTAATATAGACCAATAATATCATAGTACTGTACTTGGACTCAATGGAAAACATGAGTTTAACAAATTTAATATAGACCAATAATATCATAGTACTGTACTTGGACTCAATGGAAAATTTGGCATAAAATATATGTAAATATTGTGTATATTATCATATAGATAATATCTACTGTGGAAAATAAGTGTTTCCGGCTGGTGGAGTTTTCAGCTCACCACGTACAGTACAGTACAGTACAGTACAGTACAGTACAGTACAGTATGCCTTTGAACACAACTGTAAACCTTATTATTTACCTTAGTTTTTTCTTGCCAGCATAGGAGAGCTGAAAGTCTCGCGCCTTTTTTCAAATAAAATTCATAATTGTAAAAGTTTTTTTATGTAATTAAGACATAAGGTTTATTGAAAATGAATAGATAAAGTTCAACTTATACGCGCCAAAACATGCATTGTTTTTCTTATTTGTTCCTGTGATTCCTTTCATGATTTTGCATTTATAGACTGTTGAAATACCATAAATATCAATTGACTGTATAGTAGGAATAATGGCTTTGGTGAAAAAGAAAGTCAACGTGATAATTAGTGTGGGCACTTTCCGTCTTTACGCTTTTGTTGTTTTTTCGTTTTGTCCTTTCCTCGTTTCTTCCCCTCTTCTTAGGTTTTCTGTCCCCTGAGGAACTTGAGGAACTTGAGTCCTCAGAGGAACTCTCTGAAGAATCGTCAGAGGAGGGATAGATGAAGTTCTCGAGTTTGTTACTCCTTCTTGTCGATATTATGATCTTATTGTTTTAATAAAAAATAAATAAAAATAATAATAATAATAATAATAATAATAAAATGACAACTATTTTAACAATATATTATATGTGCATTTCTATGCTATGTTTCAACCATTTTTATTTAAAAATTATATAATCCAATAACACAAACTTGACCCAAGCACCCAGACACAACCATACACCACCACCTCCACACACCATACATCACCACCTCCACACACCATACACCACAACCTCCACACACCATACACCACCACCTCCACACACCATACACCACAACCTCCACACACCATACACCACCACCTCCACACACCATACACCACCTCCTCCACACACCATACACCACCACCTCCACACACCATACACCACCACCTCCACACACCATACACCACCACCTCCACACACCATACACCACGTCCTCCACACACCATACACCACAACCTCCACACACTATACACCTCCACCTCCACACACCATACACCACCACCTCCACACACCATACACCACGTCCTCCACACACCATACACCACAACCTCCACACACCATACACCACCACCTCCACACACCATACACCTCCACCTCCACACACCATATACCACAACCTCCACACACCATACACCACAACCTCCACACACCATACACCTCCACCTCCTCACACCATAGACCACCACCTCCACACACCATACACCACCACCTCCACACACCATACACCTCCACCTCCTCACACCATACACCACCACCTCCACACCAAACACCACCTCCTCCACACACTATACAGCACCACCTTCACACACCATGCACCACCTCCTCCACACACCATACACCACCACCTCCACACACCATACACCTCCACCTCCACACACCATATACCACAACCTCCACACACCATACACCTCCACCTCCACACACCATACACCACCACCTCCACACACCATACACCACCACCTCCACACACCATACACCACCACCTCCACACACCATACACCACCACCTCCTCACACCATACACCACCACCTCCACACACCATACACCACCACCTCCACACACCATACACCACCACCTCCACATACCATAAGCCACAACCTCCACACACCATAAGCCACAACCTCCACACACCATAAGCCACAACCTCCACACCACCACCTCCACACACCATACACCACCACACCCACACACCATACACCACTACCTCCTCACACCATGCACCACCACTTTCACACACCATACACCACCACCTCCACACACTATACACCACCACCTCCACACACCATACACCACCACCTCCACACACCATACACCACCACCTCCACACACCATAGACCACCATCTCCACACACTATACACCACCACCTCCATACACCATCCCGACACACCAATCACCACCACCTCCACACACCATACACCACCACCTCCACACACCATACACCACCACCTCCACACACCATACACCACCACCTCCACACACTATACACCACCACCTCCTCACACCATGCACCACCACCTCCACACACCATACACCACCACCTCCACACACCATACACCACCACCTCCACACACTATACACCACCACCTCCACACACCATACACCACCACACCCACACACCATACACCACCACCTCCTCACACCATGCACCACCACCTTCACACACCATGCACCACCACCTCCACACACCATACACCACCACCTCCACACACCATACACCACCACCTCCACACACCATACACCTCCTCCTCCACACACCATACACCACCACCTCCACACACCATACACCAGCACCTCCACACACCATACACCAGCACCTCCACACACCATACATCAACACCTCCACACACCATACACCACCTCCTCCACACACCATACACCACCTCCTCCACATACTATACACCACCACCTCCACGCACCATACACCACCACCTCCATACACCGTCCCGACACACCATACACCACCACCTCCACACACCATACACCACCACCTCCACACACTATACACCACCACCTCCACACACCATGCACCACCACCTCCACACACCATACACCACCACCTCCACACACCATACACCACCACCTCCACACACCATGCACCACCACCTCCACACACCATACACCACCACCTCCACACACCATACACCACCACCTCCACACACTATACACCACCACCTCCACACACCATACACCACCATCTCCACACTATACACCACCTCCTCCACACACCATACACCACCACCTCCACACACCATACACCACCACCTCCACACACCATACACCACCACCTCCACACACCATACACCACCACCTCCACACACCATACACCACCACCTCCACACACCATACACCACCATCTCCACACTATACACCACCTCCTCCACACACTATACACCACCACCTCCACACACCATACACCACCACCTCCTCACACCATGCACCACCACCTCCATACACCACCACCTCCACACACCATACACCAACACCTCCACACACCATACACCACCTCCTCCACACACCATGCACCACCACCTCCACACACCATACACCACCACCTCCACACACCATACACCACCACCTCCACACATCATACACCACTACTTCCACACACTATACACCATCACCTCCACACACCATACACCACCACCTCCATACACCACCACCTCCACACACCATACACCAACACCTCCACACACCATACACCACCTCCTCCACACACCATACACCATCTCCTCCACACACTATACACTACCACCTCCACACACCATACACCATCCCGACACACCATACACCACCACCTCCACACACTATACACCACCACCTCCACACATCATACACCACTACTTCCACACACTATACACCATCACCTCCACACACCATACACCACCTCCTCCACACACTATACACCACCACCTCCACACACCATACACCACCTCCTCCACACACTATACACCACCACCTCCTCACACCATGCACCACCACCTTCACACACCATACACCACCTCCTCCACACACTATACACCACCACCTCCTCACACCATGCACCACCACCTCCACACACCATACACCACCACCTCCACACACTATACACCACCACCTCCACACACCATACACCACCACCTCCACACACCATACACCACCACCTCCACACACTATACACCACCACCTCCACACACCATACACCACCACCTCCACACAGCATACACCACCACCTCCACACACCATACACCACCACCTCCACACACCATGCACCACCACCTCCACACACCATACACCACCACCTCCACACACCATACACCACCACCTCCACACACCATACACCACCACCTCCACACACCATACACCACCACCTCCACACACTATACACCACCACCTCCACACACCATACACCACCACCTCCACACACCATACACCACCACCTCCACACACCATACACCACCAACTCCACACACTATACACCACCATCTCCTCACACCATACACCACCACCTCCACACACTATACACCACCACCTCCACACACCATACACCACCACCTCCACACACTATACACCACCACCTCCACACACCATACACCACCACCTCCACACACCATACACCACCACCTCCACACACTATACACCACCACCTCCACACACCATGCACCACCACCGTCACACACCATACACCACCACCTCCACACACCATACACCACCACCTCCACACACCATACACCACCACCTCCATACACCATCCCGACACACCATACACCACCACCTCCACACACCATACACCACCTCATCACACCATACACCACCACTTCCACACAACATACACCACCACCTCCAAACACCATACACCACCATCTCCACACACACACCAGACACCACCTCCACACACCATACACCACCACCTCCACACACCAGACACCACCTCCACACACCGTACACCACCACCTCCACACACCATACACCATCCCGACACAACATACACCACCCCCACACACCATACACCATCACCTCAAAACATCATACACCACCACATACCGTACACCATCTCCACACACCATACACCACCTCCACGCATCATACACCACCCACCATGTATGAGCATTTTCAATGTAAGAGACAAGCTCAGTTAGTGCTACACCTTGAGGTATTGTCTTCCTTTTCATCAGATACCTGTACCTTTACTTGTCTGGCTTTGTTATATAAAGACACCAAACACTAGACATGGTACTTGGCCTCCTGAGCTATGAGATCTCCTGCTCTCAGCTTGACCAGGAGATGTTGATCTTGCAATTGCAAAGCACATTTTCTGACTCGGGCATGAAGCTCAAATGTCGAAGAGTGGTGCCATAAATTTGTATCTTTGGCAGGCTGATTCCAAAAGAAGCACATTTCTGTCTCAAGCACTGTTCATCAGACTGACGGGTGTATTTCTTCATCTTGGGAGAATCAGAACTTCCTTGTGAAGTGACTTTTCTCTTTTCTGCTCGATGAAGTTTTTTTTTATGTTCCAGTCTTCAACTATCATGTCATTTGGCATTGTGGCTTGCATGTGTGTCCTCAATGCCCTGGCCGTCATCCAGTCGGGAAAAAAACTCAATGGCAAACAGTCTATCTTCTTGAAGCCCAAGAAATTTTCTGCAAGTGTCTTGTACCCTGCTCCTCCTGTGTTACGTTTTGATTGTGCTGGACAAATAATTTCTTCACTGGACAAATTTTGACATAGCACACATTTATCCCAGCCAGTTTCTGTAGCAGCTGATGTGCTAGGCTGCTGGAGATCTGCTATTTTATGTACTTTGGACATTGCCTTCCAGTTTAAGTGATTATCTGAAAATAGAAAAAAAATGTCATTATCACTCCATCTTTTGCCATATATCCTAACCTAACCTAACCTAACCTAACCTAACCTAATTATAAAGAAGCCAAGGAAACATCTAGCAGCCTTTCCTGAAAGAAACACGTGAGGAAACAAACAAGAACATAGCAAAGAAGTAGACGTTCTCGTATAGGCTGGCGTCCATTTTGTTAAATGGCTACCGTGGTCCTCAAGGGAATAATATGCAATGGTCTTGTAGCTGAAAATATTTATAAAGATATTATCTAATAGTGTGCCAATTCCCATGCTTCTATCATTAATACCACAATTTTACCACCAGTCTGCCTGACTACTCCAAGAATATGTTAACTGTGACTGACGTGTTGACATTATTGCGATAATTCTATATACCTTGCAAAACTTATCAAAGAATTTGTAAGGAAAAATCACTCTAACAGTACAGCCTTCTGTTAATATTGCAGTTTTTGTTTCATCATGTCTCTACAGCAGAAATAATCAGCCGAGTTTCCATCGAAGGAACAGGAAACGACTCAGCTGACATCATCATTTAGCTAACGATGATAAACATAAACACTAAAGAAAGAAGTTAGTGTGTCATGACCTACAGGTGACGACAAGAGAGGAAGGAAAATGTTTCCAACGTTACTCGTTCATGTCTATCTCTCTCTCTCTTCCTCTCATGACTCTTTTTCCCTTTCTATCTCTTCCTTCTCCCCTTTCCTCCTTCTTCCCAATTTGGTTTTCTATTCTCTCTTTATTTTATTTTCTGCTGCTCCCCTTTTCTCTTCCTCTCTTCCACCTTAACATTGGATTTCCCTGATTTCTATCCTTCTGTAATCCCATAACTTTCTTTTCTCCTCTATACACCCTTGATTTATTTTCTCCCTTACCTTTTGTTTTTCCCCTGGTCTTCCTGTCACTCTTGTCTCTCTCCCTCTTAACTCCCTTGTTCGTTCCTCTTTCATTCCATTGCCTCCTCTTTTCCATATGCCTCATCCTATTTTTCATCCTGTTTCTTCATCTTTCTTCCCGTTGCCTTCTCCTCCCTTTCTTCCTTCTCTTATCTCCCTTACTTATGTCTTTTATTTCCTCTTTTTTCTCTTCTTATTTCCCTTACCTATCTCTCTTTCATTTCTCTTTCCTCATCTTCCCTCCTCTTCTCTGCTTTCTAGTTCCTCCTATCCCTGTTCCTCTTCCATCCCACACCTGGTCTTTCAAGTCCACTATTTCCTTGCAGTATGGCGTCGTCTGGTGTTGAGGTGCTGTGCAATGTCCTTGTACGTACATTATCGAGAAGGAACCTTCAAGAGAGAATTCACGTTAGTAGAGTAGTTTCTTTCCGAGGGTGTTGAGACTCGTCCGCTGGCCGACCCTCGAGTGCTACCTTCCGCGTCGTAGCTAAACAAAACCCCTTTCTGGATAATTATTATTTTTTTATTGAGATCGTATTTGATAATATTAGGCCCGTAACTATTGAAAGTAAAGGGAACACTGCGCTCTCAAGACCACAGCAGGTTGACCTCCTGGAGACACAAGCCGATATTGGAGATTGCGTTTACCTGCAGGCTGGCCAGAAAGGACATCCCGGGTTTGATAGCCGAGGGAATCCCACACAGTGCTGTTCTATCCGGCACCTTGGTTCCCCTGGTAGTGTGTTCTGCATGAATGACGGCACGTTAGGGGCAGTGAAGACAGAAAATTATAGACTAAACCTATTTTATGTAAACAAGGAGGCAATGTGGCCGGCAATGAATTCGACAACCTTCACTTTCTCAGTTGTAGAGTTCGGTACACACTCACAGCTGGGTGGACTGGGGGGTAGGGGTGACCTGTGTGTCAATCAGCGACCCATAGTCTAGGAAGAGAGCACCACATCCCTTGTATCCTTGTAGCTGAATAAACTGAACCCTTCGACACTTGAGGGAGAAGAAAAAATACCGAATATTGCCTGTTATTGCTTATGTCCCGTACGAGTTCAGGATAGCCTCAACTATGTAAACAGAGAATGATCCAATTGTGCCGGGAGAAGATCAAGGTAGTGATTTTCAACAATTATAAACTTCAAACTTCAACAAGGAATTACTTTTTCATAAGCAGATTGTTTTGCGAGTGAACTAATTTTAAGTTAATAAAAAGCCGTGTTTCTGCTGTGAGATACGAATTCCTGCCTCACAAGGAGAGATTCAGAGAGATAAAACAGTTTAAAAAGAGCCAGTCTTGTGCTGAAAACTTACTGTGTGGAGATTGTCTTGTCTCGAGCATGTCACTGAAAGAATATTGTCTTTTGGTTGACATAATAAAAAAATTACACATATTTGTTATTGTTTCCTTCCATCTCTTCCTGATTGATGGGAATTTCTTAAGTCGATAAATGGTCAGTAAGGCTAGCTGCTTTGAAATTAATCTTTTAGGTTGAGCATCCAAGGATCAGCTTGTTGGCAACATGTCCCTCACCCCTGACAACATCTCCTTCATCCATGACAACACATCCTTCACCCCTGACAGCATCTCCCTCACCCTTGACAACACTACCTTCACCTCTGAAAACATCTCCCTCATCTCTGACAACACCTTCCTCACCCCTGACAACAAATCCCTCATCCATGAAAACACCTCCCTCACCCCTGACGACACCTCTCTTATCCCTGACAACACCTCTCTCATCCCTGACAACACCTCCCTCACCCCTGACGACACCTCTCTTATCCCTGACAACACCTCTCTCATCCCTGACAACACCTCTCTCATCCCTGACAACACCTCCCTTACCCATGACAACACCTCCCTCACCCCCGACAACACCTCTCTCATCCCTGACAACACCTCCCTTACCCATGACAACACCTCCCTCACCCCCGACAACACCTCTCTCACTCCTGACAACACCTCCCTCACCCCTGACAACACCTTCCTCACCCCCGACAACACCTCTCTCACTCCTGACAACACCTCCCTCACCCCTGACAACACCTTCCTCACCCCTGACAACACCTCCCTTACCCATGACAACACCTCCCTTACCCATGACAACACGACCATTCACCCATGACAACACGTCCACTCGTCCACGACAATACCGTCCACTCTCCCGTGACAACACGTCCACTCACCCATGACAACACGTCCACTCTCCCGTGACAACATGTCCTCTTACCCATGACAACACGTCCACTCACCCATGACACCACGTCCACTCTCCCGTGACAACATGTCCTCTTACCCATGACAACACGTCCACTCACCCATGACAACACGTCCACTCACCCATGACAACACGTCCACTCTCCCGTGACAACATGTCCTCTTACCCATGACAACACGTCCACTCACCCATGACACCACGTCCACTCACCCATGACACCACGTCCACTCACCCATGACACCACGTCCACTCACCCATGACAAAACGTCCATGAACCCATAACAAAACGTCCATGAACCCATGACAACACGACCATGAACCCATGATAACACGTCCATGAACCCATGACACCTCCCTCACCCTGACAAAACCCATATCCATTGAGAACACCTCCCTCACCTTTGACAACACTTTCCTCAGCCATAAATACAACTCCCTCACTCCTGACAACACGTCCATTATAACCAAGGTATTAAATTATTTATCATTGCACTTACATCAGAGTTAGGGATCACCAGGTTTATGTGTGTCGATCGTCAATGAATATGCATATGAAATGCTCCCTCTTCCCCCACACCAGCCAGCACCCCCGCCTCCTCTGTTCACGGACCTGCGACACACTACTACTACTACTACTTTGCCGTCACTTAGAATCGAGTATGACGACCATCCAGCTATGATTCAATGATATGAGTTATTAGGGATGTCACCTAGGTTAGTGAGTTTTGAGGATGACAAAAGAGACCGATACGGGACCCGCAGCGTCGTCCACATTCGTTGCACATGTGAAGGGCGCCATCTACTGGGGGAGGGGCGGTGGCACCGTCTTTCCGACGTTGGCGCTTGTTTGCCTCGGTTTGAAGTCCTGTGGTGCTTCTCCAACCGTTACGATGTGGAGTAATCGACTCCCAGGTGAGGGGGTCGATTTGGCACCTTTTCGGGTTTGTAATAAGACTATCCTTATACCTTTTCAATTGCCCGCCGGCGTTACGTTTACTATTCGTTAGGTGAGTGTAAAGTAGCTACTTTGGAAGTCTACTGTCGTCCATGCGGGTAACATGGCCAGTCCAACGTAGTTGTGCATGGATAATAGTAGCCTCGATGCTCCTACAGTTGGTGTCAGCAAGAATACTGGCATTTGTTCTCTTGTCTTCCCAGCGAACTCGGAGGATGGAACGTAGACTACGTTGGTGAAAAATTTCAAGTGCTTTGAGGTGCCTCCTCTATGTAACCCACGTCTACTGCTATATAGCAGGGTGGAGATGACCACTGCTCGATATACGTGCAACTTTGTAGATAATTTCAGCTCACTACAGGTGAAGTCACGGGTACGGAGTCTGCCAAAGGCTGTAGTTCAGCAATGGAAGCTGCCGACACCTTTGCTCCTGCCTGGTGTCGTGTTATTTTGAAAAGATCCTTCTTCCGGTACCTATGTCCACCCCGACGGCTAAATTGGCACTGAAACGAGTAAGGAAGGCAGCCAAGAAAATGGAAAAGAGAGTCGTCGCCAGTACACACCCTTGTTTTTACCCCCGTTTGGATGGGGAAGAACTCAGACTGGGTGCCATTGTGCAGGACATTGCCGTTCATGCTATCGTAGAGTTGCCTCACAATGGCGATGAATTTTGGTGGGCAGCCAAACCGGCTGAGGGTCAGCCAGAAGTCTTCCCTGCTGACCGAGTCGGAGGCCTTGGTTAGGTCGATGAAGGCCATGTACAGATCACGACACTGTTCTCTGCACTTTTGTTGTATCTGGGGGGGCAGCGAAGATCATGTCAATATTGCCACGTGATGGTCTAAAACCACTTTGAGATTCTGGGATGAAGTTTTCCGCGTCAGTTAGTAGTCTGTTTAGTAGGACTCGGGTGATAATCTTGCCAGCTACGGACAACGGCGAGATCCCTCGGTAGTTGCCACAGTCTGACCCGTCTCCCTTGTTCTTATAAATATTGACAATGGATTTACTTCTTTTCCCATATATTCTACAGGAGAGAATGGAAGCATCTAGTTAGCAGAGGTCCTTCTGCTTATACACCTCGGCTGGGATTCCATCAGGCCCTTAGGCTTTATTATTTTTCATGTTTGATGGCAGTAGCTACCTCATCCAGGTATGGAGGATAGCCGAGATGGGTCAACTCTGGATGCTGAGGGACCTGCTGGGTAGTCAGAACATCCACATCGGTGTTTCGGTTGAACAGTGAATGGTAGTGCTTTTTCTAGCGCTTACAGATGCTTTCTTCGTCTTTAATTCGGGAGTTACCGTCTGGTGAGCGAAGGGGGGCTGTGCCATGAGCGATTGGCCCATAAAATGTTTTAGTGGAATTGAAAAATTTGTGCATCTTGTGTTGATCTGCAAGTTTTTGCATTTCACATACTTTACTTTTGAACCAGTCGTTCTTTAGTTTGCGAAGTTCACGCAAGGCTGCCTCTTTATTCTTGCAGAAGGTATCAGCTTTGGTCCTAGTCTGAGGGTTGTTCTGCCAGTCAGTTAAATCAGCATGTTTAAAATCGACGAGTACATTGATTTCCGGGTGTATTCTTTCGACCTGCAGGTTTTGGTCATGGCAGTGTCGAGAATATCCCATTCTGCACTGGGATTTGGGTTGTTTATTGTTGGGTTGTTTATCAGCCCATATTCGAGCTGCTCTCTGAAATAATGTGCTACCGAAGGATCATCCAGACGGTTAGTCTTAAAACCTCTTTTGGAGGCTTGTTGCCTTCGCCGTTTTGGGGTGACATGAAGTGAGAATTTGGCTTTGACGAGCCGACGATCAGTGTCGCACTGGTCTGAGCCACGCATTCCTCGGGTGATGAGGACATCTTGGCGATTTCTTTCTCTTACAATGATGTAGTCAATGAGATGCCCTTTTCTATGGTTTTCAAGTTTTTTTGCCGCATTAGCGAGTAGGATGAAATCAAATTAGGTGTATTTAATATAATATCCGAAATTTTGTTCCATTACTTACCCTGCGACGCCGGGTACCTCAGCTAGTATGAGTGTATGTGTGTACAGTCAGCAAAATATTATTCTGCACCTTTACGGGTTCCTATAGTATGACACACCGGACCAAGAAATCTGAAAACACTCAGAAGTCAAAGCGGATGTTGGTAGCCCTGGCTTCCTGTGTTGCCAGTTACTCTGTAGATAGTATTTACCATAAGGTGTTTCAATGTGTCTGCGTGCACATTGTGTTACAAGATGCAAATAGAGCAGTTAACATCATATAACTATATTTATAAAATAATCGAACTGCCATTACAACTCCTGCTGTTAGCTTTGATGGTCTACCCTTTGCAGATCGAAACTGCTCCGTTTCGAACAGATTCATTACATTATTTTAAACGATCACACTTCCTCTGGCGAAATTCTTTGCTACACTGTGTTAAATAACACTGACAATGGTTTTGCTTTGTGAATTTTACTACCACTTACCTCCGGTCAACCCCCTATTCTTATCATATATTGTGACATATTAAAGAGATATAGCTCGTTTCTTAACTCGCATCTTTCCGGTAATATTGTATAACTTTTCTACGTTACAAATGTTTCGTTTTATTTTCTGGTTGAGGTCTTATATTATGCCACTTCTCATCACTTTCTCAGCCAGTGGTATAATCATGAGTATTTACAGGATTTCGTCGTATCTCAAAGTGTGCGAAATTCCTATACAGCACCTCAGTTTCTAGAGTGCCTGCCATTCCTGCCGTATGTGGGTGTCTAAAAGTAGTACTACGGTATAGTATATAATGCTATGACATTATCTGGCTTAAGTGCTATGGGTTTTATATGTATTCCTGGTAATTTATCTGTGGTTGCTACACATGATTTAAGGAATAACAGCACATTAGTTTTACAATGAATCATACAAAGAGATACCACCCTTACCAATACATGGCGTCAGTCTCGCAGTGTTCGTTGCAGAATAATTTTTTGCTGACTGTACATGTGTCTCTTTACTTCTTAACTCATACAGTTGTACTGGCTGTTCATCTTACACCAGCACAGCTCCCACGCCTCCATATAAGCCGATAACTCTACACATTCCACATTTCCACAGCTAACGACTAACATTCCCTTCACGGTGGTTCCCTTACCCTGTCTTATATACTCCATCTTAAATACACATCCCCTAGACTACACTAACCAAATTTCCTAAACCTGCACAAATATCGCACTTCATTCTCCTCTACATTTTTCACAACTTCAGTACTGCTAAATTCTCGCCACACCTGTCAATCTCCGACCCAGTGATGCGTTCCACAGCCTGGTACACGAAGATGTGAACACTACGGCTGCCAAGTTCAAAACAAGTGGCAGCTTTCATCTAGAACGTCAACACCACGATCAATATACCTCTCTCACCACCAACATAACAACTCGACCAGTCTTTCAGTGTCCCAGATAAGCCTCTTCCTTATATCAGAGGCAGAGTCACGGGGCAATACAACGCTTTGTTAGGT
The DNA here is from genome assembly GCA_958450375.1 of Homarus gammarus. Taxonomy (NCBI): domain Eukaryota; kingdom Metazoa; phylum Arthropoda; class Malacostraca; order Decapoda; family Nephropidae; genus Homarus; species Homarus gammarus. The sequence continues at coordinate 271,200 of CAUDMG010000852.1, forward strand.
CTATTGAAAGACAAGAAAGATACTGCTCTTGGTCATCGTCTCGTTGCCATCGTCATCATCGTCCTTAGAAATTACCAGTGGGCGTTTAGAAACCGATAGGATTTTTTATGACTATGATACAAAGGTGAAATGTTTCACTTCGTTTCACTTGTCTATTTGTATGACGGCCTCTCTCTGTATCGACATGATAGTACCGTTTGGCAAAACGAAGAAAACCTCTATATTTTCTTTGCAAGGCATTCTCGGTGTGTTTGTTGTTCCGTAAAAAAAGCTCCAGCTGACAGTGTATATCTGCCGTCTTCATCAACCTTGTCCTACGTTTTCAGTCTTCCCTTCCTCAGAATGTCTTTGTTGTGTTCCTTTTCTGGGCACTGTTATCTGTTCATAAATATAAATAGTGCTCAGACGCCTCATGTAGAGCTTAATACCGTTTAATTCACTCCAAGATAATAAAAGAAAGGAAGGAAAAAGTATTGTAAAAATTACAATACTGAAATGAGAAAAACAAACCCCCCAAAAAACAACTTTAAAGCAAGTGATGCCTGAGTTGAAAGTCTTTACCACATTCTTGTAAATGTTGAATATCAGTCTATCCTACAAGTACAACTTCACATGTATAGAGGAATTAATGGTCTGTCGTAATTTATGTCGCTGTCAATTATTTTAGTACTTATACAACGCACAAAAATACAAATTCTGACCTATGTAGTTTAGTTCATATCGTCGTGAGAAAGTGTGTAAGCTGTCATTTCAAGTTACATGTGTGTGTCTCAAAGAATATTTTTTGTCTTGTCTGTAGGAAAGTTTGTCTCTCGCGGAAATAAAATATACAGCTGGTGATCGTATTATTCTCCGATAAACTTGCGACATGTTATTGTGCTTTATGTGTCGTCATGCCAATCATCATCGCGACAGTGTACTATGTGTTAGTCTGTTTATCACTGTAATAACAACTCCTCACCACCACCACCTCTTCACTACCACCTCCTCACCACCACCTCACCACCACCTCCTCGCCACCACCTCCTCACCACCTCCTCGCCACCACCTCCTCACCACCACCTCCTCACCACCACCTCCTCAGTAAGAAAATGAAGAAGTTGAGAAGTCAGTGTTGTACTCTTACCTGTTACAAGACTGTGCAGGTAAAAGTAATTAAGAGAAACCTCATCAACTCCTTCATCCGTGACAGCCATAGGTGGGTGAGGTGAGGGAGTGCTGGGGGGGGGGGGGTAAGGAGATGGAGGGTTGGGGAGGAGGGATGGTTGGGGAGGATGGATGGTTGGGGAGGATGGAGGGTTGGGGAGGATGGAGGGTTGGCGAGGATGGAGGGTTGGGGAGGATGGAGGGTTGGGGAGGATGGAGGGTTGGGGAGGATGTAAGGTTAAAGAAGATGGATTAATGGTGAGGCTGGATTATTGGGGAGGATTGATAGTTGATTAGGATGAATTATATTATTGGGGAGGATGAATTATTGGGGAGGTGTAGATAGTTGGTTAGGATGGATAATTGGGAAAGATGGATTGTTTGGAAAGATGTATGGATGAGGAGGATGGATGGTTGGAGAAAATGATCTACAAATAGGTGGACACAACCAAATTGCTTCCGTGTGTGTACAAGATTGCAAAAAAAGAAAAAAAATGCACACGGTGAAGCTCTTTTGAAAATAACGATACTTAACATAATGACGATAATAACTTGAAGTTCTTGGTCCAATAAGCAACATTTAAGATTGTTTTCAACTTGGATTTACAGTATATGTAAGAAAAATAAATAATGAATAAAATAAAATAACAAATCTTGAAATTTAAGATGTCTGCCATACTTATTTGATTATCTATAAATGTAGAAACAATTATGTATGATTTAGACTTTCTGATTATAGGAAAAAAATTATCTGACGAAAAATTTCTCATGTGTAAGGTTTATTGTCACCCAATACCAAGTCCTTGTTGTTCAAGTGATGGCGTGGAGCCCTTAGAAGCTTTGTGATAAGAATAAAGATAATTTTTGTTTTGGAAGGAGAGGTGGTGTTATACTGTACATGACCCTTTGCAGTCACGGAAAAAAGTCCTGTCAGTCCTTTATCCCATCCACGAACTCTGAGACTCATGACCCTATGAATCCGAGACATTACACAATTCACCATCTATGGGCCCAACAATGTGTGATGTCTCGTATTCATAGGTTCGTGAGTCTCAGGGTTGGTGGATGGTACGGAAGACTGAGACTGACAGGATTTTTTTTTTCCGTGACTGTACACAGGAATTGTGTACGTAATGTAAAGAATAAAACTTAATTAAAAACGAAATACAATGAATAAACCAAATATCAAGAGATTAAGATAATATGGTTGAGTTATGAATGAAGAATACGTTGACAGGGAAGAGATATGAGTGAAGATTATGGGCAGTTAGAATCATGAGATAAGACCAGAATGTGTACTATCACCATTGATGTGTGATAACTTATGAACGGGGTATATAGAAAAAACAATAAAATATATAGAAAATCAGAAGGGTAGTATAGTGAGTTCTAGGGAAAATGGCATCACAGGTCGAGGTATGAGATAGGGGTTGACTGCAGAGTAAAATAAGTATATAAGAGGTGATATGAAGGAGAGAAAAATACTCGTATGTTTGGAAAGGAAGAATGGAAAGAGATGTCAGGAGGTGCAGAGTGTGGAGAAAATAACGAAAATAGGAGAACGAGGAGGAAAGGGAGACTGAGAGTTGTCTGTCTGTCTGTCTGTCTGTCTGTCTGTCTTAAGCCGCAAAACACCATTTTCAACACATTCCAAAATATAAAAATAAAATAATGGTCCTTTTGTCTATTCTCAAGTCGGGTTGTCCTCCTCACAGCGCCGCCGGGAAGGAGGAAAACGGATAAAACTCAAATTTCTCTCTCTTGTCGTGAACTGAGTTACAAAGGAGGCTTTTATTCCTCCTCATTGGCTCTTTTCATTTCTCTGTGCCTGTGAGCGATTACTGCCTCCTTCACACCATTCACCTACCACCACCTCTTGCGTCTGCGTCCAGCTGTTCCCAGTAATAACTGTTATAAAGGTGACTGAGAAAAATAATACTACTACAGAGAGAACAAGGATTTAATGTTATCGTAGTTTATAAATAGGATTATCTCTGGTTATTGAAGTGTTTATATAGACTAAAACGAGCGTAAAATTTAAGAACAAATTGCAGAAAAACAGTGGATGGGGATAACGAGCCTTGCTTATATCAGCATTATGACTGTCAACATGCCTGATAAATCATGATAAAACACGCAACAGATCAGTATTATGGAGTAAACATGCCACCTAGGTCAAATATCATGGAACATAGTAAAACGAACTACAATAAAAGCGTGAACATGTTAGACTTATGAAACTGTCAAATGTGAAAAACGAGTTGAGAGGAAGGAGTAAATATGTCAGAGAAGAGAAGACCGATGGGAGAGTGGTAGACTGTCACTGTCAACATGGTAATGGAGAACTGTACGTGTAAGATACCAGACTGGGTAATGGTGCCAAAGTGAACTTACCAGACGCATTCAGTATACCGTATGAATATAGTTAAAGGCCTAATATATTGCATGAATATTGTTTATTGTTCAATATATTGTATGACCATAGATGACGGTCGAATATAGCATAAGCTGTATCCCGGTAACAACATCTCAAACCACTCAGAAAATATCGTATGACAATCCCTTCATCCCCCCCCCCCCCCCCCCAAAAAAAAAGCATTAAGTGTCTTTAGTAAATATCACCAGACGTATCACCGTTATAATAGGAGAGAGAGAGAGTTTTAGTAAGTCATGAAATACTGACGTTAGAAGTAAATATTTATAACTTGTGGAAGAGGCGGAGTGGGTTATTCATTTTTATTTTCTTTTACTTCTTTTTTTCTTTTTCTTTTTATTTCTATATTCATTCAGATGTGGTGGTGGTTAGTGTGTGAGCTCAAGGAATCTTCAACTATAAGACATTAAAAATTTTTCCTCAATATACAGCGACTGCAAAATAATGGTTGAATACTGAAATGACATGTAAACAGTCTGCATGGACGCATCGTAAAACTAAATCACAAATGAATCTATTATGCAGATTGTTCTCTTTTACATGTGACTTATACTAGACTAGTGAAGCATAACCATATATATAGTCAGAGTGGCAGGAAGTCACGTGTTAGACTTTGTTAAAGGCTTTTACCATACTTTAGATAACATGAACAAAATCACCACCTTTCCCGTGAAGAAGAGCAAGATTTTATACCTAGGATATCTGCATTGAGTTGAAATAGAAGACTCTCACACCGCATCCACACAATCTTTTAATGTTTCTAAATATCATTTTTTTTTCATTCTACGACTTTAGAGACCACTAGGGTGATGCCTATAGCTATTTACATTGTCAGGGAAGAGGTGTTTATCATTCTCTTAATGGAGTATAAATTGATAAAGTCTAAAGGAATTTGGAATGTTGTGACGGACAGAAAAAATGCAAATAATTCGGTTGTATTTCTCCAGAACTAGGATCAATCATGTCCGGAGCGTGATAGGTTCTGTGGGTTAGAGAGAATAAACTGCATCGCCCGCATCAAATTTATGGTTGATTGTTAGAGAACTGACTGGCGGGGTGTAATGGGGGGGGGGGGGGGCGATGATGATCACTTTGACTATTGGTTTGCAAATTTCGAAAGAAAAACATAAAGTCAAAGGGAGTCCTGAACCTTGTACGATGTTTATATACTGGTGTATAAGGTGTCAGTGTGAAAATAGTATGCTAGAATAGGCTGCGTCTTCAGGGTAATTTGAATATTGTACGAATAATATCAGACTTTCTTTATGGAGTGTAACAGTCATTTGTTTTTACCGTCGTGTATATAGCTGTTCTGTCTATGTATATGATGAATAAATGTGAACTTTTATCACTGATTCTCTCTCTCTCTCTCTCTCTCTCTCTCTCTCTCTCTCTCTCTCTCCTTATGGCATATATTCTGTTTTTACTTCTTCCTTCTCCCCTCTCTATCTCTCATTTCCTTTCTCTAAGCCTCTTCATGTGTGGATTTTTTACATTTCCATCTTATCTGTTACAGGTTATTATTACAATTTTTATATACAACGTTGTATATACATATTCTTAAAATACAATCATCCATATACGACGTTTAATACAATTTAATTTAACTCTCTGACTGGTTCTGAAAAGCGTGTGTTTAAATCTTACTGACTCTCGGATATGCCCAAGTGTTGGTTTCCGATTCCTGTTAAATTCTATCTGTGTTTGTCCCTCGCCTGTGTCTAGCTATCCCTCCCTCCCTTCCTCCCTGCTTCCCTCTTTCCTTCCCTCCCTCCTTTATTCCTTCCTTTCCCCCCCTCCCTCCCTCGGTGAAATACTGTACACCTTCAATGAGTTCCCGTAGGAGTTTGTGTCGAGGAAGATACTGTAGCGTGACACAGTACTTAATGGCAAAATTGTGTGATCAAGGAGACTTCAGTGCGCTTGAAATAGCTTACGGCACAACCCATCAGCGTCTTGGGGCACGATAGTTAAGCAACATAACACATTATTCATGTGAGTGACATATTTTCGGTTTATCCAGTCACACTAGGAGCGCTTTAAGGAATCCAGGAGAGAGATTGTTGCTTCTATGACCAACGAAAACAGCGAAAACATTTTATTGGAAGTTCGATTTTCAATGAGCACTGCACCTAAAAAAAAAAAAAAATAGCCATACCCTTGGGTGTTTTGTAATCTAGTCCCAGGTCAGCTTCATCAGGAGGACTTATCCCGCGGGAGGAGGAAGGAGCGATCGGTTTGAGATCTGGAGTCAGCTGGTGTTAGTTTTGCTTATGTATCGCCAGGAATATTAAATACACCACAATTAGGGAGTCTGGCAGAACCCACCAGGCCTGACATAATAAATTAGGACTAACGTTGATTACTTCCTTGAGTTACACAGTTGGTGATATATTATTAGGTTGTCTTGAGACGAACTGGAGGAGGATTGGATGCCTCTTGCCAGAACAGAATTTCTAAACATTTCGCTCTGAGAAGTCATAGAGAATGTGAGACTTTCTAATTGATATGTTATTAAAGTGTATTTTCGTAAAATGTGTCAATTGTTTTAGTAATTGATTAAAAATAAAATCGGATACACTTATACGCATGACTGAGGATATTCTTAAGGGGTATTGTAATGCTCGTATTTCAATACAACTTGATAAACGACATCAACTGGGAATGTGTTACTCGTGTTTGTTATTTTAGTGTCACACTGGAAGGTTGGCAATGAGTGATATGTCGTCGGAATTGTTATCACGTATTCTTCATCGCAAAATTTACTGCCTGGTCAACTCAAAATCAGACAATTTCTCAAATTTTACGATACCTTTCTGTCGAGTAATTTCTAACTGTAACTTACTCTGTGTCACTCTATCAAATAGTATATACATTAAAGTGATCATCATTCCTGTGTAACTGACACGACACGAAACCACCAACGTTCACAATCCTGAAGGACTGGGATTGACCTTCCACTCCCCAGATATCCGTCTTCTCTCGTAAATCTCGCAGAAGGAAACAGCAAAAACAGAGTTTCTTTTTTCCATCGTCGTAAAGTAGGTCATAAAGTGGCTTCTTGCACTTCCTCACACAGTTCTTTGCTCGCTAGCTCTCGTTGTTTGTCCCCTGTGAGACGATTACTGCATATTGTGTGTGGCGGTGCAGCTCGGCTCTGGTACTTCTTTCTGGCTCGAGAAGCTGTATGCAAAGGCTCTCCACCATCCCATTCTTGGCCGCCCAAAAATAAAGAAATAGATAAAAGTCAATAAACTAGCTCATAAAATAAATATAGAGTGGATATGCAAAAAAAATATGATATTGATGAAAATAAAAAGTAAGAATAATGAAAAAAATAACGATAATAATAATGTTGGAACCATGGGTGGTGTATTAGGGTTTGTCATAGGAGGGAAGATCAGCTAAAACTAATGGCCCATCACTTTTTTGGTAGATTTTAGTGTATATAAACAGAAAATAATTTCAGTTTCAATATTTTGCAACCTTTTGCTAGGTAAATTTTAGCGTGAAATTTATCGAAAATCTAACGTACAGCTGCATTAGTGCATTACAATTAAATAGTGAACATTGCTTTCTGACTTCATTCTTTAACAACCCAACTAACAATATTTTTTTCTGTTTCAGATTCTGATGCATTTATAAGTTGATAATATTTGCGATGGCTGCTTGTGTCAGGACGAGGAACCAAAAATCCAGCCATCTCAGTCACTATCTTGGGTCTGGGAGAGAGCTCCTGAAGTCGGAGTTGCCTACATTGAGAGATGCTTTGAGATACGGTGTTTTAATCAGGCAAATCAGTGAAAAGAACCAAAGAATTTACACAAACAAAGACATTGCCAGTGATATTATCAAAGCTGTCTTGGCACAGTACACTCTGGCTAACGCTTAGTTCAAGCCTCCAGTCACAACAAGTCAGAAGAAGATTAGTGAGAGACTGCTAGCCAGTTGGGAAAAGGCAAGAGATATCTCTCTTGGGAGAGGAAAACTTGCAGTTAATGACAGCTTTGCCAAGCAACTGGACCAGTTATTTGACATAATTACTTGCAAGTGCCCAATTGTTCTCTGTCCTGAGTTTGGATGCGATCGTGACTGTAAATCCGAGGCCCACATCTCCTGTATTTGCAAGCGTGAACTGAAGATTCCTGTGATCGAACTGGCATTTGTCAAAGATCAGAGAGAGAAGACTGGCAGTATAGGGGCTCTCATGATTTCTAGCCAAGATATTCCGGAGTCCAAGAGACAGGAGGCTGCCACAGAGAGACAGAAGAGGAGAAGAGTTGCCGAGGAAAAGAGACTTGAGAAGGCCCAGGGTGAGGTAAAAAAGGCCGATGATTGGAGTCAAGCTGATTCAGAGTTTAATGACTTCCCCATGGCTGATCCGAGTGCTGACCAGGAGAATGGTGACTTTGTCCCTAACCCAGAAAATAATGATCCCAAACCTTCCAGGCATAAGATTCGAAATAGGAAAGATATCCCGAGCATAGCTCTGGCCAGCATGCGACACCACACTGGTCTCAGAGAAACTGCAGAGATAGCAACAGCTGCCTGGATTGACGGTGGTTTGATAACACCTGATGATGTTCACCTGGTGATAGATCATAACAAAGTAAGGAGAGCTCAGGAGAAACTTGTCAGTAACCTAGAAGAGGAGTTTGATAAGGGGATAAGAGAAAATGGAATCAATTGTTTGTTCTTTGATGGGAGAAGGGATGACATTAAAGTGTTCATGAAAGTTGGAGATTCTGACAAGTTGTTCCCTGCCATGGTGAAGGAGGAACACTACTCCTGCTGCAGTGAACCAGGAGGGAAGTATTTGTGGCATTTCACTCCAGAGAAAGATGACATCAGGAAACCAGCTGAGATAGTGGCAGATAACATTGTGAACTGGCTCAGAGAGAGGAACGTAGACCAGACCCTGCAGGCCATTGGAGGGGACAGCACCAACACGAACACAGGGTGGCAAGGGGGGGGGGGTCATACAGTGGATAGAGCGGAAGATTGGGAGGAAGCTGGTCTGGATTGTTTGTGACCTCCACACCAACGAGTTGCCACTCAGACATCTGATCCAGGAGCTGGATGGCAAGACTCTTTCAAACAACAGATGGTCTGGTCCTCTTGGCAAGATGCTGGACTCTGCCACTGAGTTAGAAATAAATCCGAGCTTTGAAAAAATCACAGTTGGCCCTCCACTCGTTGAGCTTGCACATACTGTCATTGACGACCTGAGTACTGACCAGTACTATGGTTACATGATTTGCAGTGCCATCAAAACTGGGGTCATGCCTGATAGACTTGCTTACCTGCAGATAGGTCCAGTCTCACATTCTAGGTGGCTCACAACGGCTCTCAGGTTCTGCAGAATTTGGGTCGCTCATCATAAACTGAAAGGGAACCAGCTTCACAACCTGAGACTTATTGTCCAATTCATCGTGAGTGTCTACTTGCCAAATTGGTTCAACACCAAGGTCAAGTCATCGTTCTCCGAAGGTCCGAGGCATGTTCTCTTCCAGCTTGAGCTCCTGAGGAGTCAGCCAAGGAAAGTTGTTCAGATTGTGGAGCAGACTGTGAGGAGATCTTCCTGGTATGCTCATCCCGAGGCAGTTCTGCAGACAATGCTCTGCAGTAAGGATGAGGAGGAGAGAAGAGTGGCAGTCAAAAAGATCTTGGATATGAGACTTATGAGAGGATCTGGGCATGACGAATCAGTTGATGACGATTCCTTCAGGGTCAGGAAGACTCCTGAAGTCAATCTAGGTGCCAAGACCCTCACTGATCTCATAGATCTGGATAACATCCAGGCTGGCAGTGAGCCCCCTCCTACCTGCAGCCTCACCAATGTTCAAGTCAGAGCTTTCCTGGACAACCCCATGCATGTCCCTGCCTGGTCCTCGCACACCCAGAGTATAGAGCGTTGTGTACAGCAAGTGAGCGAGGCCAGCAGTCACGTGTACAGCCAGGAGAGGAGGGAAGACTACATCCGAGCTCAGGTGGTCAGCAGGGAGGTGATGAGTAGAAACAGAAGCGAGAAAGACATGTTCTCTATGGTGTGCAGCAACACCGGGTCGTAGTAGTAAAACCGGTTTTTGTATTTGATGATTTTGTTTTCTAAAGGAATATTACATTTAATAAACGTTTCAAGATCATTCGTTTCACTATTCTGGATCATTTTCATCCTAATAAATTAACCTGATACATTTACTTTACTTTAAATAAGCTATTTAGTGGTGTTGGTAAAAGGGTGGGAATACTGAATTTTCATAAGATTTCAAGTTAAAATTTACCTAGCAAAAAATGAAAACTTTTCAAATCTGAAGATATCACATGATTCTGCACATAGAACTACATCATTAATACCATGGGCCGATTTTTCAAACTCAAAAAAAAAGAAATTCGCCTCCGTATGACACACCCTACTAGTATAGGCCAATAGGCCCGCTGCAGTTTCCTCCATTCTTATGTTCTTAACCCACTACTCATCTCACTAATACCTGCCTTATAACTCGCCACATTAACACCTAACCAATGATACACCTCACGGACATCTAACATATGGGCATCTCATCTTACCAACACCCATTACTAACTTTACAAACCAAGATGGGTGTAAGAGTGGTGTCTCTCAGTTTGGGTCTATTGGCAGTACTGATATATTCTTGGTTAACATTACTGACTGCATGGAAGGAAGTTGGGATCCAGTATCAAGGAGGAAGAAAAAGATTAGAGAGTAAGGTTTGGAATCCACGGTCAATAAATGTTCTAAAGGATCTGAATCCCTCTAACCTCATCTAACTTCTTTCAGGTCTGGCTGATACTTTATGTTATTGACACCAGAACGTAATCTCACCACTTCAGCGCCTGCTAGACGACTTAGTGATGGAGGTGGAGGGTCAGGCACACCACGGGCGGAGGGGACACACATGTTGTTTGAAGCACAAAAGAGATTCAGTATTAGTGGTGTTGTTCCCGGTTCGTTGATACGATCAGTCCTGTTAACGGGACGCCACCACACAGTTCCCAATTAACGAACAATAGACCAGACAACGAGAGATGAAATAACATTTCCATATTCCAGGGCCAGTAGACGGAAGTTCTTTCATTTATATTCGTATATGATAAACACGAAGCTTCTCGCAGCCAGTTAAGAATTTATCTGCATTAATTAAGCTGCATTTGAATACCAAAGTGACAATTATCATTCCATTTGTTTTAATTTAATTGTATTGTCAATTTCGAGTACCTGCCACACACACGTTTAGTTATAATTAAACATTCCGGGACAACAAGCCTTGTTCGTCCATATCCAATTTCTAATTCAAATTAAATCAATCGCCTGTTCACATGAATTACAGCTCCATAAATATATTTCACAGAGTTGATAGAGAATGCGACAGCTGCTCTGAGTATAATATTCCATCAGTAATTTATAGTAAATATTGTGGTTCATAGGAAACAACTATTATATGAGGATAAATTTACTATTATTTTAGCTTTATCTTTCACGAACATAGTATTAAATGTGCTGGATCGACCTACAAAGGGCATGCCAAGGAAATACAATAAGTATACAATAATTTTTATTGTTCACTACGACGAATATTTTGGAATGGTCACTTTTTCTCAACTACCTATGATACAGGTAACGACACTGTCTTCATATGATATCAAGACAGTTTATCTGAGTTATCACAAGGCCAGATACCTCCACTGGTCTTCTACGTCAAGCCAATATAAAGTACCATCGTTTCTCCCAGCCACGCACGACGAGCTGTACGAGACCCAGGGAAAAATAACATAACTGAAAAAGGCAATAACTCGTAATATTGTCTTCACTGTTAGCAATCTTGAATAAAGTAGTGGGTTTTCTGCCTAAATTGCTGAATCTCCACCCCCCCCCCCCCCCACCATCTCCCTCCTCCCACCATTTCCCTCCTTCACCATCTCCTTCCTCCACCATCTTCCTCCCATAATCCAGATTTATTAGTAATTTTTTTTGTACAAGCAGTGTAGTTACGTACATATTCTTATATACTGGAGCCTTTAACTGGAGTATTCATCTCTACCTATATACACCAGGTCAAGTTATGTTAGAGAGAAGGATAGAATAGGTTAGGTTTATTACCAGAACAAAAATATTCGACACGTTTCTTCTATTAATGACGTCTCTGGAAGGTGGTTTTCCAGCAGTGATTCTCAAACTGGGGTCCGCGAAAAGTTTTTGAGAAATAGTGCGTTTAACGTTTGTGAGAGATTTGGCGATTCCAATTCGCAGGATATTTTGGATTTGGGTTAAAATGAACAAATGCTTTGGACTATGATTTATTCTTTGATTATTTACAATATTTGTATGCGTCATGGTATATAATGGGTCCTTGGTTGAAAAAAAGGTTGAGAACCCCTGCTCTAGAGGTCATAGTATAATGTCTATTGTGTTATACCTGTCAACACCATAATACTAATGTAGTCCTATCATGTTATTGTGAAACTGAATATTTTGTTCTTCCGGCCCCATTCATTCCACTGACCAGCACCTCCCTCACTACACACCTCATATATCACTTACAGTAAGTGGTCTGTGATGTAATTTAAAACCAAAAGATGACAATGAAGGAGTGTGAGTTTAGCTACGAAATTGACCGCGAAAAATAAATTTTATATTAGATATTTTCATCAGCATTAAACACAACATATGTATAAATGTTAGTTGAGATAATTAACTCAAAAGAAGATGTGTGTATGCGTAATAATAATAATATTAATAATAATAATAATAATAATAATAATAATAATAATTAACGGTTTATTGAAAGAGCATGGCAGCCGGAAGGCTGAAAATATACAGTTCCATAATTGGGGAATGGGTCACTCGATTGACAAATAATATATAAGAAACATAAGTCATATTTTGAAATGCCCTGTAGTAATAGGGCATTTCAACATAGTGACAGTGCAAAAAGGTAAGATTGACTGGGACTGAATATACTGGCTGGTTACGAGTTGTTGATAATTTTTACAGTGGTTGAGACTGAGCTGTTCTTATAGCGATCAATACGTGCTTATATGGGCTGGGTGCTGTTGTGGTGTCGAACAGCAATTCACGGACGAGGGATCTCGGGGGGGGGGGGGGGTGAGTAAGAGCCAGTGTCGAAGATGGTGCAAATTTGCAGATGAGGTCGTGGTGATGGCCAGAGAGCCGAGAGAGTCAGTGTGTTGAGCACATCCTGATATGAAGAGTAGGAAAAGGAGAGAATAATCTTGCATGCCCTCTTTTGCACTTTTTCTAGGTGTTTACGCTTTGTGGCATTTAAGGAGGAAGACCAGGCAGGGGAGGCATAGGTGTGCTTGGGAAGTATAAATGTTGAGTAAACACTGAGGAGCTCGGGCGCAAGAACTCCGAAGGACTTGAGACGGCGGAGGAGGCTGAGCCGAAACCTGGAGGATTAAACAACTATACTGGCGTGTGTTTTGCAATTTAGTTTGCTATCTATAGTGACGCAGAGGAGCTTAGTGGACTCCACAACCCGGAGTGTGTTGGGGCCCAAAGTAATGGAAGGAGGTGAGACAAGGTCGGAGGAGAGGTTGTTGTACATAACCTTAGTCTTGGTATGGTTGATGGTGACGTGATTGTTGGTGGCTCAATTTTGGAGACCTTTCAATAAATCCTGGAGGGCGAGTTGTTGAGACTGATCCCAATGGTGGAGTCGTCAACATATTTCCAGCGAGCAGAGGTTTCTCTTGCGGCATCATTGATAAGCATAAAGAAGCAGAGCGGTCCCATCTTGGTGCCTTGGAGGACGCCACAGGTGAATGACTGAAAAGTGGAGACAGATCCTCGGAAGCGTACGGCTTGGCGTCGGTCACTTAGGAAGTCTGTAAGCCATGGTATAAGACCTCTTCGAAACCCGAGGTCGATAGCTTTGTTGATGATTAAATTGTGGTCGACTAGGTCGAATGTTTTGTAGAAGTCAATGAAGGCGACATTCACAGACGGTTGAGGAAGTTTTCATATTGCCAAATTGCTGAGGATCTCTGGCGCTTGCAATATCAGCATAAGCCCAGTGAAACACGAAACTTTCACAGATTAAGCTGGGTATTGGGGTGATGACAATGGGTCGTAGCTCATTTAAGGATTGTGGGCTGGTTGACTTGGGCACCGGTGACACATATGAGGTCTTCCAGTCAGCTGGGCATCTACTGTCAGTGGGAAAGGAGGCTGGTAGGTAAGCGGGGAGACTGGTTGTGTCAAGCCGGGGGAGTGTCTGCCATATATTTTCGAAATGGTTGTTTGATTGCTCACCTGCGTCACCATTAGTGAGATGGCTACGGAAAGGGAGGGGGTGTGTCTTATGTTTAGTCCACAGAGTTTTTAAGCTGGTGTTGGTCTGCTTCAGGTGTTGCAACTTGGTTCGGTAGTGGGACTTATTTGCAGTGCATATTTCACGGATCACTTGGTTGCGAAGGGACCTGTAGCGGTTGTGGTCATTGAGATAAAAGGCGCTGTCTCTCTGCTGCATAAGTCGTTTGATACGAGGTGTGATCCAGGGCAAGTCAGCTGGGTGTGATCTGATGGACTTTTCAGGGAAGAAGTGGTGGTGAGCTTCCGTGGTGGTGTTGGTGTATTTTATTCAATTGGTGTTCGCGTCATCCACATTAATTACTTCACTGCCCGAAGAGACTCACTGCAGAGTCAGTAATCGGCCTGTAGGTCTTGATGTAGGGTTTCTGCACTTGCCTGGTAGTGGGAGCTGGGGACCAGAGCACTGATAGGTGTGTGCTACACCTGATAGGAGGCATTGGTTGAGGTGGCTGGTACTGGTCCGCTAAATCAGTTAATAATATATAAGCCAAGAGTATTTTGACCGTGTGTGGGGAAGTTCACAACTTGTGATAGTAACAGCTGGTCCTGGATATCAGTGGCGTCAATTTCTTTATAATCCCTGCCAAGTACTAGCTTGGCATATGGGTACCTAACCCTGAGGTGGTAATGAGGTGACTGATAAAAGTGTCTCTAGTGGGTGAGTGAGGCGGGTGGTATGCCACACAGTATATGATAGAAGCAGTGTGGCGTTGGTGGGCACGTACCACAACACATACCCATAATTCCTCCACATGAGCTGGCATGAAGGGCGTAGTTCATCTTGACAGACGAGGGCAATGCTCCCACTGCATCCATGTGAATGAAGGTGATGAAAGAGTTGATATCCCTCAACGTAGCACGTTTTAGGAACAATTTAACAAGCTTCACATATGGTAACGACGTTGGCAGCGACTGATCGGACTGTGGTTACCAGTTCGTCATATTTCTTATCTAAGGAAGTGGCGCTAAAGAGCAGTAAGGAGGTTAGACTGTACCATATTCGGGGAACTTTAGTGTATTGGTACGATCCGTCAGGCGTAGGTTTCTCTGGTTTTATAGTAGAGGTGATGATCCTAATGGGCTTCTGTTTATGACGTTCTTGTCAAACAGCTGTGAGCATGGAATATACTCAGTGATTTTAGTTGCGCAATAACACTGCCACCAGGATAACCGGTTGGTTGAACGGTACCGCTCTTGCCTCGCAAGAGAGACGTCACGGGTTCGATTCCCGGGCCGGTGGAAAGTTGTTCGTACACACTTCCCAGCCTCCCTTGGTCCCTGTTCACCTAGCAGAAGAGTAGGTACCTGCTGTAAATCGAAAGTTGCGAATTCGTATTCAGGGACAAGTTGTTGGAGCTTTCAATAACTTGCTTAAGACATAAACCATTGACTCTTCAGGCTTCTTCGCCCTTGACTCTTCAGGCTTCTACGCCCTTGACTCTTCAGGATTAACATAAGAACATAAGAATGGAGGAAACTGCAGCGGGCTTATTGGCCCATACTGGGCAGTCCCGTTTACACCCAACCCCTATTGCTCATATAAGCATCCAACCTATGTTTGAAGCTATTCAGCGTATTCGAGTTAATGATGATATTTGGTAACTTGTTCCATTCATCCACTACTCTGTTTCCAAACCAGTGTTTACCTATTTCACGCCTAAATCTAAATTTGTCTAATTTAAAACCATTGTTACGAGTTCGCTCCTGGTTGGATAGTTTGAGTACCTTTGTTATATCAGCTTAAGGTTCCTACTTATCATTACTCCTAAATCTCTCTCGCAGTCGGATTTCTCTATGGCATCGTTGTTCATCTGGTATCTGGTTTCCCTGTTTACATCTCCTATGCTGAGTACGAAAAATTTGTTTAGATCTTCCTGTAGTTTTGTGGAGTCTTCGTCAGATTTAATAACACGTCCTATTTTAGTGTCATCAGCAAATTTGCTTATGTTGCTGTCTATGGCGATATCTATGTCGTTTATGTATATAATAAATAATAATGGTCCAAGGACTGAGCCTTGGGGAACTCCACTTGTGACGTTGCTCAAATGGGACTTAGTGCCATTAATACTCACTCGCTGTTTCCTGTCCTGCAACCACACCCTAATCCATTTAAGGATATTTCCTTTGATGCCATGTGCTTCTACCTTTCTAATTAATCTTTCGTGGGGGACTCTGTCGAAGGCTTTGCTAAGAATGAGCCAAGGTGGATGACCAGAAAACTTAAACATGACATAGGAATAAAGAAAGAAGTATATAAGAAATTAAAGGGAGGGGAGGAGCAGCTCAGAAATAGATATGATGAACTATCTAGGAATGTTAAGAAAAATGTAAGGAAAGCAAAGAGAGACTATGAAATCAAAATAGCAAGAGAATCCAAGGCGAATCCCAAGGGATTTTTCCAGGTATATAGGACAAAGGTCAAGGACAAAGTTGGGCCTTTAAAGTCAGGGAGGGGAGAATTGATAAATGGCAGTGAAGAAATAAGCAAAGCATTGAACAGCTACTTCCTATCAGTTTTCACAGAAGAAATTTGCAGTGAAATTCCAGAGGTGCAACTGATATTTAAGGGAAAGGAAGAAGAGAAATTAAAGAATATCACTATCAGAAAAGAGGATGTTCTTAAGAAGAAAAATAAACTAAAGAAAACAATATCCCCAGGGCCGGATGAAATTTTCCCTCAAGTCTTGAAAGAGTGCAGGGAACAGATTAGCGGACCCCTCGTAAACTTATTTACAAAATCATTAGACACTGGAGTTGTGCCAGACTTGTGGAAACAGGCAAATGTAGTACCCATATTCAAAAAGGGAGAGAGAGCATCAGCATCAAATTACCGGCCGATCAGTTTGACGTCAGTAGTGGGGAAATTTCTTGAATCAATTATAGCAGATCGCATCCGAACGCATCTAGAGAAAAGCAAATTAATCTACGACTCTCAACATGGGTTTACAAAGGGAAAATCTTGTCTACCAAATCTGCTAACGTTTTTTAGGAAAGTCTTCGAGGTAGTAGATAATGACGAAAATTACGATGTTATTTACTTCGACTTTAGCAAAGCATTTGACAGAGTACCGCATCAGAGGCTTCTGAGAAAAATTAAGGCTCATGGTATCGAGGGGAAAGTTTTAAATTGGATAAAATCATGGCTCACCGATAGAACGCAGAGGGTCAGCGTAGATGGTGTTAAATCTGAGTGGGGCCGTGTAACCAGTGGGGTTACCCTGGGGTCAGTACTAGGCCCACTCTTGTTCATAATCTACGTTAACGATCTAGATACTGGGATCAGCAGTGACATCAGCAAGTTTGCCGATGACACCAAAATGGGGCGGCAAATTAATTCAGGGCAGGATGCAAATGCATTACAGGAGGATCTAAATAAACTGCAGGGATGGTCTGAAAAATGGCAAATGAAATTCAACACCAGCAAGTGCAGCGTACTTAATATTGGAAGAACAAATACTTATAATGTATACAGCCTTAACAACATCATTCTTGAGAAGTCGACTTGTAAAAGAGACCTAGGGGTACTTGTAAGCCCGGACCTACGGCCTAGAAAACAGTGCGTTAAAGTTCGAAATAAGGCAAACAGAGCATTGGGTTTTATATCTAGAAGTGTAAGTAACAAGAATGCAGAGGTCTTATTGCAACTATATCTTGCGCTAGTCAGGCCGCGCCTTGATTATGCTGTTCAGTTCTGGTGCCCCTATTATAGAATGGATATAAATTCACTAGAGTCGGTGCAGCGAAGAATGACAAAAATGATTCCTGGACTTAGAAACCTTCCATATCAGGATAGGTTAAAGAAACTTAACTTGCATTCCCTAGAAAGACGAAGAGTGCGGGGAGATATAATAGAAGTATTTAAGTGGGTGAAAGGAATCAATAAAGGGGATATAGATAAAGTTCTTATAATATCCGAGCAGGATAGGACTCGGAGCAACGGATTCAAGTTGGATAAGTTTAGGTTTAGGAGGGACATAGGAAGAAACTAGTTCACAAATAGGGTGGTGGACGAGTGGAACAAGCTTAGCAACTTTGTAGTAAGTGCGGGAACTCTGGAAAGTTTCAAAAGGAGGCTAGATAGATTCATGGATGATAGAGACTGGTAGTAACTCTCGACAGGAGCTGCCATGCGCAGGCCAACCGGCCTATTGCAGACTCCTTATTTTCTTATGTTCTTATGTTCTTAAAGTCGAGATATACCACATCTTAATTGTGCCCCTCGTCCACCGATTCGAAAACTGATGAAAAGAATGTTAATAGATTAGTTAGACATGAACGTCCGCTTGTGAAGCCATGCTGGGAATCACTGATCAATCGGTGCTTCTCCAGGTGATTTCGAATAGAGTTTGAAATGATTGCTTCCAGTAATTTGTCTACTGTTGATGTTAGACTGATTGGGCGGTAGTTAGAGGATAGTGATCTATCCCCCTTCTTGAAAATCGGTATTACATTCGCTATCCTCCAGGATTCTACGCCCTTGACTGTTCAGGCTTCTATGCCCTTGACTCTTCAGGCTTCTATGCCCTTAACTCGTGAGACATAAGGCAAGCATGAACTTACCATGCTTCCCTGTTGGGAGCTGTAAACCGCTTCTGCGCTTCACCTTACACAAGGATGTAGGGGGTGCCCATTAAAAAAAAAAAAAAAAAAAAAAACACATTGGTGGTCCTTGTCACTGGTACTTTGAAGGTGACCGACTAAGTGCCCACGGTCTGGTATTACACTGCTGTGAATCATGCCTGTTTTTGTGCTTTTCATTGGAATACACTGTCGGATCACTTTTGGTAACCATTCATTGCACAGATCACTTGAATGTTTTGCTGATAAATCCCGGTGTAGTGTGTTTGGTAGGGTGTTAGGATATGGCAGGGGGGAGCGGGCAGGGCCAAACAGACTTGGCCAGGCTGTCAGTCAGAAGTGCCTACAGAACACATCTTACTTTTGTTACGAACCCCTCTACCCAGCACTACGAACCACGCCATCTATTGTCCTGATCTACCTACCCAGCACCACGAGCAACGCCATCTAGGGACGAAACACGAGTATGGCTCGTCTTAGTTACCACTCCCGGGTTTCCCTTCTCCATATCCTGGTTGTTGTGTCACCTCCTCAAAGTTTTCTTTGTCAGCTCCAATTCGAGGAGAGAGCAGTTCACTCTGGGAAGTGACCACAGGATCACCTATCCTGGAACCCTACGGCACAGTGACTACCTATCGTCTTCTACGATACTCAGCCTTACTCGTCAGCCATCTCAGCTCCGCACTTAAGTATTTGTAATCTTGTATTGCTTCTCCCACCTCCACCTTGCTTCACGATTGTTTTATGTTTTATTAATATTATATACTGTTAATGTTTAGGTTAAGTTTGGTTAAGGGTAATTTATAAGCTGAATATTTTGTTAAGGGATTTATGGTACTTTATTATACACAACAAAAACTCGCATCCTTTGTCTACCCTTTTATAGTCCGATTGTCTTTGTTATTTTTTGTTGTTACCTGTTGGGATCTGGGTAGACGTATAACTATATTCTAAATCCCCAACTCGTAACACTTTTATTTTACTTTTACTATTTTTTGTCTCACTGAGGGCTGACTGATGTGCATACGTGCGTGCGTGTTTGCGAAGGTCTTATTGAAACCCAGTTACTCTCAATTTACGTAAAGTACAACAAACATTTCTGATGGAAAAATATAAAATTAATAGAGCCAATACAATACATCGTTTTGAAGTTATGCCATTACAAAATATTCTTTCATACAATTTCCCTATAAACAATTACTCAAGTTTATGCATTCAAGGGTATCAGGACAACTGCCCCCTGGATAATTGCCCACCGGGCAACTGCCCCCCGACAACTGCCCCCCCCCCCTGGACAACTGCCCCACCCCCATAGGACAACTGCCCCTGGACAATTGCCCCCCCATTGCCCGAGTGAAAATTATGTACAGCTGACCAAAGACCTGACCTGACTTACTGAGTTCATTTTAACCTATCAGTTAAGGGATTATCCTTACATTACCCTACCTGATCTAACCTGACCTGACCAGACGTACTTTGTTAAACCTGCCAGTTTGAGGACTAGCAATGACCGGTCCGGGGGGACAATTGTCCAGTGGGCAGTTGCCCTAGAACCCAATCAAGATAATAAGACGAAATAACCCTGAGTGGATATTCATATACGTCCATCACTGTCAGTGTTGGACGTGAGAGAGATCATTATCATGAAATTTGAATATCCCTTCATTTTCATGTGATAGTTAGGATACAGCTACTACCAGTACCCAGGATACAGCTACTACCAGTACCCAGGATACAGCTACTACCAGTACCCAGGATACAGCTACTACCAGTACCCAGGATACAGCTACTACCAGTACCCAGGATACAGCTACTACCAGTACCCAGGATACAGCTACTACCAGCACCCAGGATACAGCTACTACCAGCACCCAGGATACAGCTACTACCAGCACCCAGGATACAGCTACTACCAGCACCCAGGATACAGCTACTACCAGCACCCAGGATACAGCTACTACCAGCACCCAGGGTACAGTTACTACCAGTACCCAGGATACAGCTACTACCAGTACCCAGGATACAGCTACTACCAGTACCCAGGATGCAGTTACTACCAGTACCCAGGGTACAGTTCACAAGGTACTACTACTACTACTACTTTTTTTAGAACGTGGCCTCCAGCCTCCCCCAATAGCCACACCTTCGCCACCATTTAATTACCTTAATATTAAATATCCTAATACATAAGTAGCTATCCTATCTGTGTTAAATTAGTTGAGCCGCAGATCTATGCGGCATTCAGTGACTGTTGCCTCATAGTCAATATCAGCAGCAGTTGTCGGAGTTGGGGCAGAAGCTCTCGTTCCCCTGAGGCAGAGCAAAGCCGACCGAAGGAGAGAGAAGGACAGTCGACATCTCATCCAGGCTGTAACATAACTTCTGGGCTGCTGCTTCTGTTCGGAGATCAACTCCGCGAGTCTGGCGTAGAAACATCTTGCACTTGGGCCCATCCCACCGGAGGTTGTGAACACTAGAGGAGTGAAGCTGCTTTGATCAACATTTTGTATTCTCTCCCCATATGCCCTTCTCTTGTCGTTCTCGTTCCTCCTATGCGCAGCATCGAGAGCTAGATTACGGTGACAAACGGCCATGGGATCAAAAATCCTGATGTCGAAGAAAGCTCGCTGTCCCCGCGTCCAGAATCCTCGAGCACTGACGTCCACACGGGCTTCGTTAGATGTGTTTGAAGTCCTGTGTTGGAGGATCTCGCCATCCAGTTACTACCAGTACCAAGGATACAGTTACTACCAGTACCCAGGATACAGCTACTACCAGTACCCAGGATACAGCTACTACCAGTACTCCGAATACAGTTACTACCAGTACCCAGGATACAGTTACTACCAGTGTTCAAGATACAGTTACTACCAGTACTCCGAATACAGTTACTACAATTACCCAGGATACAGTTACTACCAGTACCCAAGGTACAGTTACTACCAGTACCAAGGGTACAGTTACTACCAGTACCCCGGATACAGTTACTACCAGTATTCAAGATACAGTTACTACCAGTACTCAGGATACAGTTATTACCTTTACTCAGGATACAGTTACTACCAGTACTCAGGATACAGTTACTGCCGGTACTCCGGATACAGTTATTACCTGTACTCAGGATACAGTTATTACCTTTACTCAGGATACAGTTACTACCAGTACTCAGGATACAGCTATTACCTTTACTCAGGATAGTTACTACCAGTACTCACGATACAGTTACTGCCGGTACTCCGGATACAGTTATTACCTGCACTCAGAATACAGTTACTACCAGTACTCAGGATACAGTTACTGCCGGTACTCCGGATACAGTTATTATCCGTACTCAGGATACAGTTACTATCAGTATGTACAGTGACTACCAACCGCCAATATTAAGCGTACTCAATCGTTTAATAGTTTTACCATAAGTAAAGTGTTTTGAAAAAAAAGTAGTTGGATAAAATTTTTTGTTGGGGGAAAACTGAGATTGGTTGTGTGTTAGCTGCAGCGGGACATGGAAATGGCCAGCATAATTTAATCTAAATTCTAAAAAATAGTAGTACACTTTTTCAAACTGGACGTTTTCAATAAGTCGACGGCAAAAGTTTTATTTCATTTTCTGTTCTCAATGTGAAACCAATAATTTTTTTTCTGCTGCCTCTTTCAACTGATATATTTTTATAATATTTTCTTCTTGACAATACTGAAAAGTATTTAAAAAATTGGATCTGTTTATGTTCATCTAATAGAGCGGATATTGTTTTAGAGTTAACTTGGTATTTTGTGATTCAAATATCACATGACTGAATTCTAACAACAATGACAACCATCTCTAAATTATTCAAAGTTGTTATCTAGTGACTTAAGTGTATGAGAAAAGAGACATTAGCTGTTGTAGGGCAGAAATGCTCGGACATAAAAGTAACAACATCATTTCGTTGACCATATACTTACAGTATACAAAGAGAAGATTTTCCTATAATTTTCTTCAAGGTGTCTGAATACAGTACAATGAAATCAAGAACTGCCCGGCTACATGTTTTTTAAATTGTTCATTGTTGGTTGAAAATATAAATTTTCTTTTATATTTAATGATTGATTGAATGAAAACAAGTACGGATATGTAAAGTAAAAAGCGACTGTGAACACTAGAGAAATGATCGTACGGTAGCGGCCGGTGGTGACGTGATATCAATTATGATTTAAATGACAGTCGTAACGATATATTGTGTTCCATTAAGACTTGAGATAATCAGACTAAACACAGTAATTCTCTCTCTCTCTCCACACACACACACACACACACACTCAAATATATATATATATATATATATATATATATATATATATATATATATATATATATATATATATATATATATAAATACACACACACCTTATTACATTATTGGCGATGGTCCGGAAACACAGACAGACTCAAACACAAAGGGTCATTCCAATACCATGTAAAGCCCTTAGGAGGCGAGTTAATATAGAGACACGCTAGTTACTGCTCTCGTAAGGTGCCGGTATGTTTATTTCCTCCGGCTTAAGGAATAAGTATATATTCTGGCTTAAAGAAAGTGTATATGATCCGGCTTCGGAAATGTAATCCACACATAATTTTTAAGTGATGTAGGAAGGAAGGTGTAATGAGCAGAAAATTTTTTTAATTGTATTAAACTGGAGAATGCAGAAGTGCCCTTTTCTCTTCTATTGTCAAAGATAAGAAAAGACATTTGCGATTATAAAGGTGAGTGTAGAGGTATTAAGTGGACACTGAAGTCTCAGCAACAGTGTATGACTCATGACCTTCATCGTCATTATGGTATATAAATATCACCCCTAAATTATGAAAGATTACAACTAGTCGATGGCAGAGTGAGACTCGTGGTCCCTCCTGCCTCGCTGGTCCGCAGGTTGCACCTGGCCCGGAGTGTGTTGGTGAACGACGTTTGGCCGTGATACCAGGGCACCTTATGCGTGTCCCTCCCTGGGATCACTTCTTCACGAAATATGATGACACTTGTTATCATATCATAGAGGAGTGGTATAGACCAGTGTGTGTTGCTTCGGATCTATGTGGTTGTTGTACCTGTCAAAGTTTTCTTCCACATATTATTTTTATTAATTGTTTCAGTTATTTTATATTGGTATTTTTTTCCTGGTACAACAGGTTACAACAAGACTCAAGAGTAAAGAAGTTAATAACCCTCTGAACCTGACTTAATTTGTTATAAGACAGTTTTGTTACACTCGGTATCAGTAACGAATTGTAACGAAATTAATGCAATAATTGCTTTATCCCAGATTAATAGTGAGAGGATTACTGAGGCGCATAATGCAAGGCGAGCTGTGAGTGACGGTGTAAAGCTCTGTATATCAGTCAAGGAACATAATGTAATTTAAAGAAATATCGAAGTGTCCTTTAACCCCTTGTGTACGATGTTCCCCTCTGAGCTGAATAGAATCGTCTGGCGCTCGGTAGCCAAATAAAATACTAAAAGTGGCGTCCCTGTAGTGAAGGGGTTGCTAATTGGTCCACACTAAGTCTTTTTAATTGTATATGGACTGACAGTGTGCTGTCATTACACACATAAGCTGAAATCTCTCACTCAGGATGATAAATTTGGTGAACGCCATAACTACTGGTGCTAACAGACAGACATCAATGGTAAATAGATAGGAAGATCATGGCAATAGAAAGATAAGTAGTGATTCTCACCCGCTGAGGAAATAGGGAATAGATAAATGATTCTCACATACCACCGATGATAACAGACAAGGGACTGTCTTACCCACAGATGGTATAGAGAGAGCGAGACAAGAGACTTTCCTTCACTAATGATAAAAAATAGACTGCAGATGACACACAGACAATAACTGCCTCACCGGTCACTTATATCACCTTGTTACTATTAACATTACAATTTATTCGGTGGAAGTTATTACGCTCCGCCCAGCTGGTGTTTTATCCTTTGTGTTGAGAGAGAGACCTCTGTTGTGCTCTCACCCAGGCGTTTTAGGGAATAATTGTGTTATAGGGATAATTTCACCTTAATTCGTATTTATATAGTAAATTTGAAGTGATGTGTACGCAAAATGTGTATGCAAAGTATAACCTAACCTAACCTAACCTAACCTAACCTAAGTACAGTCTGGTAGTGCTAAGATAATGAAGGGGATCTTTTTATGGGTTTATAACAATAATAAAAAAGTTACCCCTAGCTCACACGAGACCATTGTGTTTTAAGGCCAATCAGACGATCACCCAACAATTGTAAGTCAATTACTTGATAAAGCTACAACGGCCACGGCTCTATCACGGCAGGTTAGGTTATGTTAGGTTAGGTTTCCTCTAAAACAATGTACAAAATCATATGATTGATCTATTTTACCGGATCCAACCATACAGTATATAAATCATTAAATGTGTGTCGATTTCCCTTAGTTTAACACTATTTTATGCAACACGACCACTTCTGCTCCACACTTCATTATTTCCAATTGTGTCCGTGTGTCTGTAGAAGCACCTCAAGAGACTACAGCCTTACAGACAAACTATGAACACAAACTAACTATACCGCATACTTACCGCTGAAGGGGGTCAGTGAGGTGAGGGCACAAATGATGACCTCTGACCTTTATTCCGGTCACAAGGATAACATTACTGGCTTGACTGGCTTACAGGGATCGGCCAGTGAGCCCCTGTAAAGCACAGCGGTGACGGTCAGAAGTCGACGAGAGCTGAGAATGACACGGCCGGTAAAGATAGACATTGTGAAGGGAGAGTCAGTGTCACTTTTTGTTTACATATTTTCCAATGTTGTTATATGAATCTGTATGTAATGTTATGTATTATGTAGTTATATGATTTTATATGTAGTTTTGTGTATTTCTACGTAAGTTTTTGAATTTGTATTTGGTTAATACATTTTTATATAGTTTTGAAACCTTTAGTATGTAATTTGATACATTTCTTACGCGGATATATGAGTAAAAGTGTTTATGTAACTTTATCTGTAAATTTAGTTTTATGATTTTGTTTAATTATCATGATTTTGATGATAAGTTAATTTAAAACTAGGTTGTCTCAAAAAATGAATACAGGCTGTATTGTTTGATAATGAGTGTAAACATTTTTGAGACACCCTGTATACAGCTGGAACGCATCAACATTAGTCCTATATGAATAATGAAACTGTTGCTTATATTTTGTCATGGTAGGCACAGGTTAGCAGAAACAGGAAGCAGTCACAGGCGGCAGACACAGACAGCAGACTCAGGAAGCAGGCACAGACATAGGCAAAAGACACAGATAGACACAGATGGAAGAACAAATACTGTCAATGTATACAGCCTTAACAACATCAACCTAGAGAAGTCGACTTGTGAAAGAGACTTAGGGGTACTTGTAAGCCCGGACCTACGGCCTAGAAAACAGTGCGTTGATGTTCGAAATAAGGCAAACAGAGTATTGGGTTTTATATCTAGAAGTGTACGTAGCAAGAGTGCAGAGGTCTTATTGCAACTATATCTTGCGCTAGTCAGGCCGCACCTCGATTATGCGGTTCAGTTCTGGTGCCCTTATTATAGAATGGATATCAATTCACTGGAGTCGGTGCAGCGAAGAATGACGAAAATGATTCCGGGACTTAGAAACTTTCCATATCACGATAGGTTAAAGAAACTAAACTTGCATTCCCTAGAAAGACGAAGAGTGCGGGGAGATATGACAGAAGTATTTAAGTGGGTGAAAGGAATCAATAAAGGGGATATAGATAAAGTTCTTATAATATCCGAGCAGGATAGGACTAGTAGCAACGGATTTAAGTTGGTTAAGTTTAGGTTTAGGAGGGAGATAGGAAGAAACTGGTTCACAAATAAGGTGGTGGACGAGTGGAACAAGCTTAGCAACTTTGTAGTAAGTGCTGGAACGCTGGAAAGTTTCAAAAGGAGGCTAGATGATTCATGGATGATAGAGAGTGGTAGTAACTCTCGACAGAAGCTGCCATGCACAGGCCAACCGGCCTATTGCAGACTCCTTATGTTCTTATGTTCTTATAGGAAGAAGATACAGAAAACAGACACAGACAGCAGACACAAACACAGGCAAAAGACACAGATAGACACAGGAAGTAGACACAGAGAGCAGGCACAGGAAGTAGACACTGGCAGCAGACACAGGAAGTAGACACTGGCAGCAGACACAGGAAGTAGACACTGGCAGCAGACACAGGAAGTAGACACTGGCAGCAGACACTGGCAGCAGACACAGGAAGTAGACACTGGCAGCAGACACAAACAGCAGATGCAGGAAGCAAACACAGACAACAAACATAGGAAGCAGACACAGGAAGCAGACGCAGGCAGCAGTCACAGGAAACAGATACAGACAGCAGACACAGGAAGCAGACACAAGAAGCGGACACAGACGGCAGACACAGGAAGCAGACACAAGAAGCACACACAGGTAGCAGACACAGGCAGCAGACAGAAGTGACATACACAGGCAGATGACAAAGGCAGCAGACACAGGACATAGACTCAGGCAGCAGACACAGGAAGCAGACACAGGAAGCAGACACAGACAGCAGACACAGGAAGCAGACACAGACAGCAGACACAGGAAGCAGACACAAGAAGCAGACACAAGAAGCACACACATGTAGCACACACAGGTAGCACACACACAGGCAGCAGACAAGAAGCAGACACAGACAGCATACACAGGAAGCAGACACAGGCAACATACACAAGAAGCAGACACAGACAGCAGACACAGGAAGCAGGCACAGGAAGCAGAAACAGGCATCAGACACAGGCGACATACACAGGCAGCTGACACAGGTAGCAGACAAATGGAGCAGACACGAGCAGCAGACACAGACAACAAACACAGGCAGCAGACACGGGAATGAGACACAGGCGGCAGGCACAGGCAGCAGACACGGGAATCAGACACAGGCAGCAGACACAGGAAGCAGGCACAGGCGGCAGACA
This sequence comes from Homarus gammarus, assembly GCA_958450375.1. Classification (NCBI taxonomy): domain Eukaryota; kingdom Metazoa; phylum Arthropoda; class Malacostraca; order Decapoda; family Nephropidae; genus Homarus; species Homarus gammarus. The sequence goes on from CAUDMG010000852.1 coordinate 298,706, forward strand.
CAGGCAGCTGGCACATGAAGCAGGCACATGAAGCAGACAGAGGAAGCAGACACAGGCGGCAGACACAGGCAACGGGTACAGGCAGCAGACACTGGAAGCAGACACAGGCGGCAGACACAGGCGGCAGACGCAGACAACAGGCACAGGCAGCAAACACAGAAAGCAGACACAGGCAGCAGACAGAGGAAGCAAACACAAGCAGCAGACAGAGGAAGTAGACACAGTCGGCAGACACAGGCAGATGGCATAGGCAACAGGCACATGAAGCAGACACAGGAAGGAGACACAGGAAGGAGACACAGACAACAGACGCGTGAAGTAGACACATGAAGCAGATACAGGCGCCAGACACAGACAGCAGACACAGGCGGCAGACACAGGAAGTAGATACAGGCAGCAGACACATGAAGTAGACACAGGAAGCAGACACAGACAGCAGACCCATGAAGTAGATACAGGAAGCAGAAATAGATAGCAGACACAGGCGGCAAACACAGGCAGCAGACACAGGAAGCTGACATTGGCAGCTGGCACAGGAAGCAGACACAGACAGCAGGCACAGGTAGCAGACACAGGCGGCAGACACAGGCAGCACAGACAGGCAGCAGACACAGGAAGCAGACACATGAAGCAGACACAGGAAGCGGATTCAAGAAGCAGACTCAGGAAGTAGATACAGGTATTAACCACAGGAAGCAGACATAGGCAGCAGACACAGACAGCAGATACAGGCAGCAGACACAGGTAGCAGCCACAGGCGGCAAGCACATGAAGCAGACACAGGAAACAGTCACAGGAAGCAGATTCAGGAGACAGACACAGGAAGCAGACACAGGTAGCAGACACGGAAAGCAGACACAGGAAGCAGACACAGACAGCAGACACAGGCGGCAGACACAGGCAGCACAGACAGGCAGCAGACACAGGCAGCAGACACAGGAAGCAGACACGGGCAGCAGACACAGGAAGCAGATTCAAGAAGCAGACTCAGGAAGTAGATACAGACATCAACCACAGGAAGCAGACATAGGCGGCAGACACAGACAGCAGACACAGGCAGGAGGCACAGGAAGCAGACACAGACAACAGACACATACAGCAGACACAGACAAGCAAACACAGACATCAGACAAATATAGCAGACACAGACAGCAATCACAGGAAGCAGACACAGACAGCAGACACAGGAAGCAGACGCAGGCAGCAGACACAGACAGCAGACACAGGAAGCAGACACAGACAGCAGACACAGGAAGCAAACACAAGAAGCAGACACAAGAAGCACACACATGTAGCACACACAGGTAGCACACACACAGGCAGCAGACACAAGAAGCAGACACAGACAGCATACACAGGAAGCAGACACAGGCAACATACACAGACAGCAGACACAGGAAGCAGGCACAGGAAGCAGAAACAGGCATCAGACACTGGCGACATACATAGGCGGCAGCTGACACAGGTAGCAGACAAATGGAGCAGACACGAGCAGCAGACACATACAACAAACACAGGCAGCAGACACGGGAATGAGACACAGGCGGCAGGCACAGGCAGCAGACACGGGAATCAGACACAGGCAGCAGACACAGGAAGCAGGCACAGGCGGCAGACACAGGCAGCTGGCACATGAAGCAGACAGAGGAAGCAGACACAGGCGGCAGACACAGGAAGATAGCACAGGCAGCAGGCACATGAAGCAGACAATAGAAGTAGACACTGGAAGGAGACACAGGAAGTAGACATAGACAGCAGGCACAGGCAACGGGTACAGGCAGCAGACACTGGTTGCAGACACAGGCGGCAGACAGCAGACACAGGCGGCAGACACAGGCAGCAGACACAGGCAACGGGTACAGGCAGCAGACACTGGAAGCAGACACAGGCGGCAGACACAGGCAACAGGCACAGGCAGCAAACACAGAAAGCAGACACAGGCAGCAGACAGAGGAAGCAAACACAAGCAGCAGACAGAGGAAGTAGACACAGTCGGCAGACACAGGCAGATGGCATAGGCAACAGGCACATGAAGCAGACACAGGAAGGAGACACAGACAGCAGACGCGTGAAGTAGACACATGAAGCAGACACAGGCAGCAGACAGAGGAAGCAGACAGAGGAAGCAGATACAGGCGGCAGACACAGGAAGTAGATACAGACAGCAGACACATGAAGTAGACACAGGAAGCAGACACAGACAGCAGACCCATGAAGTAGATACAGGAAGCAGAAATAGATAGCAGACACAGGCTGCAAACACAGGCAGCAGACACAGGAAGCTGACATTGGCAGCTGGCACAGGAAGCAGACACAGACAGCAGGCACAGGAAGCAGATACAGGCGGCAGACACAGGCAGCACAGACAGGCAGCAGACACAGGAAGCAGACACATGAAGCAGACACAGGAAGCGGATTCAAGAAGCAGACTCAGGAAGTAGATACAGGTATTAACCACAGGAAGCAGACATAGGCAGCAGACACAGACAGCAGATACAGGCAGCAGACACAGGTAGCAGCCACAGGCGGCAAGCACATGAAGCAGACACAGGAAACAGTCATAAGAACATAAGAATGGAGGAAACTGCAGCGGGCCTATTGGCCCATACTGGGCAGTCCCGTTTACACCCAACCCCTATTGCTCATATGAGCATCCAACCTATGTTTGAAGCAATTCAGCGTATTCGAGTTAATGATGATATTTGGTAACTTGTTCCACTCATCCACTACTGTTTCCAAACCAGTGTTTACCTATTTCACGCCTAAATCTAAATTTGTCTAATTTAAAACCATTGTTACGAGTTCGCTCCTGGTTGGATAATTTGAGTACCTTTGTAATGTCCCCTTTGTTTAGCCCTGCCTTCCACTTATCACCTCTATCAGGTCGCCCCTCGCTCTACGTCTCTCAAGGGAGTGCAAATTAAGATGCTTTAACCTGTCTCTATACTCAAGGTTCCTAATACCCGGGATTAGTCTTGTCATTCTCCTCTGAATTCTTTCCAAGGATTCTATATCCATTCTGTAATACGGTGACCAGAACTGGACTGCGTAATCCAGGTGTGGTCTCACAAGAGCAAGATACAGATTCAGGAGACAGACACAGGAAGCAGACACAGGCAGCAGACACGGAAAGCAGACACAGGAAGCAGACACAGACAGCAGACACAGGCGGCAGACACAGGCAGCACAGACAGGCAGCAGACACAGGAAGCAGACACGGGCAGCAGACACAGGAAGCGGATTCAAGAAGCAGACTCAGGAAGTAGATACAGACATCAACCACAGGAAGCAGACATAGGCAGCAGACACAGACAGCAGACACAGGCAGGAGGCACAGGAAGCAGACACAGACAACAGACACATACAGCAGACACATACAGCAGACACAGACAAGCAAACGCAGACATCAGACACATATAGCAGACACAGACAGCAATCACAGGAAGCAGATGCAGGCGGCAGATACAGGCAGCAGACACAGATAACAGACACAGGCAGCAGACACAGGCAACAGACACCCAATGCCACTCAGTCATCACTTACTGGTTATTAAATATTTAATCAAAATATTCCACTTCCATTAAGAAATGCTAATTTACCTCACTGGATTCATTTATTTCTTCCTAATTCACTTCCTTTACATCCGGATTTTCTCCATAATAAAAATCTCGTGCACAATCTTTACTTATTCTATTTCAGTGTTTTCCTTCTTACCCGTTCACTTTTACTGAGAAGGAAATGAAAGAGAAACTGAGGTAAGACTACAAAATAAATTATGTACACAACCGAGGATGTATAACTCACTCCATGAAGTATCTTTACGGAGTGGTCCGATGAATTTCTAAATGAACACTTCGATTCCTGTTGTCTCCAATGTGGTATATTGTCTAACACAAAATCGTAAAAATACATTTTAGAGCGAGTAAGCAAATAATAAAGAAGAAAGCAATTGTTCTTTTCCTGGTACAGAGTGTCGTGTTGTCACTTGAGTGTAAGGTAAGCAGGGGCTAGCTGCCTGGCACCTGTAGTACGTCATAATTGAAAGAAAGCACACTGCTATGACGACGAGGCCTCCCGGCTTTCACAGAGCTCTTTCTTATTCTCGTAAAAGTAATTTCTTTTCGCTTTGTATTAAATTTTATGTCGGGAATCTGGCGCTAAAATACTGTACGTTCATCACTCAGCAGAGTCTGACTGAAGTTTTTTTTTCTATAATTTCATTTTAAACAGAAAAAAAAACAAGATTAAAGAGCAAACAGAAATGAAAGTTTTATGGTGTTGACTGGGGAGAGGGAGACTCACAACTTCCTCGGTGGCACTTTCTTGACACAAGTGTTCAAATGTTTCACCGTTTCACTCAAGTAGTCTTTCACGGCGGTTCATAATTCACTCTTTTGCTACATTACTGCTTCAATGATTCAAAGTTTCGCGTATTTACACCTGGAGTTTTAAACACCCTCTTCCGTTGAAGAGGGTCATCGTGTTTCAACCCGAGTTTAAAGAAAAATGAGTCCTGAAGGACACCGTAGTACAATACTTGTGGCGGTAAAACTAACAAATTCCAATATTATAAATTAATTTAATTAGAATTAGCTAATTTTAGCGCCACACCACCCCGTCAAGTACTGTACTGAGGTGTCCTTCAGGACTCATTTTTCTTTAAACTCGGGTTGAAACACGACGACCCTCTTCAACGGAAGAGGGTGTTTAAAATTCCGGGCGTCACTCTCACACTGCTACTATTAGTTCACTTTCTACTCTACTTTTTATATTTTCTCTCGTTATTTCGTTGCTTATATTCCTCACTATTTGATTACTTCACTGTTTCATTTCCAAGCATTTCGTTGTTTTACTGTTTCACCAATCTGCTGTTTCATTGTTTCACTTCTTTATTTTTCTAATATTTTACTACTCTGCTACTTTATTACGTTACTAATTTACAACTTTTACTATTTCACTACCGTATAAATTTCAGTGTTTTATTATTTCACTGTTTCATTATATCAAAGCTTTATTTTAACCAAAGATACAAAATATATATTAACAAATGTAATTATGTTTTCCCTGTTAATAAGTAGTTGTTAATATTATGTTTTACTAAGCATTGGACCATGGCGGTTGAATCGGTACAGTGCTCGCTTCCCGTCCCAGGGTCGGTGGTTCGTTCCCAGGGCACTTTGAGTCGACCCAGCTGTATCTAACTTTACAAGTTGAGTAAGTGAAGGCGGTTGTGTGCAGTACTGGCCACGTTCTCTCCTTGTGTTCCTATGACTTGGCATGTAGAATGTTGTATTCACACTGCCCTTGTCATTAATAGGCAGTTATTGCCTACAAGACTCACATCTAGGGTAGCCAAGCGCGTATCCTAAGCTAATACAAACACTTAATTGGTATTGAGCGCTTTCTCCTTTGCATCTCATCTTGATAATTATCTCTTATTTAGGTGATCTGCGTGTAGATGACTAAGTTATTCCCAATACTTGAAAACTCATAAACATGTGCTCATTATAGATGTCACGATCCTGCAGTGGCAAACATTATAAATATTACAAAGACACGAGTTGATCATCAGAGGGCTAAAGCAGCCGTAGATAGACCAAGGAATGATTCTTGTATACAATGGTGTAAGAAAATTCTTCAGCTCCATCAACGGAGGTAACCAAATTTATCTTACCCTGGTTGACATCTGGTCCGCCCAGACGCAATAGAAAGCTCTTTTAAAAGCGAATTAGTGAATATTAGTGAGAATCGTCAACAGTATTGTCTTCCTGATTTACCTAACCTAACAAAAAAATCTTTGACTTAAGTTAATGTATTCTGGAATTAGGTTTATCAATTATCATACGTTGGTAAATCATCACTGTCATTAATCTAAGAGAAAGGAATTAGTTTGTGTTATATAGTTTTTCACAAAAAAATTTCTCACTGATGGACCCTTGCAGTCAGAACATTCAAGCATTCAGAAAAGCTGGGGTAGTTGTTCACCCGGGCTGCTCTCCCCGCCTGAATATATGATTTAGAATTTTTTAAATCATAAGAAACGCATTATATAATTGTGGTGAAAGAAGACTAGAGTCGACCTTTTTCTAGTCTTTATTGTTCATATAACTGACCAAGGGTAGTATGGCATCTGGAAGAGAAGCAAGGAATATTCTAGTAAGTGAAGGGAACAATGAAAATTACTAATACTATTCTGTACTATAACCCCAAACAAAACAAAACCCAATGATAAGAAACATAACATATGTACATACACGCATAACAAGATAGAAGCCATGGGTCCAAGTGTACAAGTGTAGCATAACTTTATTACAATAATGAAATTCTCTCTGGGCGTTATAAATGTCCTTTTTGGTCAGTGTAAATAGCGATCCAGCTGGTGTAGAATTTCATAATAACTGTCGACTTTCAGGTAATTGAGTAATAAAGCTTTGTATTATGAGAAGTGAGTCAGCTTGGTGAATAAGACGTGTCTACAGTGACAAAGTAAATGATTCTTGGTGTTTGTTCAAAGAAACGATAATCTACTGGTTTTGAAAGGTAAATGAATAATCACAAAGAGGGAAATACTAGAGGGAGGTGGAGGATGGAGATGGAAGATTTGATATGGACAGCAACGATGGAGAGTTGGGAAGAGCAGGTGTGTAAAATGAAGGTGGAGGTGAGAAGGCAGCCCCAGACGTGTTCGGTTTAGAGGTTCATAAGACACAGGTGTTAGTTTATGTTTAGTGAAGCACAGGTGTTTGGGATGGTTGTAATAGGCGTAAGAGTGTTGGGAATTATTTTAAAGGTGTTTGAGATATTGAGAATGAGAGGTAAGGTAACTCAGGAGTTTGAAACGAGTGGTAAGATAACTCCAGTGTTTGAAACGACCTGTGAGATAACTCAAGCTTCATTATAACATGAGAAAGCTTTATTTACACCATGATCTTCTGAGTCAGCTGTGCCATAGAAGACACGGAAGCCTCATAAATTCTGGGTATCTCAACACCTTCCCCTCATCTCTCATAACATCTCTGAGCAGTTTCGAAAAATATATATGATCATTCTTTATTAAAAAAAAAGATAAATCATACCTTAAAGTGAGTTATAAGACAAGCTGTGAGACCAGGGAGGGATGAAGTGCTAGGAATTGTCACGAAAGCTAAAATGTCGCCTTAGCAAGTAATTCCGCGAGTCATATAAATTCTAGAGGCCGAGTGGGCAGCCAATAGGTGTGTGTGTGTGTGTGGAAGACCGTAAACACGGTGTAGGGAGTCAGTGGTTGTGATCGCCGAGCGTTGGAAAATAACATTCATATTCTGGTGTATAGAAGAGCCATGACTACCAACGTATTGTGTTTTTGTCAGAACGTTTTTAGTCAGGCGTTTCTGCTGTCTATAAACCTGTTTTAACCAGACTCCTGAAGGTAAATATGTAATCAAAGTGCTTCATTTTGAGTCCTAATGCTTTTGTTTTTATTCAAGATGAGAATTTCTAAGATGAGCATCTGTTGGTGAGTTATTCACACACACACACCTATTGGCTGCTCACTCGGCCACTAGAATACTAGAATTTATATGACTTTTTCTGTTTGAGGTAATGTGCTTGTGTTCCTTTTCTCCGTCCGTCCTTCTCTTTAATACCTAGCTCTCTAACAATGTCTTAACACTGGTGACGTGAGGTGTGGGCGCGGAGAAGTGGTGCAGCCATAGTTGATTCACTTAGTTGTCAAGAAGACCCAACTCCAGCACTTCCTGACAACCAGGGATCCGTCCTCGCCTTAATGCTCCCAGTGTAGGCTTGATTCTTGATTAGTCTGGCAATAACTAACTGTCTTATATCTTTATTGCAAATATTCCACGTAGCAATATTCCACGTTTCTGGTATCATATCTTAAATCTCATCAGATAATCGTGGTATACATTGTTGGCTTCAGACGCAGAAACGTTGCCAGAAATAAGAAGTTGTAATTAATTTTGAGTAAAATCTATATGTTTTTACTTTGAAGTTTCAACAGTTCTGAAACAAAAAATATGAATTTTTGTTTGATATGGTATTGTTGTCCGCAGGTGAGCAGGCACTGCCTGTGTGTGTGTGTGTGTGTGTGTGTTTATGACTGTGTGTGTCTGTGTATGAGTGCATGTGAGTGTATGACTCCGTGTGTCTATGTTTGAGTGCACGGTGTATGACTATAGGCCATTCTTTTAAACACTCGGGGCAGCAAGTCCGAAGAGCAATCCCGAATTTCGGGTTACTGTTTGGTAACCCGTCAAATGGATTCGTCAAGCTCGAATATCAATCCCGAACATCGGGTTACTATATAGTAACACGAACGCCGCAACTCGATAGGGTTGATACGCCTTATCAAAGATAAATGTAAACAAACCAGGTTGATCTACGCGCCAAAATTGAAGCATAATTATGAGTTGTGGAGATAAAAGTTCCTCTTCGAGGGAGAAGGCAGTCACCACCACCAATCGTGCCAGCGTCTGCACCAGCAGGAACACTTGGATCAACTGATCCATCATCAGTTGGCTTATCAACAACAGGAGGTCCACTTTCAACAGTACCACCACCAGCAACAGCAGGTGAACACGGGGAATGAATCAATGCCACTAAAGACAGTATAGTACACTAGAACTGAATGGTGCTATAGTGGAGACCTTAAAGGCCTTCACTAGTATGTACAATACATTATCAACCCAATCTGTACATTATGTATTTTGAGCAAGCATTAGAGTTGTTGACCAGTGGCATATGTCAAGGGCACAGCGATAATTCCACCTCTGTCTGTAGGCAATTAAGTTAATTTATGGAGACTTTACCGTAAGTGTCATAATTGATAATGTATAAACAAGAGTGCAGCCATAATTCCATCTCTGTCTGTGGGCAATTTAGTTAAATTATGAAGATTTTACCAAGAGTGTCATAATTAATAAACTGATTGTTTTCTATCGCTCTGTTAACTGGGTTTTTTTTCACTTTATGGAGAATATGAATCATATTTTTTCATCTTCTAACATTATTTTGTTTTCTTTTACTTCTTGTGAAACAAATAGACTATTTCAACTTATTTTTTGTTATAATGTCAGATACAATATACTGTGATATACTTATTGAGGAAATTTAATTTTTTTTTTATATCTTCATGCTTACCGTTTTTTTACACTTAAAGGAGAATGTGAAATCATGTTTTTTTTGTTCTAACATTGTCTTATGATTTTTTTTTTGCTCTTTTAGTTCTTGTGAAACCCCCCCCCCCCCCCCCCCCCCCAAAACAAAGATACCACGCACCAGCCCTGATCCTTCGTGACGGGAAAGGCAAGCTCGAAAAAATGCAAAATAAAGCCCTTAGAATTATTTTAGGCTGTCCGATGATCACTAAAGTACTAATATGAGGAAAGAACTAGGTATACCCTGTGTCAAAGATAGAATAATTGAAGTCAAGCTTTTGCGTGGTGATCCTGATAACATTGCCTCTAAGAAACTGCTAGAATATATGAATCATGAAACTGTTGAATTTAAATGGATCCAAACTACAACTAAATATATGAGGATGTTTGGACTAGACAATCTGTACAAAGCTGAGACACAACAGCGCTTCCTGCCACCCTGGCGGACAATTCCCTTCGATATCACAACACCCACGAACCCGCCTAAACGACTGACCACACATAATCCTTATCTCCAACACACTGCCAAAGTGAGACCTCTTGACCACATACATAAACTGCAGATTGAACATAACATCACACACTCCATCTGCACTGACAGCTCTCTTAACACTGTGTGTGTGTGGGGGGGGGGGGGGGGGGGGGCTGGGAGTGCTGTCATTTTGACTCAGCCTAACGGTAATGTAATAGAGAAAGGAGCTAGAATTAGTAACTGGACATCCATTCTACAAACTGAACTATTTGCCATACTCACAGCCCTGAAACTTGTTGAAGACACTGCCACTGACAGTCTCATCGTCACTGACTCCTTATCCTCACTACTTGCTCTTGATACTCTTAACTCAAATTGTCACCCGCTTGTCTCTGAAGCCAGACACAAGCATATATGTCTTGTTGACGAGGGTATCAGGGTCAAGTTGCTGTGGCCCCTCTCACATAGGCATTAGTGAACATGATAGAGTTGATGCCTTAGCCAACTCGCGTCAAACAATGACATTGTTGAGTACACTCTAGGACTGTCAAACAGAACCTTAAAAACTGTAATCAGAAAAAGCTTTCTCATGAATTGGAAGCCAGTAGACAAGTGCAAACAGGCACTAGCCAATCCATTGCTTTCCATGATGAGATGTATCAAATAAAACATGTATATGGAGCAAGTAACAAAATCACTAGATTATAAAATGTTGTAACCGCTAGACTAAGGTTAGGATATAAGTACCTCCGGCAGTATGCCCAACAGGCAGATGTGAACAAAACTAAATGTAAAGTGTGTGGCCAGACTTATGGCCACACACTCCAACACTACGTCTTAGACTACGAAAAAATTGAACCTTATAGAGATAGATCCAAGCACACTGTGCACGGAATGGCACATCACTTTATCTCTGACGACAAGACAGCTGATATAACCAGTGTAGTCCTTTTTTATTTATTTTTATAATTGAAATAATGTTTCAAGTTGTACTGTGATAATGTTTGGAGGAAATAAAATGTGTTATTTAAAGCCAAACAATTTATTGAAAAATAGCCTTGATAATAAAATCTATTATCTAAAACAATTTTTTTACCAAACCAATAATGCTTCCATTTACCCTTACACTTGCTCTACTTTTAAACAAACTACATTATACAGATCAAAACCATGTATCAATTACACCCCTTTCTACATCGATGTAGTTCAGTTGTGTTCCCTCCCTCCAGGGCTTCGAATAGGCATATGAGATCCACCAATGCAGCCAAATACACCAGACATCCCTTCAATGGTGTGAAATTCGTCTACAAGGTTTCGTATGTTACCTGATCCCAATACACTTCTAAACAAAGACCAAAATCAAAGGTTTAGAATTTAGGTCTACATACTCACAAGAAAAATTTCCATGTTCAAAGAGGTGAGTGGTTGAAAATGCAATTTTATCCAATAAAATAACAACGAAGAACAACCCTTGTAATAGTTTAATTAGATTTCTCTTTAATGACACCTTCCCCTCCTTGCAGATGTGAAAAGTGGTTACAGGTTGCACAACTGTGTTTAAATAAGCCACTCTCAAAACTCACCAGGGGTTTTGTTCTATGCAGCCAACACTTCACCAAGGATTCATTCAAACCACGCAGCTCTCTTCCAAAACTGAAACACTTGAATGCTTACTTAATGTGTTAAGAAATAGTTGTGCTTTTGTTGGCTGACAGTTCTTGTAATAAAAATAAATATTCGTATACTACTGTACTTTAACTTAAATTCCATTTTAATGTATTCCCCCCCATACTTTTTGTGGGATGGCTTTATAGTGCAAGCAAACTAATTTGTCAGTTTAAAGGGGACACAAGATTTTCAGTTTATGTACATTGAATGATTGTGAATACAAAGGAGCCACAATTAATAATGGTAACTGAAAACACAACCATATGAAATGTTGCCCCACAAGTACAGTATATACCATGTAAACAAGTCAGTGGAATGAAGTAACACTACAATATCTACAATGTAAATCATTTACGTGAAATTGCATTGCCTGTATTGATTGATTTCCAGCATGCCATGCGGTATAATACATAATGAATTGCAATATTCTAATAACATTAACTAGGTAATTATTAAAATAAATGTAAAGTCGCATACTGAAGGCAATATGGGGGTATAGGCGGTCACGAGTTTTAAAGCAGTTACTCCAGAGAAGTTTTCTAATTTAGCACCTTTCTCACACACTAGATGGCGGGGTTTACACGGGGGGGGGGGGGGGGGGGGGTAAAAATCGAACTAATAAAGGGTATTTGGTAATCCATCAGAGTTCGCACGGGCTACTCTTGAAGAGCGCCGCGCTTTCCACTCTTTCTTTAACCCTCATTACTCCTGTGCAGGCTCAGAGTTTCATATCAGTTAGCTAGTCTGCGACTCTACTGGACTGCACTAGTGTTCTATCGCAGCTTGGCAAATCATTCATCGTGTATTTGAAAATAAAACTCCTGCTATTGATATTTTTTAGGCTTGTGGTATTCTGTCAACCACTGTGAAGTGCTACAGGCGTTCATACGCAAAATATAGAACGGTTGAGGAAGGATATCAAGAGTTGGGTGCTTCGTACCGGCAATAAGAAGGAACGTAACCGACAATATTTTGCTCTGAACACGTTCCAAGCCGAATACAACAATCACAAAATAACATCACTTTATCCTCTAGCATCTGTTAATTAAGGTAAGTTTTTTAAACAACAGGGGTCAGGGGGGCTAGAAAGTTAGGTTTGATCCTTCTGGTTTCTCTGGTTAGGAGGTTTCGTTAGGTTTCGTTTCGTCATTTTTGTTCTCGTGTTTTTATCCCACAATTTCCCTCTACTTCGAAGCCCTGCTCACATTGTGCAACCAATGTTGTTGATAACTGGGGGGGGGGAGGGGGGTCGTATCTCCATAACGGCTTATTTTCGACGGAAATTTGAAGGTTAGATTTCCTTGAAGCACCACAAAATATATTAAGAAAACCTATTTTTTGTAGTAGTTTCCGTGATCGACCTTTTCCGAATGTGCATCGTTTCTTTTAAATGTAAAACTAAAAGTGATTTTTACCTATGTGAATTTTATTTACTTTTCATTCACACACATATGCCAGTTCATGAACTAGGTAAGATTTCACAAGCGCATCGAAGTAGCAACCTCTGTGTGTACAACCAAGAATGTCTAGTTTTACTTGGAGGTCCTGGGTTGACTCCTGACTTATGAGGTATTATTTGTATATTGAGATCCGCATACATTTGGACTTATTAGATACTATTTAATAATAATAATAATTAACGGTTTATTGCAAGAACATGGCAGCCAAAAGGCTGGAAATATACCTTTGCATAATTAGGGAATGGGTCTGTAGGGGTATCGAGATATTAATGTTGTCTAGCACTCAGGATGGAAGGAAACTCTAATGTGGTTTTCTTATATAATATAAGTTATATGATAGACAGTCTGGTGCTGGAGGTGCCGTTTGGTGAGGAGCTGCTCAGTAGAAGACGTTCGGTGAGTAGCGTGTTGAAGGAGGTAGATGTGCAGGAGCTTCGTTAGAGAAGACGTTGCCTGTTGCTGGCCTCCTGGTTGAATGAATGCTAACAGTGTGGAGCTTGCTGGAGGAGGTGTTGCTTGTTCAGGAAGATGGGCAGAATGAATCTCAATGGAGAGACAGAGCTTATATACCCAGTAGCAGCCGCCAGTCCTCTATGAATCATGTTGGGAAAACCCAGAAAGTTGCCGGTGACTAGTTTCGTTGCTAAGCAACCATACCATCTGGCGTCAGCTCTCGCTTGGTTGCTAGGAGACGGCACGTTGTAGGGGAGACGTCCACTACAATACTCCCCCTCCCCTCCCGGCGCGGCGGGAGGCTGGATGTTGTCCGGGTTGTGTCCCACACATAACACATACCGGGCAGGTGTATGTACGACTCGACCGCTACGTGTAACAACTCCGTCCAGTGACACAAAACCTGTGGGAGAATTAGGAGGAGAAAGAGGGTTTTGGATTAGAGGAGGTTGTACAAGCAATGGTTGTTGTGCTCCTGCTGCTGCAGGGGCTGCGTCAGGAGGAGGGTCCATGGCAGGAGCAGGTTCTATGATAGAAGGGAGGTCTGTTACAGGTTCAGGTTCTATGACAGGAGGAGGTTCTATGATAAAAGGGAGGTCTATTACAGGTTCAGGTTGTACATGAGGGTGAAAAGAGGGTGCCCAGAAATGTCGTGGGCGTGGTATTGCTGCAGGTGGTAACTGCGGGTGGACTGGTGCAGGCGTAGTTTGTTGATGGTGCTGCTGGGCTGGGGGCCCGACGGGTAAGGCGGCCGGTTTGACTCGGTCTATGCTGACGGTGTCATGTCTGCCATTCCGGATAATTGTCAGGAACTTTGCTGAACGGGTAACCACCTGGAAGGGTCAATCGTAGGGGCGTTGTAATGGGTTGCGGTGAGCATCATGCCTGACGAAAACATACTCTGCTGTGAGTAGTGCAGGAGGGATGTGATCAGGGCGCCGAGTAGGCTGGCGTGGAGCAGTAGCTCTGAATGCAGAAACTGCTTGTCGTAGCTTTTGGAGCAAGTCGTGACGAACGGCTGGAGTGGTTTGGTTGGGATCAGGAGGGAGCGAGAAATGCCCGGGTAGCCGAAGGGGCTCGCCTAGTGTCAGATCTGCTGGGCTACAGTCCATATCCTCCTTGTGTGACGCACGGATGCCGAGGAGCACTAAGGGAAGCGCATCAGTCCAACTGTAAGGGTCGTGCTGTGCCTTGAGTGCTTCCTTCAGCTGCCCGTGAAAACGTTCTACCATGCCGTTGGCTTGAGGGTGGTATGCTGTAGTGCGTTGTCTAGACGTGCCGAGGAACTGTAGGAGGTGCTGCCAGAGTTGTGACTCAAACTGTACTCCTCTGTCAGTGATTACGGTTGCGGGGGGGGCCAAAACGGGAAACCCAACCGGACATGAAGGCGCGGACAGTAGTCTCTGCTGTAGCGTTGGGCATGGGAATTGCTTCTGTCCACCTGGTGAAACGGTCGATGCAGGTGAAGATGTAGGTGCTACCGTAGGATGATGGTAGAGGTCCCACGATGTCGAGATGTACTACTTGAAAACGTCCTTTGGGAATAGGAAAGGCTTGTAAGGGGGTCCGTATGTGACGATGTATTTTGGAGGACTGGCAGGCCAGGCACTGGGCAGCCCATTTCTTAGTATCAGACTTGATACCGGGCCAGACGACACGTTGCGTGAGGAGGCGCTGGGAGGCCCGCACACCCGGGTGGCTGAGACCATGGATGCGGTCGAAAACAGCGCGGCAGTGGACGTGAGGCACGAACTGTCTAGGCTGTCCACAGGATACGTCGCACCACAATTTTATCTTTGTGCCAGGAACAGGGAGTTCTTGGAGTATGAGGCCTGAGGGGGGTGTCTTGTATGCTGCCAGGTCTTCGTCTTTCTCTTGAGCCGCGGCTAGCTGCCCATAATCAATGGGTGGAGATGAGGGAAGAATGGTGGATATACAACGAGAGAGGGCGTCGGCGATCTCGTTGTGGCTGCCTTTAATGTGTTGGACGTCGCTGGAGAACTCCGAGATGTAAGCCAAGTGGCGCAGGACACGAGGTGAATGTGACTGGGAAGCTGAAGCGAAGGCGTGGACGAGGGGCTTGTGATCAGTGAAGATGGTGAACTGACGGGCCAAGAGAAAGTGTTGGAAATGTCTGACAGCCAAGTATATGGCCAGGAGTTCTCGATCAAAAGCGCTGTACTTGAGGTGTGGTGGTTGAAGCCGTTGTGAGAAGAAAGCAACGGGCATGAAAATTCCGTTGATCTCCTGCTGTAAGACGGCGCCCACTGCAGTAGAAGAAGCGTCTGTTGTGAGAGTGGTCCGGGCGTTAGGTGCGGGGTGGGCCAGGAGGGTGAGGCGTGTGATGTGCTGTTTGATAGTGGTGAATGCCGTAGTAGCCTCTTGAGTCCACATGAGAGACTTGTGAGACTTCTTTGGGCGTCCCATGAGAAGGTCGTGTAGGGGGGCTAGGACGGTGGCAGCTTTGTCAATGAAGCGGTGGTAGTAGTTGACTAAACCCAGGAATTCTCGGAGTTTCTACGCCGTTTCAGGTTTGGGGAACTCCCTAATCGCGGTTTTCTTCTGTGGTAGGGGTTGTATGCCACTGGGCGAGACTCTGTGACCGAAGAAATCGATGGCCGAGGTTCCAAAGACGCACTTAGCAGGATGAACTTTCATGTTGTTGTTCTGCAGGCGTTGGAGAAGGAGTTGTAGGTGGTGGCGGTGCTCGGCAGGCGTCGAAGATGCGACGAGGATGTCGTCAATGTAGACGGTGACAAAATCGAGGTCGCGAAGCATATGGTCCATGAACCTCTGGAAAGTCTGTGCTGCATTGCGTAAGCCAAAACTCATGAAAGTGTACTCGAAGAGTCCGAACGGAGTGGTGATGGCTGTCTTCTGGGTATCTGCCGGTGCTACTGGGAACTGGTGGAAGGCACGCTCCAAGTCAATCTTCGAGAAGATAGTCTTGCCATGAAGTTTGTGGTGAAAGTCCTGGACATGCGAAATAGGGTACCTGTCAGGTTTGGTGACGAGATTCAGGGCTCTGTAGTCGCCACACACCCTCCACTCGCCGGGTGTTCGCTTAGGAACCATGTGAAGAGGCGATGCCCAGGGACTCCTTGAAGGGTGAATGATGCCGTCTTGCAGTAGTTTGTTGAATTCTACTTTGGCTGTGTACAGGAGCTCAGGGCGCAGGCGGCGAGGGCGTGAAAAGACTGGTGGTCCTTTGGTTTCGATGTGGTGGAAAATTCCCGACGTAGGTGGTGGGGGTAGGGAGACTCGGGGTGAGAAAAGCTCCTTGAATTCGTCGAGCAGGGAGGAGAACTCGTTGGAAGGCGCAAGACAGGTGATAGTGTCCGTGTGTCTGGCACGAGAACCCTGGATCTTGCGTGCTGTAGGCTCATGAATGAGGCATAGATGACTTGGTTTGACGCCGAGCTTGTGGAAGGTGAGGAAGTCGAAACCAAGGATGGGTTGAGACACTTCTGCCATCACGAATAACCAACGCAGAGTCTTGGGCAGACCGAGGTCTAAGACGAGGGTGCGTACGCCGTAGGAGGCGATGGAGGTACCGTTGGCAGCGAACAGGTCATAAGAGGGTTGCTTTGACTTGTCTCGTAGTGAGGGAGGGATGAGGCTGACCGATGAACCGGTGTCGATGAGGAACTTCTTGCCGGAGGTGCGGTCGGTGACGCGCAGTAATGAGACGCCTGGAGGGACGGAGGCTGAGGCGTCTACCAGCCTCCGGTGTTGCCGTTTCCCGAATAGGTGCAATAGGGCTCACAGTTTCGAGCATTGCGGCCGAAAGTCTGGTGATACCAGCAGAGGGTAAATTTGTTGTGCTGGGGGTTGGCTGCTGCGTGTCGGAACTTGTAGGGCGTAGTGTGCGAGTCAGGAACCGGCGCAGCAGCGGGTATGGAGGAGCAGAACTGCTCAATGGTGTCCATCCTGCGGTTCAAAATTTGCAACAGGTCCTTGATGTCTTGTGAGGTATTGCTCGGCTGAGGGGTGTTGACCCGGCTTACAAGTTCGATGGTAGGTACTGGTGTGACCGTGGCGGCAAGGGGTGCAGCAGCGCACTCGTTAAAAATTCTATCTGCCGCGGTTGCATAGAGTTCCGGTGTTGTAGAGTAATCTACTGCGGACAGGATGTTGCGTACTTCTGTGGGTAGCTTTTGTGCGTGAAGCTGGCGCAGGATAGAGTCGGGGAGTCTGTCTGTGTGACTGGAGTTCAGCCGACACATCTCCTCCCAGAGACGTCCCGGGGTTGAGTTCCCGAGGGAGATAGAGGATAGATCTTGCAGGAGATTGGGGCTGGTCTGTTGATAACACGTCTTCAAGGCAGCCCGCAGGGTAGCGAATTTGTTGTGATCTGGAGGGTTGGAAATGGTTTGTGAGACCCGCGTGGCCACTTCCGTGGGCAAGGCACAGAGCAGGGCGCAATACTTTTGCTCGTCGGTCGCTCGTGAGCCAGCCCTCGACGTTGTGGTTGAAAGTCGGCAGAGAGATCCGTCCGTCCTCCATCCTGTGTGAGTGCTTATCTCCGGGAGTCACCATTGTAGGGGTATCGAGATATTAATGTTGGCTAGCACTCAGGATGGAAGGAAACTCTAATGTGGTTTTCTTATATAATATAAGTTATATGATAGACAGTCTGGTGCTGGAGGTGCCGTTTGGTGAGGAGCTGCTCAGTAGAAGACGTTCGGTGAGTGGCGTGTTGAAGGAGGTAGATGTGCAGGAGCTTCGTTAGAGAAGATGTTGCCTGTTGCTGGCCTCCTGGTTGAATGAATGTTAACAGCGTGGAGCTTGCTGGAGGAGGTGTTGCTTGTTCAGGAAGATGAGCAGAATGAATCTCGATACGATACGAAGTCTTTAGTTAAGAGGTGAAAGAAGATTATTAGGGGTTGAAGGAAAAAGTGGTGAAACTGAAATACAGTAGGAGTAGAGAGAATCTGGGCTCAACCAGATCGCTTCATCTTTCTTATTGGTATTTTGTCTTTGTCCTGCTCCCTTGGGTCGTCAGACCTTTGTATTAATATTGGTTTATTTACATAATGCTGCTTATTATTATTATTTTTATTATTGTTGGAGTTAGTGAGCTCGCCCAGGTCCTTGTGTAACTGGGAGGGTAGTCACATTTTTTTTTTTTTTTTTTTTTTTTTTTTTTTTTTTTTTTGAGGTGTTAGTTAAGTGTTAGTTGTGTTAGTCTAAAGGTACACTGTATGGAGAGGCCTGCCAGGTTCTTAGTGGAGCTGGTTGGTCACTCTCATCTTTATTCCTCTAATAATGTTTTATGTATAAATGTGTATATTGAGGCAGGAGGTGGTTCAATTACTTCTTCCTGGCTGATATAGCTTGGAGGGTAATCACATTATTATTATTATTTTTCTTTTTTTTTTTTTTTTTTTTTTTTTTTTTTTTTGAGTTAGTGAGCCCGCCCAGGTCCTTGTGTAGCTGGGAGGGTAGTCACATTTTTTTTTTTTTTTTTTGCTAAAATGTTAGTTCAGTGTTAAATGTTAAATCTTAAATATTAGTTATGTTAGTCTAAAGGTACACTGTATGGAGAGGCCTGCCAGGTTCTTGTGGAGCTGGTAGGTCACTCTCATCTTTTATTCTCTCTATTAATGTTTTATATGTATATTGGGGCAGGAGATGGTTCAATTACTTTCTTCCTGGCTGATTTAAACCAACTGTGTTCTTGGAATTCTTCGTTGTCTATATTATTTTTCCAGTTTTGATATGTTTCTGTGTTAAGTTCAGTCACTTTTTTCCAAATATTTACAGCTTTGTTGTGTATATCTACATTAATTGCTAAGAGATTTGCTCTCTTATGTAGCTGTTCATCACTGATGTGGTCTGTATATTTTGTGTTATATATAAATCTAAGGGCTATATTATGTACTGTTTGTAACCTTTTAATGCTCGTTTTACTAAGGGTGTTCAATGGGATAGGTGGGTAGTCCATAATTAATTTGACAAGGGCAATATATATCTTTCTCTTGTTATTAATGCTAAGGTTCTTAAAGCGTTTTATTTTTGATAATCTTATTCTTGCCTGTCGTTCTTTATCTTTTAAGTATGTTATATATCCTCTTTTTGTTAGTTTTAGTCCAAGCATCCTGCCTTCAGTGTCGTATGGGTATAGTTCCTGGTCGACTATTACTGGACTTGTTTTAATCTTGGCTATTGGTATTATCTTGAATTTGTTCTTATTTGTCCTGATTTTCCATTTTTTCTCAAAATCATTTATGTTTTTTATCGCTCTTACCGTGTAGAGTGCCATAAATTGAGTTGATTTTCCTGGGTATGATACTATTTGAGTAATATCATCAGCAAACATTACATATTCGCTAAAGGGGGTAGGTTGAGGTGTGTCTGAAGTATAAATTGTATATAGTGTTGGAGAAAGGCATCCTCCTTGAGGTACTCCACTCTCAAGATTAAACATAGTTCCCAAAAAGTTTCCAATTTGAATTTGTGCTCTCCTACCTTCTAAATAGTTACACAATATTCTTAGCAAGTATTCATTAAGTCCCAGTTTTAATATTTTATATTTTAAGCCTAAATGCCAAACCTTATCAAAGGCCTTAGAAACATCCCTTAAAATTATATTGATCTGGTTACCCTTGCTTTTTTCTATTGCAATTATTTCCGTTATTATGGCTATTGCAGTTAGGGTATTTCTATTGGGCATAAATCCATGTTGTCTATTGTTAGTTTTCCCATGTTGTGTTAAAAAGGCAATAAGTCTTGTATTTAAAATTTTTTCCAATAGTTTCCCAGTAATTTCTAATAAAGATATTGGCCTGTAGTTTAATATTTCCTTATTGTCCTTACCCTCCTTCGGAATAAATATCATTTTGGCATATTTTAGTTTGTCTGGAAAGTAACCAGTTATTAAGCATGCGTTATAAATGTTTAATAGTGTATTTAAAATGTTTTCAGGTAGATTCATGATCATATTTCGTGTAATACCTGTGAGC
Source organism: Homarus gammarus (assembly GCA_958450375.1). Taxonomy (NCBI): domain Eukaryota; kingdom Metazoa; phylum Arthropoda; class Malacostraca; order Decapoda; family Nephropidae; genus Homarus; species Homarus gammarus. Next base: position 318,879 of record CAUDMG010000852.1, read on the forward strand.
CCAGGGGCTTTTTCCTTAAACTTCCTCAGACAGTGCATCATTTCTCCCATTGTTATTATTTGATTATTTGGTAATAAGTTATAGTCTATATATTGCCTTGGGGTGATTCTATGTATATGTCTTCCCATCTCTTCTTCTATCCTTTCTTCGTGTTCACTATCAAAATCTTCATTTTTCTCATCTGATATTTTAAAAATTTTTACCCATTCCCTTTTGAATGCTGACTCTTGTTCATTTTCCTCGTGCAATTTTATTCCGTTTTGGTCTTTAATGTATGGTGTTTTTTGCTTGTTGTGCCCTATCATCTTGTTTATGGAAGTCCAAAATGTTTTTGTGTCTTTAGTCATGTCAGCCGCCATTATAATATCATTCCATTTTTTATTGTTTGCTTCCTTACATGCGTCTCTTAATTTTATCTGTAGTGCTATCTGTGTCGTATATAGCCATCTGTTACTGCCATGTCTTTCCATATACCTGTTTATTTCATTGTAATAGGTCTGGGTTAATTTAACTTCTTCTGGTAGTCTGTTGTTGGGTAATGTTCTAAAGTGTGAAGTAGGAGTGTGTTTGGTTATAGATGTTTTTATTGCTGAGTGCAGTCTGTCCATTTCTGAGTCTATATCTTCTGTTGTTTTCCCTTGTAGGTTAATCGAGTGGTGACTACTTAAGTCGTCTTTGAAGCTGTCCCAGTCTGTTTTACTCATTTTCAGCCTCTTTTTTATTGGTATCTGTATGGGGCTTGTTGACAGTGTTAGTATAATTGGCAGATGGTCACTGCCTGTAAGAGGTCCCTGTATTATATGGTAATTGAAAAAGGCTTTGTTGTTGGTAAAAATTTTGTCTGGTGTCAATTGTGTATTGTGATTTCTCCAGGTTGGAAAGTTAGGACCCAGATGATTGATTTTCCCTAAATTTATTAATTGATTAAGGGCGTTTCCCACGACGTTATTATTTGTATTGTCAAAAATCCTATGTCTGGCGTTAAAGTCTCCTAAGATGTACATCGGATGACTACTGTTAGCCAATTTTAATAGGTCTTCTATAGGTAAGTAGGGTCGTCTCGGTGGCAGATAAGTAGTAGCAATTATTACATCTCCTTGAGTTGTATTTATTTTTATTGCCAGAAATTCTTCCTGGAAGTCATCAATTAGTTTAAATTTTAAGTTTCTTTTAACCGCTATAGCTACTCCGTCATTTTTCTCGCCCGATTTGTTTCTTTGGTTTACATAATAGTTAAAGAGTTTTATGTTGTTGTTTTCTGTCTCACCGTGACTGTTTATTAGTATAATGTCTGGGTCAATTTCTTGATATATATTACTTCGGTTAATTCTCTCGGTGTTCCAGTTTCTTACGTTGTGTTGTATTATTCTTAAAGTTCTTACTGTTTGTCTATTGTCCATTATTTCTTATACTTGGATTGTAACTGTTGAAGTGGAGACCTATCATCCTGTTTCCCGCTTCTGACTCTTCTAAACTCTGACGGGTCTACTATTTTAAAGTCATTGGTCGTAATCTTTAGTTTGTCCGTAGCAATTAGTGACCAGACGTAATCTTCACTTAGGGATTTTTCTTGATATGTCCACTTGTATATCCCTCCTTCACAGTTTTTTACTATTGTTCCTCCTGTTGGTCTCGATGTTGGGATTCCATATTTTGTTGTAGTGATAACTTTTAATCCTATATCTTCAGCAGATTCAGGTTGTATATTGTGTTCAGTTTCCATCTTATCTTCTCTCCTCCTACTCCTTTGTCTTGTAGACTGTCCTTTTGTTATTTCTATTTTCTCTTTGTCACTTCTAGTCATTTGTCTGGGATCTCTATCAGTCGCTTGTGTTCCTTGTGTAGTCTTTCGCTCAGTTCGCTTGCGTATGTTGCCTGAAATAGTTTTTCGGATTGTGGATTCTCTGGAAATATCATCTCTGGTAGGTTATTCAATTTAAACATTTTCCTTAATTCCTCATTGTATGATCCGGGTGCAATGATATTGTGCAAATGTGCATGGATCATACTAATCATTACCTTATCATGTATTGGCTCACTTAGGTTTAATATGGTGGATTCTGGTCTATGAGCCTCTTGGACCGCTCTCTTGGCTATTTCGACATATGTCGTATCCTTCTTGTCTTGTTCCTTTTTCCTTGTTTCTTGTTCCTTGTACTTTATCATGTGTTTTTTTTATTGGGCATGCCATGGCTAACGTCCTATGTCCTATGTATGCATTCCCGTTTCTCTTACAGTTGAGACATCCAACATATGTATTCTTACATTCAGTGTAGGTATGGTCGTCGCCTGCACAATCTGAGCAGTACTTTTTTTCTTTTTCCGGACAGTCTCTCGTTGTATGCTCTTCATATTTGTAGCAAGAGAAACAAGTTTGCAGACTGATGAATGTCTCCTTCTTTATTTGATGTGGTGTGACTGACATGTTGAATATTAGAAAGCCCTGTTGTAAAACTTTCTCAGCCATTGACACTTCTTCAAAAGTAATCTTAAAAACATGAGTATAATCTTTTATCTTAATGACTTCTTCAATCTTCATCCACCTGTTTTGCCGTTCCAGTTCATCTTTCAGGTCTTCAGAAGTCTTCCTCCCGATCTCTTGGTCAACTTGACGAACGAAAACTGATCTTTTTGCTTTTTGTTCTGGTGGCATGACAACAACAAGGCCTTCATTATAAAATATATCTCTGGCTTCTTTTGAAAGGATTTTATCTGAATCAAAGTCATCTTTGCAGATTACTTTAAAACCTTCATTTGTGTTGAATATTCTTGTAAGTGGGACTTGCAATTTGTTGTAAGTGATTTCTGCCACTTTTCCCCTTCCAATAGAGTGTCCCTTATCTCTGTTTTATTCTAATGCTTGTTGTCATCTTCTTGATTACATCTAATCCTACCTATAACACAGGGCTCCTGCCTGGGAGCAGTGACCCCGCCCCCCCCTCTTGGACGGGCGTCGGGCTCGTAGGGTTCTGCACCCAGGTTACCTGTGACTATAGTTATATCTAAGAAAGTTTCCACCTACCGGTGACCCCCGGACAAGGGGTGCCCTGCACTATCACAGGTTCCCTTGCCGGATCGACCGTATCGCTAAGTCCCGCCTCCCGTTCAAAGAACGGAGTGCATGAGGGGGATGAAAAAAGGAAAGAGGAGTTAGAGAGTAGAAACAGCCTACCTACCACGCCACGTTCGGTTAGCCAATCAGAGCACCGCAGTAAACGTGCATGTATCACGCCACCGTGGGGCACCACTGATTGGCCACTCCAGGGCGAAGACGCACGGGTAGTAGTCAAAATTTGGGGAGCCCAAATATTTGTTTTCCAGATGTTGGAATTTTTCGTACAATCTGTGATGGTAATTACACCGTCACTATGTTGAGTAAGTACAATCACTAGGATTGAGTGTCCTATCACAACAAAGTTGCAGACTGCTCAAACATGCAGCAAAAAAGGCAGGTCTTCGCAGCTCCAGGTCCAGCAGTCGAATGAATCTCAATTAAGTTAAGTTGTTAGGGATTTCTGGCCTCTTCGCCGTTAGGCTATTTCGGCCGAAGCTGATTGGTTGGTCTTCTTTTTTCTCTTTGTTCTTCTTTTAGTTTTAACTTTCCATTCTACTTCTTGTTCTTCGTCTTCTTCTTTTTGGTCTTGTTCTGTCTGGTCTTCGATAATATTATAAGGTTCTTCTTTGTTGATATCTTGATTGTTCTTTTCTTGTACGTTTTTGTCTTGTTTGTTCTTTTCTTGTTTGTTTCGGTCTTGGTTGTTTTTTTCTAGAGTCTTGACTGCAAGGAGAGCCTCCTTGTAAGTCAACTTTTCCTTAGACCGCAGCCTGGCCACCCTGCACTCCTCCCTCCACTTGGGACAAAGCCGGTCGGAGGAGGAGTGAGGGCCACCACAAGCCGCGCACTTCTTAACGGCCGCCTGGCAGTCAGCGTCGGTGTGGCCGGGTGCCCCGCAGCTAGAGCACACCTTTGGAGCGCGACACTTCCTTGCCAGATGGCCATATTTCTGGCAATTGTAGCAACGAGTGGGTTTTGGCTGTTGAGGTTTCACTGGGATTTTCTCCCAACCCAGTATAACGGAGCTGGGAAGTTCCTTAGGAGAACCAACCAGGGCAGTTGTGCTGGTCAGCTTCCTAAGTACTGCGAGCTGATCTCCAATCAGCTCGCCAAGTTCATCTCTTTCGAGATACTCAATCTCAGAGTGGGAAATGACTCCCAAAATCAAGTTATCCTGAAGTAGGGCGTCAAACATGACGTCAACTCCATTGATGATGGTTCGATGGGGTAATTTGTGGGCCTGCCCCCATTCTTCGAACGTGATGACAAGGGTACCACCGCTACTCCGGACGACCCCTGTCACCCCCTTTAGTCCAATGTGGTCGAAAAAATCTTTAATCACAAGAAGATTTAGTTTCTTGCGCGAAGGGTGCTCGACCGGAATCAGTCTCACAACCTTCGCCTGGGCTAGGGTGATCATGATCATGGTCACGCGGTACCTCGGGGGGAAGGATCGGGGAGCCGGGAGAACCAACCTCGCCGAGGTTCAGGTCTCAAGTGAATCTCAATGGAGAGACAGAGCTTATATACCCAGCAGCAGCCGCCAGTCCTCTATGAATCATGTTGGGAAAACCCAGAAAGTTGCCGGTGACTAGTTTCGTTGCTAAGCAACCGTACCATCTGGCGTCAGCTGTCGCTTGGTTGCTAGGAGACGGCACGTTGTAGGGGAGACGTCCACTACAGGTCACTTGATTGACAAATAATATGCGTAACATTAGTGGTACAAATTTGATATATAATAAAGAGGGGGAGAAGAACATACAACAGGGAATTTCTATAGTAACAGTGCAAAAATAAGATTGGCAGGGAGTGAACACACTGGTTAACTACGAGTTATTGATAATTTTTACAATGGTTGGAATTGGGCTGCTCTTATAGCGTTCAGTACGTGCTCTTATGGGCTGGATGCAGTTGTAGTGTCAAATGGCAGTATGCGGACGAGAAATCTCCGGTGGAAGCAGCAGACGGTGTCGAAAGTGGTGCTGAAGCTTCTCCTCAAATTTGCAGATAAAGTCATGGTGATGATAAGAGAGAGCCGAGAGGGTGAGTGTGTTGAGCGCTTCGTGGTTTGTGAAGTAAGAGAGGGAGAGAATAATTTTGCACGCCCTCTTCTGCACCTTTTCTAAAAGTTTCCGCTGTGTGGCATTTAGGGTGGAAGACCAGACAGGGAAGCATAGGTAAACTTGAAAAGTTTAAAGGTTAAGTAAGCACCGAGGACATCGGGCGCGGAAACTCCAAGGGACTAGAGACGGCGGAGGAGACGAAAACTGGAGGATTTGACAATTGCATTGAGGTGTGTATTCCAATTTAGTTTCTCTATAGTGACACCGCGGAACTTGGTGGAGTCCACAACCTGGGGTGTGCTGGGGCCCAAAGTAATGGAGGGAGGTGGGACAAGGTCATAGGAGAGGATGATGTGTGTAACCGCCCGATGAGCGATTGTGGGATAATGAGACCCTTGCACAAAGGACTCGATTGTTCTTTATTCAGTCAAAACCTGCAGAGCACAAATTACATATGTTACATATGAGATAATTAATTCACTCGTACGTTCCTTCACTATTAACAACTACATATGATATATTTGAGTAGAGTAGGGTGTTAAACCATATAAAAATTTACGTGTTTCGGGTGTAATGTAGGGCTTATTAGCTCCCTGACCTGTTAGCTCACTGGACGGCTAGAAACTATCTTCTGGACCCCACAGGGAGTGAGTTAGTCAGCCCCAGGCGAGGGCCATCTGTTTCACACTTAACACCGCAGCAAAATTCGTTGTAAACACTCCCTCTGTCTCTCCCCTGTCTCCCTTTCTCTCTATATCCCTCTCTCTCTCTCTTCTAGTTTATCCTACTGTGGCGGTAACAATGTGCATAATCCTGGTCGTGGTATGGTTGATGGTGACACGGTTGTTGGCGGCCCAATTTTAGAGACTGTTAAATATATTCCACAGGGCGCTGTAGTCGGGAGCCGAGTTGCTCATACTTATCCCAAAGTTGGAGTCGTCGACATATTTCCAACGAGCAGGAATTTCTCCCGGGACATCATTGATAAGCATGAGGAACCAGTGTGGTCCCATCTTGCTGCCTTGGAGGACGCCATGGGTGAGTGACTGAAGAGGTGGCGACAGCCCCTTGGAAGCGCTCGGCTTGGCGTCGGTCACTAAGGAAGTCTGTAGGCCTTGGTTTAAGACTTCTCCGAAACTCGAGTTCGATAGTTTTGTTCCCCAAGGCTCAGTGCTTGGACCATTATTATTTAGTATCTACGTCAAATACATAGATATCGACGAAGGCTTTGCTAAAGTCGAGATATACCACATCATAATTGTGCCCCTCGGCCACTGATTCGAAAACAGTTGAAATGAATGTTAATAATAATAATAATAATAATAATAATTAACGGTTTATTGAAAAAGTTCTGCAGCCCGAAGGCTGAAAACATACATTGGACATAAATGACTTATTACATACATTGGTGGTTTAACAAAAGCCTTCGTTAGAGAAAGGTAAAGGAACATACAGTGAACATTCAGATTAATGTTGGTGTTGAACAGCAAACACGTAGTGTAGTAACTCTCTCCCAGATGGTGTTAGGAGGGACCTGATGTGGTGTAGTAATTCCCTCACAGATGGTGTTATGAGGGGCCTCACGTGTAGTAATTCCCTCACAGATGGTGTTATGAGGGGCCTCACGTGGTGTAGTAGTTCTCTCATAGATGGTGTTACGAGGGGCCTCACGTGGTGTAGTAGTTCCCTCACAGATGGTGTTACGAGGGGCATCACGTGGTGTACGAATTCCCTCACAGATGGTGTTATGAGGGACCTGACGTGGTGAAGTAATTCCCTCACAGATGGTGTTATGAGGGGCCTGACGTGGTGTAGTAATTCCCTCACAGATGGTGCTATGAGGGACCTGACGTGGTGTAGTAATTCCCTCACAGATGGTGTTATGAGGGGCATCACGTGGTGTAGTAATTCCCTCACAGATGGTGTTATGAGGGACCTCACGTGGTGTAGTAATTCCCTCACAGATGGTGTTATGAGGGACTTGACGTGGTGTAGTAACTCCCTCACAGATGGTGTTATGAGGGGCATCATGTGGTGTAGTAATTCCCTCACAGATGGTGTTATGAGGGACTTGACGTGGTGTAGTAATTCCCTCACAGATGGTGTTATATGAGTGAGGTGTGGCCCCAGGCCTTCCTATCGTAGACGGATTAACACATCGCCGGTTGTTGGGTCTCACGGGCCGTTATCACTGGGTACCTGGGACCTCACTGTGTGAAGGTTAACTTGAATACGACTTTTACTGTTGAGTTGTTCTCACTGACTCAAGCACTGTTCACCAATGTTCACCTCTGTTTAACACTGGTTCCATTCCTTTCCCAAATGAAATTGTAACTTCTGGCGAGAACCTGTTGATACTCTTGTGGGGAGAAGTGGTTCAGGGGAGGGGGTTGGTATGGGCCAACTTAACAGTTGACCTTCGGTGGTCAAGGATGTAGAATAGATTAGTTAGACATGAACGCCCGCTTGTGAAGCCATGTTGGGAATCATTGGTCAACTTGTGCTTCTCCAGGTGATTTCAAATAGAGTTTGAAATCATTGCTTCCAGTAATTTGCCTACAATTAATGTTAGACTGATTGGACGGTAGTTAGAGGATAGTGATCTATCTCCCTTCTTGAAAATTGGTACAGTATTACATTAGCTATCCTCCAGGATTCTGGTACTACACCCGTTTTTAAGGACATGTTAAGCAACTTTGCTAAGGGCATACTACTACACAGACTTTGCTATGTATGGAAGCCCTACGCATTTCATCCCAAATAAGTCTCTCATTAACTATCAAGATTAGGTCTATATATTATACTCCTATGATTAATTTTTCCCTTCCATCGATTAATTCTATCCAAATTGTTTCTGTAATCCGCTCAGTTTTTATTTCTTTATTTATTTCACACTTCAGATTATCCCTGACATAGATTGCTACTCCGTCTCCTTTCCTAATCTGCCTATCGGTATTGGAATAATTTGTGATCTGCAATTTGGTATTTGACAGGTAACTCGAGTGAGTCTAGCTTTATCCATGTTTCGGTGAGTGCTATTATATAGATTTTTTCGGCACATACCAACGCCCTGATTTCATCCATAACTCCCTGATTTCATCCATTTTGCTTCTCATGTTCCTACTGTTTGCGTAGTAAACATTTAAGTTAGTCGTATTCTGAGTCCTCTCTTTTACGTGTTTTGGTTTTAACTCCCTGCCCAATTTTGTTTTGTCATCATCCCTAGCACTATTTCTCTGTAACCTTTCACTTTGTTTACCTGCTCCCACTGCTGTCTCCTCCACCACCGTGCTCATATGTTCCCCTAGCCATTTAAGGACTTCGACAACTTTTGAACTGCCCTCTGGAGAGAGCTAGCCAAGGTTGTCACCCCCCAGCCCTTGACAGATGTACCCCATCCCAAGCATAAGGGTCCCTACTGCCGTAAAATTTGTCCCAGTACTGAACGAATGGGACTGATATTGACTTTCAATAACTGTCAAGACGGCCGTTGACACCTACTGCCCTTGACAACCATTCATTGCCAACTCTCCTTCTAGGCAGGACATATGAGAGGGAATCCTCCCTTCACCCTAATACGTTCGATAGCTGTCTTGAACTTATCAAGGAGCTCCTCACTCCTACACCGGCCAATATGATTGCTTCCTTCACTAAGGCAGATGATGGGTTTGTTCCCATTACCAGACAAGATATTGTCCACCCTGTCAACTATATCTCCTACCCCAGCTCCTGTCAAGCAAACCCTTATCCTATTTTTACCACAAAAAGCTGTATCCAGGTACCGTACCTGGGAATCGCCAACAATTAAGGTTTTCGTACCTTCCTTGTCAGCCCTGTCCCTGACAATGCTAACGTCCAATTCGTCTATCAAGGGAATGAAAGAGTTGGTACACTTAGCTGTTGTTGTCGTATCCTTGGTGTGTTTTTTCGCCACCAGTTTGGTCGTTCCTCTCCTCACAACCTTCCATCCTCGCTATCACTTCCTTTAATTTCAAGATTTCTTCCTTGGCCCTCTCTAACTCGACCCCCAGAAGGGCACAGCCCTGTTCACAAGTAGCACTTGCCATACTCTCACATGATGATTCAATAGTACACGTATTGCGCAATACAAATCAAACCGATTTTGATTCCTTCAATATATTGCGTTATTCTTCAATACTTACCCTAAACTATCAATATTATTGCGCAATATAGGTTTTTGCGCTATAATATTGACTGTGTAGGGGCCGCATTAGACAGTTTGAGACAGGCTGATTCAGGCTTCTATAGCGGTTCCCCGTGTGCATTAACTAATAGAATTGTATTTGGACTATTTTTGCATCAAAATCGTTTTTTTTTATATGTTCAAGAACTCACATACATTAGAATGAAATATAATGGATCTTTGTTTTCAAAATTTTTATGAACTCAGACGTATTTACGATAGACCCATAATTCGGTGCTAGAAACGTACAGTGGATGTAGGCGTCAGAAATGTTCCTAATGTGTGTTTTGACATGTTGTGAAGATTAAAATTATGGTGACGAGAATTAAACAATAAACGGTGAAGAAGAGGATAATTATGTTCACTCTAACAGTTATAAATAAATAATTACTTATGCATTGTAAATATGGGTTGCGATGTTTATTTTTTGTTTGCGGGTCAAGTATATAAACAAATGCTGCAAATGAGTGAAAACATGTTCTCAACCAACCACAAAACAACTACACCTTCCCAGTGAGCAACTCCATATGTGTGAAATTTTCCGATACCTGGTTATTGTTTCTTTACCTTCAAGGAGGAATAACACCACCAGCCAATACTCATCACCACCAGCCAACACTCATCACCACCACAACCAGCCAGTAACCATCACCACAACCAGCCAATACTCATCACCATCACCACCAGCCAATACTCATCACCACCAGCCAATACTCCTCACCACCAGCCAACACTCATCACCACCACAACCAGCCAATAACCATCACCACAACCAGTAAATAACCATCACCATCACCACCAGCCAATACTCATCACCATCACCACCAGCCAATACTCATCACCATCAGCCAACAACCATCACCACCGGCCAATAACCATCACCACCAGCCAATACTCATCACCACCACCACCAGCCAATAACCATCACCACCACTAACAGCCAATAATCATCACCACCAGCCAATAACTATCATCACCACCACCAGCCAATAATCACCACCACCAGCCAATAATCATCACCACCAGCCAATAACTATCATCACCACCACCAGCTAATAACTATCATCACCACCACCAGCCAATACTCATCACCACCACCAGCCAATACTCATCACCACCAGCCAATAACTATCATCACCACCACCAGCCAATACTCATCACCACCACCAGCCAATACTCATCACCACCACCACCAGCCAATAACCATCACCACCACCACCAGCCAATAACTATCATCACCACCACCAGCCAATAACTATCATCACCACCACCAGCCAATAACTATCATCACCACCACCAGCCAATAACTATCATCACCACCACCAGCCAATACTCATCACCACCACCAGCCAATACTCATCACCACCACCACCAGCCAATAGCTATCATCACCACCACCAGCCAATAACTATCACCACCACCACCAACCAATAACCATCACCACCACCAGCCAATACTCATCACCACCACCAGCCAATACTCACCACCACCACCAGCCAATAATCATCACCACCAGCCAATAACTATCATCACCACCACCAGCCAATAACTCACCACCACCACCAACCAATAACCATCACCACCACCAGCCAATACTCATCATCACCACCACCAGCCAATACTCATCACCACCACCAGCCAATACTCATCACCACCACCAGCCAATAACCATCACCACCACCACCAGCCAATAACCATCACCACCACCAGCAGCCAATAATCATCACCACCACCCAATAACCATCACCACCAGCCAATAACCATCACCATCACCACCAGCCAATAACCATCACCACCAGCCAATAACCATCACCACCAGCCAATAACCATCACCACCAGCCAATAACCATCACCACCAGCCAATAACCATCACCACCACCACCAGCCAATAACCATCACCACCACCACCAGCCAATAACCATCACCACCACCACCAGCCAATAACCATCACCACCACCACCAGCCAATAACCATCACCACCACCACCAGCCAATAACCATCACCATCACCACCAGCCAATAACCATCACCACCAGCCAATAGCCACCACCACCAGCCAATACTCATCACCACCACCACCACCAGCCAATACTCATCACCACCACCACCAGCCAATAACCACCACCACCAGCAGCCAACAACTATCACACCACTACCACCACCACTACTACCATCACCACTACTACCACCACCACTACTACCACACCACTACCACCAACACTACTGCCATCACCACCAGCAGCCAATAACTACCACACCACTACCACTGCTACCACCACCACTACTACCACCACCACTGCTACCACCACCACTACTACCACCATCACCACTACTACCACCACCACCACTACTACTACCACCACCACCACCACCACCAACACTAACACTACTACTACCACCACCACTACTACCACCAACACTACTACCACCAACACCAGCCAATAACCGCCACCACCAACACTACTACTCCACCACTACCACCAACACAATCACCACTACGACCATAACTACCGCCACTACTACCACCATAACTACCACTACCACCGCCACTACTTCCACCACCACTACCACGACCATTACCACCACAACTACCACCTCTACTACCATCATCACTTCCACCTTCACCACTGCCACCAACACTACGACCATAACTATCACCATCACTACCACCATCACTACCACCACCACCACCACCACCATAACTACCACCAGTACCACCACCACTAACCCCTTCACAACCACCACCACTAACTACCACCACCACTATACCACCACCACCACCACTAACTACCACCACCACTAACTACCACCACCACCACCACCACTAACTATCACCACCACCACCACTAACTACCACCACTATCACTACCACCACCACTATCACCACCACTACCACCATCAGAAATACCCCCCACCACCACCAATAATCACCACTAACCACTACCACCACCATCACAACTACCACCACCTCTCAGCCTCGGGGGAAAAAATGGACCATTGATCTTGGAGAACTAGAGGAAAATCACAGGATATCGGCAATAAAAATTCTTTCATTAGTTGCTGGTAATTTGTGGCTTAAAGGTGAGTGTCGTGTAGTGGTGTTCAGCTTCCTCCCACCATTATGTGTACATCACTCTGTACTTGTTCATGTACTGCACATCATTCTGTACTTGGAGCTTTACATCACTCTGTACTTGTTCATGTACTGCACATCATTCTGTACCGGGAACTTCACCACTCTGGACTTATTCCTGTACTTCACTCTGTACTTGTTCCTGTACAACACCCTGTACTTGTTCCTTTACATCATTCAGTAATTTGTTCTGTACATCACTCTGTACTTTTCCTGTCGCTCAATTTAAGTAGGACTTGTAATATATATGTTAAAGAGAAATTATATCGGTGAAAATCTCTTATTTTAAGATGTAATACCAATGTCCGTGTTAATTTAAGGGAACACACATATTGTGATAACGTTTTTGTTATCACAATAGCCACCAAACAGCTTCTATATAAAAGAAACAATAATCTTCAGATAAATAAATTGCTCGTATTTATTGATGTTCAAAAAGGAAATCCTTAAAACAAACAACAGGTTCAGATGTCGTTGTCCATTTATGACTGGCGAGAAGCTGACCTCTGAAGCTAAATGAAGTTATAACACCAATCAAAGATTAGAATTCACAATGATTCTAAATTATATGTAGGGCTATAATAACTCGGGTTTATTCTAAAGAAAATGTATTTTATCGAGATATTTTTGGGTTTATCCATTAGCTGTATTGGTTTCTTGGGCGCTGGGGTGTGTGCACGGGCGACCCATACCCCTCCTGAGACGGTACCCACACCTAGACTACAATGCCATTACCTGCCACCACATCTGCCCACACTGCCATTACCTGCCACTACACCTGCCCACACTGTCATTACCTGCCACTACACCTGCCCACACTGTCATTAGTCATTACCTGCCACCACACCTGCCCCACACCGTCATTACCTGCCACTATACATGTCCCACACCGCCATTATCTGCCACCACACTGTCCCACACCGTCATTAACTGCCACTACACCTCTCCCACACCGTTATTACCTGCCACCATACCTGTCCCATAGCGCCATTACCTGCCACCACACCTGTCCCACAACGTCATTACCTGCCACAAGACTTGTCCCATAACGCCGTTATTTGCCACCACACCTGGCCCATACCCTCGCGACCTGCCACCACACCTGGCTCACACCGCTATTACTTGCCACCACACCTGGCCGCTCACCCTCACTACCTGCTACCACACCTGGCCTACACAGCTATTACTTGCCACCACAACTGGCCCACACCCTCACTATCTGCCACCACACCTGGCCCACACCCTCACTACCTGCCACCACAACCTGGCCCACACCCTCACTACCTGCCACCACAACCTGGCCTACACCGCCATTACTTGCCACCACACCTGGCCCACACCCTCACTACCTGCCACCACACCTGGCCTACACCGCCATTACTTGCCACCACACCTGGCCCACACCCTCACTACCTGCCACCACACCTGGCCCACACCGCCATTACTTGCCACCACACCTGGCCCACACCCTCACTACCTGCCACCACACCTGGCCCACACCCTCACTACCTGCCACCACACCTGGCCCACACCCTCACTACCTGCCACCACACCTGGCCCACACCCTCAATACCTGCCACCACACCTGGCGCCCACCCTCACTACCTGCCACCACACCTGGCCCACACCCTCACTACCTGCCACCACACCTGGTCCACACCCTCACTACCTGCCACCACACCTGGTCCACACCCTCACTACCTGCCACCACACCTGGCCCACACCCTCACTACCTGCCACCACACCTGGCCCACACCCTCACTACCTGCCACCACACCTGGCCCACACCCTCACTACCTGCCACCACAACCGGCCCACACCCTCACTACCTGCCGCCACAACCGGCCCACACCCTCACTACCTGCCACCACACCTGGCCTCACCGCCATTACTTGCCACCACACCTGGCCCACACCCTCACTACCTGCCACCACACCTGGCCCACACCCTCACTACCTGCCACCACGCCTGGCCCACACCCTCACTGTTACCGCCACAGTAAGATAAGCTAGAAGAGAGAGAAAGAGAGAGATAACCATAATAAGATAAACTAGGCGAGAGAGAGAGAGAGAGAGAGGGGGTGAGATAAGAGATATAGTGTTGACAACGTATTTGCTGACCAATCTGCTGAGGTGTTTCAATACGAAAACATATGGCCCTCGCCTCCGGGCTGAGATTGCCCTCGAGGGTAGTCTACTGATTTCTACAGGCCAGACAACACGTTGGTTCAGACCTCTAGACCCTAGAACGTGAGTGATCGTGAAGTATTAGAATCTGCTCAGAAACTCTAAGTAACTTTAATAAGTATATTTGTGTACTGTAATTTGATCATATTATACCAATTGTCTCCTGTATCAAAAGTTATGACATGCGAGTTATATTTAAGATGTTAACAGGCTATGTACTGTATATTGATTGTATTATTCATACTGTGTGTCCTGAGATAACAGCATTTGTTATATGAGAAATGTTCTTTAACAGGTTTTGACCGAATTATATGGTACGCGTCAACGTTGAGGGTTTATTTCTCCAGCAACAAACCAATAACTCTCCTATGAGCGTTAACACTCACTACCTGCCGCCACACCTGGCCCACACCGCCATTACTTGCCACCACACCTGGCCCACACCGCCATTACTTGCCACCATACCTGGCCCACACCCTCACTACCTGCCACCACTCCTGGCCCACACCCTCGCTACCTGCCACCACACCTGGCCCACACCGCCATTACTTGCCACCACACCTGGCCCACACCCTCACTACCTGCCACCAAACCTGGCCTACACCGCCATTACTTGCCACCACACCTGGCCCACACCCTCCTTACCTGCCACCACTCGTGGCCTACACCGCCATTACTTGCCACCACACTTAGCCTAGTGGAACGAGTGAATTTGGAAATGTTAGAGGAGACAAACTATCAAACGGCGGAATGTTTTCATGTCACTCCGCTGTGTTGAATACTGGTATATCAGTAATTGGCATCAATTTTACATACACCCTTACCAAGACTCCCGGAAGTAGTATTATAAGAGTGATTTTAACTATTCTGCCTTTAAGACAGGATACGCCCATGTTAAGTGGTTTTGAGGGTAGCTGGTGATAATTCTCAATTATTTAGTTTGCATTATTTCAAGTCTCTCAACACCTTATAGTCATCCCAAAGAATCAGTACAGGTGTGTGATATTGTGTTCAGTATCTTTACATAAGCTAAGTAAATT
Source organism: Homarus gammarus (assembly GCA_958450375.1). Taxonomy (NCBI): domain Eukaryota; kingdom Metazoa; phylum Arthropoda; class Malacostraca; order Decapoda; family Nephropidae; genus Homarus; species Homarus gammarus. The sequence goes on from CAUDMG010000852.1 coordinate 334,559, forward strand.
ATTTTAATCTTCGCTTTAGCAACATAAAGGGTTCTGCTGTTACTGTTGTAAAGATTTTGAGTTTTTCTATAAAAGAGGTGATCAGCTGTAGAACGATATACGACTTTCATAAAAGAGGAAACAAAATTAAGAGGTTTGGTTTTAATTTTAAACCTTTGGTGATCCTCGTCTATGATTACCAATTTGCTAAACGCGTTAATTTGCTTACAAAATAAAAACCAAGACTCTCACTATTTAAGCAGTTCAAGATCATTAGTATTTAGTGGTGGGGTGTTTTGGTGTGACTGATTATGATGAGTTATGGGGACATCAGAGGCAAGGTTTGGTGGAAGGGGAGAGCAATTTTTTGATAGGAGAAGGAAAAAAAAGATATTTTTTTAGGGGGAATAATGAAGATTTATGAGAGAGAGAGAGAGAGAGAGAGAGAGAGAGAGAGAGCATAAACCCAGAAAAAGACACCTAGAGAGACAAAATGAAATCTGGAGACAGAGAAGGGCATAAAGGAGACGGGAGAGAAAGAGGGGGAGGGAAACGTGACGGGTAATGTAGGAGAAGGTTAGAGAGGGGTAGGACGGGCAGGATCGGGTAGGTGGGCAAGTTTAGGATGGTGTCAAGACCAAAATATCTGGACAAAATAAAAAAATTAAACATATTGATTGTATAAAAAACAAACAAGCAAGCAAGTAAACAAACAAATAAACAGGAAGTTCTACCATATCATTTGTTGCTACACCTCCACTGAACATGTATTATTACCTTTATAATTGTGTTTGTTACCTCGGTCTGGTGAAATGGGTGGCTGAATTAATTAAAAAAGTAATCTCTTATTTTCTGTGTCTGTGTCTCCGTTTCTCATTTTCTCTCTCTCTCAGGGAATAAACGAGAATGTCGGATGTGATAATCAGAGGTCCGGCGGTCGTGGTAACATTACTTTGCTCTTTATCAGATTACCTGTAATTAATTCAGCCTTAGGTAACATGTCTTGCTATAACTTGCTTTCACGGCAGGGACGGTCGGCGGGAGGGGGGGTTAGGAATGGGAGACGGATGATAGTTAAGGGGAAGGAGGGGGTAGGGGAGAAGACTGTTGGGGGTGTGGGGGAAGGAGGGTGAAAGGGGAGGAGATCGTGGAAGAAATTTGTGGGGAGCGTGAGGGGGGAGAACTGAGGTTGATTGAGGGAGGGAGGTGGGGCAGGGTGAATTGAGTGCACGTAGGTAAGTACTTTTGATTTATGTAGTGAAGGTGTTTTAGGCCAATATGATCGTATATAATCTTTGGGATCTTCGTCATTTATAGGACCAAGTCTGAGTTACAAGTAGATTAGATTCATGAATGCAATTTCGTCCAACTATAGACGTTGCTGCATTCAACAAGCAAAATTTCAGATTGGTTTTCCAAGCTACACTCTGAAATTTCAAGTGCAATCTAAACTCTACTCTGTCTGTTAAAGCTTTCTGGTAATTCGGCGTAATTAGTCGTAGTTTGTTCTAAGTGAGCTGATTAAACTCTGGTAATGTAAATGCTCAGGTAGTTACTGCATCGTTGACGCAGGGCACAGGACCACTCCGCTCAAAGGTATCAAGCTGCTGTGCCATCTGCTTCAGCTATACCTGCGAGGCGGTACCCAGTGTGCCATAGTCACCTCTGGTACACTTCTGCAGGTACAGTCAACAAAAAAAAAATTCTTCACCCTTACAGTGTTTTATACAATATGACACACCGGACCAAGAATTCCGAACAACACTCATGTTATGGCGTATCTTCTTAATTTTTCTGTATTACCGTTATACGTGATATACAAAATACATCGTATTAGTTACACAATGCATCATACAATCAGAAGTACTAACCTTATCAAATGAATATGGCCTCAGTCAGTGATCGTTGTGAAGGCCCTCACACCCAGGGATGCAGAAATTGTTGTCGTTGATTGTACATAATTTAGTACCACTGGTATTGGATTAAGCAAGGTTTAGTGAATTTGTGATATATAATACAAAAGTCGATTCATCAAGTATATGCCACTGAAAGAGATTTTAATTAATTTCATTGTGTATTGATGCTGAGTTGTTAATTAATATTTTACCTGAATGATTTTATTTTTCTTTCGAACTTTTTATTACGGATATGAATATTTTCATGTTAGAAATACTTTTGTTCTGTCTCTCCCCCTGTAACATTTATTGATACATAATTACAAATCAACCTTTAATAATTACAAGATTAAGATTCTAGTATTACTTGAAGACCAGATACAGCTGAAATCTATGTATTGCAATGGAATATTATTTTATTAGCTGAATATAATTTGTGTACTGACAACATCTGCATAGTAACACTCATCACCTGATCTACTCACTACTTACTTACTTTCACAATAAATTATGGAATACACAAATGATAATTATATTTTCCTTAAATTTTGAATTGCTTCTCGTGTCTTGGGAATTTATGAAATTGTTGCTTCAATCTAAAGACATGCAACTTTTTTATTTTGTTTAATTCCTGTAAGTTATATGACTGTCAGCAGAGTGAAGATCATAATTATGACTTCTAATTATTTTGTTATTACTGTTGCTATGTCTCTTAATTACTATCATTGTTACCAATATCTATCTATCTATCTATCTATCTATTTGTCTGTCTGTCTGTCTGCCTGTCTGCCTGCCTGCCTGTCTGTCTTTGTAATAATAATTAATAATAATTAACGGTTTATTGAAAGAGCACGGTAGCCGGAAGGCTGAAAATTTACAGTTACATAATTGGGGAATGGGTCTCTTGATTTACAAATAATATACAAGTAACATAAGTGATACAAATATGATCTATAATAACTAGGTGGGGAGAAGGTCAAACTACAAAGCATTTCAACATAGTGACAGTGGAGAATGTAAGATTGACTTTCAGTGAATATACTGGTTTATTACAAGTTATTGATAATATCTACAATGGTTGGGACTGGGCTGTTCTTATAGCAATCAATCCGTGCTCGTACGGGCTGGATGCGGTTGTGGTGTCGAATAGCAATTCTCGGGCGAGGGATCTCAGGTGGTAGTAGGAACCGGTGTCGAGGATGGTGCAGAAGCTTCTCACCAAATTTGCAGATGAGGTCGTGGTGATGATCAGTGAGTGCCGAGAGGGTCAGTGTGTTGAGCGCTTCTTGGTATGTGGAGTAGGAAGGGGAGAGAATAATCTTACATGCCCTCTTTTGCACTTTTTCTAGGAGTTTATGTTGTGTGGCATTTGGGGAGGAAGACCAGGTAGGGGGGCATAGGTGAGCTTGGGAAGTATGAATGTTGAGTAAACACAAGGAGCTCGGGTGCAGGAACTCCGAGGGACTTGAGTCGGCGGAGGAGGTGGAGACGGAAACTGGAGGATTTGACAACTTCACTGACGTGTGGTTTCCAATTTAGTTTGTTGTCTATGTTGACGCCGAGGAGCTTAGTGGAATCTACAACCTGGAGTGTGTTGGGACCTAAAGTAATGGAAGGGCGTGGGGCAACGTCGGAGGAAAGGTTGATTTGCATAACCATGGTCTTGGTATGGTTGATGGTGACGTGGTTGTTGGTGGCTGAGTTTTGGAGTCTGTTCAATAAATCCTGAAGGGCGGTATACTCGGGAGCAGAATTGTGGACGCTGATCCCAATGGTGGAGTCGTCGACATATTTCCAGCGAGCAGGGGTTTCTCTTAGGGCATCATTGATAAGTATAAGGAAGCATAGTGGTCCCATCTTGGTGCCTTGGGGGACACCACAGGTGAGTGACTGAAAGGTGGAGACAGCCCATCGGAAGCGTACAGCTTGGCGTCGGTTACTGAGGAAGTCTGTAAGCCATGGTATAAGACTTCTTCGAAACCCGAGGCTGATAGCTTTGTTGATGATTAAATTGTGGTCGACTAGGTCGAATGCCTTAGTGAAGTCATTGAAGGCAACAGCTACAGACGTTTTTCGTTTCTCCAGATGGCGGTATATGTAGTCGAGAAAGCTGACAAGACAGTGAGTGATGGAGGAAGTTTTCATATTACCAAATTGCTGAGGATCTACGGCACCTGCAATATCAGCATAAGCCCAGTCAAACACAAAACTTTCAAAGATTAAGCTGGGTATTGGGGTGATTGCAATGGGTAGTAACTGATTTAAGGATTGTGGGCTGGTTGACTTGGGCATTGGTGACACATATGAAATCTTCCAGTCAGCTGGGTATCTGGCTTGACTGAGGGAAGCATTGATGATGGAGCAGAGGGGTTTAGCTAGCTCCGGGGAGAACTCCTTGAAGAGTTTCATTGGTAAGTTAATGTGGGTGGTGGAGCGTTTTAACTATAGTTTGTCCAGACGTTTTGCTACTTCAAATTCTTCTGCTAAGTCAGTGGGAAAGGGGGCTGTCTGTCATATTTCCTGTGTTGTGTTCTGACTCGCCAAAGGAAAGGTTACGGTAGACTTAGCTTCCGGGGAAAATTGTCGATAATGGCTAGTAATACTTGTGAACAGAGTTGTACCCTTCTGAGGGCCGAGCTACTGGCCGAGTTAGTGAAGGTCAAAGAAGAAAACTTGGAATTAAAGAAAGTGATAACGGGGATGAAGGAAGAAGACACGAGACAAGGAAAGCCAGTGTCTGGCGAAAACTTAGGCGAATAGAAGGTTGTGAGGAGAGGAACGACCAAAATGGTAGCGAGAAAATACACCAAGGAAACGAAAACAGCTAAGTGTACAAACTCTTTTAGACCTTTGATAGACTAACTTAACGTTAGCATAGTCAGGAAAAGGGCTGACAAGGAAGGTACGAAAACCTTAATTGTTGGCGATTCCCAGGCATAATACCTGGATAGAGCTTTTTGTGGTAAAAATATAAATAAGATGAGGGTTTGTTTGCCAGGAGCTGGGATGGGAGATATAGTTGACAGGATGGACAATATCTTGTCTGGTAATGGGAACCAACCCATTATCTGCCTCAGAGCAGGAGGCAATGATATTGGCCGGTGCAGGAGTGAGGAGCTTCTTGATAAGTTCAAGACATCTATAGAATGCATTAGGTTGAAGGGAGGGATCCCTATCATATGTGGTGTCCTCTCTTGAAGGAGAGTTGGCAATGAATGGTTGTCAAGGGCAGTTGGTGTCAACGGCCGTCTTGACAGATATTGCAAGTCAATATCAGTCCCATTAATTGACTACTGGGACAACTTTTACGGTAAAAGGGACCTTTATGCGAGGGATGGGGTGCATCTCTTTAGGGATGGGGTGGTAACCTTGGCTGGCTATCGCGAGAGGGCAGTTCAAAAGAAGTCGAAGTCCTTAAATCGCTAGGGGAAACATATGAGCACGGAGGTGGGGGAGACTGCAGTGGGAGCGGGTAAACAAAGTGAAAGGTTACAGGGAAATAGTGCTAGGAATGATGACAAAACTCAATTCGGCATTGGAGGAGATATTCTAAAATGGATTAGTGCCTGGTTAGAGGACTGGAAACAGCGAGTGAGCATTAACGGCACTAAATCCGATTGGAGTAACGTCACTAGTGGAGTACCCCAAGGCTCAGTACTTGGACCATTAATATTTATTATTTACATAACGACATAGATATCGGCGTAGACAGCAACATAAGCAAATTTGTTGACGACACTAAAATAGGGCGCGTAATTAAATCTGACGAGGACTCCGCAAAACTACAGGAAGATCTAAAAAAAAAAATCGAATAATCTGAAAAATGGCAGATGAAATTCAATGTGGACGATGATGTTATAGAGAAATCCGAATGTGTGAAGGTTTTAGGAGTATTGATAAGTAGGAATCTTAAGCCAAGTAAGCAATGTGTATTTGCTCAAAACAAGGCTTATAAAGTACTTGGGTTCATACAAATGAGAGATAGTTACAAGACTAGAGAGGTCATCCTAAAACTATATCTTGCGCTTGTGAGACCTCACTTGGATTACGCAGTTGAATTCTGGACACGTATTACAGAATGGATATAGAATCCTTAGAAAGAATTCAGAGGTGAATGACAAGACTAATCCCGGGCATTAGGAACCTTGAGCATTGAGACAGGTTAAAGCATCTTAATTTGCACTACCTTGAGAGACGTGGAGTGAGGGGCGATATGATAGAGGTGTATAAATGGAAGTCAGGGCTAAACAAAGGGGATATTACGAAGGTACTCAAACTATCCAACCAGGAGCCAACTCGTAACAATGGTTTTAAATTAGACAAATTTAGATTTAGGCGTGAAATAGGTAAACATTGGTTTGGAAATAGAGTAGTGGATGAATGGAACAAGTTACCAAACATCATCTTTTACTCGAATACGCTGGATAGCTTCAAACATAGGTTAGATGGATATATGAGCAATAGGAATTGGGTGTAAATGGGACTGCCCAGTATGGACCAAAACGCCCACTGCAGTTTCCTCCATTCTTATGTTCGTGCGTGTGTGCGTGCGTGCGTGCGTGTTCCTTATGCATTTCCAGCGTTTTAAGATTGACAGCTAAAATTTAGTTGTGATGTGAAGATGGCCTGAGGAAAGGTTGCGCACTATCTCTTGCCTCTCACCCTGGCGAATCCGTATAACTCATTACTCTTATTGTCCTTACGTGTCTCAGTAACCATAATGCTACAGGACCATTCTCACAAGCAGTACTCATAAATACATTTTCAAGCTGACAGATGCATTCAAGAGTCACCGACAAGGTTCAGAACTAACACTGTGAACCCGAGAGGTAGTTGTATAAGTTCCTAATCTTGCACTGGGTGTCTTCAACATCCTCTGACACGTTATTGAATTAGGAGACTGGACCCACAGTCACCACCAGCATATTACAAAACTTGTAGTTTGATTTACTAAATGCTTTTATATTTCAATGATTGGTGACTGGAACTGAGTCACTAACACGTCGCAGAGAACTGTAGACGACACCGACTACACTATACAACCTGTAGACGATGGCCACTACACTACCCAACCTGTAAACGATGGTCACTACACTACACAACCTGTAGACGGCGCCCACTACACTATTGAACCTGTAGACGACGCCCACTTCATTACACAGCCTGTATCCGACGCCCACTACATTACACAGCCTGTATCCGACACAACCTGTAGACGACGCCCACTACACTATACTGTACAACCTAATGACGACGCCCACTACACTACACAACCTGTAGACGACGCCCACTACACTACGCAATCTCCAGACAACGCCCATTACACAATAGAACCTGCAAACGACGCCCATTATACTACACAACAGAACCTGCAGACGACGCCCATTATACTACACAACCTGTACACGGCGCCCACTGCATTACACAACCTGTAGACTACGCCCACTACTCTACACAATCTGTAGATGGCACCCATCATACGACTACACACACTACAGAGAGACGAGGGAAGGATGACTCAATCTGACACTGGAACATCCAAGAGCATGTCATCTAATGGATAGGTAATTAGTCTTCGTCAAGATTATTAATCAACTTACCAGCCATCCCAATAATTAATTCAGTATCTCATCACCTTCCTGTGACTGGTTATCCATGCTTTGTGAAAATAACAAGTGATAATCATGATGCATGTTAAGTACCATACAGTCCATTTAGGCGTCTGTATGTCCTAGAGGTGGTGGAGTATTTTCATTTTTCTTGCTCGTGATGCACCAATGAAACTTAACTGGTATGTAAATCGCAGGTCATTTACATCATCCTTCACAGAGAACGCTGTCACGTGCATCTCGCTCAGTCCATTTCTATATTAGAAAAATAAAAAAAAAATAGAATGAGGGCAACATAACTTTTAGCAACTAAATAATATATCATTAATATTGTACAGCATCGAATATTTTTTTTAATATTTATAAAATGTAATTTAATATTGGGTCTTTTGAAAATAAAATAATAAAATACTCGAACAAAACATTTTTATAATATTTATTTATGAAACTTTAATCAGGAAGTGGGTGCAGAGTATCTCATATCTTCTCTAGCTATTTTATAGGGCATTTACTGAAAGTAGTTCCATTACATTTAATTCAATCTATATATATATATATATATATATATATATATATATACATATATATATATATATATATATATATATATAAAACAAAGAAGTATGTGTATTTGTGTGTCCGCACAAGAATCTTGGAACCTACTTTGCCGATCTGTAGTGATGATGGATGGTGTTATATGTAGTGATGATGATGGATGGTGTTATATGTAGTGATGATGATGGATGGTGTTATATGTAGTGGTGATGATGGATGGTGTTATTTGTAGTGATGATGGATGATGTTATATGTAGTGATGATGGATGATGTTATGTGTAGTGATGATGTTATATGTAGTGATGATGGGTGGTGTTATATGTAGTGATGATAAGACAATAAAATAATAAAAGTTTAATGCTAAAAAAATATACTTTGCTGTACCGTTGTAGTGGAACTTACATACACCGTTAATGAAATATTGATGGAAGAAGAAGAAGTTTTGGGGACTGAACAGTGTGACAATGTGGAGCCTCCCGGAGGGTGGCGTCCTACCGTGGCCTCGCGAATGAGCCGCCCGGACCAAACTTGGCATGGATAGCAAGTGTCAGGTGGAGATCTCAAAAAAAAAACCTCCAACCAACCCGATCCGACACACCCAACCCAACCCGTTAAACCACACAGAGGTTGAAAAGGACGTGGAAATGTTGTAAAGTCCTCAACTGAGCTCACTAACATGGTCTACCCAAACATTATCCACCACTACAAGGATCACAAGTGGCTGCGTGAACGCGCAATTCTGGCACCAAAGAATGAAACAGTGGCTGAAATCAACATGACTCTACTCAGACAGCTTCCAGGCAGTGAGACCTCATTCAAATCTGTTGATACAGTAATCGACCAGGACCAAGCAGTCCAGTACCATGCAGAATTCCTTAATTCTTTGGAGCCCGCTGGAATGCCTCCTCATCACCTCACTCTCAAGATTGGAACTCCGATAATGCTCCCGGAGGGCGGCGATTCCTCTAGTATTTATTATAAATTCCTTTTGCCAAATGAACGTTGTCCAGTAATGTATTTCAGATAATTCGTAGCGCAGTTCATAATTATTCACTGTTCCTCTCACTATGGTGGTTTGCCATTTTTTTTTATTCTACAGAAACTATCATAAACTCTGTACCGTAAAGTATTTATGTCTTGATAATAAAGCCATATGCATTCTGTAATTACCGCCTGATATTCAGTTATCTGTGATTTAAATACCGGGGAGGAAAGATGAATTCTGAGACATCTTGTATCCGTCAAGTCTAGCCCACTTATGGGACCCTTTTCTCCCTCCTTGTCTTAGAGAAAACTTTTAGTAAGGAATTAAGATATTTTCGACGGGTGTTATGGTGTCTGTCTATGTTTCTCTAAATTTAGGTAACGGTGGAATTTAACACCGGTTTACAGGAAGGATAGCTCTGGCAGATTTAACACTAAGAACTCGGTTTATGTTTAATTGTCGAAATTTCAGTTAAATTTACTTCCATGAACCACCTACAGTAAATCCGATAACATTTGAGTGGAGGAGATAAAAGTGACGTTCACACGAGCAACAGTAGGAAACGTTTTCTATGCCTAAGTTGGTGAAATCGCCGGAAGAGTCACTCGCTGTTGTCATCCGCTACAGAAGAATTTGTTTAATTTTTCTTCTTGTGTGTACGTATAATAAACCTAAAGTCTAAAGCTTGGCACGCCTGACAACCTTCCCTGACTATCACATCATTATTAAAGTTAGAAAAAAGTCATCCATCCATCTTCGACCAGATCTAATTTCTACATGTTGTCCCAACACATCTTGTATTGCCCCCTACACCCATTTCATCACAAACAAATTTAATAACTTTTTCAACGCCAATAGAAAAATACAGTAAATCCTTTTGAAATATGACACATATTCGGTAGCTTTTCTCTGCTCTGAGAGCAATTCTCTCTCCCAAAACATAACAAATCAGATCTTGCAGCTACGCCAAGCCTATTTCTTCATACGATTTCAGCATCGAAGTCGTTACCATGAGATGATATAGAGGTAGGGACATAACATCATTCCTTGTGATCTGGATATTTGTGATCCAGCTGGAGTTGTACGACAAGTCAGTAGTGATAGTGATACTTATAGTACTGGGTCTCGTAGGATAGAACTTATACTTTGCTTCCTAAACGGGAATTCAAACCCATTTCAGTACAATATCCACTCCGCCAGAATCCCCACAATGTAACTAATTACATTTTGGCCGGATGTGTTCCTGGCTACAGCCTCGGTGGAAAATTTCTTGATTGTATTCCAGCTTAACAAAAGCATAAAGCCTCAACAATGCCTTTGCTTAATTTGAAACTATTTTTCCGTCTTTAGATTTTTATAAGTGACTGAATAACTCTTGTTCGAGCATTTTGTTTGTCTGGTGGAATTATTTCGCTTTTACGCAGAAAAAATGCAAAATGATAAATTGAAGGGAGAAGGAAAGAAACTAGGAGAGAAAAGGGGGAAAAGAGAACAGTAAAATAATTAATATAAGAAAAGGTGAAAGAGAGTGGGATATCAGAATTAGTCAACCAGTATCGTTAACTTATTCTCGTTCCCAATTAGTTTTAAGCATTGCCCCAAAACAAATCTGACGACAACACTCATCAGCCCCACATAGATTTTAAATGTATTTTTTCATAACTTTTTGTCGAAGCCACTGTCTTCATTGTCATGAAATGAATGACTGCAAATAAAATTCGCTATTGAATTTTTACCATTACTTTATTTCAAATTGTGTATTATACAGTAATTATAATATTGAACATGAAATACAACTTTCATTGAATGGCATTTCGGTTGGTGGCCATTTCTTGAATCCATGGGGATAACTTTGTCAGGTCACATCTGATATCACTTTCCGAGTTCAGTCTATTTCTATCTTTGCTGCTGATGTTCATGAGGAACGAAGCATAAGGACCAAAATTACAACTATCAGTTCTATCTGATGGACTCGTTACCCCCCAAAAATGCCAAATTACCCCCGTGGAAGTAATTTACCCCAAATTGGAAAACCATGCGTTAACCTCTACAAGCGTAAAGACAAATCTGGTACGATATGTTAAAAGTTTCCGCTTTATGTAGTGAATATTCATCATACTATAACTGTCTTTAATAAAGTGAGACTGGTCCAGCCGTGTGTGCAGTGTGCCTCCGGTAATTAAAGTCTGCCTCCAGTCTTTGCAGTCTGCCATCAGTTTTTGCAGTCTGCCTCCGGTCTTTGCAGTGTGCCTCCAGTGTTTTGCAGTGTGCCTTCAGTCTTTGGAATGTGCCTCCAGTCTTCTGCAGTGTGCCTCCAGTCTGTGCATTGTGTCTCCAGTCTTTGCAGTGTGCCTCCAGTCTGTGCAGTGTGCCTCCAGTCTTCTGCAGTGTGCCTCCAGTCTTTAGGATGTGCTTCCAGTCTGTGCAGTGTGCCTCCAGTCTTTAGAATGTGCTTCCAGTCTGTGCAGTGTGCCTCCAGTCTTCTGCAGTGTGCCTCCAGTCTTTAGGATGTGCTTCCAGTCTGTGCAGAGTGCCTCCAGTTTTTGCAGTGTGCCACCAATCTTTGCAGTGTGCCTCCAGTCTTTGCAGTGTGCCTCCAGTCATTGCAGAGTGCCCCCATCCTTTTCAGCGTGCCCCCAGTCTTTGCAGCGTGCCCCCGGTCTTTGCAGCGTGCCCCCGGTCTTTGCAGCGTGCCCCCGGTCTTTGCAGCGTGCCTCCAGTCTTTGCAGTGTGCCTCCAGTCTTTGCAGCTTGCCTCCAGTCTTTGCAGCGTGCCTTCAGTCTTTGCAGCGTGCCTCCAGTCTTTGCAGCGTGCCTCCAGTCTTTGCAGCGTGCCTCCAGTCATTTTCAGAGTGCCCCCATCCTTTTCAGCGTGCCCCCATCCTTTTCAGCGTGCCCCCGGTCTTTGCAGCGTGCCCCCGGTCTTTGCAGCGTGCCCCCGGTCTTTGCAGCGTGCCTCCAGTCTTTGCAGCGTGCCCCCGGTCTTTGCAGCGTGCCCCCGGTCTTTGCAGCGTGCCCCCGGTCTTTGCAGCGTGCCCCCGGTCTTTGCAGCGTGCCCCCGGTCTTTGCAGCGTGCCTCCAGTCTTTGCAGCGTGCCTCCAGTCATTGCAGAGTGCCCCCATCCTTTTCAGCGTGCCCCCGGTCTTTGCAGCGTGCCCCCGGTCTTTGCAGCGTGCCTCCAGTCTTTGCAGCGTGCCCCCGGTCTTTGCAGCGTGCCCCCGGTCTTTGCAGCGTGCCCCCGGTCTTTGCAGCGTGCCTCCAGTCTTTGCAGCGTGCCTCCAGTCTTTGCAATCTCCTTTAGTTATGTTCAGTATTGTGTTTGTCACTCTTTGTGTGTAGTGAGAGAAATACTAAACAGCAAGATGTATTAATTTGTGCATGTTTGTATACTCAGCTAGACGGTATTGCACGGCCTTGGTAAATATTTGGTGAGGAGAGTGACCGTCCATTACTAGCCTGTCCACGTGATGTATGACGTCAGTTGCACTACCTCTGTAAAAGAAAATTTTTTCCCCAGTGGATGATATACACCAATATCTGTGTCGCCTGATGTTGACTTGTGTGTCATGTGTGATCCTTTAGGTTCTCTGCCTGTGTGTGTCTCAATATTTCTTTGGCTCTATTACTAAAAGTCAGTATTCACCACTTTCTCTTCCCTCATCTCTCTTTCTAACACTACGTTTTAGTATTCTTCACTGTCTCAGTATGCACACACACACACACACACACACACAGATCAGATATGATAAAATTACATGGGCAATGTAATTGATTATGATAACATGCCACACTTTTGAATACGATGACGGATACAAAAATATTCGATTGCAATTATGGTTGCATGATTACAATCGTAATTACTTCTAAAAAACATATATATTGTATTTTATTTTCCTATTAGTAAATAAATTTCACACATCAATGTCGAAAAACGTTGTCAGTGTTGAAATTGAGTAATATATAACGTGGTCACTATATTTGACGAAGGTTTTGATTCTGATTATACATTTGTGCCGTAGAAACTTCCACACGGATCCTAATGGCGTACTGGTAAAAGCCTAACACTGTCCAATACTGTGACACTTTTAATGTTTAAGTAATAAAGTAATTGATAAATCATGGTCACAAAAAAAAATGGTTAGGATGGCACTACCAACCAGTTTAGAAAATTTAATACCATGAACTTTGTGTTAAGGGAGATTATGAAGTTGTCATGTATTTGTCTTTTATTCAATAACAGTTCATTGGCAGCGTGGATTAATACGAAATATGATACTGTGCAATATATATTAATACACACAGTACTGCAACACGCACAGTACTGCAACACACTCAGTACTGCAACACACTCAGTACTCCAACACACTCAGTACTCCAACACAGTCAGTACTCCATCACACACAGTACTCCAACACACTCAGTACTCCAACACACTCAGTACTCCAACACACTCAGTACTCCAACACACACAAAGTACTCCAACACACACAAAGTACTCCAACACACACAAAGTACTCCAACACATACAGTACTCCAACACACTCAGTACTCCAACACACACAAAGTACTCCAACACACACAGTACTCCAACACACTCAGTACTTCAACACACTCAGTACTCCAACACACACAAAGTACTCCAACACACACAAAGTACTCCAACACACACACAGTACTCCAACACACAAAGTACTCCAACACACAAACAGTACTCCAACACACACAGTACTCCAACACACACAGTACTCCAACACACTCAGTACTCCAACACACTCAGTACTCCAACACACACAGTACTCCAACACACACAGTACTCCAACACAGTCAGTACTCCAACACACTCAGTACTCCAACACACACACACAGTACTCCAACACACTCACAACACACACAGTATTCCAACACACTCAGTACTGCAACATACACAATACTCCAACACACTCAGTACTCCAACACACTCAGCACTCCAACACACACGATACTCCAGCACGCACTGTACTCCAACACACAAAATGCTCCAGCACGCACTGTACTCCAACGCACAAAATACTCCAGCACGCACTGTACTCCAACACACACAGTACTGTAACACACACTCTACTCCAACACACACACACTATTCCAGCACACACAATACTCCAACGCACAAAATACTCCAACACACACAGCACTCCAACACACATGGTAATCCAACCCACGCACAAAGTACTCCAACACACACACACAGTATTCCAACCCACACACGCACATGGTACTTCAACACACACAGTACTCCAACACACACAGTACTGCAACACACACTCTACTCCAACACACACACAATATTCCAGCACACACAATACTCCAACGCACAAAATACTCCAACACTACACAGCACTCCAACACACATGGTACTCCAGCCCACACACACAGTACTCCAACACACACCGGTACTTCCACACACACTATACTCCAACACATACACGGTACTCCATTACACACACAGTACTACACACGGTACTCCAACTGTTACATATGTCAATGTATTTACAAAATATTAAGAAGTGTGCTGTATATTCATTCTGTATCAGTAACCGTTGCAAGAGCCGTTTTTTATGAGGGAAAGAAAGGTAAGAAATGTAGAGTAAATTAATATTATGTTCTTATGTGAAGAAGTATTGAATTAATATTCTAATTGTAAAGGATGTACTGTTTATTAATGATTGGAGCTCTTCTCCCGCCGGGGTATATGCAGTGTGTGTGGATGTGAGACCAAGATAGTGACTATAATCTCATTTCACCCATCGTTTATCCTATATTTTGGTATTAATTTACTCGCCAGTATCGGAGGTGAATATTAGGTGATACCTTTGTGAATGGAGGGAGAACCATAATACGGAATTAAGATAGATAAACTACTAAATTAGTTGGGTCACAGGACCATGCAGTAGCATTGTCTGTACTCTTGAATTACTGTAAATACAATAACTGTTAATTGTTATAAGCTGGGATTTCTTCGAATCCTGGTTACGCAATTTAATGAATGGTCTCCTTGGGTGTATTCTTGCAAAGTAATTACATTAAATGTCATCTTCAACTGTCAGCTGGAGGTAACAAAGGATTTTCTACAATACATGATTCTGGTCTGTTAACCAAGGCTGTTACTTTAGAATGTAAGTCTGATTAATGTTACCAGGAGTTGAATCACTGCTGAAAGAGGAGAATTATTCTTAAGTAGCCGTGACACAACACACACACACTGTACTCCAGCACACACATTACTCCAACATACACACGGTACTCCAACATACATACGGCACTCCAACATACATACGGTACTCTAACACACACACACACGCACACACATACGCACACACAGTACTCCCAGTACTCCAGCACACACACACACACACACACGGTACTCCAACACACACGGTACTCCAACACACACGGTACTCCAACACACACGGTACTCCAACGCACACAGTACTCCAACGCACACACACACACACAGTACTCCAACACACACACCCGGAACTCCAACGCACGCAGTACTCCAACGCACACACACACACACACAGTACTCCAACACACACACCCGGAACTCCAACACACACAGTGCTCCAACACACGCACAGTGCTCCAACACACGCACAGTACTCCAACACACACACACAGTACTCCAACACACATAGTACTCCAACACGCACACAGTACTTCAACACACAGTACTCCAACACACACACACGGTACTCCAACACACAGTAATCCAACACATACACGGTACTCCAACACACCTTACTCCAACACACACAGAACTCCAACACAGACAGTACTCCAACATACGCACACAGTACTCCAACACACACACACACACACAGTACTCCAACACACATACACAGTACTCCAACACACACAGTATTCCAACACACACACAGTACTCCAACACACAGTACTCCAACACACACACACACACACACACACACACACAGTATTCCAACACACACACACACACACAGTACTCCAACACACACACACAGTATTCCAACACACACAGTACTCCAACACTCATACACACACACAGTACTCCAACACACACTTTCCTCCAACACACACAGTATTACAACACACACACACACACACACACACACACACAGTACTCCAACACACACACACACAGTATTCCAACACACACAGTACTCCAACACACACTTTCCTCCAACACACACACACAGTACTCCAACACACACACACACACACACACACACACACACACACATTATATATCTTATTTATATCACTTATGTTATTTGTATATTATTTGTAATTCGTAACCCATTCCCCAATTAAGTAACTGTATATTTTCAGCCTTCTGGCTGCCAAGCTCTTTCAATAAACCGTTAATTATTATTATTATTACACACACAGTACTCCTACACATACAGTACTCCAACAGTATTCCAACACACACACACACACACACACACACACGGTATCTCCAACATACACAATATACTCCAACATACACACGGTACTCCAACATACACACAGTACTCCGACATACACACGGTACTCCAACACGCACACGGTACTCCAACACACTCACGGTACTCCAACACACACACACGGTACTCCAACACACACATACACACACTCACACGGTACTCAACACACACACATGCACACACACACACACACACGGTATTTCAAGAAACACGGTATTGCAACACTCACGGTATTCCAACAAACACGGTATTGCATCACACACGGTACTTCATCACACACAATTCTCCAACACACACACACACACACACACACACACACACACGGTATTCCAACAAACACGGTTTTGCAACACACACGGTCTTCATCACACACACGGTATTCAACACACAGACAGTACTCCAACACACACACAGTACCCCAACGTACACACGATACTCCAACACACACGGCATGGGATTGTGGTGGAAAATGTTTTATCTACAAAATATCACACGTTGTGAAGCTCCAGAGCCACTGGAAATGTAGCTGTTGAGTAAATTTATATTGAAAGTTGGTGTAATAGGCTTGCCGGCTTTTTATGGGTAGTGTCCACACAAAACACTGATACACAGGTAGGCAGTGTGGCAGGCTCAACCGTTGACTGTCTTTTCATCAGTAACTTAAAGTCAGGTACCGAGTACTATTCCACTCGGCCTCTGCACGCAGTAGTCATGATAAAGTGTTAACAACAGTATTCTGTTCTTTAGTACAGTAAAATTTGTAGTTTTGTAATATGTTACCGCCACACGCAATTGTGCGCGCCAGCAACATGTGTAAGTGAAGATACAGGCAGAATAGGAAGAGAAAGAAGGAGAGAGGAAGAAGTGAAGATGAGAGGGAGACAGAGAAGGAGGTAGAGAGGTGGAGCGAGGGGACTGTTTACAGCTAAGATAGTTGACTAAGCGAACGTAATAAAAAATACATTGTCCCAACGACGGGCCCACAACTACCCATGAGACAGAGCCTGAGGGCAAACTATCGCCTTCCCCTGTGGAGGCAACATCTTGATTCTCGCTAGCCAACGTTCCTCCTGTAGGACATCATCTTTGTCCTCGTTGGTCTACCCCTAGACACGTAACACGTGATTGTGAACTGTTGAATCCTCTGAGAACACTAAACGGGGGACCGGTGGTAGAAGAGGTACCGTTCTTGCCTCGCAAGCGAGATGTCACGGGTTCGATTCCCGGGCTGGTGGATTTTGTTTGGACTTACTTCCTAGCCCCCCATTAGTCCCTGTTCACTTAGCAGTAAAGTAGGTACCTGGTGTAAATCGAAAGTTACGAATTCGTATTCAGGGAAAGTTGTTGGAGCTTCCAATAACTTGATGACATAAACCACTGACTCTTCAGGCTTCTACGCCCTTGACTCTTCAGGTTTCTACGCCCTTAACTCGTGAGACACAAAAGGCAAGCATGAACTTAGCATGCTTCCCTGTTGGGCGCTGTAAACGCTAATGAGCTTAACCTTACACAAGGATGTAGGGGGGTGCCCAATAAAAAAAAAAAGAAATACTAAACGACTTGAATAATTGTAATTATGTACTTGTATTAGCCCCTGTCTCATGGCGAATAACAATAATATAAATTTGGGTTAATACATTTAGTTTATATAATCCAATCACCCCACGGTAATTTTCCATAAACTGTGAGTTACCATGTGCTGTTCACGTGAGGGGAAATTCCTCTATCAGTAGGCCGACCTTGAGAATGTAGGGTTGGCCCAGCCTCTCCTTCAGAGGCACCTCCCCTCACGAGCACCAGTCTTCACTTGAGCCTCACGCGAATCGGACGGGTGACTTTGTAGTGGATTTCTCCCCTACAAACGCTGTTTGTCGCTGAGTAGCCGACCCCGCGAATTCCACAGTGTGTGCCTCGTGGTCTGGGTCAACCAGCGCCGCCATACATCACGGAGGTCAACTACTAAGCCACGCCTACCCTCGCTATTTAAGACCTGACCTCGTGGTGATCTCTCTCTTTCTACCTACACCAACCAGCCAGCAACACCTCCTCCTCCTCCGCCTGCCTGGCGGTCCTCGCTCCCGCCGGCGAGCATGGTGACCCACAAGCTGTCCTCTGAGCACCCTCACCAACCAGCTCCCTCTACATCACGCTTGTAACCATGCTGCCTTCCCAGCACCAAGCTGCATTGTACATCCTATACAACATGTATACATGAGAGCACATTGTGAGTTTCCTTTCTCCATCCCATCCTGAGTGTGAACCCAGACAACCCATACCCCACAACTTAACTCAGTCAAGCTGAGCCCTGTCCTTAACTAACACTCACAGCTTACAGTGTTAATTACGGTGCATCTACTCATAGACTGTGACCAATATAGTTTACCAATAAATGGAGAAAGACCATTTTGGGGTTTGTAATTTAACCCTTCAACTTATTTATATTTAAGCCAAGTTAAAAGGGAGCTCTACCCAAAGCTTATATATAAAGGTGGCAGCGAACAAACATAACCATTAACTGAACCAGTGAAGCAGTGTAACTAACTGTGCAAGAACTGATGTCACTGTAACCCAAGTAACAGTGAAATTTTGTAAGTGTCATTCTCCAAGGCAACAGATATATACCGTATATATTCTCGTGAGCAACGTTATATTATGTCAAGTGATATATTTATATGTCATCCCAGATCGACATACAATTTTTTCTTTACTCAAATAACATTTAAGTGAGTTAACATAATTCACTGTAGTGTGGTAACACCTCGTGACGACAAGCAGATGACAGGAGTCCCCCTCTCAAGTGGACGTGACCCAGTACATTCGTTACTGCCTGCCGTGTGGGAGTATCCATCACTACAAAGACTCATCGTCAGACGCCCCACTGTCCCCAACTCTCAAGTGTTGTGGAGATGCTGTCTGTACATTTTTTTCCTTCTCAAAGAACAACCAACCCATACAGCTACAGTACAACCCTGTTTCCAAGACAGAGTTGATAAATGCCTGTTTAGACATTCCAAGTTGTATAAATAAGTGTTTCTGTAGTTTGTAAAAACAGAGTGTGGTAAATTCTTTGTGAACCCAGCTACATCTGGTACAGGCCAACTACTTGACCTGTCAACTCCAAGAGGTCTACCTGCCCCAAGGTGCTTTATAACCTAGTGAGTTCACCGAGTAAGCCATCCATCACCCCTCTAGTGGTTGACCGTGGTTACTCTCGTCAACAATTGCTAGGTTATGTGTTAACTCGGTGGCAATGATGAGTCATGTCGTGTGATGAAAGTACATGTGAGATGTATTCAACAGGTTTTGACTAAATTACTGTATATTCTTCACGTCAACGTAGAGGGTCCTAATGTCCTGCGCAGCCACAATCGCTCCGACGAGCGGTTACAGAATATATAATATATAACACCGGCGATGATTTCCAAAATTATGGACAATATTGCGCCAAGCTTTATACTGTAAGTGAATAGTGTACGACGATGTTTAATTTGGGATGCATATTAGAACAAGAGACCATCAGCTTTTCCCCACGTTATTATTTTTAGACTTCTCTAAATATGTGCATGAAATACAAAAATAGTGCAGACTAGTTTTAAACAAGAGAAATGAAACGCCTTTACATTCGAAGAAAAGGAAACCTAATGATTTTGTATAGCTCTTTACCATTGCAGTGTATACTCACAAGTTATGCAATTGCAGTTGTCAGGTAACATTACGGCTGAGTGGATACCTGATCTGAGTTAACTCCTCTGACCGCCGTTTATATTGTTCTAATATTCGCCGACATGGCTGAATTTCAAATCCCACCCAGAGCAACCTGTTTTTACTTTTTTGCTACCTGACTCTTTCAGGTTGTCAATTTTGACATCGCCACTAGACTCCTAACATATTTCCTCGACTTCCTCTTGCCTGTATGTAGTATATTTAATTTATTAGTCAAATCAATTTCATTAATTAATTTACTAATTTATAAAAATCGGCAGTGAAGGAGAGGCCTCTAGTCTGTGTGTACCTGTATATTGCTGCTACATTAACAGTAAATTTGTTGGTGTGGATTTGCACACACACACACACACACACACACACAGAGAGAGAGAGAGAGAGAGAGAGAGAGAGAGAGAGAGAGAGAGCACCTAGCCCGTTGTGTCAACCTATCATACCATATACACACGCACGTTGGCTGTTTTTTTTTTGTGTGTTTTTGTCACCTACAGCAGCTAGTTTATTGTGCATTCCATACTCATCCTGTGTGTGTGTACGTGTGAGGGGGAACATGAGGGACAGCCGTTCATGACCTCGAACCACCACTGTTAGAAGTTTTGTAAATCATATTTATCAGACAATCTTGTAGTTGTAAGTTCTTCCTATTAAAGTTAATATTTTCGTGGCAAATTATGGATGATCACTCGCAATGACATTATATAAATCTCTTACATTAACCTTAATGGTGGTGTCCCTAGCAGTGGTTATTACTGTAGATCATTCAAGGTTCGGCACAGCGACTCGTCGTCTAGTAAGGGTGGAAGGACCTGCTCACTCTCTGGCCGGAGTGTATCACGATTTCCTGACCCCGACTGTACATGGTAATTTTTTTAGTCGAGAACCCTAAATGATTACTGTATGTATATTATGTATGCTGGATTATATATCATGTATGTATATTATGTATGTGCTCCATTTATGTATTATTTATTCAGCCTAGCTAGCAGCGTGTGGCAATGTTATTACCATATCCCACACGCTTAATTAATGTGCCTGGCGACGTATGGAAGCTGCTAATGTATCACTTGCCATACGTCGTCTATAGCAGTTGACCGGGAGCCTAGTCAAGAGAGAGTGCTGCTCTCCTTTGTGTACATACTCTTATCCAGTAAACCGAACCTACAAAACTATACAGGTGTTTGTGTTCTCTCCTGTATATAGAACTTATTATTCAGAACCTAACATGGCGCAGTAATCCGATCTTACTGGATAATTACGAGTGATAGTGCAAAGTTTGTAGAAAGCCGGCTAGGGTCCCCTCCCGTCTTGGGTCAAGCCTTGGGTCAACTCCCGCGCGCTTCACCTCTCCTCGAAGAATTTAGCAACTTTGAGCAGTGTCAGTGATTTTCTGTGAAGTGTTTAGTGCATTGTGTGTTCGTGCCATTCATGTGTGACCTTGTTCTAAAGGATTCCCAAGGTATACGGCACGTTCTGGGCATTTGTAAGGAGTAAAGTTCAGTGCACCCGTCTCTGACCGCGTTCTGAGGGTAACTGGGCTGACTGGGAGTCGGCGCCTCTCCCTCCATCCCCCTCACAGCGCCGCCTCCACCCCCCCTCACAGCTGGGGCGAGACGCTTTGCCGGCCCAGGACACACACTCACTCGTACATGTACTGTACTAACACTCGCTGACCGCGCGGCTTCCTTATATATATTTTATATATATAACCTACTTATCTGTGTATTTAATTAATTTTTTGTCTGAAATCTTGTTGATACGACGGGCTGACCGGTCAACACTGATTTAAGACATAGTACACAGAGGAAGTAGTTATGTCTCACGCCTTACGTAGCCGTGGACCCAGCGTCTGGATGACTCAGGCGGGTGATAGCCCCGCAGAGATTGATGACCAGGCCGGCCACGACGCTCCAGCCCCCACATCGCGCAGTCCCTCACCTCAATATTCAGCGTTGTCTCCAGAGATAATTGCTTTACTGAAGTTTATGAGAGATGAGAAACGCGAGGATGAAGCCCACAGACGTTTGGCGGATGAGCACAGAAGGCAAGCAGAGGCAGAACGAGACAACCAACGGAGATTGGAAGACAGTGAACGGTTTGAAGCCTTGATATCTCGCCTCACTGTTAACCAAGCCCCTGGCTCTAACACTGCCTCGGTACTGACTGGTTCAGATACCTCATCCATGCTTCCTTCACACCCCCCAGCCCCACCTAAAGCAGCAGCTCAAACGCCGCCCATCTTGAAGCCTGATGAGACTTTCCAGACTTTTCGTGAATGGCGGCGACGGTGGACTGACTACTCTACAATGGTGGATCTCCAGAGTTTGTCACAGCCTAAACAACTCATCCAGCTGCGCATGTGCCTGTCCTTGGAAATTCAGCGTGTCTTGGAACATACGTTGCAGGTACCCCCAACCTCTTTGCTGTCTGTAGAGGAGGTACTGGACGTTCTACAACGGCACATCAAAGGACAGCAGAATGAAGCTCTGCGCAGGAGGGAATTGTTTAGCTGCAGACAGATGGAGGGTGAGTCTTTTGATGCCTTTTACGTGCGTCTTAAGAGAGCCTCGGAAGAGGTAGATATATGTCCAGGCCACCACCAGCAGTGCGAGGAGACCCAGTTGAGGCAGGTGATCCTGATGGGTGTTAAGGACGAGGAACTTGTCCAACGCCTCACCTCCCTCGACTCTTCCTCTTCTCTTAAGGATGTGTTGACGATATGTCGCTCCTATGAGGCTGCCAGGTGTGCCACCTCTGCCATCCGTGCTCCCCCTACAGCTGTACGCGCTGTGTCCCGGTACAAGAAGGACAAGAAGTCTGT
Organism: Homarus gammarus; assembly: GCA_958450375.1. NCBI lineage: Eukaryota > Metazoa > Arthropoda > Malacostraca > Decapoda > Nephropidae > Homarus > Homarus gammarus. The sequence continues at coordinate 357,606 of CAUDMG010000852.1, forward strand.
TCCTACGCCTTCGCCCACCACGTCCACGCCCGGTTTATTTTGCAACAACTGTGGTAAGCAGCACGGAACACAGGTGTGTCCAGCTGCTCAGTCTACCTGCAACAGTTGTGACCGTAAGGGCCACTGGTCACTCACAGTACGGTGCCCAGCCAAACGCGTCCAGTGCAATGTGTGTGGTCGTCTGGGCCACTATGACAAGTGTTGCCCTTCCAACATACCCAAAGGACCGCGTCGGCGGAAGCTTCAGCCCCCCTCCACCAGAGAGGGCCGCCCACAGCCTTCCAATCAGAGGCACGACGACTCCTGACAACGCTCGAGCCACATTAGGAATGTGTGCTCCCCCCCGCGTCCCAGGACCAAAGTCCCCCAGTACATCAGCGTCATCGTGACCTACGGCGGTGTGTCATCCCGCCTTCAGATGTTGCCCGACACCGGCGCTGATGCTACAGTCATCGGTCCCCAGCATTTGCAATGCTTGGGGCTCTCTCCAAGTGATCTAGGACCGCCCCCCAAGGATCTCCGCTTTATGGCAGATGGTTCACAGATGACCCCGGCCCTAGGTTCACTCTATGCACACGTCACCTTTGGCAACAGGTCGTGTCAAGCCTGGATTGATGTGCATAATGGCGTCCCGACTCCTTTGCTGTCCTACAGACATTGCCAAGAGTTGGCCATCATCTCCCAGGACTTCCCAACACCGATTCTCGAGGTAAAACACGCCAACAGGGTGCACGAAGGGAGCAGCAACTACCCTGCTGCCGCCCTACCCCTACCTCTGGCCAGTGACACCTCCCCTTCGGTAGTTGTCCCTGCTGCTTCAAGTCTCCACGCCTTGGCTCGCCTCCACGACAGTCACTGTGGAGCCGAGGCCACCAAACGGCGTGCAAGACAGACTGTGTTCCGGCCTGGCATCGACCCCGACATCTCCAATGCTGTCCAGGTGTGTAAGCCCCGCCGCGTATTACAACCCAGCCAGCAGCAGGAATCCTTTATGAGTGACGACAACCCCACCCGCCCCTTTGAGTCTGTGTCGGCCGACTTTTTCTGTGTGTCAGGAAAGTCCTTCCTCGTTATCGTCGACCGTCTCCCTGGTTGGCCGGTTGTCATCAAGTGCGGTAATGACACGACGTCTGCCGCCACCATCAGCAAGTTCCGCCACTACTTCCGTGACGTGGGCGTTCCTGTACGCCTGCGAACCGACGGAGGGCCTCAGTTCACAAGCCGGGACTTTGCTGCGTTCCTTGACCGATGGGGAGTCCGGCATGTGTTGTCATCGCCCCATTACCCGCAGTCCAACGGCCACGCTGAGGCTGCTGTCAAATCCCTGAAGCACCTCATCCTTAAGGTGGCCCCTTCTGGGAACATTGACTGCGAGGCCTTCGACAGGGGTCTTCTTGAACTCCGCAACACACCTAACTACACCGGACGCTCCCCTGCCCAGGTTTTGTATGGACGCCCCCTTCGTTCTTGTGTCCCTGCTCACCCTCAATCCTTCTCCAAGGAGTGGCAGGCCAAGACAGAGGATTGTGATCGCCGAGCCGCCGAACGTGTTCAGGACGTCGTCGCCCGCTACAATGACCACGCCCGTTCTCTCCCCAGGTTGAGTGTCGGCACCCAAGTCCGTGTTCAGGACCCGACCTCCCTACGTTGGGACAAAGTAGGCGTAGTCATGGGTCTCGGCAGGTCACGGGACTACCAGGTGCGGTTACCCAGTGGTCGTGTGTGGTGGAGGAACCGCCGTTTTCTCCGACCCGTAACAATGCCTTCTGCTGGCCCCGCCACCAGTGTTGAGTCCCATACCCTTCCCAGTGATGAAGTCCCTCGACGCTCAGAACGGATCCAAAAGAAAAGGTCCGCTCAAGACTTTGCTATGAGCGTATAGGGGGGAGGGAGGTGTATGTATATTATGTATGCTGGATTATATATCATGTATGTATATTATGTATGTGCTCCATTTATGTATTATTTATTCAGCCTAGCTAGCAGCGTGTGGCAATGTTATTACCATATCCCACACGCTTAATTAATGTGCCTGGCGACGTATGGAAGCTGCTAATGTATCACTTGCCATACGTCGCCTATAGCAGTTGACCGGGAGCCTAGTCAAGAGAGAGTGCTGCTCTCCTTTGTGTACATACTCTTATCCAGTAAACCGAACCTACAAAACTATACAGGTGTTTGTGTTCTCTCCTGTATATAGAACTTATTATTCAGAACCTAACAATTACGAAACAGGAACGTAAAATTAGTAGGAATAAAATTTTATCATTACAAAGAACATATGTGATCAGACTTTATTCTTACTGAGTTTTAGATTCCTGTCTATTGCGCATCTAATCATTTAGGATTCTCGAATAAAAGAATACCCTGTACAGTAGATGAGATTGTTTCGTTATGATTTTGTTACAATTCTCAGGGAACCGGTGGATATACATCTCTTTTGTCAAGGTTCTTTGTGTTTTTCTCATATTCCTTTGTACTAAGATGAGTTTTTTCTCTATTAAACAGTGCACCTAAGCAAACAGGGTGTTATTTCATCGTTTGTGTAGCTACATCTCCTGCACTAAGTTTAGCAAGGAGTCTTTTGTCACGGAGTGTCTTTGCACATTCATTGATTCTATTGTTGAGTTTCATTGTCATTGCTTGTCTGAGAGCACTCTTTGGTGCTGGCTTGTCACACAAAAAACATTCTGTTGTGGTTTTTGTATCTCTTGGCTTTCGTGGTACCTTCTGCAACCCTCATCACCGTCAACGACAGAGGTAGTTGTTCTTTTTGGAGTTCTTTGCAACATAGTGTTGTTAAATCTAAGTCTGCAGCTCTCATGATATTTTGCATTATTTTTCCTGAATGTGTCATCAATTCCACCTCCATCATCTAGTCTTTCCATATCAAGCCTTATTGGAAGGGCATTGATTAAGTTGAAAAGAGGAATATTCTTGGCTAATTTGCTGTAGCCATCCTCCTCTCTTATAGTAGGGTTAGTCTTTGGAGACTTAAGTTCTTCCTTCTTATCATCATGACATAAGCATCATTTGGCTCAGTTTGTTTTCTTTTCGGGATTACTTTTAGGACCAATATTCATCGCCATTGTGGCAAAGAGCCGAGGGTTTATCCTTTCACCATTCTGTATGTTCTGTATCATATGTACTTTCCTATATGGGATCCAACTAGGTTCAAGCAATTGTTTACCCTACAACTAACCCGATCGTTCATCCAGTATCATTTAAGTCCCATGTGATCTATACACCATCTGGATAACTTTAACCCCATTATCCTTGGCTCGGCTCTCCCGTTCTGGCACATCCAGTCAACTCAGGTGCAATTACCTAACCATATTTGGGACTGATTAAGTAACATTTGGGACAGTAAGTACTAGTATATATATTAATATTTACTATGAGTTTCGTACTTAGCTGACACTAAACCCTACGCTGAATTTCACAGCAGTATTGTTACCAGTGTGCCATGGTAATACTAGTACATTGACATTCACTCTCTATAAGCATGTTTCCTTTGAATGCTATCCATTTCAGTGTTTTCAACACAAAATTCAGATTCCACATACTCAAAAACGTGGAAACCTACACTGAATTGATGAACACAATGATTTTTAATGTCAAAGGAAAATCTGACATCCACATCTGGCGGTTATCTTGGAAAATGGCCGTCATCTTGGAATTTTGAATTTCCAATCAGATAGATTTGATAATTAACCCATATTGAATCCTCATGCCAATTTTCATATTTGTATCACCATTTGCAAGAGTCCCTTAAAACTGACACTTAGCATCTCTGCTACGAGAGAAGTTCAGTACCTGATGGTGATCTTTTAAACATTTAATTGCAATAAATATATTTACCTACTTGTAATTTTGAATAAATGCACATTCTTATATTTTAATTTTGATATTTAAATTTAATAGGAATTTATTTTATTTATATCGTAGTCTCATTTTCGGCGTCAAATGGCTACGGGCTGCGATGCCAGATATTTTACCCAATTAATCAATCAATCAAACTACCTCTGTTCTGAATAAGTGAGAAAGTTGGTTAGTTACAATATAAGAAGGGGGGGGGGGGGAGGCAGAGAGGACAAGATAATCACCAGGAGAGGGGAAAGAAAGGACACTTTATGGTGGTCAAGTGTTGTCTCGGTATGATTACTCCTGATAACAAGAGGACCTCATGAACACTGTGGTGTCCTATTGATTAGTTTCTCAGAGTTGTGCAAAGTCAATGGAGAGGTGCAGCCAACCACAGGGAGAGTTACTAGTCAGGTGCAACGTCTTGGTTCTGGGAAGATTCAATAAAGTTTAGTTACATATAAACTGGAGCTATAGTGATTTGTTGAGCCGTGATATGATGGCAGGTTAGTCATGAATTAATACTTTATTATTCGTTACTTTAAATCAACACAGTTTGGTCTATTACATATTAATGGTGTATAATAAATTTAGATCAATTCGACCTCTAACCTCAGAAGCACCCCAGCAGATGAATGTTTGAAGGTTGTGGATTGGTTGGTGAGTCTTGACAATATACATAAAACGCAGGGCAGTGAATATTACATGCACGCCTTATGGAACACCTGGCACGAGGGTCCTTCTTGTTATCTGGTGTAATAACTAACTTCTTATATTTGACCTGTGGGCCGTTAGGTGCTTGTCTGTCTTCATTTACAATGGCTTAATGAAAGGATTTGGTCTTTATGTCTGGTTCTATTTCTCGGTCTTTAAACTTATGACCTCAGTGGTTTCTTTGTGAGCAATTTTGGTGCCCTCTTTTCTCAAACACTGGGTATAACTATGTGGTTTTTTGCAGTGAATGTAGTATTGTAATCAACGCTTGTAAGTAACTGAGCAATGTTTAGTACGTAACTTTAATGTTTACACTCCAGTACAGAGACGAGAGAGTAAATTTTAGTGCAAGAATTTCAATACACTTTCAGTACACGTATCTCAGCCTTCAGGGGGACATGCGAGGTACAGTCACCTGCACTTACACCTGATACAGTGGCTTGTGCATTTTTTAAGATGTGATAACTCTGTGTTTATTTATGTGATATTAAAACTCATGAAATGGCCCTAAGGAACCTCGCAATAGCAGCCAAACTAATGGATACCAGATAAGCATTCCAAAGAGTTGCCACACCTCACAAAAATTGCCAGCCATTGTACCTGGTATAAGTGCAAGCGGGCGTAGCCAACAGAGAAGGGAGCACAGTGTCTTCAGGTTTAAAGTCTGTGTGATTGCTCAGAGCTTTTGGAGCCTTTAGTTGTGGTACATTTCCTACCATTGTGAACTACATTATCTCCGCTAACGCTTCCTAAATATAAGACTTATGAATTAAACGTGACGGTGCTCAACCGATATTTGTTTCATACCTACAGCATTCACGCCGACCATAATATAGTCAATCAAATACGGTGTGTATATATATATATATATATATATATATATATATATATATATATATATATATATATATATATATATATATATATACACTTGCTGAATATATTAAGTAAAAATCTTCATCTCTAATGCTATTCGAACCTGTCCACCTTACTTCACTTAATCCCCGAATGTTCCACTGCAATCTTTTCATTTCCCTACAAACACTTGCATATTTACCAGCCTCATATTATAATGTCCTTATATTTCATTTTCTAATCTTTATTTTAGGTTTGTTGATTTTTAAACTTTAATTCGTTTTAATGTCCAAAACTCACACTACCCAGGTATTCAGATGACTAAACTATACTGTATGAAAAATTACATCACAGTTCAAGTACTTAACTGACCATTGTTGAAAATATAAGTATTTCATATTATTAAACTGTGAACCTGCCTGCGATATGCCTCGAGCGACATATACTGTATCATTAAACTTACTCCGTTATTCACACCTCTTCATGGGCGTTAATGAGCGACCCAGACTGCTCCCAGCCATTCGAGCGTGAAGCCCTGTGATCTGCCGGCACCCACCACAAAGCTTCCTCGTTTATGTTGCTGCAGTGTTCGATATAAACCATTGCATGATCTATGCTGTTATTGGTTATGTTACAGCACAGGTGATTACTGATAGTGTTAGTCTTGAAATGTTACTGGTAACTGGTAGACTATTCGTGTTGATTTTCTAAATGTGGTCTTCATCATTAGGCCACAAATTAAGTTTGCTTATTGAACAGAGCAATTGAAAATTATGAAAATTGCAGATGGAATAGTCGCGAACTAAGGTTCTGTCGTCTCCCCTCTTGAACCACGAAACTCCGAAATTCAGGCCCGGAGTTTTAAACAACATCTTCCGTTGACGGGAGTCATTATGTCGACAACCGTAGTTTTGAACGTGAAGGACTCCGTACTGCAGCGCACGACGGGAAGGGGCGGCAGAAAAACGAAATATTGGAATTTGAAAATGAGGCTAGTAGTTGATCTTCGTTACCCTCTACGTAATTGTTTTGTTTGGCTTATTGGATATTTATAGTAAACACGATTTGTGAACAAAGAAAAGCGTATTAGTAATTCTATAAACTTTTTTTTTACATTCATGGATTTACGGCCAATATTATGACATTTTCAAGAGACTTGTGTTTTGTTTTTTTGCCAAATGCCAGCTCGTTCAGTTGTTGGAGTCATCTCATCGTATTAACGCTGGTATTAATCAGGTAAGCACATTTAAGGTAATTTACTAAACTTTTTAGCAGTTTGTAGGTGATTTTCCCGTCGCCAGGTAATGTTGTGTAAGCCTCCAGTCGTGCCCCTGCACCGATCGAGTCTCGCATGTGTGTGTTGACTTTTGCAATCAGAGAGGTTACTCTACCAAGTAGGAATTGATACATATCTGGTGACATACTAATGTAGAGCCTGACATCTTTGCCTCACCAAGTTTCAGTTCACTGAATGTTTGATTACAGCTTCCTCTATTCTGTCTAAGAGCCGCTGTTTCACCCATGTTATGCATTGTCTACACTTTGCTTTTTATCATAAGGGAGGCGGTCAAAAGATATAATAGCGCTGCTCTGCGGCGGCGATTGGGTCTAGGAGCCATTGCCCTACCTACACGTGTAGTTACAACCCGCACTGCCACACACTGGTTAGGGGAGTCAGTATACTGCACGAGTGGGCGGCCAAACTGCTGGTCAGGGGTCTATACCGCGCTTCGTCACCTTGCTTCGAAACGTATGAGTAGCGTGCTCGGACACCTGTAATGCATCAGCGAAGGTGGACAGGCTTACCAACTCTGCCCTAGATGGTCCCGCACGTAGGGGGCAGAGGTTCGAGCAATTAAAACTACCGCTTGAAGGAACACTTCCTACATGTGGGCTTTTCGTGGAAGAGGGAAGGGGGGTGATTAAAACTCTGGGCGTAAGACTCGTGAATCCGAAGCAGCCGTGGACAAAATAATGCATCAGTATCTGTTGCTTCGAGCTCACGAGTCTGAATCTCAGGGTTCGCAGAACAGCAGGAGAAGGGACAGGATTTTTGCTGGCAACTGTATAGTACTGTGCAGTGCATACAGTACAAAGATTTCTGTTCCCTGTTATATACAGACTGATAACAATATCCTTCATCTCATAGTAAGGGTTAAACTGTATAGAGTGACTACCTCAGTTAAATTAGCAGCTATACCTTCCTTCCCCGGGTATTAATGGAACTGGTGATCTGCATTGTAATGATGAAGCGTTAATCCAGGATATGGGAAGACGGAAACTCTCTTAACGAATTAAATATTTTAACTAACTCCGATTTGTAGGTTTATGGTCCCATACCTACAATAACATTTTGTAGTTGAATAATGTAATAAAAAGAAATAATTTGTACGACGATAAATTCCGAATCGTGTTGTAAATGTCTTTGTGGACTTTGTTTTGTTGCAGTATTTGAATATTGACATATAACTGTGTTCTCAAACACAATGAATCAGAGCCCCAGTGGACATATTTGTCGGAGATAAATTTAGTATTATTTTTTGTTGCCACAGATAATTGGCTGACTACATGTCAAAATATCTCTGTGTGAATCTGTGGTGGTATACTGGTGCTGTTAGATCAGAGGTGTCCTGCTAGCTTGTTTACCAACCCGGACCACACAGATGTGTGCCGCCAGGATGGTACAGCAAGTACCAACCATTCTTTAATCCATACCTCACCGTAATATATTATAATTTAAACCTTACTCATTTACCTCTCATTTGTTGCAACACTGGGGATTAACCCACCAGGGTACAGGCCACTGACCCACATCGGGGCTTGGGGGAAATAATAAGTCAGATTAAGAGTTAGATGTAATATATATGACTTAAGGTGGTTACTGGAGCAAGGTGGTTACTGGAGCGAGGTGGTTACTGGAGCGAGGTGGTTACTGGAGCGAGGTGGTTACTGGAGCAAGGTGGTTACTGGAGCGAGGTGGTTACTGGAGCGAGGTGGTTACTGGAGCGAGGTGGTTACTGGAGCGAGGTGGTTACTGGAGCGAGGTGGTTACTGGAGCAAGGTGGTTACTGGAGGAAGGTGGTTACTGGAACAAGGTGGTTACTGGAACAAGGTGGTTAGTGGAACAAGGTGGTTAGTGGAGCAAGGTGGTTAGTGGAGGAAGGTGGTTAGTGGAGGAAGGTTGTTACTGGAGCAAGGTTGTTACTGGAGCAAGGTTGTTACTGGAGCAAGGTGGTTACTGGAGCAAGGTGGTTACTGGAGCAAGGTGGTTACTGGAGCAAGGTGGTTACTGGAGGAAGGTGGTTACTGGAGCAAGGTGGTTACTGGAGGAAGGTGGTTAGTGGAGCAAGGTTGTTACTGGAGCAAGGTGGTTACTGGAGCAAGGTGGTTACTGGAGCAAGGTTGTTACTGGAGCAAGGTTGTTAGTGGAGCGAGGTGGTTACTGGAGCGAGGTGGTTACTGGAGCAAGGTGGTTACTGGAACAAAGTGGTTACTGGAGCAAGGTGGTCACTGGAGCAAGGTGGTTACTGGAGTAAGGTGGTCACTGGAGTAAAGTGGTCACTGGAGTAAAGTGGTCACTGAAGTAAAGTGGTCACCGGAGTAAGGTGGTCACTGGAGTAAAGTGGTCACTGAAGTAAGGTGGTCACTGAAGTAAGGTGGTCACTGGAGTAAAGTGGTCACTGGAGTAAAGTGGTCACTGAAGTAAGGTGATCATTGGAGTAAAGTGGTCACTAGAGTAAAGTGGTCACTGAAGTAAGGTGGTCACTGGAGTAAGGTGGTCACTGTAGAAAAGTGATCACTGGAGTTGCCCGTAATCGAAAGATATTTATGTCTTGGTCTGATAATCCCGTAAAACTCTTATAATCATTGGCACTCGAGAGGAAACAAACACATGAAGCAAATAACTAACTCGACTTACCCAAAAATGCCAAGAAACAAGACAAACAGACACGGGGGGGGGGGGGGAGGGTTGTGACACCCGCCTTATAGATAGTATACAAACGCGTCCAGGACGATGGAATTGCTTAACCAAACACTAAATCTCAGTGATTGTGTCCATTTAAATGATATACAATAGCAAAGTTAGTGGTGTGTTCGCTGCCTGAGTTATGTGGTAGTTTAGACGGGACTATACTGTGTCACGAAGCTGTGTCGGCGTGAGACATAATGGTGGGAGTGGTGGTGGTAGAGGTGATGGTGGGGATGGTGGTGTAGGTTAATTATTATTATTTTTTTGCCACTTACTGTACAGCTGCTAGTTTGTTGTGCACTCCACACATCCTGTGGTCGGTATCGCAAAAGGATTACAGAGTAGAGTTCACAACGGGTCTGTATAACTAACCCCTGTGGTCAGGCTATTATGGGATTGAATGTTACAGAGTATTTCAAATAAATTCCTTGCTTAATTCTGTACGCAATAGGTAACTTATTCGCAACTGCGTGACTACAGGAGTGTGAGGCAATATTTCTGGCCGCACACTTTGTTATTCACATTTGCGTAAGAGGTATTAAAGCAAATTGTGTGTTTGATTCTATACATGGGAAGTGAAATAGCTTCTTAGTGCAAAAAGTGGATACAATCTTAATATGTCGGCTATCTTACCATTAGATATAAAGTGTTGTGCCATTTCACACACAGTGTGCTTGGACCTGTCCCTAAAAGGTTCTATCTTCACACAGTCGAGGACGTAGTGTTCAAGTGTGTGGCCATATGTTTGACCACACACTTTACATTTAGTCTTGTTCACATCTGCTTGAGGCTTGGGGAACATACTGCCAGAGGTATTAATATCCTAACCTTAGTTTAGTGGTTACAACATGTTGTAATCTAGTGATCTTATTACTTGCTCCATATACATGTTTCATTTGATACGTCTCGTCATGGTAAATAACGTATTGACTAATGCCTGTTTGCACTTGTCTACTTGCGTCAAATTCATCAAAGTTCTTTCCCAATTACAGTTCTAAGGGTTCTTTTTGACAGACCCAGATTATATTCAACAGTGCCTTTGTTACAGTAGACGCGAGTTTGGTGAAGACATCAACTCTGTCATGTTCTTTGAGGCCTATATATGATCTTGACACCCCGGTCAACAAGGTGTCTGGCTTCAGAGACAAGCGCTTGACAACTTAAGTTGAGGGTGTCACGGGCAAGTAGTAAAGATAGAAAATCAGTGATGATGAGACTGTCAGTGACAGCGGTTTCAATAAATTTAATGGAAAAGAAGAGACATAGTCAATAGTACACTAGTAGACATCTGCCAATACTTAATTGTTTTGTCGTAAGCACCGTGGCAGTCCTTGTTTCTTACACTTTGAGGGTCACCGACAAAGTACCTACGGGCTAGTGCTACACTACTCATTGGTAATAGTGTTTCGCTTGGGAAACACTATTGAATCTCACTTTGATAACCAATCTTTGCCACTTGAATGTTTTGCTGATAAATCCCGGTGAAATGAGATCAAGAAGGAGATGTGAGAAAGTGGGGTGGATGGGTGGGGGAGGGGCAGAGCTAAACAATCTGGCCAGGCTGCCAGGAGGGCGTCTAGGACAATCTTGACTCTATGAGCTCTGATGTGTGAGGAATCATTTGTTTGTTCATATATATTATGCTATTAAATTCAGAATGGAATGTTAGAGAGGAAATGTGTATCCATCCTTTGGTAAGGGACATTATAACGAAGAATGTTCACCAGTCAATGGTGTATGTAGTTCATGGTTTGAACACAGCTGGCGTTGCATTATCTCTCTTAATTTCGATACTGATTCAATCGGAATTTTTGAGGTGACTGTACAGTACAATTCAACATTTTGTGCAGCTTATATGTATATGCACTGTACGCTGTGTAATTCGGGATACAATAGTGAGGGAAGGTCAGCTGTTTCAGTTAAATGTTCAGTTAATAAATTTGGTTGGGTATCAGACCTGCTTTTGCTTTTACTCTTGGTTGTTTTTGGTGGTGTTGTTCTTGGAAAGAAATGTCCAAACTAAACCATGCGAGTGGACCTGCCATGTTAGCACCTCCACCTACAGGTAATATCCAACTTTGTTTATAATTTTCAATGACCTATTTTGTGAATAATGTTTTTATCATTAATTACTTCAAATTATATTGTCCAACTATGAATAAGTGAAAGTTACTGTAGTGTGCCATGAAAATGTACTGATATAATGTTTTAAAAATTTCTCTCTCTCTCTCTCTCTCTCTCTCTCTCTCTCTCTCTCTCTCTCTCTCTCTCTCTCTCTCTCTCTCTCTCTCTCTCTAAAAGAAATATGTGTCTGCCTGCACGAGAATCTCGGAACTACTTTACCGATCTGTACTGCTGATGGATGGTGTTATATGTAGTGATGATAAGTGGTGTTATATGTAGTGATGATGGGTGGTGTTATATGTAGTGATGATGGGTGGTGTTATATGTAGTGATGATGGATGGTGTTATATGTAGTGATGATGGGTGGTGTTATATGTAGTGATGATGGGTGGTGTTGTATGTAGTGATGATGAATGGTGTTGTATGTAGTGATGATGGATGGTGTTATATGTAGTGATGATGGATGGTGTTATATGTAGTGATGATGGGTGGTGTTATATGTAGTGATGATGGGTGGTGTTGTATGTAGTGATGATGGATGATGTTATATGTAGTGATGATGGATGATGTTATATGTAGTGATGATGGATGGTGTTATATGTAGTGATGATGGATGATGTTATATGTAGTGATGATGGGTGGTGTTATATGTAGTGATGTTGGATGGTGTTATATGTAGTGATGATGGATGGTGTTATATGTAGTGATGATGGATGATGTTATATGTAGTGATGATTGGACAATAAAAAAATAACAGTTTAATGCTTAAAAAAATATGCTTTGCTGTACCGTTGTAGTGAAAAACATGGTGGAACATACATATACCATTAATGACCTATTGATGGAAGTAGTTGTTTTGGAGACTGAACAGTGAGACAATGTGGAGCCTCCCGGAGGGTGGCGTCCTACCGTGGCCTAGTGAATGAGCCGCCCGTCTGTTTGTGGGTGGGTTTGTTTGTTTGTGTGTTCGCACGAGAATCTCGGAAACTGCTTTAACGATCTGTAGTGATGATGGATGAAGTTCTATGTAGTGATGATGGATGGTGTTATATGTAGTGATGATGGATGATGTTATATGTAGTGATGATGGATGATGTTATATGTAGTGATGAGGTGTTGTTATATGTATTGATGATGGATAGAGTTATAGTAGTAATGATGAGTGGTGTTATATGTAGTGATGATGGATGAAGTTATATGTGGTGATGACGGGTGGTGTTATATGTAGTGATGATGGGTGGTGTTATATGTAATGATGATGGGTGGTGTTATATGTAGTGATGATGGGTGGTGTTATATGTAGTGATCGTGGATGAAGTTATATGTAGTGATGATGAATGAAGTTATATGTAGTGATGATGGGTGGTGTTATATGTAGTGATGATGGATGATGTTATATGTGGTGATGATGGGTGGTGTTATATGTAGTGATCATGGATGAAGTTATATGTAGTGATGATGGATGAAGTTATAGTAGTAATGATGAGTGGTGTTAAATGTAGTGATGGTGGATGATGTTATATGTGGCGAAGATGGGTGATGTTATATGTAGTGATGATGGATGGTGTTATATGTAGTGATGATGGATGATGTTATATGTAGTGATAATGGGTGTTGTTATATGTAGTGATGATGGATAGAGTTATAGTAGTAATGATGAGTGGTGTTATATGTAGTGATGATGGATGAAGTTATATGTGGTGATGACGGGTGGTGTTATATGTAGTGATGACGGGTGGTGTTATATGTAGTGATGATGGGTGGTGTTATATGTAGTGATGATAGGTGGTGTTATATGTAGTGATCATGGATGAAGTTATATGTAGTGATGATGGATGAAGTTATATGTAGTGATGATGGGTGGTGTTATATGTAGTGATGATGGATGATGTTATATGTGGTGATGATGGGTGGTGTTATATGTAATGATCATGGATGAAGTTATATGTAGTGATGATGGATGAAGTTATAGTAGTAATGATGAGTGGTGTTAAATGTAGTGATGATGGATGATGTTATATGTGGTGATGATGGGTGGTGTTATATGTAGTGATGATGGATGGTGTTATATGCAGTGATGATGGATGAAGTTATATGTAGTGATGATGGGTGGTGTTATACGTGGTGATGATGGGTGGTGTTATATGTATTGATGATGGGTGGTGTTAAATGTAGTGATGATGTATGATGTTATATGTAGTGATGATGGGTGGTGTTATATGTAGTGATGATGGATGGTGTTATTTGTAGTGATGATGGATGGTGTTATATGTAGTGATGATGGATGATGTTATATGTAGTGATGATGGATATTGTTATATGTAGTGATGATGGGTGGTGTTATATGTAGTGATGATGGATGGTGTTATATGTAGTGATGATGGATGGTGTTATATGTAGTGATGATGGATGGTGTTATATGTAGTGATGATGGATGATGATATATGTAGTGATGATGGGTGGTGTTATATGTAGTGATTTATTAGACAATAAAATAATAAGTTTAATGCTAAAAAATATACTTTGCTGTACCGTATGTAGCGAAAAACATGGTGGAACTTACATACACCGTTAATGAATTATTGATGGAAGAAGTTTTGGGGACTGAACAGTGAGACAATGTGGAGCCTCCCGGAGGGTGGCGTTCTACCGTTGCCTGGCGGATGAGCCACCCAGAGGACGGCGATTCTGCTAGTATATATATATATATATATATATATATATATATATATATATATATATATATATATCTTGGCAAGAGTGATGCTGACGCTTTATAGAGAGGGTGAGTAAAATTTGGTTTAGAATGACGAACGACATAATTATGTCCTCAGTTTATAAGTCATCCACACCGCCAAGGCGAACTGGTGTTGTTGAGTCAGCCAACCACAGATACAGGTACTCTTTGGCTCCCTCTTTAGCCAACTATTTGCTTGTTAGTATTGAGCCTCATGTATGGTGATACATCTCCTAAAACTGAACTTGAGATGAGAATCAAAGGTCGCCGACGTTGTCTTACTTTAACCATGAACCATTTCTCCTCCTCCTGACACCTTCTGACTGAGGCTTCAAACACTCTGCAAACTCTGAATAAAACTGAGTAATAATATTTTCATGAGTCCCATCCATTTTCATTATTTTTATCTATTTTCCTCAACACAAACACTCGATCCACACATTTCCCTCTATTTCTGAACCTCCGGTGGTCGATTGGTTATCTTTCAGGGCCTGGCAGTTCATTCAGCGTGGGCTCAAGACCCCAATGAGGAGGCAATGTGTGATTGATTGGATATGAGGCTCTTCTCTTCGTCTGGTAATGGCTAATATTCCTGTGTGTGTGTCTAGTGGTTTTATACACCTAAGTACAGGTACACCACGAGCCATAATAACGAGGATACCTTGTTCGAACTGGAGGTGAGGCTAGGTGGTCTTTCTGGACGACGGCTCACCGTGCTGGCAATGAGGCGACACACAACGAGCACACGCCAGTTGCCAGACGATAGCTTGACCAATGGTTGTTTCCCTCTCGTCACCACGGACAGAGCTAAGGAAGCCAGTAGCATTCCACATGAATATTAGACCTTAATAATAATGATATTGAATATGAAACTGATAAATAATGTTATAGGTGCAATCAGCTGTTCATTGCCAAATCTGTGTTACCATTAATGACGTAAGAATGAGCTTTATGTTAAAGCAAATTTGCACTAACTGAAAGAACAACTTATATCACAAAGGTAATGTTGACATGTACTTAGTCATTTAAAGCTGGTGGTCGGTGTAATACCATTAGTATACTACTGAGGTGTTTGTGGCACCTTGAGTGTCCAGTTAGTGTTTCTTTTTGATATATTATATGAAGGTGTTCTGAGCTCTGGATTGTGCCAAGTATTATGACCTAAATGTCTACAAGAATGTTACATGTACTGTAGGTGTCCATATAACACTTAATAGAAACATATTTCACTTCACGATGTGTAAATGAAGGTCCCATATTATTTCACTGCTGACCATAGAGTTATATACCTTAACTTTTTCACATTTGATTATCTTATCAGCATGATAACATAATGGGTGTCATCACAAAATGTAAACACAGAGAAGTAGAGAGGGGGATTGGGGAGGAGAGGACGGGTTTGTAAGGGTGCTGGAGGGTGGGAGATGGGTATGGCCAAGGGCGGATGGGGTCGAGCTGGGAAGTTGGGGAGACTCGGACGGGGGTTGTGCCTGGGGTAGGAGACAAGGCATGGATGGAGGAAATGTATTGTCATGAAATGTGTTAATTGTATAAGCCATCCTGGACCTGTATATGACAAAAGTTTTTTTTTTTTATGAAACCTGATTCTGCCCTAAGGGTTGGCCTGGTATCAAGCCACATTGTTACAATAGGATACAAACTTAACACATGAGAACCTTGACATTAAACCTTATTACTTGTATTAAAAGGCTATATTTATGTTGTTGAATGAGAACATATTACCCTGTGAAATGACGCTCTGTAAGCCAATACTTTACGTTCAGGCGTCATTTGTTCATACCAGCAATATTATATAAAGTAGGCCGTGTCTAACACACAAAGACTCACATGATCCTTTACTCGTCATCAGTCGTTCATGTGACACCATCCCATCGTTATTCCGCCGAATGGATGTATCACAATATGGCAGACAAATAAATTGCTACAGTAGAAAACCTGCTAATCGTAATGCATGTAACAATCCCTCACGTGACCTCAATGAACATGGAAAAAATACAAACGTGAGTGTAATGTGGCCGGTTTAGAGGAAGCTTCATGGTACCTAGTAAAAACAAAAACAAAACAAGGGCACGTATTTCATCTCTTGAGTACCTGATACAAGTACTGCATAACTATACAAGTTCTTATTCTAATTCATCTTATCTCTTCAAATAGTTGTATTAATATCTTAATTTTATTTGCTTATTATAAATTACACTGATATTTTGTGTCGTTAAGGTAAATACTCTCATTTACGTAATTAATCTTAAACTTATAAAACCTTGTCTCAGATTTAGTCACTCACTCTAGAGGGGCACAAAGACTGTCGAAATCATTAATAATAAGTTTTTCCCGACGCCCCAGACTGCTAAAGTTAAATTAGTTTGCAGAAATTTTCTTAATCCATTTCTTTTGTTCAGTAAGGAAGTTAGGTGGGCAGCCTTCTCTGACTGCTTTCCTGCTTGCGCCTCAGGTAGAGATCTCTCAGGTAAGGTGACACTAGGCGATGGACTCCAACCACAAGTTCCTGAGAGTTAAGTGGTGCCCTGAGAGTCACCATTATCAGAGCAGCTGACGTTTACTTTACTTTACCGTTAATTACATCTGCTTAGTCCTCTTACCTTCTCATATACAGCTGTTGACTACAATTATTGTCTAAATTGTATAAATTATAGATATCGTTTATTCTCTTCATTGTTAATCACAACTAATGTGTAGCCTCGCTTTCAATTAGTCACAGCTATTGTTAATCTGTTCATCGTAAATCACAAACACACTATATCTATATGCCACTCAGTTCTAACTAGCAACCACCTTACCAACTACCATACCAATCATAACTGCTATTGCCTCTCTTCAAAGCCATTTCCAACCACACCTAATGTCTCTGCTACCAACTACTACAGTATAACCTACCATAGTCATTGTTTCCTCTTCATATAAAAAATATTACCATCCATAGTTGTTGTCTTCTTAGTACACCACTACAACTTACCACACCTAGAGGACAAGCTTCGCCTTCCCCTGACTCTGATCAACTACTTAGCTAACTGACCGTCACTGCCGTCATCTGATTTCACGATTCGTGGTAATTCCAGTTTATTATTATTATTATTATTATTGCTGCTGCTGCTGCTGCTGCTAGTGATATCATCATCGTCGTCGTCGTCGTTGTTGTTTTGTTGTTGTTTTGTTGTTGGTTTGTCGTTGTTGTTGTTGTCAGACCACAGCTTACATCTCAGAAACAGTCCAGACTTGACCCGACATTAGGGGGGTCAAGTGTAAGGGTAAGCCTCGCAGCTGCCCAAGGGTTATAAATCAACTAGCTCCCTTTCCCATGTCACACGGCCCCAACAAACATGTAAGAAGGCACCTGCCGACTCTCTCCCAATATACACAATAACCTACACCGCAGAAGAAGTCCAGACCTGACCCTACATTAGCGAGGGCAAATGTAAGGAGACCCTTCGCTGCCCCCCCCCCCCCCCCCCCCCCGATCAGCTCAACCTGACGGCTCGCCTCCCAATATATAGGACGTCCTAGTCCTCCTTCTGGCCAGAGAGAGAGAGAGAGAGTGTGTGTGTCTTGTAACCAAGAAGGGCCAGCTACGACGTCCCCAGTCCTGCTCGAGAGAAGTCAGGGGCCGGAGGCAAGCCGCCTCCGGTCGCCTCCGGTTAGGAGCGAGTTGCCCTCGACACACCGGTGCCCAGCTAAGCAGTCTCCCATAGAGACAACCCAGGACCACCTGCTAGGCCTCCCCTAGGTCACGTGAGTTTTTGTCAGAGCTTTCCATGGGATGAGTTACTTACGTGGGAAGTGTATTCATTTCATGTTCGTGTCCGAGAATCAGTGTCTAGTGACGTAATATGATGTCCTAGTAACGTAAACATGATGTCCTAGTAGCTTCAATATAAGGTGTTATAAATGTGTCCATGTCATGTTCGTAATTAATAAAGAGTTGTAACGAAGCAGTGTTTGAGAAGTCGCCCTTAAGACGTAGTAGATGTGTATTGATATATAAGATAAGGTAAGTGTAAATAGCTATCACGGCCACGTTACCAAAGTCTTCCTCTCTTTTATACTCTTATACTATCAATATTCTACCTATATGTAATCTTCTTTCTGTGAGTTCGTCTCATTACATTGTTGTTGGTGTTGCTGTTGTTTACACTAGTTCCAGGAGGAGAAAACTGGAAGGATACGCGTACAGATATCAGCTTCTCTTCTTAAAGGTAGTCCATCATCCTCAAAGGGATAAATCATCGTCCGTAGAGGTTTAAACATCCTCCTCAAAGAGTTAAATCATCATCAACAGTGGGTTAAATCATTTTTACAGGTTTGAACATCGTCCTCAAAGGTTAAACCGTCGTACTCAAACATCAAATCCTCCTCCTCCTTGTATACTTAAATCATCGTCTTAAAACGCTTAAAAAGTCATCCTAGAAGGGTTAAAAGAAAACAAAAATGTGTGGAATGTTGTGCTGACAGGTGTGGGAGCTAGAAGTAACAGGTGTGGGTGGTAGTACTAACAGGTGTGGGAGGTAGAAGTATCAGGTTTGGGAGGTAGAACTAACAGATGTCAGGTGTAGTGCTAACAGGAGTAAGAGGTAGTACTAACAGGAGTGGCAGATAGTACTAACAGGAGTGGGAGGTAGTACTAACAGGAGTGGGAGGTATTATTAAGAGGTGTGGGAGATAGTACTAATAGGAGTGGGCGGTAGTACTAACAGGTGTGGGAGGTAGTACTAACAGCAGTGGGAGGTAGTACTAACAGGAGTGGGAGGTAGTACTATCAGGAGTGGGAGGTAGTACTAACAGGAGTGGTAGGTAGTACTAATAGGAGTGGGCGGTAGTACTAACAGGTGTGGGAGGTAGTACTAACAGGAGTGGGAGGTAGTACTAACAGGAGTGGGAGGTAGTACTAACAGGTGTGGGAGGTATTACTAACAGGAGTGGGAGGTAGTAATAACAGGTGTGGGAGGTAGTACTAACGGGAGTGGGAGGTAGTACTAACGGGAGTGGGAGGTAGTACTAACAGGAGTGGGAGGTAGTGCTAACAGGAGTGGGAGGTAGAACTAACAGGAGTGGGAGGTAGTACTAACATGTGTGGGAGGTAGTACTAACAGGAGTGGGAGGTAGTACTAACATGTGTGGGAGGTAGTACTAACAGGTGTGGGAGGTAGTACTAACAGGTGTGGGAGGTAGTACTAACAGGAGTGGGAGGTAGTACTAACAGGAGTGGGAGGTAGTACTAACAGGTGTGGGAGGTAGTACTAACAGGAGTGGGAGGGAGTGGGAGGTAGTACTAACATGTGTGGGAGGTAGTCCTAACAGGTGTGGGAGGTAGTACTAACAGGAGTGGGAGGTAGTACTAACAGGAGTGGGAGGTAGTACTAACAGGTGTGGGAGGTAGTACTAACAGGTGTGGGAGGTAGTACTAACAGGAGTGGGAGGGAGTGGGAGGTAGTACTAACAGGTGTGGGAGGTAGTACTAACACTGTTAGTACTCCCTCCCACTCCTGTTAGTCCAACAGGAGTGGGAGGTAGAACTAACAGGTGTGGGAGGTAGTACTAACAGGTGTGGGAGGTAGTACTAACAGGAGTGGGAGGTAGTACTAACAGGAGTGGGAGGTAGTACTAACAGGAGTGGGAGGTAGTACTAACAGGTGTGGGAGGTAGTACTAACAGGTGTGGGAGGTAGTACTAACAGGAGTGGGAGGGAGTGGGAGGTAGTACTAACATGTGTGGGAGGTAGTACTAACAGGAGTGGGAGGTAGTACTAACAGGTGTGGGAGGTAGTACTAACAGGTGTGGGAGGTAGTACTAACATGTGTGGGAGGTAGTACTAACAGGTGTGGGAGGTAGTACTAACAGGAGTGGGAGGTAGTACTAACATGTGTGGGAGGTAGTACTAACAAGAGTGGGAGGTAGTACTAACAGGTGTGGGAGGTAGTACTAACAGGTGTGGGAGGTAGTACTAACAGGAGTGGGAGGGAGTGGGAGGTAGTACTAACATGTGCGGGAGGTAGTACTAACAGGAGTGGGAGGTAGTACTAACAGGAGTGGGAGGTAGTACTAACAGGTGTGGGAGGCAGTACTAACAGGAGTGGGAGGGAGTGAGAGGTAGTACTAACATGTGTGGGAGGTAGTACTAACAGGTGTGGGAGGTAGTCCTAACAGGTGTGGGAGGTAGTACTAACAGGTGTGGGAGGTAGTACTAACAGGAGTGGGAGGTAGTACTAACAGGTGTGGGAGGTAGTACTAACTTGTATGGTAGGTAGTACTAACAGGTGTGGCGAGATAGAACGAAATGCTGTTGGAGGGAGGTAGTACTAACAGGTGTGGGAGGTTGTTCTATCAGGTGTGGTAGGTAGTACTAACAGGAGTGGGAGGTAGTACTAACAGGTGTGGGAGGTAGTACTAACAGGTGTAGGAGGTAGTACTAACAGGAGTAGAAGGTAGTACTAACAGGAGTGGGAGGTAATACTAGCAGGTGTGGGAGGTAGTACTAACAGGAGTGGGAGGGAGTACTAACAGGTGTGGGAGGTAGTACTAACAGGTGTGAGAGGTAGTACTGACAGGAGTGGGAGGTAGTACTAACAGGTGTGGGAGGTAGTACTAACAGGTGTGAGAGGTAGTACTAACAGGTGTAGGAGGTAGTACTAACAGGAGTAGAAGGTAGTACTAACAGGAGTGGGAGGTAATACTAGCAGGTGTGGGAGGTAGTACTAACAGGTGTGGGAGGTAGTACTAACAGGTGTAGGAGGTAGTACTAACAGGAGTGGGAGGTAGTACTAACAGGAGTGGGAGGTAGTACTAACAGGAGTGGGAGGTAATACTAGCAGGTGTGGGAGGTAGTACTAACAGGAGTGGGAGGGAGTACTAACAGGTGTGGGAGGTAGTACTAACAGGTGTGGGAGGTAGTACTAACAGGTGTGAGAGGTAGTACTGACAGGAGTGGGAGGTAGTACTAACAGGTGTGGGAGGTAGTACTAACAGGTGTGAGAGGTAGTACTGACAGGTGTGGGAGGAAGTACTAACAGGTGTGGGTGGTAGTACTGACAGGTGTGGGAGGTAGTACTAACAGGTGTGAGAGGTAGTACTGACAGGTGTGGGAGGTAGTACTAACAGGTGTGGGAGGTAGTACTAAAAGGTGTGGGAGGTGGTACTAACAGGAGTGAGAGGTAGTACTAACAGGTGTGGGAGGTAGTACTAACAGGTGTGGGAGGTAGTACTAACAGGTGTGGGAGGTAGTACTAACAGGTGTGGGAGGTAGTACTAACAGGTGTGGTAGGTAGTACTGACAGGTGTGGGAGGTAGTACTAAAAGGTGTGGGAGGTAGTACTAAAAGGTGTGGGAGGTGGTACTAACGGGAGTGGGAGGTAGTACTAACAGGTGTGGGAGGTAGTACTAACAGGTGTGGGAGGTAGTACTAACAGGTGTGGGAGGTAGTACTAACAGGAGTGGGAGGTAGTACTAACAGGTGTGGGAGGTAGTACTAACAGGTGTGAGAGGTAGTACTGACAGGTGTGTGAGGAAGTACTAACAGGTGTGGGTGGTAGTACTGACAGGAGTGGATTGTAGTACTCACAGGAGTGGGAGGTAGTACTATCAGGAGTGCGAGGTAGTACTAATAGGAGCGGGAGGTAGTAGTATCAGGTGTGGGAGGTAGTACTAACAGGAGTGGGTGGTAGTACTCACGGGAGTGGGAGGTAGTACTAAAAGGAGTGGGTGGTAGTACTAACAGGAGTGGGCGGAAGTACTATCAGGTGTGGGAGGTTGTACTAACAGGTGTAGAAGATAGTACTAACCGGTGTGGGAGGTAGTACTAACAGTAGGGTGACAATAAAAAGTGAAAGTTTTTATTTTTAGATGGCCATTTGTCCAATACTGCGTACCCATGAAAAAAGAACACAGACGAAATCCTGGGTCATTTGGACAATATTTAGAGGTGGCTCAAGCCATTTGAAGTTAACACTACTGAAATTATTATTGATTTTTTCTAATTTCTTTATTTATGAACCGATTACTATGAAACTTTGCAGGTATATGTAGAATGCAAATTCAAACTAAAGTTGTTCCTAACATTTCTTCTAAAAATGAGTAATGAGTATTTTGGCTGGTGCAGCTATTGGCAATGCAGAGGGGAGGGAGAGGCAGGTGTCAGTCCGGGTAGGGGGAAGAGGTTGTGTGCCAGTGTCTGACTGGTACAGTAGCATCAGTTGTGTGTGAGACGTGACGGTGGGTATGTGTGCGTCGCTCTTGTTGCAGTATTACGGTTAGTACCATTGTCTTTGTCTAAAATCAATGCATCAATTTAGGTATATAACACTTTAAAAACTTTATACAAGTGATCTTGCATGCCATATGCTTTATGGGTGCTGTTGTTTGCATAACAGTAACAACATAAGTTACATAAATGTTTTTGTTTGTTTCAGGTTCAATGGCGAGTACACATTCAAAAACTGAAGTTTGGCTCATTGGTCAACACATAACCGAAATCACGGGTGCACAACTTCCTTCAAGAGGAGATGTTCTATGTCTGTTTTTCCACGGTCACAATGAACATAAGAAAACGGTGAATGATTCTGTGAGTGAAGTTGCAGTATCGGTTATTAGTTTCTGGAATAAAGCACGGATTCCTACCATAACTGAGAAGAGTATTGGACGAAAGGTAGTGGATCTTTTTTTAATGTGGAAGGGACTTAAGAAAAACTGCACTCGCACTACAGACACACAACGTAAGAAAGAGGAAACTTTTTGTGATGAGTTAGAGGACCTCTTCGATGTTGCCCACCCCAAGGCAATGCAGCTCTTGACCATCAAAGAAGACCGAGCATTCCTGGCAGCGCAACGAGAAAAAGGGAGAAGAGGTGTAATGGCAGGAGTAGACAAAAAGATTGCTTGTTCCATGAAGCGTCGGGAAGAAAGCAAGAGTAAGCAATCTCTACAACAGAATCAAGCCAGTTCTGCTCTTGAATATGATGAGTTGGGTTCTTCGTCTGAAACAGAATCACAATCAAGCTCGTCATCATCTACAAGTTCCCTAGCGATATCACCAGTGGTATCTTCTTCCAATCGTAAACGTGCTACTCTCAAAGTTATCACCCCTGAATTGTCAAGTACATTGGACCGCACTGGGATCAGTCACCGCTCTGCTCTCCGGATCGTCAGTGCCACGGCTGCTAGTCTAGGTCATGACCCAATGGAACTAGTTTTAAACCATGAGACAGTGCGTACTTCGCGAGCGACCCACCGTTCTGGGATTGCCAACGAAATTAAAGAAAAATTTCAACCTAGTGAAGTGCTCACTGTGCACTGGGATGGAAAAATTATTCCTGATGAACAAGGAGCGAGTGTTGACCGAATCGCCATTCTTGTCTCCGGAATCAATACTGAAAAGCTGCTTGGTGTCCCGAAACTATTGTCAGGGACTGGACAGGCCATTGCTACAGCAGTCAGTGCAGCGCTGGAAGAGTGGAAAATATCAGAGAATGTTTCAGCACTCGGTGTTGACACAACAGCTTCAAACACTGGGCACTTGTCGGGGGCATGTGTCATTCTGGAGCAGAAACTCGGCCGCCGTCTTCTGCATCTCGCGTGTCGTCACCACATCCTTGAGCTTGTTGCCGAGAAAGCGTATGTGGAATGCATGGGGCCTTCCTCTGGACCAGATATTACTCTCTTCTCTCGCTTCAAGCATAAGTGGAAGGACATCAGTCAAGATGACTACAGCCCTCTCTCAGACCTCCCTCCAAGTTTGTACGAGAAACGAGATGACCTCATCTGTTGCTGGAAACATCTTCTGGGCAAGAAGCAGCAGCCCCCACGTGATGATTACCGTGAGGTACTGGAGCTAGCAATCAGGTGTTTCGATGGAGCTCTACCCAAGTTTAATCTCCGACGGCCCGGAGCACTTCACCGAGCACGGTGGATGGCTAAGCTCATTTATGTCATGAAGATCCTGATTTTTGCTAATCAGTTTAAACTAACTGCTCGTGAGACATTAGGCTTGAAACGATTCACATTCTTTGTGCTAGAGGTGTATGTCAGTGCATGGTTCACGGCCTCCGTTCCATCCTCCGCTCCTGCTAATGATTTGCGGCTCCTCCAAGACCTGTCAGAGTACCACGACGTCAAAATATCAAGAACATGTCTCACAGTCTTCGGTCGTCACCTGTGGTACCTCAGTGAAGGCTTGGTGGGTCTTGCACTCTTCGATCCACAAGTTAATGCAACAATGAAGACAAACATAGTTCGGGCAATCGTTGAGAGGAAGGCGACCGAGGATTCACCAAAACGTGCTGCTCTTCCTGCCACATCTTCCCTTCCCACAAAGCAGCTCTCAGACTTTGCTTCTAGAGGATCAAACTTTCTATTTGAAAGTCTCAAAATGAAGACTTCAAAACTGGCGTCGCAGTTGTGGGTGGTATCAGAGTCATCAACGACACTGCAGAGAGAGGGATTGCCTTGATACAGGCATTCAACAGCAAGATCACGAAGAGTGAAGACCAGCGTCAACATCTGCTGCAGGTTGTTGAAGAGCAGAGGCGGTCACAACCAGGGACATCAAAACAGGACCTTACAAGCAAAAAGCGAAAACAATGAATGGGTTGTCCACACCTCTCCCACCCATTGATGTAAGCGTGTTCACTGCAGTTTCATTTTAAAAAGGAATTAATCATTTATATGTACAGTGTACACATAAACTTGCTCAATATGTAAATTTTAAAATAAATCGGCATATTATGAATATTCGTATTTTTTGCCTATAAGGATAAAACTTCAATTGACTTGAGCTACCTCTAAATATTGTCCAAATGACCCAGGATTTCGCCTGTGTTCTTTTTTCATGGGTACGCAGTATTGGACCAATGGCCATTCCATTTAATCAATTTTAGAAATTCACCCCTATGCACTATTGTCACCCTAACTAACAGGTGTAGAAGGTAGTACTAACAGGAGTGGGAGGTAGTACTAACAGATGTGGGAGGTAGTACTAACAGGTGTGTGAGGTAGTACTAACAGGTGTGGGAGGTAGTACTAACAGGTGTGGGAGGTAGTACTAACAGGTGTGGGAGGTAGTACTAACAGGTGTGGGAGGTAGTACTATCAGGTGTAGGAGGTAGTACTATCAGGTGTAGGAGGTAGTACTATCAGGTGTAGGAGGTGGTACTAACAGGTGTGGGAGGTAGTACTATCAGGTGTAGGAGGTAGTACTATCAGGTGTAGAAGGTGGTACTATCAGGTGTGGGAGGTTTTATTATCAGGTGCGGGAGGTAGTACTATCAGGTGTGGGAGGTAGTACTATCAGGTGTAGAAGGTGGTACTATCAGGTGTGGGAGGTAATACTATCAGGTGTGGGAGGTAGTACTATCAGGTGTGGGAGGTAGTACTATCAGGTGTGGGAGGTAGTACTATCAGGTGTAGGAGGAAGTACTATCAGGTGTAGAAGGTAGTACTAGCAGGAGTGGGAGGTAATACTAACAACTGTGGGAGGCAGTACTAAGTACTTACAGGTGTGGGAGGTAGTACTAACAGGTGTGGGAGGTAGTACTAACAGGAATGGGAGGTAGTAATAACAGGTGTTGGAGGTAGTACTAACAGTCTAACAGGTGTGGGAGGTATTACTAACAGGAGCGGGAGGTTTTACTAACAGGTGTGGGAGGTAATACTAAAACGTGTGGGGGGTAGTACTAACAGGAGTGGGAGGTAATACTAGCAGGTGTGGGAGGTAGTACTAACAGGTGTGGGAGGTAGTACTAACAGGTGTGGGAGGTAGTTCTGACAGGTGTGGGTGGTAGTACTATCAGGAGTGGGAGGTAGTACTATCAGGAGTGGGAGGTAGTACTAACAGGTGTGGGAGGTAGTACTAACAGGTGTAGGAGGTATTACTAATAGGAGTGGAAGATAGTACTAACAGGTGTGGGAGGTAGTACTAACAGGTGTGGGAGGTAGTACTAACAGGTGTGGGAGGTAGTACTAACAGGTGTGGGAGGTAGTACTAACAGGTGTTTGAGGTAGTACTAACAGGTGTAGAAGGTAGTACTAACAGGAGTGGGAGGTAGTACTAACAGGTGTGTGAGGTAGTACTAACAGGTGTAGAAGGTAGTACTAACAGGAGTGGGAGGTAGTACTAACAGGTGTGTGAGGTAGTACTAACACGTGTGGGAGGTAGTACTAACAGGTGTGGGAGGTAGTACTAACAGGAGTTGGTGGTAGTACTAACAGGAATGGGTGGTAGTACTAACAGGTGTGGGAGGTAGTACTATCAGGTGTAGAAGGTGGTACTAACAGGTATGGGAGATTCCGACCTTGACCTTTGAACTAATTTCTCCTGTTATTGTACTCTGTGTGGATACTCTGACCTTCACCCTTGACCTCTTATCTTTGACCTGTTACGTATATCTTCATATTAGTTAATGCTTACTCAGAACTTAAATAATTTGTAATGCAAAGTTCATCAACATTGGTTCATTTTATTTTGGGTGCTCTCTCTCTCTCTCTCTCTCTCTCTCTCTCTCTCTCTCTCTCTCTCTCTCTCTCTCTCTCTCTCAGTATCTGTATATATCTTTTTTTCTGATTCTGTTTGTCTGTCTAGCTGTATTCTCCCTGCGTCTCTGTGTCTTCCATTTCCTGTCTGTCCATCTCTGTCTCTTTCTCTTTGCCTTTGTTTCTCTCTGTCTTTGTCTTGTTGTGTTTCTGTTTCTCTCTCTCTCTCTGTCTCAGACAAAAAGGAAAATTGATAACCCATTCACCTAGCGGGAGGAGGTAGGAAAGAAAGCTTCCCAGGGAGTGAGAATATCCCTTACTGGTGCCAGTCACGTTTTCAGGGTTAATTTTTCTGAGATCCCCCTTTGCTGTTCGTTTCCTTCCTGGCAGACTAAGAAAGATGATGATCTACCATTTGTTTGTTGATCTTTGTAAAGACAAAACGTTTACTAAATAAAAAAAATCGTTTTCAAAATAAAGATTAATGAGTCAGTTCTGGATGAAGCCGACCCCACAGTGGAGTGGATATTCCATCCATCCAACCTACGTTTGAAGCTATCCAGCGTATTCGAGTTAATGATGATATTTGGTAACTTGTTCCATTCATCCACTACTCCATTTCCAAACCAATGTTTACTTATTTCCCGCCTAAATCTAAATTTGTCTAATTTAAAACCATTGTTACGAGTTCGCTCCTGGTTGGATAGTTTGAGTACCTTTGTAATGTCCCCTTTGTTCAGCCCTGACTTCCATTTATACACCTCTATCATGTCGCTCTTCAATCTACATCTTTCGAGGGAGTGCAAATTAAGATGCTTTAACCTGTCTCTGTACCCAAGGTTCCTAATGCCCGGGATTAGTCTTGTCATTCTCCTCTGAATTCTTTCCAAGGATTCTATATCCATTCTGTAATACGGTGGCCAGAATTGAACTGCATAATCCAAGTGAGGTCCCACAATCGCAAGATATAATTTTAAGATGACCTCGCTAGTCTTGTAACTAACACTCCTTTGTATGAACCCAAGTACTTTATTAGCCTTGTTTCGAGCAAATACACATTGTTTACTTGGCTTAAGGTTCCTACTTATCATTACTCCTAAATCTCTCTCGCAGTCGGATTTCTCAATAACATCGTTGTTCATCTGGTATATGGTTTCCCTGTTTACATCTCGTATACTGAGTACTTTACATTTGCCCACATTGAATTTCATCTGCCATTTTTCAGACCATTCGAAAATTTTTTTTAGATCTTCCTGTAGTTTTGTGGAGTCCTCGTCAGATTTAATTACACGTCCTATTTTAGTGCCATCATCAAATTTACTTATGTTGCTGTCTAAGCGATATCTATGTCGTTTATGTATATAATAAATAATAATGGTCCAAGTACTGAGCCTTGGGGAACTCCACTAGTGACGTTGCTCCAATGGGATTTAGTGCCGTTAATGCTCACTCGCTGTTTCCTGTCCTGTAACCACACCCTTATCCATTTTAGAATATCTCCTTTAATGCCATGAGCCTCCACTTTTCTTATTAGTCTTTCGTGGGGGACTCTGTCGTAGGCTTTGCTAAAGTCGAGATATACCACATCATAATTGTGCCCCTCGTCCACTGATTCGAAAACAGATGAAAAGAATGTTAATAGATTAGTTAGACATGAACTGATTGGTCGGTAGTTAGAGGATAGTGATCTATCTCCCTTCTTGAAAATCGGTATTACATTCGCTATCCTCCAGGATTCTTGTACTACACCTGTTTTTAAGGACAGGTTAAACAACTTTGCTAAGGGCATACTAAGCTCTTCCTTACATTCCTTTAATACTCTGGCAAATATCTCATTGGGACCAGGTGACTTATTAGGCTTTAGTTTGTCTATTTGCTTACTAACTAACTAGTCACTTCTATCTCGCTTAATTTATTTTCTTCACTATCTCTGTATAGAGTCAGTGCCTCTACACAGTGGTGAAAACTGTTGAAAAGTATTTATTCAGATTATTGCTCATTTCTCCATCGTTATCAGTTAGCTCGCCAGTATCTCACTGCATTGGTCCAGTCTTTAACTCGTGTTTTAGTTTGATACATTTGATAGAATCCCTTGGGATTTGACTTCGCCTCCCTTGCTATGTTCAGTTCATTATTCCTCTTTGCTTTTCTTATCTCGGTCTTAACCCTACCTTAACCCTTAACCTCTCGGAGGTAAACTTCACCATGATTTATTCTCCTACCTATAGCCTTCCTTTGTCCAATAATGTTCTTTAAATAATTTTTTATCCATTTAGGGTCATTGTTGTTTGATCTGAGTTTTTCGTATGGTATGTTCTGCCTTTGTGCATTCATTATTTAAATTGTCGTGGAACTCGGCAACCTCAGATCTCGTTATCAGGTCATTCTCAACCGTTAGGTCTCCGGGTAGGGTGAGGTTGGCCTCTGTGGGTACTTTGTGTGAGGTCATGTAGTTCACCCCCAAGTGTGATACCCCTTCTCCTAGCTGCCTCTTCAAACTATCAAAGTTTGCCTTTCTGAAATCTAGGACTTCAGTGGAATTTTCCTTGCGGCTGCTTTGAAATTCTAACTGGAATCTAATTTCTTTGTGATCGCTGTTTGCAAGTTCGTTCCCTACCTCGACATTACTAATGAGGTTTTCTCTGTTTGACAAAACTAAATCGAATATATTATTACCCCGGGTGGGTTCGGTTATATGTTGACTTAGGAAACAGTCCTGGACTGTTTCAAGAAAATCCTCTGATTCTGAGTTTCCATTAAGGTCAATCCAATCTATTTGGCTAAAGTTAAAGTCGCCTACTATAGAGACTTTGCTATGTATGGAAGCCCTGCGCATTTCGTCCCAAATAAGTCGCTCATTATCTTTCTTAAGATTAGGAGGTCTATATATTACTCCTGTGATTAATTTCTCCCTACCATCGATTAATTCTATCCAAATTGTTTCTGTATTCCGCTCAGTTCTTATTTCCTTGTTTATTTCACTCTTAAGATTATCTCTGACATAAATTGCTACTCCGCCTCCTTTCCTAATCTGCCTATCGGTATAGAATAATTTGTAACCTGCAATTTGGTATTCGACAGGTAACTCACCTGAGTCTAGGTTTATCCATGTTTCGGTGAATGCTATTATATCGATTTTTTCGGTACATACCAAGGCCTTAATATCATCCATTTTGTTTCTCATACTTCTACTGTTTGCATTGTAGACATTTAAGTTAGTCGTGTTTTGAGTCCTCTCTCTGTCACGTTTAGGTTTTAATTCCCTGCCTAATTTTGGAGTATCAGCCATCACAAGTTTTAACATGTTTCTCTATATACATCTCTCTTTCTTATCTTAATAGTTTTACCAACACAGTGTATTTATATTTTCAACTTCCTATTTCTTAAATGATTAAATAAACATGTTACTCGTCGGTGCTTTCCTTTAACATGTGACATGTTTAGTCCACTGTCTTACGACTGATGGTAGAATGAGTTGTTTCAGACACTCACACATAACCCGTTATCTTGTGTTAAGAGATGAGTTTTCTGTTACTTTCCGCCTGGAACAATTTTAATATCATTGTTTTATTATTCATGATATTGTTCCAGCAACTGTACACTGACTTATTGTTCTGTAATGATTGTTTATCAGACCATAGCTTACAGTCCAGAGAAGAACAACACATTTAGCAGTGACCAGAAGTGCACACCCTCCTAAGTTCACCCACCCTTCGTAATTAAAGTGCGATTAAGACCTGACCCAGTAGAGGTCACTATCACAATGGGAACCAGAGTCTCACCACTACGCGATCATGACCCTGTTAACTCAAGAAACTACCCTCCAGCCAGCACCACGCACCTGGACAAACACCGCTGTCTTGACACAACTAGATTGGTGTTAATTAGTGGCGACAACTGCCTTCCTGTGGCCTACAATATAAGGGGCCTTCAGCTCCTTCCACGAGGCATTATTATTATAACTGGGGAAGGGTCAACAGCTCCTTCCCAGGGACAGACAGGGAGAGTCAGAACACGGAAGAAGACGGAGTCACCATGTCACTAGACGAGGTCGGGAGGGAGACTTCCCTCCCCAGCACCGAGTCCCCAGCTTGCACTGTCTCCCACGAGAGACAGAGTCCAGCAGCACCTACAGACATTCCCCAGCTGCTGGGCCTCCATCAGGTCCCACGCGAGTCATTGCCAGTGCGATCCCTAGGGTCAGTTACGGTGGGAAGTGAATCCATTTCATGTGTGTGTCCGGGAGTCATTGTCTAGTAACGTAAATATATTGAACTATGAATGTGTCCATGCCATCGATTTAACTAATAAATAGCTGTACTTAGAATTGGTGTTTGAAGTTTTCCCCTACGAATGTAATACCAAGTTAAAATAACTAATTGGCCACGCTACCAAACCTTCCTCACTTTATAATCCTACAACTATAAATTCGCACTATATATTCCTCACGAGTTTCTTGTTCTGTTCCAGCTACTCTTCACTGGTTTATTGTTTCTCGTTCTGTTCCATCTACTGTACACTGTTTTATTCTTTCTTGTTCTGTTCCAGCTACTCTTCACTGGTTTATTGTTTCTTGTTCTGTTCCAGCTACTGTACACTGGTTTATTGTTTCTTGTTCTGTTCCAGCTACTGTACACTGTTTTATTGTTCCTTGTTCTGTTCCATCTACTGTACACTGTTTTATTGTTCCTTGTTCTGTTCCAGCTACTGTACATTGGTTTATTTTTCCTTGTACTGTTCTAGCTACTGGACCCTGGTTTATTGTGCATGGTACTGTTTCAGGTACTGTTCACTGGTTTATTTTTTAAGGCATTGTTCAACTTACTTTACACTGGTTTATTTCTTATGGTAATGTTCCAGCTATTGTACCTGTATACTGTTTTATTTTTTAAGGTATTGTTCCACCTCCTGTACACTAATTTATTTTTAAGGTATTGTTCGTAAAACACATAGATAAACAAGGTCACTACCAAAATGACGAAATATTGAGATCCTCCATAAAAGTTTAAAGTAGATGATGGAAGAGGATGAGCAAAACTGTTGAGGAAGCGGATATATCCACAAACAACACTACAGACCGTAGGGAATGTTTAGTTTAGTCCTGGTCGCAGATGAAGTGTTGGTTTATGGTAGCAAGTAGGGTGAAATCAACGACAAGAAAGATTCAATCAGGCAGCAGAGTTCTCCTGAGCTGTTCAACTTTCCTGGAAACATAATCTCCGAAGTACCTACTGTATAATAAGGACAGTCATCGTGACAAAGGGAGAAGATACCATTAGTAACTAAATGAACTCTAGAGGGCGTTGCCCCATGCACCCATAAAAAGGCGGACGCCCGGATGTCCGTACGTACCAGAGATGCATCATTGAAGAGGAACAAGGCACTCATGATCAAAGCAAATGACACCAATTCTACCATTCCTGAAGGAGCTAGGGACTTGAAGATTGCTTTTGGTCAAAGAGCACATAATAGTCGATCCTACTTTATCGGATAATGAAAAGTTTGTGCACGTTTCTTTACAAGTATCATATTTGGCGCACACATACAGTACATGTTAACAATACAAGTATTTTGCTGGGTGGAAGCACTCTGCTACTGTCCCCTGGTACGCCGCCATGACGACTCGCAAGGTTCCACTAAATGACCCATATATCAGCTTCTAAATATTCTTTCACTATGTTTTTAGATATAGACTCCTAAGAAGATGCTGAAATGAATTGAGCAATATTTTTTGCCACTTCTGGGATTGTTGAATCATTTCTGAAGATCACCCACCTAACCAAAGCAAGACGTGGCTACCAAGTTACTTCTGCCACTTTATCTGTCCTCAAGCACCAAGTCTAAAAAGCTTATGTAGAGACCAGCTCAGATTATGAGAGGGAACTTACCTTCCTTGAGTGGGAAAAAAATGCAGAGAACGTTCCCAGTTCTGACACTGGAATCTCACATTGAAATTGCAGCTGACAATTTTGATTTTCTTGGGGCACAGAGAGATGGCATTTTTTATTTGTATATAGAATCCCTTTCCTTTGTTGGCCCCATGGTTTTTTGCACTAGATCAAAACGATTATGCAAGGTGGCTACCAATTCATATTTGGGACCTGTTCTCCCTTCAGGAAAATCATCCTGCTTTGGCTGCAGAGTTTCTTAGTAGACGATTTGTCATCCCCAAGACAAAAAATGTCTCATCTGGCATTGCTTTTGATCAAGGGGAGGAGCAGTATATTGGACATCTGAAAGGCAGTGGTGGAGTGATTGGCCTGACAGAGAATCAAACAGCATTCAGAAGATGGCAAGTGGCTACCCCCTGAGCTAGTCCGTATCCATGAAGAGTTTGAAGGAAATCTTCAGAGACCCAAACAAGGAGAACCTCCCTCACCATGAACAAACTCACTGTGTACAGGAATTATTTTACACTCGGATGTCTTCTCTTGTGACAACAATAAAAGAAATGGGCAACCCTTTTCAAGAGGACGGTCCTGATCTGTTAGTATTAGATACAAGAGATATTGTAGACAGTCAAGTCGTTCAGTGTGTAAAAACTGTTGAAGAGGTGGGACAAAGAGGATACTCAAGAGTTTTGTCTGGATCAGCTCATTAGCATATAAAAAACAGTCTTTGAGATTATCCTCCAAAACAACCTTGCTCTGTTCAGTCGGCGTAGACCCAAATCCAAAAGAAGTTCACAAATACAGGTGAATGCACTTCAAGATGACTGTGACCTCTTGAAACGTCTTTATATGCCCTGTCAAGCAAGAGATATCAACCTTGAGGACTTCTTTATTTATGGGAATCACGTCTACCCACCATCCATCTCGGATCATGGTAACCTTAGGGTTTACAACAAGTCTGATTTACCCCAGTGTCTTGAGAGTCACACTTAGCCAGTGATAGACATCCCATCAGCTGATACAAGTATTCTGGATGGAGCATTAGCCCATTTTCTTGTGCCTAGTGGAACAAAAACATTTAATGATTATGCCAAAGATATCTTTGTTCCATATGGAAAAACAAGAAGAGAAAGTTCACCCTGTCAGTGGCAGTTTCGAGTCAGCCACTCGTCAGAAAAGAGGAAGGGGTGTAAGACGACGTGTGACAGGTACAACATAGGTGCCATAGAATTTGAATAAGTTATTGCAAGATGAGAACAATAAGAAAGAGCTATTTGACTTTCTTGGCAAACAAGTTATGAATATGTGTATGAGGGCTGAAGCAGAGCTCTATGTGACTGATGATGGAAATGTTCTAATCTCTGAAGATGCAGGTCTTAGCAACCTGTCTCCCTGCAGTCATGAAGAAGCAGACTCAAGAATGATTGTGCTTTCAGCTGATGACGCCAGCAAAGGCAGCAGGAAGATTATAATTAGAGCTGTAGATACTAATGTGGTCTTTCTAGTAATTGAATTTATTGAAAAACTAAGTGTTGATATTCTATGGATTGGATTTGGGACAGGAAATACCTCCCACTACATACCCATACATGAAATTATTGTTAACATTGGAAATCAAAAAGCTCAATCCCTTCTCGGATTTCATGCCTTCACAGGTTGTGACAGTGTCAGTTTTCTGTCAAAAGGGCAAAAAATCACCCTGGGATGTATGGAAGTTGAATCTGCATTTCTAGCAATATCGTCACCTTGCAATGGCATATCAGCCAAGGTTCATGCTCTGCTCGAGAGGTTTGTTGTCATTCTGTATGACAGTACAAGCTGTATGTTAATTGTGAATGACTGCAGAAGAGATCTTTTTACAAGGAAAGGCAGAAATTCCATGAAAATGCTGCCTCCAACCAAGGAAGCCCTCACTCAGCATATGAAGAGAGACTGCTTTCAAGCTGGATACGGGGACCGGCTTTGATGGCAAATATTGACCCATCAATTGGATGGGTGAAAGAGGATGCGTGTGGAGACATTTCTGGACAAGGCTACCAGAGGCTTCTAAGGATTGTAGGGAGCTTGTAAAATGTAGATGCCAGAAGGGATATACAACCCGCTGTGGCTGTTCAAGAGTGCAGATGCCTTGCACACCTCTATGTGATTGTGTCTATGTAGAACAACTGGCTTGTGGAGATATCCGGCAACTCTGATAATAGTAAACAGGGCATGAATGAACCTTTCTAGGATTGTAGTGGGGGTGCTCTTTGGATGAAAACTTGCTACAATCTAAGCCCTGTTCCTTCATAATAGTTAACCGCGTGCCCTGTTTACCTCTACGAGAGATGCCAGTTGTCTCCACTGGCCACAGCAATATGGGGCGCTATGTTATTCCCCAACTGTTACCCGTACATACGGAAAAATGTATCTAAATAGTATGACTTTCGTGTAAGGGGTTTTACCAGTTATGATGGTATTATGAAGTAGAGTGAGTAATCAACGTAAATAATTTAGCTATTTTATATTGATTGAATAATCATAGAAACAATATTCTGTCACCTTGGAGCATAACCAGTAATTTCATATATCATTTTGATTCACGAGTATGATGTACAGTCATTTATGTTAAAACAGAAAGCATTTTCAAATGCAAAGTTGTTACTGTCACAGAGAATAAATATAATTTGCACACATTTTCATTCCGTTCTTTTTTTTTCTTTTTTTTATACATATCGCCAAAAAATAATGCTCAAATCACTTCATCGTTATTAAATTTAATTTAGAGCATCTTCTTAAGAGCTTATATCTGAAGAAAAAAATATTGAAAAAATATTTAGAAGCTGAGATATGGCCGATTTAGTAAAACCTTGTGAGATGTCATGGCGGCGTAAATGTAGGTGGCGCCACCTGCCACCAGGGGGGCAATAATAGAGTGTTTCCACCCAGCAACTTGTGTGAGAGAGTCGCCAACACCTTCACCAAACTGTCACCACCCACTTAACAGTTGATGACGAAGACCTGCAGATCCTGGAAAAGTTTGTGGTGGACAGGTCCAGTGTAGCTGCGTATGTCAGTGCTGCAAGACTGGATCTTTCTGCCTGATAACGTGCTGTGCTGCTTACCAGTGAGGAATCATCTGGGATCAGGCAAGATAACACGAGGTATTGTTAGATTATTGAAAGGTGTGCGCGTGGGCCATTATGAGATGCTATTGAGAGCTTTGCGTTATCATGATGGATCCTACAGAACTACATAAGTGTCTCCGGTTAGCCCCAAGTTCAGACTCTCGATGCTTAAAAAGACGAAATAGCAAGTTTTGTGTAAATAAAGTCTAGGTTGGCTTTTTTTGGTGAGTCCTTATCGTGCAGTGGTTAACACTACCAGTTCCAAATTCGAGGTCTTGGGTTGAATACCGTGGCTAGTGAGATATTGTTACTATGTTAGGGTGTGTGAAAGAATCCATGAATTGCGTGAATGATTATCCGTTATATTTCAGTAAGTGTTGAAACATTAACGAATAATTTAAATGATCCATGAATTACTTTCAACGTCCCATCAAAATATTATGTCATTAACAGTTTTTATACCAGCACGATGATTCTTTTCAGTTAGGTACATAAAAATGAATTCAATGGATATCAAAGATTTTTTTTTCCATAATTCATCAGTGGCGGAAAATACGAATATTGGTGTTGCCACCATAACATATTTTCTTTGTCACTCACCACGTTTTTTGTTAACTTAATCTAAAGTATTTAATTTGATCCAATAAGCTTCTGTATCACCTGAGTATAATTAACTGGTTCTCAGGTAAGTTAATAATGAGAAAATTGGAAAAGTATTAACCAAGTTTTTTTTAAGTATCACAGTTTTAACTCTCACCGCGTGTCACGCACTTGCCATTTTATTCTGACTACCGCCAGGCCATTTTATTTTGGCTATCTCCAGACGATCTTATGCAGCTTAGGGTAACCTCCCGCTGTGAAAGGGTTAAAGCCTATCTCGATTAAGTAACGTGGAAATTTCTAATGATAAAAGTTAGCGCCAGGTAGCAGTAAGCCCAAATGTTAGTAGGTGAGCCCCGTGTTAGCAGGTGAGCCCCATGTTAGCAGGTGAGCCCCATGTTAGCAGGTGAACTCAATGTTAGCAGGTGAGCGCCAGGTCAGCAGG
The DNA here is from genome assembly GCA_958450375.1 of Homarus gammarus. Classification (NCBI taxonomy): domain Eukaryota; kingdom Metazoa; phylum Arthropoda; class Malacostraca; order Decapoda; family Nephropidae; genus Homarus; species Homarus gammarus. The sequence continues at coordinate 394,405 of CAUDMG010000852.1, forward strand.
TGAGCGCATTGTTAGCAGGTGAGCCCCATGTTAGCAGGTGAGCTCCAGGTGAGCCTCATGTTAGCAGGTGAGCGCCATGTAAGCAGGTTAGCGCCAGGTCAGCAGGTTAGTGGCCATTGGCCAGCAGCTTAGCGCAGGGTCAGGAGGTTAGTGCCAGGTCAGCAGGTTAACGCCAGGTCAGCAGGTTAGACGCCAGGTCAGGAGTATAGCGTCAGGTCAGGAGGTTATTGCCAAGTCAAGAGCTTAACGCAAGGTCAGCAGGTTAGCTACATGTTAGCAGGTTAGCGCCAGGTCAGCAGGTTAACGCCAGGTCAGCGGGTTAGCGCCAGGTCAACAGGTAAACTAGGAAGTTATTTTACCTGACACTGACAACAATGTTCTTAAGTAATATCATTATTCTTGATGCCACTCAGACGCTGTATCTTATTTACTCCCTAAAAGGAAATTTAATCTAATTTATAACACTATTGACGTCGTTTTTAATTTACTTTTATTTTTAACGCGTCACTAAACTTTGCGAATAGCACTTCCAATTGGTGCAGATGAAACAAAAAATACTAGCTTATTAAACATCTGAAAGTACAATACCTATGCATATAATTATACTGTATGTACCGTTTGGATTAGATTATAATCTAATCCATACGGCAAAATTACTTTTGTTAGCTGAACTACCTGATATAAACACTGGAACAAGAGAAGGTAAACCAGGGTAAAATTTAGTGAAATTATTTAAGATCTGATAAGAAAGTTACCGTACATTTTGGTGAAGCTAGTGTCCTTTACAACATGTTGATTTCGTTATTAAAATGAAAGAGTTTTTGGGAAGATGGTCTGTACAATATTATGGCGGTCTCTTAGCCTCGGACTAAGACCTTTTTATTGATGAAGTTAGGTCTTACTTAATTTATCTAAAATATGTTATTACTTTTTTTTATGAAATTAGCTATAATGGATCTTAAATGACACACACACACACACACACACACACACACACACACACACTAATATTTCTTTGCTGTCACTCGCAATCGAGTATGACGATCATCCGGCTATGATACAATGGTATGAGTTATTAGGGATGTCACCTAGGTTGGTGAGTTTTGAGGTGACTAAAGAGGCAAATACGGGATCCGCCGGGTCTTCCACATTCGTTGCTCATGTGGAGGGCTGCATCTAGTGCGGGAGGGGCAGTGGCAGCGTCTTTCCGACGTTGGCGCTTGTCTGCCTCGGTTTGCAGTCGGGATAACTCGAAAGTATAAACAACTTCTCGTGTGGTGCTCCCCCAAGCGTTACGATGTGGAGTAATCGACTCCCAGGTGAGGGGGTCGATTTGGCACTTTTTCAGGTTTGTCTTAAGACTATCCTTATACCTTTTCAGTTCCCAGCTGGCGTTGCCTTTACTATTCCTTAGGTGACTGTAAAGTAGCTGCTTTGGTAGTCTACTGTCGTCCATGCGACTAACATGGCTAGTCCAGCGTAGCTGTTCATGGATAATGGTAGCCTCGATGCTCCTGCATTGGGTGTCAGCAAGAATACTGGCATTTGTTCTCTTGTCTTACCAGCAAACTCGGGAGATGAAACGTTGACTACGTTGGTGAAAGTTTTCAAGTGCCTTGAGGTGCTTCCTGTACGTGACCCATGTCACACTGTCATATAGCAGGGTGGGGAGGACCACTGCTCGATATACAATACATGCAGCTTTGTAGATAATTTCAGCTCCCTACAGCTGAAGACACGTTTCGGAGTCCGCCAAAGGCTTGAGATGCACATCTGATCCGATGTTGAATCTCTTCATCGATGTCTGCGGTGGTGGACTGGTGGGAGCCGAGATACCGAAAGTGGGTAGCATTAGAGAGGGTAACCGATAAGTTGGATAGGTGATGGAGGTGTGTCTGAACCCGGGGCAGGTTAAAAGAGAATCTGAGTATTACGTATATTCACTTCAAGGCCAAACTGCGCATGCGCATTTGTGCAGGTGTTTAGGATCTCCTGTACGTCGTGTTCAGTGTGAGCAACAAGGGTGAGGTCGTCTGCATACTGAAATTCAGTAATGGAACCTGATAACACCTTTGTTCTTCCCTGGAGTCGTCTTGTGTTGAAAAGACCCCCCGTTCTCCCGGTACTCGATGTCTATCCCGCCGGTTAAATTGGCACTGGCACGAGTAAGGAAGAAAGCCAAGAAAATGAAAAAAGAGAGTTGGTGCCAGTATACACTCTTTTTTAAACCCTGTTTGGATGGGGAAGAACTCAGACTGGGTGCCGTTGTGCAGGACACTGCCGTTCATGCCATCGTGGAGTTTCCTCACAATGGCGATGAATTTTGGTAGGCATCCAAAACGGTTGAGGGTCCACCAGAGGGCTTTCCTGTTGACCCAGTCAAAGGCCTTGGTTAGGTCGGTTGAAAGCCATGTACAGATCACGACGCTGTTCTCTGCACTTTTCCTGCATCTGGCGGGCAGCAAAGGTCATGTCAGTGGTGCCACGTGATGGTCTAAAACCACATTGAGATCCTGGGAAGAAATTTCCACCTCAGGAAGAAGTCTGTTTAGGAGGACTCGGGCGATAATCTTACCAGCTACGGAGAGCAGCGAGATCCCACAGAAGTTGCCACAGTCTGACCAGCCTCCCTTGTTCTTATAAATATTCACAATGGAAGCGTCTTTAAGAGCTTGGGGATTTCCTCCTTTTCCCATATATTCTTCTGGAGAGTGTGGAGACGACTGGTAAGGAGAGGTCCTCCTGCTTTATACACCTGGGCTAGGATTCCATCAGGCCCTGAGGCTTTGTTATTTTTCATCTGTTTGATGGCAGTAACTACCTCATCCATGGATGGAGGATAGCTAAGGTGGGTCAGCTCTGGATGCTGAGGGACCTGCTGGGTAGTCAGGACATCCACATCAGTGTTTCAGCTGAGCAGTGAATGGTAGTGCTCATTTCAGCGCTGAAGGAGGCCTTCATCGTCTTTAATTATGAATTTACCGTCAGATGAGCGGAGGGGGCCTACGCCACGTTTGGTTGTCCCATAAAATGTACTTTGATTGCCGGATCATTTTCATCAAACCAGTCCTGGTGTATTCTTTTGATCTGGCCGAGGGTCTCTCTGCAGGCTTTGGTGATAACAGTGTTGAGAGTATCCCATTCGGCATTGGGATTCGCTTTGTTTGCTGTTGGGTTGTTTATAAGCCCATGTTCGAGCTGCTCTCTGAAAGCATGTGCTTTTGTTGGGTCATACAGACGCTTAGTATTAAAACCTTTTCTGGAGGCCTGCCGCCTTCGCTGTTTTGGGGCGACGGGAAGTGAGGCCTTGGTTCTGACAAGTCGATGATCAGTGTCACAATGGTCTGAGCCACGCATGGTACGGGAGATGAGGACATCTCGGCGATCTCGACTGTGCGCAGAACACTTGCTGAGGAGGTGTAGGCCGTTGGCATTACATTTGCTTCGTCCATTTCTCCCTATGGTTCCCTGCCAAATTCTGGCATCTCTGCTAAGTCTGGCATTGAAGTCGCCAAGGAGCATAACCTTGTCTTCTCTGGGGATAGAGGTTAACACTCTGTCAAGGTCGGCGTAAAAGGCCTCCTTGTTGTCATCCTCTGTATCCAGTGTTGGGGCTTGTGCACAGAATATATCCTCCAATGCTATGAGCCTCCACTTTTCGTTTTACTCCTTCGTGGAGGACTCTGTCGAAGGCTTTTCTAAAGTCGAGATCTACCACTTCATAATCGTGCCCCTCGTCCACTGATTCGAAAACATTTGAAAAGAGTGTTAATAGATTAGTCAGACATGAACGCCCGCTTGTGAAGTCATGTTGGGAATCATTGGTCAACTTGTGCTTCTCCAGGCGATTTCAAATAGTTTGAAACTATTGCTTCTAGCAATTTGCCTTCAATTGATGTTAAACTGATTGGACAGTAGTTAGAGGATAGTGATCTATCCTCCTTCTTGAAAATCGGTATCACATTCGCTATCCTCCAGGATTCTGGTACAACACCCGTTTTTAATGACAAGTTAAACAAATCTGCTAAGGACATACTAAGCTCTTCCTTACATTCCTTTAATACAATGGCAAAATATCCCATCGAGATCTGGTGACTTATTAGGCTTTAGCTTGTGTATTTGCTTACTTACATCGTTACTCGTCACTACTATCTCGCTTAATGTATTTCTTCACTATCTCTGATAAAGTCGGTGCCTCAGGTATCAAGTTTAGATTTTCGGTGGTAAAACTGTTGAAAAATATCTGTTAAGATTATTGCTCATTTTTTCGTCGTTATCCATTAGCTCTCCGGTATTTGACTATGGTCCAATCTTTTCTCGTATTTTTTGTTTGATACATTTGAAAGAATCCCTTGGGGTTTGATTTCGTCTCCATTGCTACTTAAGTTCATTATTCCTCTTTGCTTTTCTTATCTCGGTCTTAACCCGACTGGCCAATACCTTATAATAATCTCGGAGGTAAACTTTACCACGATTTATTCTCCTACCAATAGTATTCCTTTGTCCAATAATATTCCTTAAATAATTATGTATCCATTTCGGGTCAGTGTTATTTGATCTGAGTGTTTTGTATGGTATGTTCTGCCTTTGTGCATTAAGTAACTCATTTTTTAAATTGTTGTGGAACTCGTCAACCTCAGATCCCGTGATCAGGTCATCCTCAACCGCCATATTTTGTGAGGTTATCGTTGTCAGGTCTTCAGGTAAAGTTAGGTAGCCCTCTGTGGGTACACTGTGTGAGGTCTCTTCACGTGAGGTCATGTAATTCCCCCCAAACGTGATACCCGTTCTCTAAGGTACCTCAAGAAACCGATACGGGATCGGCAAGGCTTCGGTATGCAGTCTGGCTGACTCGAAACTATTGATACCTCGTGTGGTGCTCCTACATTTGTTACGATGTGGAGTAATCGTCTCTCGGGTAAGGGGGTCAATTTGGCACTTTTTCGGGTTTGCCTTAACACTACCCTTATACCCTTTCCGTTAGCGTTATGTATACCATTCGTTAGGTGACTGTAAATTAGCTGCTTTGGCCATTCCTACGTAATTGGTCATGGATAATGGTAGCTTTGATGCTCTTACAGTTGGTGTCAGCGAGAAGACTGGCATTTGTTCTCTTGTCTTCCAAAGAACTTGGAGGATGAAACGTACACAAAGTTGGTGAAAGATTTCAAGTGCCTTAATGTGCCTCCTGTATGTGACCCATGTCTTGCTGCTACACAGCAGGGTGGGAAGGACCACTGCACGATACACGTGCAACTTTGTAGATAATTTCAGATCCATACAGCTGAAGACACTAGTACGGAGTCTGCCAAAGGCTTGAGATGCACATCTGATCCGATGTTGAATCTCTTCATCAAAGTCCGCGGTGGTGGACAGGTGGGAGCCAAGGTACTGGAAGTGGGTAACTTTAGAGAGAGTAGTACAGTTAAGCTGGATGGATGGTGGAAGTGTGGTTGAACCAGGGACAGGGTGAAAGAGAATCTAAGTCTTACGTGCATTCACCTCAGGGCAAAAGGGTGCATACTCATTTGCGTAGGTGTTCAGGATCTCCTGTAGGTCCGCGTTCAGTATGAGTGACGAGGGTGAGGTCTGCATAATGAAGTTCAGTGATGGAAGCTGTCGACACCTTTGTTCCTGCCTGGAGTCGTTTGGATGGGGAAGAACTCAGACTTGGTGCCATTGTGCAGGACACTGCCGTTCATGCAATCGTGGAGTTGCCTCACAGTGGCAATGAATTTTGGTGGGCAGCCAAAACGGCTGAGGGTCCGCCAGAGGGCTTCCCTGTTGACCGAGTCGAAAGCCTTAGTCAGGTCAATAAAGACCATGTACAGTAGCGAAAACAACTATCTGTGCATACTTCGTGGGAAACAATATGAGATCATGGACGATAAATTTTGGTATATGAGGGCTGTCACACGTAAAATTTCGGAGCATATCGACCCCCACCTGCACAGATAGTTGTTTTAGCTACTTTACATGGCACGGCGTTGTTCTCTACACATTTCCTGTAACTGGCGGGCAGCAAAGATCATGTCAGTGGTGCTACATTGAGATCCTGGGGGGAAGTTTTCCGCCTCAGGAAAAAGTCTGCTTTGGAGGACTCGAGCGATAATCTTGCCAGCTACGGATAGCAGTGAGATCCCGCGGTAGTTGCTACAGTCTGACCTGGATCCCTTGTTCTTATAAATATTGATGATGGAGGCGTCTTTAAGATCTTGGGGGATTTTCCTCCTTTTTCTATATTTTCTCCAGGAGAGAGCTGGTGACTGCTGGTGTGTAGAGGTCCTCCTGCTTTCTCCTCCTCGGATTCCATCAGGCCCTGTGGCTTTTTCCTTACCATCACCACTAAAATAGAGCCTCTTAAGGACAGATCCAAGCACACTGGTATTGTACCTCTTCTACAGAAGTAAATGACATAAAATGTAAAGTGTGTGAACAACTCATCTCCTTTGTACAAAACTAAACAAACAATGTACTGGAAATATTCAGTAACATTCAATGCGACAAAATCCTGACCACTGGAATGTGTTATATACACCATTTGTGATCTCTACTCTTCAATACCTTTTGCGCTACCACTCAAAGGGTGAGTATGGGGCGCACAATAAACTAGTTGCTGTCTTCAGGAAATTAAAAAAAAAGCACATTTCCTTTATATACCCTCACCGTCACTGTCTCCACCATCACCACTACCACCACCACCACCACTACCACCACCACCATCGCCACTACCACCACTACTACTATCACCACCTTCACCATCACTACTACCACTACCACGGTACCTCCCCCATCACCACTACTACTGTCACCACCACCACCATCATCATCACCACCACCACCACTCCTGTCACCACCACCACCATCACAACTGTCACCATCATCACCTTCACCACTACCACCACCTTCACCACTACCACCACCTTCACCGCTACTACCACCTTCACCACTACCACCACCTTCACGACTACCACCACCTTCACGACTTCCACCACCTTCACCACTACCACCACCTTCACCACTACTACCACCCCCACCACTACTACTGTCACCACCACCACTACTGTCACCACCACCACTACTGTCACCACTCCCATCACCACTACTACTGTCACCATCACCACCACTACTGTCACCGCCATCACTACTACTACTACCACCAACATCACTACTACACCACCACCACCACCACCACTACTACTGTCACCACTACCATCACTACTACCACCATCACCACCACCCTCACCCCAACAACCACTACCACCACCATCACTACTAGGGCATCATAACTGTTACCCTCACCACCGCCATCGCTACTCTCGCCTCCAACACCACTACCACTAACACCACCACTGCCATTACCATCCCCACCACTATTACCACCACCACCACCACTACTACTATTACCACCATCACCACCATCACCACCCCATCACTATATTATCACCACCACAACAATTACTACTACGACTTTTTTTTAACGTGGCCTCCAACCTCCCGAATAGCCACACCTTCGCCACCATTATTATTGCCTTAATATTAAATATCCCAATACAAAAATAGGTACCCTAGCGAATTTTGATAAGCCGCAGATCTATGCAGCATTCAGTGACTTTTGCCTCCTAGTCAATATCTGCGACTGTTGTTGGCTTTGGAACCGAAGATATCGTTCCTCTGAGGCAAAGCAATGCAGACCTAAGCAGAGAGAAGGACAGTTGACATCTCTACTAGGATGCACTGTAGCTTCTGGGTTGCTACTTGCCTTTATGACTACAATGTCCACCGCCACCCTCTCAAGGGTTCGGGATCACTGAGAGGGGCCACAGTGGTGCAGGTAGAACTCGCCCTTCGTCCCAGTCGCGGTCTGACCATGTAAGAGGACAGACGTGTGCCCACAGGTGCTCCTGTCCTCCCGATCGTCACACAAAGGCCATCTTAGTCTCTACCTACCCCTTCGCCAGCAAGTGTTGCCAGCGATGGGGGGGGGGGACAACGTAAGCGCCCCAGAAGAGGCGTCCCCTCTCTCATGGATACAGACATTTCTGAGATGGACAGTCTTAGTGCATCCCGCAAGAGTCAGACCTCAGTGACAGTAACAGTAATGTTTCTATGGGAAACACTTGCCGGTGTGGCAACACCAATGCCAAGGGCATCGACTTTCCCCTCGACACTCACCCCTCTGCCAACCAACCAATTAAATTGCATCTGCACTTCCCCAAGGATTTATTGAAAACCGTCGAGGACCGGTTTAATTGGACAACAAAGTAGTGGAGACAACATGGTCTCACCATTCAATTCCGAAAAGGTAAGAACCGTAACTTTATCAAGTGTCAGACACCAGAGGTCTATGAAACACTCAGTACTGTTGGATTTGACGGGGTTGTCCTCGTGCCTCCACCTGCTGACGCAGCAGAATGTTGCCACATCCTAGTTAAACAGTACCCCCTATACTCTGAAGTCAAAGATGTTCGTAACTCTAATCCAAGTATACTCAGTATACGTCGACACTACCAAGGGAAGACCCCACAAGCAGCTGTCATAGTTAAATGGAAGGGGAGGGAGTGCCCAACCACTGTTGATGCCCACCCAGTCTTCCCCCTACCTTATGCTGAACCATATCACCCTGGGCCTGCTTTTTGTGTCATCTGCTCCCATTGGGATCACACCTTCACCGCTTGCTGCCGACGTGATCGTCCCAGATGTCGCTTCTGTTCACGTAACCATCACTCCTCCGTCTGTGCCCATAAACAGATAAATTGTATCGGGAAACTTCCCCTCCCCCCTCACACACTCATCATTCTGTCACTTTATGTAACTTGCTGACAAAACCCATGACCCTTCAGGCTTTTACGCCCCCAATGCATGAGTCATAAAGGCAAGCATGAACTCCGTATGCTTCCTAGATGGGCACTGTAAACGCTTTTGCGCTTCACCTTGCACAGGATGGAAGGGGGTGCCCAATAAACTAGTCCCCTCCGGGGCAATCTAAATCTAAAATCCCTCCGTCGCTGGTTTGCTGGCAAACATTACAAGTTCTCTTCTATTTCTTTATTTTTCACCTTTAACGGCTCGCCTAGTGTCTTATCTCCCATAAAACAAACATTGGAATTGGGTTGCGTGAGGACTTAACGCAACCCTTGAAATATGTACAAAAAAGTCAACAACCAGTGTTGGCATACTCAGACCACATCGATCGAGCTCAGTCACATAATCTGATGACAAACATTCCCCAGATTCTACTGTACTTCTGGCTGTCCAGGCTTATGAATTAGAAATCCTCCATTGTAGAAAATTTTTATGTTGTAAGCTATCACCCAAATCTAGGTGCTGAGTGCCTTGTAATGTTAGCTCGTCCAGGATCTGTAAATCAATATCATCTATTGCTGCTGTACAAAACTCACAGCTTATGTTATATGCACTCTCGGGAACAATGTCCTGTTTTAACAGCTGATGCAACTGCTGTACTCTGGCTGCTGCTTGAACATCCACAATATCAAAGTAGAAATTTCCTCCAGTGCGTTGTCTTGCTTCTTTCTCCCTCTCAAAAAAAAAAAAAAAATATGAATAAAATCAAGAGGATCTTGTAAAAAAAACTACAGTTAGGATGTAAGTAAAACCATAGTTTTCAAAAAGATATTGTGCTGCTTCTATGTTATACTTTGTTGTGGTAAGAGAAGCTTCTGCCGTTGACTGTGTTACCTTTTTTTCTGTGTGCCATGTCCACCCGTCCACCGACAGCTGGAAATAACCTTTTCCTCGTAACTGAATTGAACTATATTTACTTTTAACATTCATCATTTTGTACCAATTTGTTACCAGTGTGATGTACTTCAATGTTCCATTTTGATAATCAACATTGCCTTTTAGAGCTTTAAATGCAGCATTTGTTTTTTCATTGAACACTTGACAAACTAAGAGCACACTTTGACGCTGGAAAGGTTTAGGAAAGACTGAAGAGCGTGTGAGTTTTGTGAGACGAAGCGGTGTTTTCTGATCTTCTTCATAAAGAGCTTTAGCATCACTCCAACTCGCCAAATATTCTGTACATCCTCGGTGAAATAAAATTTTTGGCATTTTACTGTGATCCAGTGGCTTCTCTCTCTCTCTCTTTTTTTTTTTTTTTTTTTTTTTTTTTTTTTTTTTTAGGATGTGAATATAGTCATAGACAAGGAACACATCTATACCATCCGGTGCTTGTGTCATTTCCCCAGGACCACCAAACAGTGTATATACAGAGTGATTCATTGGACAGTTGTCACAGACAAACGATACCGGATACCACTAGCTTTAACAACATAAATAGCTTCAAGTAACATTTCCCTCAGCTGAATAGCTTTCAACCCTGGTACACGATGGATTCGTATAATGTATCATGATCTTCCGTAATGCCAAACAACTTCGGTAACAAGTAAGAGCTGATGTTGCTAGATTTTCTGGTTTGTTTGATGCATGGCCAACTTTATGCTCTCCCGTAAATCTAAGGGTCTGCTTAAGCTTAACTTCACCAAACAAAATGTTAACTAGCCGATTGGTGCACGATCAACTCGTACCGCGATGTTCCTCGCGTGGGGGAAGAGATGACGTTTAAGGTGTCATTATGTCAGGGTTATCGTTGCTTGTGTGGAAAAGTCGGTGTGTTTGTATGTGAATATGTGTGTGGATGTGGGTGTTTGTGTGTAAGTTTGTCTGAGAGACAACTGCTTTCCTAATGATGCATTTAAGCAATGGATCCAAGTTTCAAACTCCGAGATCGCTCGTTTCAGTCCTTATTTAAAGGCGTTTATGATTGTAACATACAACAAACTCTCACAAAGAACGTTCCTCCCCACACAACTACACACATCGAAAGTTAACAAGCAGTGTTGTATGTCCACATAATACAGTGAAAATAATGTGTTATTGGTGTTTCCAAACTTAAGCAACACCACAAATTATAAAGTATCTGCATTTATAAAATAGCGAATGCTTACTTAACACGGTGCACCTGTGCCCTAAACTGTGCCCGGCGTGGACACCCCCTCTACCCTCTTCTCCCGATGTACAGAATGATGATAATATCACACAGACCATCTACACTGATGGATCTCTAAACACCGCCTGTGGGAGGGCTGGAAGTGCTATTGTTGTGACTCAACCTGACGGTAATATAATTGAGAAAGGAGTTAGAATTAACAACTGGGCATCCACTCTACAAACTGAATTAGTTGCCATACTCACAGCTATTAAATTCGTTGAAACCACTGTTACTGACAGTCTCATCATCACTGACTCTCTATCCTCACTACTTGCCCTTGGTACCCTCGACTCAGGTTGTCACGCTCTTGCCTCTGAAGCCAGACACAAATATGCGTGCCTTGTTGACCGGGGTTCAAGGTCAAACTGTTGTGGATCCCCTCTCACATAGGCCTCATAAAACATGACAGAGTTGATGCCCTCGCCAAACTCGCGTCTAACAAAGACACCGTTGAATACAATTTGGGTTTGTCAAAAAGAACCCTTAAAACTGTAATTAGGAAAGAACTTATTGATGAGTTTGACGCAAGTAGACAAGTGCAAACAGGCACTAGTCGATCCATAGGTTACCATGATGAGATGTATCAAGTGAAACATGTATATGGAGCAAGTAACAAGATCACTAGATTACAAGATGTTGTAACCGCTAGATTAAGGTTAGGATATAAGTACCTTTGGCAGTATGTTCCTCAAGCAGATGTAAACAAAACTAAATGTAAAGTGTGTGGCCATACATATGGCCACACACTTGAACACTACGTCCTCGACTGTGTGAAGATAGAACCTTTTAGGGACAGGTCCAAGCACACTGTGTGAAATGGCACAACACTTCATCTCTAATGGCAAGATAGCCGACATATTAAGATTGTATCCACTTTTTTGCACTTAGTAACTATATCAATTCTCATGTACAGAACCAAATACGCAATGTGCTTGAATACCTCTCACGTAAATGTGAATAACAAAGTGTGAGGCCAGACATACTGCCTCACACGCCTGTACTCACGCATTTGTGAATAAGTTACCCTTTATGTATAGAACTAAACAGATAATGTAAATGAAATACTGTGTAACATTCAGTGCCATAATATCCTGACAACGGGAGTTAATTATTATGACCCTTTGTAAACCCTACTCTGTAATCCTTTTTCGCTACCGCTCACAGGATGAGTGTGGGGTGCACAATAAAGTAGCCGCTGCAAGCGGCAAAATCAAAATCAATCCCGATGTCACCCCACCTCACCGTCCAGTAGACAACAGTAATCTGTAATGAAACTAAAAAACAAACACAAAAACACGAAATACAGGTGGGACTCCTGCACACTGATGCACTAGTTTCATGGTATTGTTATTTACAATAATTGTGTCTGACAACTTCCTAGGTATGCATCCGTTATTCATTGGGTCATAAATGCAAACCCGTCGTCAACGGACACCATATGTAGAGGCTCCAGCCCATCCCGCTATCATCCCTGGATCAAGTGACAGTTGTTTAGGTTTCAGCAGGAGGAAGGAAGGACATGGAGGAATACTGCATGATCGATGCTTGTGTGTGCGACTTGGGGGGGGGGGGGGGGGCGGGTATAACAGTGGCCTATTATTTCGTAAATTCTGAATTGTAAATATGCATAGAATGGTTCAGACCTGTAGCACAAGCTAGGAATACCCCCCCCCCCCACTGTGTGATAACTCATTTTACTTTTAATTTGTGCTTTGTCCTACATATTTATATCCTTGCTTAATATATCCTGCGTTGTAACTGCTTGGCTCTCTAGCCCTCCTACACTCACACACCGGCTCCAGTCCTCCTCCGGCCTCCCTCTATCCCTAGTTCGTGGGCCGGAAGTGGAATAGATTGTGCCTATGCCTTATTATTGTTTTTCAGATTGAATTAATAATGTATGAAGAAGAATCGGAACTTTAATTTTTTCTTATTCCGTTATTATTCGTTTTATTTGTGTATTGTTGTCTTATTAGTTTTCATCAGTAAAGGATTGGGTGGCCAGGCACAGGATAGGGTGGCCAGGTACAGGAGACAGTGGCCAGATGCAGGATAGGGTGGCCTATTACTGGACGGGGTGGCTGGGTACAGGAGAAGGTGGCCAGGTACAGGGCAAGGTGGCCAGGTACAGGACAGGGTGGCCAGGTACAGGAGACAGTGGCCAGATGCAGGATAGGGTGGCCTATTACTGGACGGGGTGGCTGGGTGCAGGAGAAGGTGGCCAGGTACAGGATAGGGTGGCCTAGTACTGGACAGGGTGGCCAGTACAGGAGAAGGTGGCCAGGTACAGGACAGGGTGGCCAGATGCAGGATAGGGTGGCCTAGTACTGGACAGGGTGGCCAGGTACAGGACAGGGTGGCCAGGTACAGGACAGGGTGGCCAGATGCAGGATAGGGTGGCCTAGTGCTGGACAGGGTGGCCAGGTACAGGAGAAGGTGGCCAGGTTCAGGGCAAGGTGGCCTAGTACTGGACAGGGTGGCCAGGTACAGGGCAGAGTGGCCAGATACCGGGCAAGGTGGCCAGATACTGGAAAGTGTGGCCAAATACAGAACCATCACAATCAAAAGACGAAAATACCACACGATTGTCAATAATTTCTCCGATGATCAAATTCCTCTCCTAAATCAGATTAAATTTTTCTCGGGTTATGACGGAACAACTCGACAGCCGGATTATTTACTGATGGAGTGACCAGTTACTGAATATCTGGAAGTTTCAGCCAAGAGATGTTGAGTGTTTCAGGTAAATTGTGTTGGTTTATTCATACAAAACGAAAAATTCACCCGTGAGCGTTTTTTTTTTTAGGGGGGGACTTAGGTATATCTAGACAGAATACGATACTGCCCCCAGTTTTATTCTTTTGGGCCTAATTGATTCACCCTATTATTTTTCCCAGTGTTAGATGACTCAAATTGATCCACTAGTAATTATTCAGTGGTTTGTAATTAGGTCTATTATTGGGTGTGATTGGCTGGTGTGTGAGGCATGAGCTGAGTGTGCGTTAGTATGTTGACTCGATCTACTTGCTTGAGCTGCTGTTCACTTATCTAGGTTGACTGGGTGCTAGTATTTGAATGGATAATTGTAGCAATATTTTACTAGATACAGCGATCAACTGGCAGTCTGTAACATGATATTTCTACTAGTAATTTAATCATATAATCTGACCGGTTGCTAAATTGTGTTGCAGTTTATTTTTAGCCTGTCTGTGGCGTGATATAGAAGTGTGTGTGTGTGTGTGTGTGTGTGTGTGTGTGTGTGTTTTCTTTCAGATATAGAATTGTGGATGATTGGAAAAAAAAACATTATCATAAACACGAACTCCCTACGAAGCTCCAATTATAGACACAGTCAAAACCCAATCGGGAGGTTATATCCTCTTAATTATCAATGACTAGTTGACATGCTGCCACCACCCCTATCTCAGCTACTATGTTAGTAAGGGGGAAATAATTAGTTTTTATATTCAATGTGTATAAAGTTACATGGTAATATTTTTACTCACAAGTGGTGTCAAGTTATTACTGGATTATGTAAATAACAAATAACACTATTTACATTTATTAACAAAATAGACTACATTCATATCAAAGGGGATGGCTAGTTATTGTGAAAGGTTTCAACATTAAATCCACTTAAGCTTACCTCCTTGGTCAATCCACTTCGAAACTTCTAAGGGAAAATTCGCCAGAGTCCACAAGTCTCGCAACGAATATTGGTAAGGGCTCAGGGTGAGTGGCACGACCTCTCTCTACTTTTGTGGTCAACAAAATATCTATATCTATCTACGAAGTCTGATCGGACAATCTGAGGGCACTGCACCCCTTGGGAGTATTACTGACTTTGTACTTATTAGTCACCAGCTGGCTAGGGCTGGTCATAGCCCTCGGCCACCTGGCCAAACTAGTTCCAAGGACTAGACTTGTCAGTGATGAAAATCTGAACGCTGCACTTTGCTACAGCTGAAACCAATTACAGAATAGCCGCCTCCGTTACAACTAGTTATTTTTATATTTACTAACTCCTACATAGACGGACAGACAGACAGACAGACGCAGAGAAAATATATACTATATATAAATAGACAATAAAACTTCAAAAGCCATGACCTAATGACGATGTGAGTGTCCTTAATGAACCGGGTCGCCAATTGTAACGTATTCCTGACATCAAAAGAAAGACTCCTCGTTGGTATTTTGCTTATTATTGTAGAGAAAATTTGTGTTGCCTTTCCAGTCCACCAGGTGGAGGTTGTCCTCACTCACTCTCTGTTATGTGAGTGTTGTTGTCCTCCCTGCCTGTTATGTGGGTGTTGTTGTCCTCATTCACTGTCTTTTGTTGTGTGAGTGTTGTTGTTGTCCTCACTGCCTGTTATGTGGGTGTTGTTGTCCTCACTCACTGTCTGTCATGTGGGTGTTGTTGTCCTCGCTCACTGTCTGTCATGTGGGTGTTGTTGTCCTCATTCACTGTCTGTCATGTGGGTGTTGTTGTCCTCGCTCACTGTCTGTCATGTGGGTGTTGTTGTCCTCGCTCACTGTCTGTCATGTGGGTGTTGTTGTCCTCGCTCACTGTTTGTCATGTGGGTGTTGTTGTCCTCACTCACTGTCTGTCATGTGGGTGTTGTTGTCCTCACTCACTGTCTGTCATGTGGGTGTTGTTGTCCTCACTCACTGTCTGTCATGTGGGTGTTGTTGTCCTCACTCACTGTCTGTCATGTGGGTGTTGTTGTCCTCACTCACTGTCTGTCATGTGGGTGTTGTTGTCCTCGCTCACTGTCTGTCATGTGGGTGTTGTTGTCCTCACTCACTGTCTGTCATGTGGGTGTTGTTGTCCTCGCTCACTGTCTGTCATGTGGGTGTTGTTACCCTCACTCACTGTCTGTCATGTGAGTGTTGTTGTCCTCACTCACTGTCTGTCATGTGAGTGTTGATGTCCTCACTTACTGTCTGTTATGTGAGTGTTGTTGTCCTCACTGTCTGTTATGTGAGTGTTGATGTCCTCACTTACTGTCTGTTATGTGAGTGTTGTTGTCCTCACTTACTGTCTGTTATGTGAGTGTTGTTGTCCTCACTGTCTGTTATGTGAGTGTTGATGTCCTCACTTACTGTCTGTTATGTGAGTGTTGTTGTCCTCACTTACTGTCTGTTATGTGAGTGTTGATGTCCTCACTTACTGTCTGTTATGTGGGTGTTGTTGTCCTCACTTACTGTCTGTTATGTGAGTGTTGTTGTCCTCATTTACTGTCTGTCATGTGGGTGTTGTTGTTTTCATTCACTGTTTGTTTTTCTTGTTATTTACGGGATTAACCCACCCGGGCACGGGTCAGTGACCCACACCAGAGCTGGGGGCGAAAATATACTAATACTGAAAATACTAAAACTAAAAATAAAAAAAAATAAAATATTAATAATGGTAATTAACACAAAACAATAAAAATAAACAATAAAAATAAAAATAAAATAATAATAATAATAATAATAATAATAATAATAATAATAATAAAATAAACAGTTTCTATTGCACTATTTCACTAATTCACTGCTTCACTATTTATATTTTTATTTTATTTTGTTTTTATTTTTTTAATAATAGAAATAAATAAATAAGTAAATAAATAAATAAATAAAGTAATTAGTGAATTAGTGAAATATTGAAATAGTGAAATAGTGAAAGTGAATTAGTGAAACAGAGAATTTGTGAAATAGTGAAAGTGAATTAGTGAATTCGTGAATTAGAGAACTAGAGAATTAGTGAAATGGTGAAAAAGTGAATTAGTAAATTAGTGAAATAGAGAATTAGAGAAATAGTGAGATAGTAAATTAGTGAAACAGTGAATTAGTGAAACAGTGAATTAGTGAAATAGTGAAAGTCAAAAAGTGAAATAGTGAATTAGTGAAATAGTGAATTGGTGAAATAGTGAAATAGTAAAATAGTGAACTTTGGAAAATAGTGAATTAGTGAATTAGTGAAAGTCAAAAAGTGAAATAGTGAATTAGTGAAATAGTGAATTAGTGAAATAGTGAAATAGTGAGTCAAAAAGTGAAATAGTGAATTAGTGAAATAGTTAATTAATGAATTGGTGAAATAGTGAAACTGAATTCGTGAATTTATGAAATAGTGAAATAGTGAAACTGAATTAATGAATTACTGAAATAGTGAATTAGTGAAATAATGAAATAGTGAATTAGTGATTTGGTGAAATAGTGAATTAGTGAAATAGTGAAAGTCAAAAAGTGAAATAGTTAAAGTCAAAAAGTGTAAGAGTGAATTAGTGAATTAGTTAAATCGTGAATTATTGAATTAGTGAATTAGTGAAATAGTGAAACTGAATTAGTGAAATAGTGAAATAATGAATTAGTGAAATAATGAATTTGTGAATTTGTGAATTGGTGAAATAGTGAATTAGTTAAATCGTGAATTAGTGAAATAGTGAATTAGTTAAATCGTGAAACTGAATTAGTGAAATATTGAAATAATGAATTAGTGAATTGGTGAAATAGTGAAATAGTGAAATAGTGAGTCAATTAGTGAAATAGTGAATTAGTTAAATCGTGAATTAGTGAAATAGTGATTTAGTGAAATAGTGAAATAGTGAAACTGAATTAGTGAATTAGTGAAATAGTGAATTAGTGAAATAGTGAATTAGTGAAATAGTGAATTAGTGAAATAGTGAAATAGTGAATTAGTGAATTGGTGAAATAGTGAATTGGTGAAATAGTGAATTTGTGAAATGGTGAATTAGTCAAATAGTGAAAATAGTGAAATAGTGAATTAGTTAAATCGTGAATTAGTGAAATAGTGAAACTGAATTAGTGAATTTATGAATTAGTGAAATAGTGAATTAATGAAATAGTGAAACTGAATTAGTGAATTTATGAATTAGTGAAATAGTGAATTAATGAAATAGTGAAACTGAATTAGTGAATTTATGAATTAGTGAAATAGAGAATTGGTGAAACAGTGAATTAGTGAAATAGTGAAAGTCAAAAAGTGAATTAGTGAATTAGTTAAATCGTGAATTAGTGAAATAGTGAATTAGTGAAATAGTGAAACTGAATTAGTGAATTAGTGAAATAGTGAATTAGTGAAATAGTGAATTAGTGAAATAGTGAATTAGTGAAATAGTGAAATAGTGAATTAGTGAATTGGTGAAATAGTGAATTGGTGAAATAGTGAATTTGTGAAATGGTGAATTAGTCAAATAGTGAAATAGTGAGTCAAATAGTGAAATAGTGAATTAGTTAAATCGTGAATTAGTGAAATAGTGAAATAGTGAAACTGAATTAGTGAATTAGTGAAATAGTGAATGAGTGAATTAGTGAAATAGTGAATTAGTGAAATAGTGAATTAGTGAATTCGTGGATTTGTGAAATATCTAAATAATGAATTGATGAAATAGTGAAACTGAATTAGTGAATTTATGAATTAGTGAAATAGTGAATTTGTGAAATAGTGAATTAGTGGATTTGTGAAATATCTAAATAATTAATTAATGAGTTAGTGAAATAGTGAATTAGTGGATTTGTGAAATATCTTAATAATGAATTAGTGATTTAGTGAATAGTGAATTAGTGAATTTGTGAAATAGTGAATTAGTTTATTTGTGATATATCTAAATAATGAATTAGTGAAATAGTGAATTAGTGAAATAGTGACTTAGTGAATTAGAGAATTAGTGAATTAGTGAAATAGAGAAAACGTGAATTAGTTAATTAGTGAAATAGTGAATTGGTGAATTAGTGAATTAGTGAAATAGTGAAATAGCGAATTAATGAAATAGTGAATTAGTGAAATAGCGAATTAGTGAAATAGTGAATTGTTGAAATAGCGAATAAAGTGAATTGGTGAAATAGCGAATTAATGAAATAGTGAAATAAAGAATTAGTGAAATAGTGAATTAGTGAAATAGTGAAATGGTGAAGTAGTGAATTAGTGAAATTGTGAAATAGCGAAATAGCGAATTAATGAAATAGTGAATTAGTGAAATAGTGAAATAAAGAATTAGTGAAATAGTGAATTGGTAAAATAGTGAATTTGTGAAATAGTGAAACTGAATTAATGAATTAGTGAATTAGTGAAATAGTGAATTTGTGAATTAGTGAAATAGTGAATTATTTAAATCGTGAATTAGTGAAATAGTGAATTGGTGAAATAGTGTAATAGTGAATTTGTAAAATAGTAAATAGTGAATTAATGAAATAGTGAATTAGTGAAATAGTGAAAGTCAAAAGGTGAAAGTCAAAAAGTGAAAGTGAATTAGTTAAATCGTGAATTAGTGAATTAGTGAAATAGTGAATTAGTGAAATAGTGAATTAGTGAATTAGTGAAATAGTGAATTTGTGAAATAGTGAGTCAAATAGTGAATTAGTGAAACAGAATTAGTGAATTAGTGAAATAGTGAATTAGTGAATTAGTGAAATAGTGAATTAGTGAAATAGTGAAACTGATTTAGTGAATTAGTGATAATATAAAATGGCGGGGGATTTATAATTATATATATATATATATATATATATATATATATATATATATATATATATATATATATATAATGCTGGGGGGGGATTTATAAATGCATATAGAGACGTTACTAACGTGGCCGATCAGTTAATTTCACTTCGTGTATATATTTGTAGGGGGAATACTCTCAAACGCCACTTTCAATACAACTATATATTATTCTCTCAATGACACAGACACATTAATATCACATTATACTTACTTTACTAGGCACGGACTCTCGGACATAAACATGATTTGAATACACTTCCCACCGTAAGTAACTCACCCTTGGATCGCTTTGACAAAGACTCACGCGTGACCTGAGGGAGGCCCAGTAGGAGCTGCTGGATTATGTATCATATGTATAGACTCTGCTCCTCGACTAGTGACGAGCGTGACTCCGTCGATAGTGATGTGAAAGTCAAGCCCGTGGGCATCTAATTACTGTTATATGTGTTGTTCTTCTCTGGGCTGTAAGCTGTGGTCTGATGAACAATTATTGCACACACACACACACATATATATATATATATATATATATATATATATATATATATATATATTATATATATATATATATATATATATAAAATCAACGACCTCACCAGCAAGGAATCGAACCCTCGACCTACTGGGTGCGACTAGGAAGGGCTTACCGGCTAGGCCACAAGGACACTAAAAGCAGTTCTAGACTCTGTTATATTTCACACAAAGCCTGTTCATCGAGCTGATGGCGCCGTGAACCTCATTGGGAAACTGCCCGTGCCTCGTATGTGGTGTCAGTAGCATTTTACCGAATCCAGCTGGTATGAAACGCGAGGTACATATATATACTTCATTTTTAGTCCGCGTGTTAATTGGACTAAAAATGAAGTATATATATATATATATACAATCAACACCTCAACCCGCCAGGATTCGAACCCACGGCCCACAAGCCTATGACTGTGACCGGGGAACGCTAACCGCTGGACCACCAGGATGCTAAAAGCAGTCCTAGACTTTGTTATATTTCACACAAAGCCTGTTCAACGAGCTTATGGCGCCGTGAACCTCTAATGGGGACCACCCGCACCACTTAGGTGGTCAGAGTAACGTTTTACCAAATCCGGCTTCGAAACACGAGGATCCATATATATTTCCTGGCGGGTTGAGGTGTTGATTGTATGTAGAAGTCCGCGTGCTTTATTGGGCTAATGAAATATATATATATATATGTGCACTTAAGGTTTTATCCGTTTCACGTAATGTATGGCGATCCCTGTGATCCCTGTTTAACTAGGTAGGAGAATAGGTTTATTGTTTTGAAGTGTAATTATCAATCTTAATAGAAACTGTTCAATAAATACAGTAACCGTCAAGAAGTGTCATAATTCGTCCCTCCCCTTATTGAGAAAAGTTGATTCATTATAAGTGTCTTGGTGGTATACAGTGACCAAAGAGTAATAATGTAACTATCACCTGTTTCCCCTAGTGTCTCAGTTATTGCATGTTGACCTATTCCCCCATTCATCCCCCTCTCGCCTTGTTCTTCTCTTCTATCCATTCTTTCCCAGGCCGTCCCATCCTCTGATGGGGAAGTGACCACAGACAGACCCATTCCCCTCAACCACCGTCTTCCCGTCTCCCTCTCTCCTCCCTGCTTACCTCCCCTCTCTCACTAGTATAAAGAACAAAGAATGAAGGACAGATTTAGACCGAGAAAAGAGAATTACAGGACAAAGAAAGTGAAAGTAAGTAAATAAATAAGAAATAAAATAAAAGGATAATAAACATTTTATTGCATCATCATCATCATTGGCTATAAAAAAAACAGACATACTGATTTATAGTTTTTGTCGATATTCCGTGAAAACTTGTACTGTATTACAACACAAAAGCAACATTGTCCTCACTTGAGGTATATTTTGCACATCAACAAGTGAGGACTTTGTTGCTGGTGTAATACAAACATACACGCGATCTCCTAGAACATCTGTAAGTCAGTGTATATATGTTGGGTTTTTTTAGATACCCAGAGTATATATATGAATACGTCTCCCATACAACATTCTTCACTACATCAGCGGACGACCTAGGAGATATCTACATGAGAATATTTATTCGTGTATTCTCTATAAAAAGATGTTTCTCCTGTACTAAAGATATGCCAATGATTGTTATATATAAATTCAGCAGAATCTTCACTCATTCTATGCTGTCTTCATCTGAGTTCCGTAAACTAGGTACTGTAATAAGATCCAGTTACATTAGCTCTGGTTCTTATAATTAGATAGCACAATTAGTTAAGTTTTATCTATTTCATAAGACAGTATTATTGTGTCTTTATTTGAAATGTCGTACACTACAGTAATTTAATTTTCAAGAAATGTATATAATACAGCAGCTTCCTATTATGTATGTAATTGAAGCCCTGTAAATGAGATTGTGTTCATTATTGTTAATGAGATTCTGCCCCATGAGGAGTCCACCTTTTTTCTAATCACATATTTTCTCTTTAATCTGATGTTTCTACCGATGTCTTTTCCCTCTTTAATAACACATTCCCCCTAACTCCACTTTATACATCAATATCGAAGGAAACAAATCCATATGATACTTAGAGAAGTGTTGCCAGACCAACTTCGATAATGTCACTACTTAAAGTCATAGACCCTCAAATGTCGCTAAAAAGCCAATGAACTCAAATAAATGTCACAATAAAAATATTGCCTCGATATCTGAATAGGTTAGTTTAATATTTAAAACCGTATGCTCGCTCCAAAATATATATTTACAGAGGCGTACGATGAATTTCAAAATGAACACTGCGACTCTTGTTGTCTCGATAGGGTGTCAAATTCCTTCGTTCGTTGTGCCATATTGTCTCACATAAAATCAATAATATTTGGAGTCAGTGTACGTATATTATATATTCGAATTCAGTCATATGTTAGAGTGAAATACTCCGTCACTGATGCAGCGTCTTGTAGCAGATTCTCAGGCAGTTGGTAATTATAAAAACATTTATCGTGTCGCCGCAGGCCACTACATATGGCCAAAACTGAATTTAAAGTTATGACGTTCATTCTATTACATAGCTTTGATTTCATTGTGTTCATGTGAGTGGCGCTCAACATGAACACAGGGCGGCGAGTACTGGGTGTGTTTACAACACACTTGAAGCAGGTGAGGAGAGTGGTGATGTGAATGTTATTAATATTGATTATTATATCTATGAGATCATTGATAAATATCGCTTGATTTATCACTATATTTTACATAAAGTCTCGATATTTCCGCCATTTCGTTAATTGATTAAACAATTCATAAGATAGAAATATCTAGATTTAGCAATAAAATCGCTAAAGTGGCAATATTGATATTTGGATTAATAAGTGAAAATTGTTCAAAGGTGACCCACCGTGTTTACTCTACGATGACTATGAACTAAATCAAAGGCATTTGTGATTGGCTCCTAGATTAATGGTGCCCGAGTTTGACTCAGGCTGTGATTGGCTGGGCGAATTATCGGTAACGAAATCACATGCAGTTGTGAATCCTTGGCAGGGCTGCTGGGGGCTCTGATCCTTTGTGATTTATGTCACTGTCTAGCGTTTGTTATAGGTCAAGGTGTAGTGAACAGCGCCAGCATTTCCGATAGCCGCCAAAAGGTATACAGTTAGTGACCTAGTCGATATGACTGTGGTGGTGGTGGCTGTCACCGCTGGCGGTATCGCAGTTTTTTTTTTTTTTTTTTTTTTTTTTTTTTTTTTTTACGAGAATTAGCTCACCTGGACATAGGTTACTGACCCACATCGGCGCCTGTGGGGCGAAAATGTAATAATAATAATAATAATAATAATAAAGAAATACAAATGAAAAAAAAAATCAAAAGTGCGAAACAATATATGTATGTTGTGTTGACAATAGTAAGAGAAACAATTGAGACCCTGCAATTGTGTGTAAATGAGGCAGAAAGTCAGATCAACAACCTGGGACTTGGTCACAATTTTCGTGATGCCATATGGCAGCAGGGTCTACCATTAGACAACACATTATGCTTCCAATATCTTCCCAGGCGGTAGTACCTCCCTGATTGGTAGCTGTCTACTACCTACACTGCCATTGTTAACACGTGCATTAAGAGACTGTCCCTGAACCGTCTGTTAAATGTGTTTATCACTGATGGTTTGGTCCAAAACACCTTACTGAGTCACTGCTAACATATACAACTGCCTGTGTGTGGATTAGTGGATGTCATGTTTTTGACCTGACCATGTTTTGTAAGGTCACCCTGTGTACATAAACATCTCTCAGTCCTTGTAATTCAGTTGCCTCTGAGGATGTATTGAATAAAAACGAAAGCTAAGGTGTCACCTCATCATGATTTCCATCCTTTTCCAATGCAAAGATCGCTTGGTCAGAGCCTTTGTTAACATATTTGCAGACATACTTGATGGACTTGACTGAATTGCAGAACTCCACATTGATGTGCGCATTGAATGCTTTAGTCAAAAGAGGATTGTAGGGGACCACCCATTTGTTGTCTACTGTTATATCACTGTCTGTTCCAGGTCGCAACACTGCTGTAAAACCTCCATCGCCTGGCGCTCTTCTCCTGTACTGAGGATAGCCATCTTCTCCACTCTGAGTAACCTTTCTCAGGTCTTTTGGAAAGTTTTTGGTGCAACGTCCATCTTTCATGCATGCAGAGTTTCTGTTAAATGGTCCACATGGCCCATGAATCATTTGCTTCTTGATAATCTCATAGAGAACTGGATCAGGAAACTCTACTCGTATGCAGTTGTCCATCATGTTCGGTCGAAGTTTCTCTTTCAGCCAGATCAAGACATGGGCATGTGGTAGACCTCGTTTCTGCCACTCAATGGAGTACATGTAGCATCGTGTAGGGCCAAAGGTTGATGCTTTTGTAAGCAAGTCCATGAGTTTGATCACTTTCTGACGAAATACTCTCGCTATAATGTCATGCCGATCTTGAACTTTCTGGCCTTCCATTAGAGCTTCTGTTATGTCAGTCCATACAGGGTTACATGTAAAAGTAATGAAGAGATCTGGTCGTCCATAGTTTCTGACGTAGGTCATGGCATCCTGAGTCTTTTCATGCATGTATCGCGGACCTCCAGTGAAGGAAGGGGGGAGAATCACCAGCTGTCCAACATTGCCCACATGTCCATCCCTTGCTACTGCATCTCTCAGATGAATGTAGTCATCAACCCTGAGCTTCTTTTGGTTGAGTCATATGAAGGTGAGTCTTTTTGTTTCAATTTTGGCATACATGTCCACTACAAACTGGTGGAAGAGGTTCCTTAGTCTTAGTATCTGGTTGAAATTGTCTTCTCTGATCATGAATCTGTATGAATAAAAGTCATTGGATGAGACTTTCGTACCTACTTTTGCCGCACCAGTCGCTGGATCAGTGTGAGGAATGTTCAAGTGATATCCGTCTTCACCTTTCCAGAAGATGAGAGGATACTGCAGTGCACCATAGGATCGATGTGTCTCTGATATTTTTGTGAGCGACTCGTCTCTCATTTTGAGTATGATGTCTCGTTTCTCAAACTCTTGACCGACAAACAGGATGGCTACTTCATCAACTACAGGAGCATTGAATCTTCTTTCATGTTCTCCCTTAGGGGTCGTGTCTGCTTTGATCCTGACTTTGTACTCGTCAGAAGGCATGTTTTCCAGGGCATTTTTAAATGACTATACATACGTGTTGCGCTCATGCAGCATTTCTTGGATAGATAGCACAATGTCATGTCTGACACCTTGAATGTTGCCACACCTGATCTACCATGAAATATATTTGGAGGAACTTTGCCTGCTCATCTTCCAGTGGTAAGAGGGATCCTGCTTTGTGATAGACTTGACCCTGGACTTTGAATGTTGGTATGTATCCGTGCTCACGAACTACTCTGGTACTTCCAAAGGATGTCATCTGGGAGCATGAATTGTACATCAGTATATTTTCCAAGAAGTGTTTTGACTCTGGTGTTGTTCCCAGCATGAGAGTCTTCAATGGTTGTGGTGGTTTTTCCAAATTTGGCAGTCGTACTTTCCCACGAGAGCAGCACAGTCCAGCAGATTCTCCTTTATACTTCTTTGCTCCTCAGTGTTCACATTTCTTATCCATGTTGCCAATGACAACAGAGGGATACTTTTCATATTCTGTCTCATTGTCATAGTTAAATGCTGCTCTTGCAAGTGGATGCCACTGTGTATTCTTTCTTAGAATTCTGGATCCCGCAGCTCTCTGTCTATTAGCATTCAAACGAATTTCATGCGCTTGATTATTTTCTAGAGAAGGCCTTTCTGCTGTTTGCTATCTGTAGCATTAAGACGGGATTCCCTTTCCTGATCTGTTTCCTGTGACTGACTGTCACCTGTTCGCTTTCTGTTACCATTAAGACGGGATTTCCTTTCCTGATCTATTTCCTGTGACCGACTTGCCGCTGTTCGCTCTCTGTTTGTTTGTAAACGTGCAGCAAGTTGTTGCCTTGATTCACTTGATCTTGAGTGCTGCTTTCTCAATGCATCTCTCTGTCTTCTTTCAAGAATTGACAGCTTTGGTCGTTTATTTGGCGGCATTTTGTTCAGTACGTTAGGCATACCTAGTTATCGTTAGAATGGACATGACACCCAGCATCACACAATTATGACAGGTTGGAACAATATTATTATATTGTCTAATCATCACAACATATAACACCAACCATCATCAGTACATATAACAACATCCATCATCACTACATATAACATCATCCATCATCACTACATATAACAACATCCATCATCACTACATATAACATCATCCATCATCGCTACATATAACAACATCCATCATCACTACATTATTATAACATCATCCATCATCACGGAGAAAGGGAAACAACGGAGCACCTTAGCTTTCGTCTTTATTCAAGACATCTTCAGAGGCAACTGGATTACATGGACAGAGAGAGGCTTAAATATACAGGGTGACCTTATTAAACATGGGGTCAGGTCATAATGATGTCATCCACTAATCCTCACACCAACAACACCGCACACGTAGAGGAGCTTAAGAGAAAGGGGGCGACGTGACTAGTCAGGTCAGGTCAAAAATAATCCACTTACTATTGCTAAAGTGATGAAAGCACGTATTGTGAGCTTTCGAAAGATCCCCTGGAAAATATTAATAAGTTATCTAATTCCAAAATGAAGATGTTATTGAAAAAGAACCCCGATCTCATCAAACAGCTCTCTCAAATTAATCCCACTTTACCTTATATGTATGGATTGATCAAAACTCATAAGCTTAACAATCCATTACGTCCTATCGTGAGTTCTGTGGGTTCTGTTACTTACAAATTATCTAAGTGGTTGGTAAAGATGCTATCCCCTCTTACAGGCCAAATATCTAATTCACCTTTACACAATAGCAGTGATTTAATTGATAAACTGAAGAAACACAATGAACCAGGTGATTTAATAAGTTTTGATGTAAATTCACTTTTCACTAGAGTACCTGTGAAAGACCTACTTTCATTTCTTAAAGATAAATTACAACTGTTAGATTTAACTATTGAACATGATACTTTTCTCAAATTGATAGAGTTATGCGTAACTGACAATGTGTTTAGAGCAAATGGAGTTTTTTGAGGCTAGATTACTGCCCAATATAGGGGACTTTATTTCTCCATGGTTTAGATATGTAGATGATGTACTTTGTCTTTGGCCTAGAAACAGTGACCCATTGGAATTTTTAGACAAGCTTAATGATATTGTCCCAAGCATCACATTCAAATTGAAAGAGAAATTAATGGATCCCTTCCATTCCTTGATATGCTTATCATTAGAAATGGCCAAAACCACAAATTTAAGGTGTACAGAAAGCCTACACAGGTATGATATTAGGGCCTTAATATGTACCGAAAAAATCGACGTAATAGCATTCACTGAAACATGGATCAACCTAGACTCACGTGAGTTACCGGTCGAATACCAAATTGCAGGTTACAAATTGTTCCATACCGATAGGCAGACCAGGAAAGGAGGCGGAGTAGCAATATATGTCAGGGATAATCTGAAGTGTGAAATAAATAAAGAAATATAAACTGAGCGGAATACAGAAACAATTTGGATAGAATTAATCGACGGTAGGGAAAAATTAATCACAGGAGTAATATATAGACCTCCCAATCTTGATAGAGTCAATGAGAGACTTATCTGGGATGAAATGCGCAGGGCTTCCATACACAACAAAGTCTGTATAGTAGGCGACTTTAATCTTGGCCAAATAGATTGGACTGACCTTACGGGTAACTCAGAATCAGAGGATTTTCTCGAAACGATCCAGGACTGTTTCCTAAGTCAACATATAACCGAACCCACCCGGGGTAGTAATATACTCGATTTAGTTCTGTTGAACAGAGAAAACCTCATTAACAATGTCGAGGTAGGGAACGAACTTGCAAACAGCAATCACAAAGAAATTAGATTCCAGTTAGATTTTCAGGGCAGACGAAAGGAAAATTCCACTAAAGTACCAGATTTCAGAAGGGCAAACTTTGACAGTTTAAAGAGGCAGCTGAGAGAAGGGGTGTCACGCTTGGGCGTGAACCTGACAGATGACACCGACCTGATAACGAGATCTGATATAGCCGAGTTCCACGACAATTTAAATAATGAGATACTTAATGCACAAAGGCAGAACATACCATACAAAAAACTCAGATCGGACAACAGTGATCCTAAATGGATAAATAATCATTTAAAGAACATCATTGGCCAAAGGATGGCTATAGGTAGAAGGATAAATTATGGCGAAATTTACCTCCAGGATTATTATAAGGTATTGGCGAGTAGGGTTAAAACCGAGATAAGGAAAGCAAAGAGGAATAATGAGGTAAGGATAGCAAGGGAGGCGAAGACAAACCCCAAAGGATTCTACCAAATGTATCAAACTAAAACACGAGAAAAGATTGGACCAATACCGTCAGATACCTGCGAGCTCACTGACAACGATGGAGAAATGAGCAATAATTTGAATAAATATTTTTCAACAGTTTTCACCACCAAAAATGTAAGCATGATACCCGAGGCACCGACTCTATTCAGAGATAGTGAAGAAAACAAATTAAGCGAAATAGTAGTGACTAGTAGCGATGTTCGTAAGCAAATAGACAAACTAAAGCCAAATAAGTCACCTGGACCCGATGAGATATTTGCCAGGGTATTAAAGGAATGTAAGGAAGAGCTTAGTATGCCCTTAGCAAAGTTGTTTAACATGTCCTTAAATACAGGTGTAGTACCAGAATCCTGGAGGATAGCGAATGTAATACCAATTTTCAAGAAGGGGGATAGATCACTATCCTGTAACTACCGCCCAATCAGCCTAACATCAATAGTAGGCAAATTACTTGAATCAATCATTTCAAAATCTATTCGAAACCACCTGGAGAAGCACAAGTTGATCAATGATTCCCAACATGGCTTCACAAGCAGGCGTTCATGTCTAACTAATCTATTAACATTCTTTTCATCAGTTTTCGAATCGGTGGACGAAGGGCACAATTATGATGTGGTATATCTCGACTTTAGCAAAGCCTTCGACAGAGTCCCCCACGAAAGACTAATTAGAAAGGTAGAAGCACATGGCATCAAAGGTAATATCCTTAAATGGATTAGGGCGTGGTTACAGGACAGGAAACAGCGAGTGAGCATTAACGGGACTAAGTCCCATTGGAGCAACGTCACTAGTGGAGTTCCCCAGGGCTCAGTACTTGGACCATTATTATTTATTATATACATAAACGACATAGATATCGGCATAGACAGCAACATAAGTAAATTTGCTGATGACACTAAAATAGGACGTGTTATTAAATCTGACGAGGACTCCGCAAAACTACAGGAAGATCTAAACAAATTTTTCGAATGGTGTGAAAAATGGCAGATGAAATTCAACGTGGACAAATGTAAAGTACTCAGTATAGGAGATGTAAGCAGGGAAACCAGGTGATGAACGATGCCATAGAGAAATCCGACTGCGAGAGAGATTTAGGATTAATGATAAGTAGGAACCTTAAGCAAAGTAAACAATGTGTTTTTGCTCATAACAAGGCTAATAAAGTACTTGGGTTCATACAAAGGAGTATTAGTTATAAGACTAGCGAGGTCATCCTAAAACTGTATCCTGTCTTGTGAGACCACACCTGGGTTACGCAGTTCAGTTCTGGTCACCATATTACAGAATGGGTATAGAATCCTTGGAAAGAATTCAGAGGAGAATGACAAGACTAATCCCGGGCATTAGGAACCTTGAGTATAGAGACAGGTTAAAGCGTCTTAATTTGCACTCCCTCGAGAGACGTAGAGCGAGGGGCGACCTGATAGAGGTGTATAAGTGGAAGGCAGGGCTAAACAAAGGGGACATTACAAAGGTACTCAAACTATCCAAGGAGGAGCGAACTCGTAACAATGGTTTTAAATTAGACAAATTTAGATTTAGGCGCGAAATAGGTAAACACTGGTTTGGAAACAGAGTAGTGGACGAATGGAACAAGTTACCAAATATCATCATTAACTCGAATACGCTGAATAGCTTCAAACATAGGTTGAATGCTTATACGAGCAATAGGGGTTGGGTGTAAACGGGACTGCCCAGTATGGGCCATTAGGCCCGCTGCTGTTTCCTCCATTCTTATGTTCTTACATAAATTAATTTGTCAGTGGCCCAAGGTTAAAATGCTTTGAAAACCTTGGATCTAGATGTAGGATAGTTATTTAGTGGGTCCCTTATTTTTGACCTGACCTGACCTCACTAGTCAGGTCGCCCCCTTTGTCTTAAGCTCCTCTACATGTGTGTTGGTGAGGGGATAAGTGGATGACATCATTATGACCTGACCTCATGTTTAATAAGGTCACTCTGTATATTTAAGCCTCTCTCTGTCCATGTAATGCAGTTGCCTCTGAAGATGTCTTGAATAAAGACGAAAGCTAAGGTGCTCCGTTGTTTCCCTTTCCCCGTGTGATTTTATCAAGATATATATATATATATATATATATATTGATCGCGGTGTAAGATAAAGCGAACGATGAGGCTATTAATGGGATCACTAACTATAATAACAGGCAGGACTACAGTACTGTGTGTGGTGGTTCATTCTATTCGTATACCCAGATGTGATTCACGGCTGTAGTACATTAATGAAAGTATAGAATTACAGCACGTAGTTACAGTTCATACCAGTATAGTAAAAATTATTATAAGCAGGTCAGATGGAAGATGACGACAAACAGATTAACACAATGCTCGGACAAAAATGTCGTTATTATGCAGTATAATTACAGCTAAAATGTCAACAACCACTATCTCGCTACTCGCTTCTCCCAGGATATCAAAGAAGTCTTAAAAGCCTCAAACTTATCTCTGAATAGACCGACAAAAGCCTGCCGCACCAGATAGTTGGGCGGGAGACAGCAGGAAAAGATAGTAGCTACATATATTCGAAATACTATTACGATACAAGGTGGAAAGGACTCGGGCCAGAAATATGACACAGCTAACAATGCCATGATTGCATGTGGGAGTCATTGTCGTATAGAATGTGAACTAGAGGCTCAATATACTGTACACTGGTCATGGCTGGGCGAGCTTGTACGGCAGGCATGGTAGCTTATGTGATGGTGGTTGTAATGGTGGTGATGGTAGATGTGATGGTGGTTGTAATGGTGGTGATGGTAGAGGTGCTGGTAAATAGTAATGATGGTGATGAAGGTGGTGGTGGTATTGGTAGTGATAATGATGGTGGTGGTAGTGATGGTGATGGTAATGATGGTGATGATGGCTGTGGTGGTAATGAGTGACAGTAGTGATGAGATGATTACCCAGTAAATCCTAGAATGAAGAGTGATTTTAGCCCGGTATTAATAAAGTAGATGAAACTAATATATATATATTACAAGTGATATCAATAAATAACTTGTACTTTGCTGCCAAGGTGCAAATAACTGACAGACAAAATTAATTACCTTTATGGTCGATGGTGTCTAAGCATAATGGAAACTTAAAAATAAGCTGTGGTCCCTCACCAACTTAAAATGTTTACCTGTTTCATTCAATATTGTGTAGAATAACTGTGGAGAGACTCTGGGGGGGGGGGGGGTGTCATGTAGCTTCCTTAACTTCAGTCTCATGTTATGGTTAGAGCCGTGGACCACTCCAGCACCAAGCTCTGGCCTGGTACATTACATAAATTCCTTATTTGTACAACCAAAATAAAATTATTTAGATAAAGAGGTAATAATACAGATAATGTTTTATACAATAATAATTGACGAAATAGGTGGGTCTCCCACAAAATTACCGATTCAGCAGGAATGAAAGTTACATTATTTTTAAATATTAAAGCTAATTTGAAGATTAATACATCAGTAAATATTTATTATTACGCCAGGAATTATAAACTTAAAGTACTTTAACGTAATCAACTAAATTTAAACTTTGTTCAGATTTAAGTCCCATAAAAAACATTCCGCTAATGATATTCCAGATGGGTTATCACAATTTGTTTTCGAAGAGAGATTTTGTTGCGATGGCTGACCACTGAAGCCCTTCGGGGAGCAAGAGCACTTCGGAGGGCAGGAGCACTTCGGAGGGCAGGAGCACCTCAGGGAGCAGGAGCGTCTCGGGGAGCAGGAACACCTCGGGGAGCAGGAACACCACGGGGAGCAGGAACACCACGGGGAGCAGGAACCCCTCGGGGAGCAGGAGCACCTCGTGGAGTAGGAACACCTCGTGGAGTAGGAACACCTCGGGGAGCAGAACACCTCGGGGAGCAGGAACACCTCAGGGAGTTGGAACACCTCGAGGAGTAGGAGCACCTCGGGGAGCAGGAGCACCTCGGGCAGCAGGAGCACCTCGGGCCATAGAAACACATTGAGCTACGGGAATACCTTTGGCCACAGGAAGACCTTGGAACACAGGGACACCTCGGGCGACAGGAACACCTCGGGGCGCAGGAGCAGTTTGGGCCACGGGAATACCTTGGAACACTTCGCGCCACAGGAACATCTCGGGTGACAGAAGCACCTTGGGCCACAGGAACCCCTCAGGCCACAGAAAAACCTCGGGCCACAGGAACACCTTGACCTACCGGAATGCCTTTGGCCACAGAAAGACCTTGGAACACAGGTACACCTCCGGCCATAGGAACGCCTCGGGTCACAGGAACACCTCGGGTCACAGGAATACCTCGGGTCACAGGAATACCTCGGGTCACAGGAATACCTCGGGCCACTCACCACCTCATGACAGTCAATACTCACGAAGCCCAACATGTAGATCTTAATTTTATTTTAACTCGAGCTACATGGAAGTGTTTGTTCGCAAATGTATGTGTATGATTGTGCCCGTGTTTTGTTTTGGGCCCCTGTCTCATCAACAGAACATATTATATAAATGGGTCAATACATCTGATATTATATTCAGATTCACCACCTTGTAACTTTCCACTGGCTATGAGGTGACATGTTCAATGCACGTGATAAGGTGTACCCACGGGAAGCTGCGTCATGCTATGCTGAGTAAAGGCATAAGTAGCTGGCTCTCTGGCC
This sequence comes from Homarus gammarus, assembly GCA_958450375.1. Lineage (NCBI taxonomy): Eukaryota > Metazoa > Arthropoda > Malacostraca > Decapoda > Nephropidae > Homarus > Homarus gammarus. The sequence goes on from CAUDMG010000852.1 coordinate 427,524, forward strand.
ACCTGAAGTGGGCAGTGGTTTGATATCCTTGACTAGAGGAAGACATTATTTGAAAGCCGCAGTGGATGGCTCCGTCTTCCCTCGAGGGGGAACGACGTACCCATACCGTTCTCCCTCAATGGGTCACTACTCATGAGTCACTCAGCAAGTTATATTGTAAGGACGTGACCTAACGTTTATATTACATAAGCGCCGTCCCTTTCTCATTCACTCATATACAGTGGAACTTGCGGTTGATCTGCACTCAGGGATTATAGATACAATCCTTTTATAATAAAACAAGGAACTACAGTTTGGGTTTCGTTACTTAAACCCAAATAATAAATATATGTGAACGGCCTGGTTAATTGGACAAAACAGCCGATTCAGTTTCCACATGTGTGCGTGTCTGTATGTGTGGTTGTCTGAATGTGTGCTTGTCTGAATGTTAGAAGAGAAAGTGTTCATGTTAGGAGTAGAAAGTGGTCATGTTAGGAAAGAAAGTGATCAAGTTAGGAGAGAACGTGACCATGTTAGAAGAGAAAGTGACTATGTTAGGAGAGAAAATGGTCATGTTAGGAGAGAAAGTGGCCATGTTAGGAGTCGCTGAGGCCACAGCGTCGAGGCACGAGACAGTGGAGAAGACTAACTTCCCACTAAACAGTAAAGTTGTCTTGCTCGAATTGGGTTATTCTGGCACCCCTCAGCTGCAGTGGTCGTGATGGTGCCATGATAAGATCATAAGAAGTCTGCAATAGGCCGGTTGGCCTGTGCATGGCAGCTCTTGTCGAGAGTTACAACCACTCTCTATCATCCATGAATTTATCTAGCCTCCTTTTAAAACTTTCCAGCGTCCCAGCAGTTACTACAGAGTTGCTAAGCTTGTTCCACTCGTCTACCACCCTATTTGTGAACCAGTTTCTTCCTATCTCCCTCCTAAACCTAAACTTATCCAACTTAAATCCATTGCTACGAGTCATATCCTGCTCGGATATTATAAGAACTTTATCTATATCTCCTTTATTGATTCCTTTCACCCACTTAAATACGTCTATCATATCTCCCTGCTCTCTTCGTCTTTCTAAGGAATGCAAGTTTAGTTTCTTTAATCTATCTTGATATGGAAGGTTTCTAAGTCCCTGAATCATTTTCGTCATTCTTTGTTGTACCAATTCCAGTGAATTGATATCCATTCTATAATGAGAGCACCAGAACTGAACCGCATAATCGAGGTGCGGCCTGACTAGCGTAAGATATAGTTGCAATTTGACCTCCGCACTCTTATTACTTACACTGCTGGATATAAAACTTAATACTCTGTTTGCCTTATTTCGAACATAAACGCACTGTTTTCTAGGCCGTAGGCCCGAGTTTACGTTTTTTTTTTACGGGAATTAGCCCACTCGGGTACAGGTCAATCGACCCACAACGGGGTATGGGGGGGGGGGGGAGAATAAGAACAGAAAGAAATTGAAAATAGAGAAGAAAAAGGTTATACGGTGTTGATCTACACCACGAAGGCGCCGGAAAACCAGCTTTTTAAAGTGAGACATTGTATAAGTATGGAAACACAGAAGAAGGCAGAGAATTCCACAGTTTGGCTGTGTGAGGAAATAAGGAGGTATTATAACGGGTTATTCTAGTGTGACCGACATCCACAGAGAAACGGTGGGCACCTCGGGCAGGACGTGTGTTACGAGTCCACGGCCTTGTCGCGGTACACAGGATGCCAAATCCACCGAACACTGCCCGTTAAAATACCTGTGAAAGAGAGAGAGTGAAGCAACATCCCGGCGAAGAGAAAGGGAAGAGAGATTGTCGACTAAAGGAGGAGAGTTAATAAGACAAAAAATGCCTTTGATTCCACCCTATCTAACAGTTGGACAGAAGCAGAGCCACCCCAGATATAAGAGCAGTACTCCAAGTTAGGACTAATGAATCCCTTAAATACTTGTAGCAACTGCTCAGGAGTGAAGTAGCTACGGCATCTGTACAGCATTCCTAACTTCGGGAGGCCGCTTTAACAATGTTGTGGATGTGTGGCTTCTTTGACACATTAGAGGAAATGGTGAGGCCTAGCATATTTATTTCAGAATTTGGCAGAATAATTGCGTCCTGAAATGTAATTGGTGGGAGATCTTCTAATTTAGAAAGTTTAACTGGTAAATACTAAGTTTTATTACTATTGAATTTAATCAAGTTTGTATCTCCCCATTCAGAGATGCTGCACAGTTCCACATTGATAGAAGTAATGATATTTGCTCTAGAAACAGATCTAGTTTGAGAATTAGGAGGAAGGGAAGAAGAGTGAAGAATAGAATCATCAGCGTAAGATTGGATAGAATTAGTTGTAGTGTGAAGTAAATCATTGATAAAAGGGAGGAAGAGAGTAGGTGAAAGAACGGAACCCTGTGGGACATCACTATTGGTAGAGAAAGAGCGAGAGCTCTATCCATCGACAACAACTGCCGTGGATCGGTTCTCAAGGAAGCTATAGATTAGAAAACAAAGTGGGGGAGAGAAACCAAAAGTGGGAAGTTTAGAAAGCAAACACTTGTGCCAAAGCCTGTCAAATGCTTTGGAGATGTCAAGGCCCACGACGAAAGTTTCCCCATAAACCCTAAGAGAGGATGACCAAAGATGGGCGCAATAGGAGAGCAGATCACCAGTAGATCTCGCCTGGGGAAAGCCACACTGGTGATCCGACAAAAGAGAATGGCGTTCAAGGTGACATAAAATGGGAGTTCAAGATAGTTTCGAAAATCTTAGAGAGGGATGATGTTAGGGCAATAGAGCGATAGTTAGAGGGATTAGAATGGTCACCCTTCTTTGGGATGAGCTGAACCAAGGCATGCTTCCAAGAAGAAGGAAAAGTTTGGGTTTTGAGGCAGAGGCGAAAGAGGCATGCAAGCACAGTGGCCAGAGCTTCACAACACGAGGGGGTATTCCATCCGGTCCATGCGCCTTACTCACATCCAATCTGGATAACGCACCGGCAACCCTGCGAGTGGAGATTATAGGATAGTGCATAGGTTCAGTATGAGGAACAGGGGTAGGAGGGATGGAGGGGGAATCGTCTAAGGTGGAATTAGAGGAGAATAAGGTGCCAAAGAGATTGGCTTTGTCAGGGGGAGAGTTGGCTATAGAGTTATCAGGTCGGAAGAGAGGTGGAAAAAAAGGAGTTATTTCAGATATTTTTGGTTAAGGACCAGAAGCATTTACTATAAGAAGAGTTAGTCAGGAAGCGGTCTTTCTTTTTATAAAATTCCGCTTGGCCCTACGAAGAATAGCCTTACAACGATTCCTAGAAGTAATGAAAGAGGAGTGGGTAAAAGGAGAAGGAGATAGTTTCATAGCTCGATATGCCCTACTTACATATATTTTGCATACTTTTATAAATCGTGGGACAGGCACAAGAGCTTCACACTAGCTTGACAACTTTTAAACAGTTACTGACGTTTTTTCCGTCAAAATAAGAACGTGGGTGTCAAGGTTTATATAAGTTACCGTCCTTTATATATCCCGTTACCGTCCATTAAAATTCCCATCACCGTCCAGTTACCGTCCATTAAATGTACCATCACCGTCCAGTTACCGTCCATTAAATGTACCATCACCGTCCAGTTACCGTCCATTATATGTACCATCACCGTCCAGTTACCGTCCATTATATGTACCATCACCGTCCAGTTACCGTCCATTATATATCCCATCACCGTCCAGTTACCGTCCATTATATGTACCATCACCGTCCAGTTACCGTCCATTATATATCCCATCACCGTCCAGTTACCGTCCATTATATGTCCCATCAACGTCCAGTTACCGTCCATTATATATCCCATCACCGTCCAGCTACCGTCCATTATATATCCCATCACCGTCCAGTTACCGTCCATTATATATCCCATCACCGTCTAGTTACCGTCCATTATATATCCCATCACCGTCCAGTGGGTCCAATGCAAGCATAAAGGAACCTAATACCACGACCACAAGAATGTTACATCCAGGTGAGTTGTATGGCGCCCTCCACGAGATATTGGGCGCCAGATTGCTTGGGGATGTAACAGCGGTCCCCAAGCTTGTCAAAAACCCGGACATCTATCTCCTTGACCTTGTTTACTCCCTGTTCCGTGAGGTCTACTTCAAGGATCATATTTTTTGACTGTGACATATAATGCTGAGCCATTTGTGGGCTTGTCTCATTAGGTTTTCCGTCTTTTAATCTTTCCCTGTTAGAGGTACTCAATAGGCAGTGATGGGTATAGACGTAAGAGTTATCCTCTCATAGGTGAGCTGTTTATATTACCAAGGCTTTCGACAACTAACTTCCCAGTTTGGATTGCCGAGTGTCACCAATGATCCGAGTATACTGCATTTCTAAGGTTCTTAACTCGCTCGTAGATCCACAGCAGATTTACCCTGTGTTCCGAAGATCCTGTGTTGGGAAGCGGTACTTCAGAGGTCTTGGCACGGAGAGAGGTTGTATGCCTGCAGGTAGAGCAAACACTTAAGGTCTTCTCTTCACTCTAAAACTCTGCTCTGTTGTACTGTAGGTGAAGGCAAGCAAGTGTCAAGCCATACAGCCTTCTCCACCACACATCGTCCTGCCCTGTCATATTCTTCAACACACTATCCACACACTTTCCTACTCAAATCATTCTTAAAAGTTATGAAATGATTCCCTGTATTAGGTTCATTTATTTTTTTTTTTTTGGGGGGGGGGGGGGGCACTTCTCCTTCCGGACGGTACTGTGTCGTAGGCCTCAATACGGTTTCTAGGAGGTGATAATTTAGAAAGGGAAAGAAATATTAAATCTGATATTTTTTACTGTGGTTGGAGGGGGCTGCTCTTGTAGCCTTCTATGTGAGGCCTTGAAGCTTTGTGGTGAGGTTAGCGAAGACGGTGCAGCAGCTTTGTCCCAAACTAATAGAAAAGAATATGGTAATGATCAGAGAGAGCTGAGAGGGCCAGTGTACTGAGTAACATTGAAGGTACTGTCGTCCAGAGATCCATTACCTCGTTCCACAGTAAACAAGGGTGAGGCGAGGGTCTCACTAGTGTTGGAGACTCTACTAGGTGGTGTCTTGGGCAATTATGTCCTTGACATTAGCCTGTTTCCACTGACCACTGATTTGTTAGATGTTTTTCACTATTAAACACTGTTTTTAATTTTTTTAATTGAAATTATTGCTAATCATAGAGTTTACCAGTGTGTAGGTTCCTTATAAAGTAAGTTCACCTCCACCAGGGGCTCTTGTGTGTACAACTGTATCTTTGTGAGATACATCTGCACTTAACCTCTGGCGGGACATTGTCAAGAGATTGAAAACGTGAGGAGTGGAGAGGAATTGTAAAGCGACGAAATACGTGGACCAACATTTAACTCTGGGGATGTCATATGTATGAGACTAAATTTTACATTTCATAGAGAAACAGAGAGATGGTAACTACAGTGACTGTTAATAGTGGTGGAGTGCCCCGAGACAGAAGGACCATGACCCTCTTGAAGTGTTGAAACTGCTGTTCACATCCAGGTCACTGAATCTGAAGAACTCTGCATATACTGAGAAGCATTTATGATGAATAAGAGATATGACTTGGGTTCTTAAATTACACTCGTGCAGTCAAAAGCCGTAATAACAATAAGAGGTTTCCAACGAGCAATTCTGTTTTTTCACCAAATTCAAGTAATCTTTCATATTTGAAGTAAAAAAATAAAAAATGAAATGTGTTTTCAATGAAATAAAATTTTGATTGTTGTATCTGGCTGATCTAGAAACTAGCTGAAGGAAACGTGTTGCTCTTATTAGTACACCATTAAAATTATCCTTGAAACATCTTGATGCTTCTGGTGATTATATTGATTCATTGAATGGTATGACTATAAGAATATTAATATTTTGGTCTTAACCTCTCAGCCATGTTGACAAAACCTTTCTTCCCCTCAATAGCGTCACTTGTAGCTCAGGTTTATGAGAAGTCCTGGAGACGTTGGTGGAGTGTTTGCCTCCTGTGTTGACGTCTTGGCTCATCGAAGGACTTCTTTCATCCTCTTCCAATTTTCTCTTTTGATTTAAGCGATTATGTGGTTGATTATTTTTGTAGGAGTTGGTTGTTTGGTGGAGTGTTGACGTTATATGTTGACTTCTCGAGTCACCAGGATATACACTTACATTTTCTTACATCTTTATCTTGTTTTTTTGTTTGTGTTTCTGGGTTAGGTTTCTACTTATTCCTTCCCAGTTGCTTAGCTTCTCGGCTTTGTGTTGTTTTGAGTTGAAGAATATCTTTGCTCTCCTGATAGTGCTATAGATTATTTTCAACGGTGCCAGGGTTGTCTAACTCACAGTATGGATTGGTTTATGCCTGTGTGTACATGTTTTGTTTATCTTAAATAGTTACCATAGACTGCTATCTGAATCTTCCCTGATGACTCACACACTTGTACAGTGCACCATCTATGGGCCCAACAATGTGTAATGTCTCGGATTCACAGGTTTGAGAGTCTCAGGATTCATGGATGGGACGGAGGACTGGTCGGACTTGTTTTTCGTGTCGGTTTTTAGAAGGTTCTACAGCTTGAATGTACAATGTTTTTCGCATGACTCTCGTTACAAGTAAACGTAAGCCATGGGAGGTCAAAGTTCATTTACCTGGAGGAGTTAACGCAGAAGGGGACGTGTGGGAAAGCGGTGATTATGATGAGAAGTATCCCATGGGCACCAAAAGAAAAAAATTCAGTGTAAGTAGTTTATCAATAACTCAGGCAGAACAGTTTACATCTTTCAGTCAGTGTTGTGTGGACTTAAAAAAGGTAAACGAACAGTTTTTGGTGAGAAGTTTGCAGCAAAAATCCCAGTGTGAATAAAAAAAAAACTATGGTAACACCACTGAAAGACGCACTTAGCATATTCTGCAATGAGCTAGACTTCAGGTATGAGCCCTCAACACTCGTGCTGCCAACTGAGTGTACCTCCATAAGAGTGGCAGTTGGTTGACACTGTTGATGACTTTCGATAAAATGGACAGAACAAACTGTCTCTAGCTAGCAGCACCGACACGTTGTTCTCGAAGCCAAGAGTTGTGACTAGTCTTGTGTTGCTCTTCGTGGTGATGGATGACTTGACTGTTGAGGAGATTTATGGAGCCACAGTTTCAATAGTGGACTTCTCGTGAGCCGAAAACAAACCATAAAGGCACTCGTGGCTTATGTTCGTCTCTTTGAGTGAAGTGGGGAAGAGAGTTGAAATGTGTAAATTTATATCTAGAATTAATATTCATTAAAACATCTATTATCTAAACCATTTTGTATTTTCTTATATCAGAAAAAAGTATCTAAAATAAAATATATAAATACAGGTTCTCCTTCCGTGATCTTCATATCGGTTTAGTGAGACGGCTGAAAAAGGGAAAAGAAAACCTTGTTAGTTTATTTTGGACCTCAGAATCTGATACACGTCACGTTTTCACCGGAATAATATTGTATTGATCCTTTTACTTCTGACTGTGGTAGTGTGGAAAACAGAGATGCCGAATTTTCTTATATCTATTAAACCTTAGCAATGGTAGAGTGTCATGTGTTATTGTAAATAATGTTTGATCACTTCAAAAGTACCTTTACCTGAAAACATTCATAGGTTAGAAATTCATTATTTAATGTAGGAAGTGTATTAATGTCAACAGATGAATAATAATAATATTAATTGTAAATAATATAATCCTGTCAAGAAGAAAGGTTCAGATACCTACTGACCCCTGAGTCTGGATGCTCTCTTGTCCACCCGGGAATATAAAAGATGAAAACATTCTTAGTTCTGTGTCATAAAAACGCATCAGGTATTTACAGTGATAAACCAAGACATTAAAAATCGCCTAATATATGAACTTTGTGATATATTACTTAAGGACGAGATATTATATAAAGTATAAAATGCTATTGTAGTTTAAAGTAGTGTTTATGACCAGCCGTCTTGTTATCTAGTTTGTAAGGTGATTATAGTACTTTTTGATGTTTTATGTAAACTCTTGAAAAGCCACAATACAGGTAAACCCTAATTATGTCCTTGTTGGTAATAACAGTCATTATTACCTGGACATGAAGTTTCTAGTAATTAACTTTCATAAGAAACCACAAAGAAGCTTTAAGAAATAATGATGCTATACGTAATAAACAAACAGTAGGACAAATAAGCAAAGTGATTAAAATAAAAGTAAAGAGGAAATCAAAGTCAAAATATTATGAAAAGAAAATAGAAGAATAAATGAAATAATACATTAAAATGGAAAGAAATGTGAAGCAAAAAAATTAAGAACATTTCGTGACCTGCCTGACTGTAACTCGCTCTCTACCATGGTGAGGCGGAGTGAATTACTGGGACCATGATCAAGGTTTTTAGGTACGGCAGTAATGAGTTCCGGGCTTAAAGGGTGTTGTTTATCAGGGTCTTGTAATATGGACGTTGTCACGTAGGGTACACTGTTTCTCCTGGTGTGACCTGCTCGTAGTTGTTGTTAACTCTTTCCAGCGTTACAGTTTGATGATTATATAACAGACTACAAAATATAAGCCTTTCTGATTGACTGTAATAATGATCCATTATCTAAGTTCTGAGATGAGTGTAGGGAAAGTGGAGTACAGGACAGGTACTATCTGTGTGAAAGATCTCCTGTGTAGTGAAACTGTTGAGGTAAGGATGGCTATAGCGTCACTCTTATTATTATCACTGGCTGGATGTAGAGAGCACACACACACCTTCCACACGAATCTTCCTTATAAGCCTGGAGATTTAGTATTGCTCATGTGGTCAAGTTTGTGAGCTGTGAGGGTAACAACTTCTACAGCAAAATCCCCGATGTCTGTGAAATAATAACATGAGGGACACGTTTTCTATTTTCTTGATTCTTTGTAAAAATTTAAAACAGTCTATAATGGTGTCAGAATAAGTCATGTGTAATATTTCATGAGGAAAATGTATGAAGTTGTAACGGCGTCAAGGCCTTAGAATTTCTTCAAAATAGCACCATTGAGTCTCGCTCCGGGAAGTTTAATCTAAAGAATTTTTAATACATTGCAAAGGTGAATATGTATAGTAACAAATAGCTCAGTCTGTTTGTGTGCATGGCTGTAGCACGTCAAGTTTAGTGAATGTAGTAGAATGTGAAGGAAAATTGTAGACTTACACAGAGCGAAAATTGAATCTATTCTTTAATTTCACTAGATATTGTTACCTTTTTCCTTCTTCTGTTCTCAAAATCAATATCGTGTTGTCTTGTGAATCCTTCTGTTGCCCGTCTTCTGATCAAGAAGTTTAGGTATCATTCACAAGCTTCCATAAAATAGCACAGTATGTATTGTATAACGTGGACACAGCGACAAATATTCTTTGGTGACAATATTCACGAGGTTCATTACTGGATGATCTTTTACTGTAGAAGCGATGCGGAATTGCTGTTAGGTTTGCTTACGCGTTAACCCATAATTTACTTGTAACGGCGGCAGGGATAACATTACTTGCAAATTGGAATATTCAATTTATAAACACACAAGGAGGAAGTAAAGACAACTAGAGAAAAAAAATACGGGTATAGAGAAAGCGAAAAGAGAATCCCAAGTAAGCTCCGGTTAATCCACTTAAAAGGTCTCACATGGACCCAAGATGTGTGGGCCCTTGAGTCACCAAATGAGCTCTTTCAAGCAACATAATGCACAGCTCTAAAAGACAAAGTGAGCCCACTTGAGATGCATAATGTGCTTCCTCAAGCGTAAAAATGCGCCTACTTGTGTTATAAATTCAGTTTTCTTCACTCCATTTCACATACACGTAGAGGACCCCCTAGACTCCCCAGCTGAGAGAGAAGTGCTGAAAGAAAGGTAAATGAACCCTTAAGAGAGACAGTCGAACAACCAAGAAGTTCCCGCTTCACGTGAGATATTTGTTTTAATGTTCTGAATAAAACTTTCCGAACTTCATTTTAGGAAGAGAAAGTGTTACCAGCGGGCAGCGAATTCCATACACAACCTAGATCGAGAGTTGTATAGTCAGCCCTCCCCTGGGTCATAATTCCCGCTCTATAAGACTGCATAATGCTTTCCTTAGGACTTGAAATTCCTGTTTAACACGACATTAATCATGCACAGGCCAACCACGCACTGAGGTGGAAACGTGTAGGTACTGAGGGAAGGAGTTGGGATACATTTTAAGCTTTTGTCGTGGTTGTTATGCAATTATACGAGTAAGATTATTTTCAGTATATTATATTTCACTCTCTCATACCTTAACTTGGGTTGTTGGAACAAGGGGAAATGAAAGCTCAAAGAAAGCGAGAGAAAATGGTTGAGCAACGAGATACCCCACACACACACGCACGCACACACACACGCACACACACACAGCGACCACTAAGTTCAGTTTGTCTAACTGTGCGAGAAACAATCAGCCTGTGCAGCAGATGTCAAGTAAGCAGGTTAGGTCAATGGTTTCTACTTTGTCTATGATCTTGCCGTGATTGGCTGATGACACTGTGGGTAGAGGAGAGTGAAACATGGTCACGTTAGCAACAGCATGAAAGGTATACAGTTCGTTCTCTCTCTCTCTCTCTCTCTCCACTTTATCATGTTTCTTGTCACCCTTCATCTCTCCCTCCACCACCATTTTCTCTCTCTCTTTCCTTGTTCTTCTTTCAACCTCTACCTCCTTCATCCCTGCTTTCATGTTTCTCTCTCCTTCTTAATACGCCTTCCCTCTCTTCATCTTTATATCTCCGTTCTCTCTTCTCCTGTTCATTCAAACTTTCTTTTCTGTTTCCCAACTTACTTCTTTACTCTTTCATTCCTACCTTCTCTCTCTCTCCTTCCCTCCTTCCTCTTCCTCCCTCCCACCCCCCTCCCTTCACCCTTCTCTGCCTCCTTCCTCTTCCTCCACTCCACTTCATCTTTCCCTCCCTCCCTCCTCTTCCCTCCCACCCCCTCACTCCTCTTCTTCCCTCCCACCCCCTCACTCCACTTCCTCCCACCCCGTCATTCTTCCTTTCCTCCTTCTTTTTCACCCCTCCTTCCATCCATTTTCTCCCCCCCCCCTTTTCTCCCCCGTCGTTCCTCAGGTCAAGGGGGACACAGGTAAGTATATTTTTTATTTATATTGTTTAACGATGGGATGGGTCAAGGAGGTTCACATGGCAGTGTCTCCTCACACAGGACACCGTGACAAAGAGCAATGAGACGTATGTGTTGCTGTATGATAAGAGGTGAGTTTATGCCATATATTTAAGGTGTTATTAATAATTGGTGGATGCGGGAACGTCAGAAGGTATATAACTGTATGAATGATACGAGGAATGAAGATGATTAGTGTTGGGGTGTTTAAAGGGAACTTCCTCGGAGTAAACCTAACCTAACTTAACCTAACCTCCTCGGAGTAAAGATGAAGAATGACTATTGAATCTAATGTTGTGAGGGCATCGCTGAGGTATGGACCCAAGGTATATGTTCAGGATGGTGGGTTATATAGTTATGCAGTTTAGTGTCCTCATAAAATAGGTATGATGCTGGAAGGAATATGAGATGATGTCCTTAATACAGAGTGATTGAAGACGCTCTAGCATTACTGAGGAAGAAATGTGAGTGTTAGCCATCCAAAACTGCAGGCAGAAGGGGGAGGGGAAGAGCAAGGAGTAGATTAAAAAATTAAAGAATCCGAGAGACCAAAAGACGAGAGTCGTCAGTTGCTAGACCATGTTAAAAGTCATCTACATAAAATTTTCAGGACAACACGATAAGAAACGTCAAATTTGTCGAGAGCTCAGCCGTGGTTATGAGTTGAGCAGATCGGTGGTGGAACAGTTTGCGTGTCAGAGGAAGATGGTGTTCGTTAAGGTGTTTGAGTGAGTTGTATATATTCCACTTCAGTCACGAGATACTGATGTGGACTTGCTCTGTATCTCGCATATAAAAGAACTTAGACGTATGAATCTGTGGTTCCTTAACTGAAGGGGAAAGACAAACTGAGATAGGTTCCAGTCCATTCCATAACACACAAACTCGGTCTACAGGGGTGTGATGCCCTTCCTGCCTAAACCATGCGTTGACGGGATGCGTCACTACTAACTAGTTCGCTGTTTGAAATTGGCAAGCAAAAGACTAGCTATTATGAAATAGAATAACAGTAAAATTTTATATTTGATTTTCGTAATTTATGAGTTCTCCTGACGCTGTACCGCCCCCTCCCCCCTTTCCCCAAACTCTAGATCCTCCTTTCTATACTCTGAGGTCAAATAATGACCTTTTTTTGTGATACAGTAATTTATATTATTCCACTGATCCTTTATGTTACCAAACTTACAGTGAGCTTCAAAAAATAAGATCATTCTCAACACCCGACCTCCAAAATATTTATCTCGTTTTCAAGACATATATGCATGATTCCAACCACAAACATAGCAGTGTATTTTTTTTTATCTACAATATGACGTAACACTCCCTTTAATCTTCCTTGGAGGTTGTGAGCTGAACGAGACTTTTTTTATTTTCCTCGATATCGTTCCTGGACTAGAGAATAGTAGTAACTTCTGGTCCACATGTCATAAGAGGGTGACGTGGGATACTATCAGGTCCTGCAGCTTTGTTGACGCCTCGACTAGACTGGTAAATGAGATGGGTGTAATATTAGGTGGATGCATGAGGTGGGTGTAATATTAGGTGGGTGCATGAGGTGGGTGTAATGTTATGCAGGTTCGTAGGATCATTGTTGCCAAAATCAAGGGTTGAATTCTGAGTAAACATAGACAGTCTTTATCTTGCGCTGTGGTAGCTGTCGTAAGATTGGATAAAGTGGTATTGGAAAAGTTGATAACGAACAAAATGATCTGTCTATTGTGAGTAAAGATTGCAGGGATTGTGTGGTTTGGATTGGGGAAAAGACGTTTTAACTTTGTTGGTGGTATATTTGACGCGTGGTTATTCGTCAGTGGTATTTTTGGCGTCGCTACTTGTGTGTTTGGCGTGATTACTAGTGTGTTTAGCGTGGTTATTGGTGTGTTTGGTGTGGATACTAGTTATTGGTATGCTTGGCGCGTTTACAAGTCAGTGGAGTGTTTGGCGTGGTTACTATACTTTTTCCACGCTAACCTGGCCTGTAAGCCACGCCCCTCGTCTATAGCTACAAATCGCTGAATGTTCATAGAAAATGTTCGTGTAGCTGTCCATTTATTCAAACTAAATGTGTTTACAATTGATAAACAGACCTGTTATTATCTAAAATAATGTTAGATGTCTAGAATGCCAGAATGAAGGGAGAGGATTAGGGCGTATCAAGTGATGAAACTATATCCTCTTCTCCTATTACCCGCTCCTCTTTCATTACTTCTAGGACTCGTTGTAAGGCTATTCTTCGTAGGGCCAAGCGGAATTTTATAAAAAGAAAGACCGCTTCCTGACTAACTCTTCTTATAGTAAATCCTTCTGGTCCTTAACCAAAAACATCTGTAATAACTTCTGCACTCCCTCTTTTCCACCTCTCTTCCGACCTGATAACTCTATAGCCAACTCTCCCCCTGATAAAGCCAATCTCTTTGACACCTTATTCTCCTCTAACTCCACCTTAGACGATTCCCCCTCCATCCCTCCTACTCCTGCTCCTCTTACTGAACCTATGCACTTTCATATAATCTCCACTCGTAGGGTTGGTGGTGTGTTTTCCAGGTTGGATGTGAGTAAGGCGCATGGACCGGACGGAATACCCCTTCTTGTTTTGAGGGAGTGTGCTGAAATTTTAGCCCCTGTGTTTGCTCGCCTCTTTCGCCTTTGCCTCAAAACCCAAACTTTTCTTTCTTCTTGGAAGCATGCCTTGGTTCAGCCCATCCAGAAGACGGGTAACCATTCCAATCCCTCTAACTATCGTCCCATTGCCCTAACTTACATTCCTCTTTAAGATTTTCGAAACTATTTTAAACTATTTAAACTATTTTCTCGTCATCTTGAACGCCTTTCTCTTTTGTCGGATCACCAGGCAAAATCTACTGGTGATCTGCTTTCCTACTGCACCCATCTTTGGTCATCCTCTCTTAGGGATTATGGGGAAACTTTCGTCATGGTCCTTGACATCCCCAAAGCATTTGACAGAGTATGGCACAAGTCTTTGCCTTCTAAACTCCCCTCTTATGGTTTCTCTCCCCTACTTTATTCTCTAATTTCTCGCTTCCTAGAGAACCGATCCATGGCAGTTGTTGTCGAGGGGTCGTTCTCTCGCTCTTTCTTTACCAATAGTGGTGTCCCACATGGTTCTGTTCGTTCACCTACTCTCTTCCTTCTTTTAATCAATGATTTACTTCACACTTCGACCAATTCTATCCATTCTTACACTGATGAATCTACTCTTCACTCTTCTTCACATTTTTTCCTACCCCTTAATTCTCAAACTAGATCTGTTTCTAGAGCTGATATCATTTCATCTATCAATGCGGATCTGTGCAGCATCTCTGAATGAAGAGCCAGAAACTTGGTTAAATTCAATAGTAATAAAACACAGTATTTACCAGTTAAACTTTCTAAATTAGAAGATCTCCCACCAATTACATTTCAGGACCCAATCATTCTGCCAAGTTCTAAAACAGATATGCTTGGCCTCACCATTTCCTTTAATATGTCATAGAAGCCACATATCCACAACATTGTTAAAGCTGCCTCCCGAAAGCTGGGAATGCTGTACAGATGCCATAGCTACTTCACTCCTGAGCAGTTGCTTCAAGTTTATAAGGGATTCATTCGTCCTAACTTGGAGTACTGCTCTCATATCTTGGGTGGCTCTTCTTCTGTCCAACTGTTAGATAGGGTGGAATCAAAGGCATTTCGTCTTATTAACTCTCCTCCTTTAGTTAATAATTTCTCTTCCCTTTCCCTTCGCCCGCAATCTTGCTTCACTCACTCTCTTTTTCAGGTACTTTAACGGGCAATGTTCGGTGGATTTGGGATTCTGTGTACCACCGGCAAGGCCGTGGGCTCGGAACACTCGGGTTGCCCGCGGTGCCCACCGTTTCTCTGTGGATGTCGGTCACACTAGAATAACCCATTATAGTACATCCTTTCCTCACACAGACAAACTGTGGAATGCTCTGTCTCGTTATGTGTTTCCATACACATACAATCTGTCTCACTTCAAAAAGCTGGTTATCCGGCATATTCGTGGTGTAGAATAATATAATCTTTTTCTTTTATATTTTTAATTTATATTTACTCTTATTTTTTCCGCCCCCCCCCCCCCCCCCTTGGGCTCCGTTGTGGGTCGATGACCTGTGCCCGGGTGGGCTATTCCCCGTAAAAAAAAATGATATCAAGGCATTAGCACTTCAGAGAGGATGTTAGAAAATTAAAAATATTCGTCATAAGAGGTCGAAGTTGAAGATGAAAATCGTTTTTTAATGAAGCCTTTTTATTATTTCTTTGTTTCTTACCAAATATAAAGCAAACAGGAACAAATGATACTAAACATATAGAGCTTTACCTCCCCGTGGACTGCATGTATTTTTATCGAGTTTTATCAGTTATATTAATGATTTGGGATATTTCCAGCTGTACAAAACGAAGAAATAATGAAAAGGCTTCATTCGAAAGCGAATCTCATCCATGACTTCGACCTTTTATAATAAATATTTTAAATTTTCTACATCCTCTCTGAAGTGCTAATGCCTTGAAATCATTTGCATTTTGACATTCCAGATATTAAACATTATTTTAGAGAGTAACAGGTCTGCTTTCCAATTGTGGACGCATTTAGTTTGAATAAATGGACAGCTACACGAACATTTTCTATGAACCAATCAACTATTTGTAGCTATAGATTAGGGGCCTGGGGGCGTGGCTTACTGGCCAGGTTAGCGTGGAAATAGTATATAGTCATTGGTATGTTTGGCGTGGTTGCAAGTTAGTGGAGTGTTTGGAGAAGTTACTAGTGTGTTTTGAGTGGTTACTAGTCAGTGGAGGGGTTGTGCTCCAAGTGTTATAATTTGTTGCTCTAGGAGGCTTGCTTGCGATCAATAACCCTCAGACATAAAATGCTAAATTATGACAGTAATTCAAAGTTTTTTAGTCAGTGAAAAATTTATCAACAGAAATGGATGCGTTCATGGCAAAGCTTCAGGCAGAGACGAAGTAAAATTTCTCATATCGTGCCAGTCAGATGTAACATAGTGCCAGAGTGCTTGTGCAGGAGAGGAGGAGGAGGAATTGATAGAGAAGGCGAGAGTGCAAGATGTAGAAACAAGATAATGTTTGGAAGAACTGATCAGGGAGGACATAATAATTATTTTAGGATTTGGGTGTGTAATAAGGCAGAAAATAGGATAATCAGGATCAGCCTTGGATTCTGACCTCCTGCATGAGGCCACGATCGCTGGATAAGGTTTCTGGTTCGTAGTTTACATTTGAAAAGAATAAAGGAGCCATAGTTTACTGCACACACACACTGAGGACATCAATGTTTTTAATTACACCAAAAGTTATTGATGGAAAGGATGTATACAGTCAATCTTTAAAAGCTAATAAGACAAAGGGGATTTAAGTATTATAGTTAGGGGAACGACGGTGAAAGTTCAACTCATCCTAAATCACAGCTGGGGAGACTCGAGATTATACTGATGGGAGCGAGGGAACGAACGATGGATAAAGACACGCGATCCTCCTCCATGTGGGAAAACTACATGAATAATTATATAGTCAGGGGCTAGGCAGGGATTAGGGCCATTGTCCATGGTAACCAGCGCTTCTAGAGTAAGTCATTAAGATATTGAAGTGTGATGACTCGAGTGGTTAGTATGGTATGGATGCCAAGGATGTTACAGTATTGTATTATCAGGATTGGAGGTGGTTAAGGTTAGGTAAGAGGTAACAGCTAGTTGGCCAAGAAAGTTTATGAGTAGTATTGAGGGATTTGCTGTTTTTGCTTGTTGACGTCTTGAGACTTGGCTGATGAAGAGGAATGATGACGGAAAGTAAACCATGAGTTAGATTGATGGTGAAAATCGGAGTGAAATTCGGTAGTGGTCCAAGGATCACCCTCACCCAACCACCTCCAACAACTGGAGCAGCAAACAATAGCAAGCTGTCAATAATACTAACCCGGAGTTTTTGGTTTGCTGAGTAAAGATTTTCCTTTTGGAACATGTAAAAAAGTTCAGGTCCATGCACAAACAAGCAGGTAATATAGGTGTCACGCAGGGAAGAAACACAGGTAAAACAACACAGGTAATATAAGGTGTGACGTAGGTACAACTACACAGGTAATATAAGGTGTGACACAGGTACAGCTACACAGGTAATTTAAGTTGTGACACAGGTATAACAACACAGGTAATATAAGGTGTGACACAGGTACAGCAACACAAGTAATATAAGGTGTGACACAGGTACAGCAACACAGGTAATATAAGGTGTGACACAGGTACAGCAACACAGGTAATATAAGGTGTGACAGGTATAACAACGCAGGAAATATAAGGTGTGACACAGGTACAGTAGTATGTAGATGACTCATGACTAGCTATGATAAAGGAATCTGACAATTATTACAATACATTTTTCATTACAAAAGGAAATTTTGCTGTGTACATTATTTGAGATTTTCCTCCTAATTTAGTAAACCTTCTGAGTGTAAGGGAGAAAATCTTAATTACTCCCACAAAGGTTAATTGGATCCCCGGGACTAAACACTAATAACGTGATACACAGGTCGACCAATCTCATAACTGGCTTCATAAAACACATACAAAATGTCAAGGGTCAGTTTCACCTGTTGTTATTTGTCTTGAAACGTGATTTAAGAACAGCTTTGGGTATCAATGAGTGATCCCAAACGTGTGTATCAGTTAGTCAAGGAAGATCTCCAGACCATCCACCTTGAGAGTGGCGACAGTAGTTTGAACAGTTAAAGTAATTTCTTCATCAAAACTGTAAGGTGAATATAAATCATCTCCTCTTCGCTATGATGAGTCTCTCAACCAGAAATAGGATATTGGAAAGGTTTCTGCGCGTCCGTCTGTCCGGCTGTCCAAATTACTTCTCTGACAATGACTTCTCAGTGAATCACTTTAAAACTTTGCAACAGTACTCTACACCTCCCTGGAATGACGTAAGTGCTCTGGAACTTAAGAAAGTAGAAATTACAAAAAAGAGAAACAAAATAATAATCCCTAACAACAACAAAAACAACAGCAACAACAATAATTATCTGGCGGAGGAGACCAAACTGCTGGCTGCTCTTAATTAAAGGTGCATGTCGTAATTTACAGAGAATTACCCAGAGAAATAAAAAAAAAATTGCGTGACAGGAAAAAAAAAAACATGACGAGACATTAGCTGACATTTGCTTTGTGTAGCCACATATACATGGTTGGGGCTGCTGTGTAGTTAATCCCCCTGGACTCATTTAACCTTTGTGCGGGTAGGTGAAGTTTTCTACCTGAGACTCGCACAAAGGCGGAGAGACATTAATGAGAAACACGTAAGAGAAATACTAACAAGGAGTAAGAAGAAATGAACCGCCAGGTAGTGAGACAATATTTTATTTCATACATATTTTTTACACTTGGACTCTGATTCCTCATGAAATATTACATTCCGTCTGAAAATCACCTTTCCATCTGTGCAGTACGTGTCAAAAATGTGCTGCGAGGTGACGTCTGACTGGCCTTCAAATCTCCGAGTTAAGAGATTAACATCCGCTAAATGACCATTGAATTATAGAGAAGGACTGAGTAAGGTAATGGCATCACCTGTGTTAAGTTATCCCAGGTACTAGTTGTTATTTCCCTCACCACAATCAACCAAGACTCAGCCATCCAAGTCAACCATGAATCAGTCTCTACAGTCAACCAAGACTCAGTCACCACAATCAACCATAAGGCAGTTACTACAGTTAACCATGAGTCAGTTACCACAGTCAACCATGAGTGAGTCACCAATCAACCGTAAGTCAGTCACTATAGTCAATCACGAGAAATTCATCACAATCAAACATGCGTCAGTCACCTGTCATCACAGCAAATCATGAGTTAATCACCAGTCAACCATGAGTTAATTATCAGTCAACCATGAGTCAGTCATCACAGTCAACCATGAGCTAGTCACTACAGTCAACCAATGACACAGTCATCACAGTCAACCAAGATCTAGTCACCAAAGGCAACCATGAGTCAGTCATCACAATCTACCATGAGTAAATCGCCAGTCAACCATGACCCAATCACTGGTCAACCCTGAGTCACTCGTCACAGTCAACCATAAGTTAATCTCGAGTCAACCATGAATTAATCACCAGTCAACCATGAATCAGTCATTAGTCAACCATGAGTCAGTCATCCTGGTCAACCATGAGTTAATCACCAGTCAACCATGAGTCAGTTCCTCAACAGCTGATTGGCTGTTTATTGTCTTATCTGAGTTTCCATCTCGTCAAATTTTTGGTTTGTTTTGACAAATTCGAGTGTGGTGATTATAATGCTGAACCACCAAAGTATGAGTTGGTTGCATGCGTGCAGAGATCCCAAGTGGCACACACACACACACACACATATTACTACTACTACTACTTTGCTGTCACTCGGAATCGAGTATGACGATCCACCAGCTATGATACAATGATATGAGTTATTACACGCCACACAACGAGAGGCATTCAACGAAAATTGGACACACCTGAAACAACGGGGTAGCGTCACACTATGCCACTATGACGCTGTAACCGGTGACGACAACCGCCACTACAAAGAATATCAATCCCTGACTCGATCTCAACAGCTTATATACATGGGACTGCGTCTAGGGTACAGGTACCTATGGGAGTACATTGGCAACCCTGAGCCTCACCGCACTGCTTGTAAACTTTGTGGCCAACCCGACTCTCACACCCTCTCTCACTACATCCTCACTTGCCCTATGACCTCCTCCTATAGGTCCCCAGCCGTTACCAACACCTCTTCCCTCCCAGACCAGATATCCCTCCTCCTAGTCACAGGCCTGGCATTTGACATTATTAGGGACCTGCCACTCTTTGCCATAAACAGATAAAATGTACCGGGAACTTTCCCCCCCACACACTCATCATTCTCTCACTTTATGTAACTTGACAGAACCTATGACCCTTCAGGCTTTTACGCCCTTAATGTACGAGTCATAAAGACAAGTATGAACTTTTCATACTTCCCTGTTGGGCGCTGTAAACGCTTCTGCGCTTTACCTTGCACAGGGTGTAAGGGGGTGCCCAATAAACTAGCCCCCTCGGGGGCAAATCTGAATCTGATGAGTTATTAAGGATGTCAACTAGGTTGGTGAGTTTTGAGGTGACTAGAGAGACCAATACGGGACCCGCAGCGTCGTCCACATTCGTTGCTCATGTGGAGGGCTGCATCTACTGCGGGAGGGGCAGTGGCAGCGTCTTTCCGGCGTTGGCGCTTGTCTGCGTCGGTTTGCAGTCGGGCTAACTCGAAAGTATTGACACCTTCTCGTGTGGTACTCCTCCAAGCGTTACGATGTGGAGTAATCGACTCCCAGGTAAGGGGGGTCGATTTGGCACTTTTTCAGGTTTGTCTTAAGACTATCCTTATACCTTTTCAATTGCCCACCGGCGTTAGGTGACTGTAAAATAGCTGCTTTGGCAGTCTACTGTCGTCCATGCGGGTAACATGGCCAGTCTAACGTAGTTGTTCATGGATAATGGTAACCTCGATGCTCCTACAGTTGGTGTCAGCATGATTACTGGCATTTGTTCTCTTGTCTTCCCAGCGATTCGGAGGATGGGAAGTAGACTACGTTGGTGAAAGTTTTCAAGTGCCTTGAGGTGCCTCCTGTATGTGACCCATATGTCACTGCCATATAGCAGGGTGGGGAGGACCACTGCTCGATATACGTGCAGCTTTGTAGATAATTTCAGCTCCCTACAGCTGAAGACACTATTTCGGAGTCTGCCAAAGGCTTGAGATGCACATCTGATCCGATGCTGAATCTCTTTATCGATGTGTGAGGTGGTGGGCAGATGGGAGCCGAGATACAGAAAGTGGGCAACATTAGAGAGGGTAGTACCGTTAAGCTGGATGGATGGTGGAAGTGTGTCTGAATCAGGGGCAGGTTGAAAGAGAATCTGAGTTTTGCGTACATTCACCTCAAGGCTGAAGTGTGCATACGCGTCTGCGTTGGTGTTCAGGATCTCCTGTAGGTCGCGTTCAGTGTGAGCAACAATGGTGAGGTCGTCTGCATACTGAAGTTCAGTAAAGGAAGCTGCCGACACCTTTGTTCTTGCCTGAGTCGTTTTATGTTGAAAAGACCTCTCGTTATTCGATGTTCACCCCGCTGGCCAAATTGACACTGGCACGAGTAAGAAAGGCAGCCAAGAAGATGGAAAAGAGAGTTTGTGCCAGTACACACCCTTGTTTAACCCCTGTTTGGATAGGGAAGAACTCTGGCTGGGTCCCGTAGCTACCTCATCCAGGGATGGAGGATGGCTGAGGTTGGTCAGCCCTGGATGCTGAGAGACCTGCTGGGTAGTTAGGACATCCACATCGGTGTTTCGGTTGAGCAGCGAATGGTAGTGCTCTTCCCAGCGCTGAAGGATGCCTTCTTCACCTTTAATTCGGGAGTTATCGTCGGATGAGCTCAGGGGGGCTGCACCATGAGCGATTGACCCATAAAATGTTTTAGTGGAATTGAAAAATTTGCTCATCTTGTGCTAAGCAACTTTTCATCACTGGAATCGTGTTCTCTGTTAAGAGTTATACTAGCGACACTTGGTACAGAAGTATAGGTCCAGATGTGTCGTAGAACATTGTTGAAGACGGCCTCAAGATCGACTTAAACCCTATGTCGCGTTTTTTGAACTGATGTTTCGGTAGATTGATGGTCGGACATACGAGGTAATCTTTTTTTTTTTATTTCCATTTAAATGATTTCTTCTTTTTAAATTATTATTTTTTCTCTCGGCTCCCTCATGAATATACTTGTATAATCTTTTCTCCTTGTCGAGCTCGAATTTCCCTTGTTCCTTCTCAAGCCTTTTCAATGCCTGGCTTACTACTCTAGGTGTTGCTGTACCTGTGTCACACCTGTATTACCTGGCTCACTACTCTAGGTGTTGCTGTACCTGTGTCACAACCTGTATCACCTGTATCTCTACCCTAGGTGTCGCTGTACCTGTGTCACAACCTGTATCACCTGTATCTCTACTCTAGGTGTTGCTGTACCTGTGTCACAACCTGTATCACCTGTATCTCTACCCTAGGTGTTGCTGTACCTGTGTCACAACCTGTATCACCTGTATCTCTACCCTAGGTGTCGCTGTACCTGTGTCACAACCTGTATCACCTGTATCTCTACCCTAGGTGTTGCTGTACCTGTGTCACAACCTGTATCACCTGTATCTCTACTCTAGGTGTTGCTGTACCTGTGTCACAACCTGTATCACCTGTATCTCTACCCTAGGTGTTGCTGTACCTGTGTCACAACCTGTATCACCTGTATCTCTACCCTAGGTGTTGCTGTACCTATGTCATACCTTTGCTCACCTTTATTTGGCCTCCAACCCTCCACTTAGATGTGGAAGATTAGTCTTCCTACTCCAAGGGAAGAAGAGGGTAATGATAATAAAATAGCAGAGAGACGTGAGTTGAAGAAGAAATAGTTTGCGTTGCCAATAAGTGCTGAAGGACACACAAGTCACGACGTATTGTACCTAGCTTTATGGTCCGTGATTGGTGAGGAGAAATTATTTATGGCCCGTCATTGGTGGAGGACGTTCAGTATTCTTGTTGTTCTCCTTCACAACTCAAGGTAAGGAAATAAACCCCGGCTCTTATGGCATGCTGTAACATCCCTCAGTTGTCAATTATGGTAATTCAATGGCCATATGCGTGTTCCTCCCTAGCACTGTATACCTCGACCTGTTAATGGAGACCAGATAATTTATTCACGTTGGATCCCACTTGTGTTAATATCTTAAGTTAATACCTTTATACATCAGAACATCAGAAGTATTTTATCAGTTAGAATGTAAGAGGTCAACACAGGTAAAGAATTAGTGATGTGGCAAAGGAGAGTGTGAGAGGTGAGAGGCAGCTGATGGCCTCACTAGCCACTCCGGGTGGCCCACTGATCCACCCACCAATGATTTACGGTGATGGGGGTCTAGGGTTGGGCAGTGGGTACTGAGGGATGGGCACTTAAGGCTGGGTAACGAAGCCTGGGAACTGAAATTTAGGTACTGAAGGTTGGGTACGGAAGCTTGTGTACTGAAAGCAGGATACTGATGGTTCGGTACTGAGGGCTGGACATTGCAGGCTGAAAAGGGAAGTTTGGTTATTGGATGCTGGGTGCTGAGGATGCTGTACCCATTGTAATGCTGAGTCGTGTACAGGTAATACTTGTTGCTGCTGTTCCTTGTGAATGAGGCAGCTGAATGCTTTTCCACATTTTTATTTTATTTTTATTTTTTTTCACTACATATGCTTCAACCTCTTCATTGGTTTGTTTGTCCATGTATAGACTGTCATTTTTTATTCTTGTAAATCCTGCAACACTCGCTCGAAAAAGTATCTTATGAAGAGATCCGATGAATTTTAAAATGAACAATATGACTCGTTTTGTCTCGGTAGGGTTGTCAAAATGTTTCGTCCGTTGTGTCATATTCTTTAACGCAAAAGCGTACATAAATAAGGCCCACTCTTTCAATATTAGTTTGTCATCACAGTCTCCTGAAGTTACCACGGCTCTCTCTTCATTTCATATCTTCCGCTTTTCCTTCCTCCCTTCATCTTACCCATGAAATCATCTTCCTTCATCTTGTGTTCATCCATATTTTTGTCTTCTCCTACTACGCAAATATTTAATCTTTTTTCATCTATATAGTCACTTTTTCATATCTTTATATAAGACTAATATTAGATTGGTTTATTTTGCTGCATATATGAGTGAAAGAAAAAAAAATACTTAACGCTTGTCACACTCATTTTTCGTTTAGTTTTCCCATCCATAATTCACCCTTAAATAAGAGCAGGGAATAAATGATGCGTAATGTAAGAACTTATAAATATACTGAGTATGTTCGAAGGTTAGGCGCGGGGGTATGCTGAGTATTTTGGAAGATTTGACATGATAGGTATGCTGAGTATGTTGAAATTTTATCCTGAGGAGTATGTTGAGTATGTTGAAATGTTACGCACGACGGTATGCTGAGTATGTTGGAGTATTAGGCATGCGGGGTTATGCTTAGTATTCTGGAAGATTATGCATGATGGGTATGCTGAGTATGTTGAAAGGTTAGGTACTACGGTATGCTGAGTATGTTGGAAGGTTAGGCATAAGAGGTATGATAAGCATGTTGGAAGGTTAGGCACGAGGGGTATGCTGAGTATATTCAAAGGTTAGGCTCTGCGATATGCCTTAGATATTCTCAGTATTCTCCAAGTATTGATTCTCGATAATTGATGATAAAAATATATGAGTTTCCGAGAAATGTTGTTTTGGCATGGCAGAAATCTCAAGTCTGAGTTGCTCTAACCTCGTCTGTTTTGGTTAATAATTCTCAAACTGGATCTAATTAATGTTTCTTGATAAACCGTAAACTGGGTGTAAATAGTGTTTTTTGATAATTCGTAAACTGGATCTAAAGAATGTTTCGTAATAATTAGTAAACTGGATCTATTGAGCGTTTTTTCTTCTTACCTGATATGAAATAACAAAATATTAAATGCCATCAACTGTGAGCATCATGGTGAGAGGGTCCATAATAAATTAATTACATCCTGGAGCCCATTACCTCGTATCCTCCACCAGGCATTGGGTTGAAATTGTTTTTGTTTTGGGGTTTTTGTTTTATAATTGTATGTGTTATTTTAATGTAACTCGCTGCGGGATGTATATTTACGATTTTGTGTGAAACAATGACACAACAGACGAAGAATTTTGACAACTTACGAGATAACAGGAGTCGAAGTGTGCCTTTTGAAATTTATGGGGCCCCTCCGTAAGATACTTTACTAAGCTAGTGTATACATGTATAGGCCAGACCCATGTGCTATTCCTATTGGTGAATTCCTACGGTTTATTAAGCTTATGGAAATAATAAAGTAAATGACATTCTTTGCCGTACAATAAATGTTCCTGTTGAATATCTCGTCCTTAGAAATAACAATAGTAGCGAAGGAAACTCTGGTTGGTTTCTGTCATACCACCTGGATATATCTCAAAAGGGATTAAACTACCTGAACCAACCAGCAATGTTAAAGAAAAATCATCCTATCCTATTTGTCCATAACAGAATCGAATGACAAAATATGAGTCAGGAGAGAATGTATGATAGAATAGTGTGTATAAACATGTGACATTTTGTGTCAGTAATGTATGGTGCTATGCTGTACAGTCTTTCACTGGCAGCATACTGTAGGCGCTGTCTCCTTACCATGCTGGCCTCCCGTGGGTCAACTGATGGGTCTGTCTCTCGGCGCCCACGGGTACTTCTCATGTTTAATTCCACTTAACTCCTTAAACACTTGCGCCATCTTGCTCTACACTCAGTCTTCCCCTTTCTTTATCTATTTTTCTTCTCTTTCTCTCTCTTTTTTTCTTTCTATTTTTCTTATTTCTGTGCAGTTCTCTTGTTAATGCGATATTCTTCATAATATTAAATACTGTGTGCGTGCGTATGCGTGCGTGCGTGCATGCTTGCCTGCGTGTTCGCGCGCGTCTATCATACTATTAGTATTTTGTCACCTGTACCAACATCACAGTTCTTATGCCCCAAGAGTACAAAGTCTGGACCTGTTCTACCTTCTGTCCACCTATTGTCATCTTTTTTTTTTTAATTTTGCCTTGGACAGCAGTTAGTTTATTGTGCACCGCATACTCATCCTGTGAGCGATAGCTCAAAATGGATTATAGAGGAGAGGCCACATTATTCTGACCATCAATTAAGTATGTAGGTTATGTCTGTGTTCAAGACCTATCACTTTGGCGGTGTGTTGGGGATAAGGACTGTTTGTGGTCAGTTGTTTTGGCAGGAATGGCAGGGAGCGCAGTTGTTTCTCAACTTTGGATAGGTTGTCTAGTGCAAACATCTTTATATGTGTAGCTGTAGTTTGGCTCCATTTAAATTCACGAGCTTAGCCTTAAGTGTACTGTCTTCTCTGCTAGTTACCATTATCTTTGTTTTTATCTGCAATACGTATTGGGATCGTAGAGTTGTACTCTTTGGGTACTTAAAGTTCTCCACAGTTTACCTTCTCTTGTCTTTCATCTCCCTGACTATCTTCTCTGTGTACGTATACGATATGAATAAACATGCCAGCAGTAACATTCCGCTCTCTGTCCTAATCTCTACTAATTGCTTTCATTTGACGTCTTCTCCGTCTAGTCTTGTGTTACCAAGATGTTGTATCATTCTTATATTGGTGTTTCTGCTGTGATCACAAAAATGCTTTAACATCTTGCCTTACATGTAAATAAATATGACTTATTATTATCGTCTTGAAAATTCATCCTCTTGTTCCCTCTCCCAGGTCTGAAAACAACACTGGGTATCTGCTATTTATTTTCTATTTTGTTTTCTGATCTCATTGTATTATCTTTAGGAGAATCTTTTGGTTACAATATACGTCAGGGAGGTGGTTTGAAATTCTATATAGTTCACTGCCTTTGGCTTCATTGGCGATGTTCCATGTATTTATACTTTGTGACATTTTTGGCATAAAACATGACATCGCTGTACTATACCTCACCTCTGAGAGAGAGAGAGAGAGAGAGAGAGAGAGAGTACTCTCTAATCTAATACGTACCATTTGTAGGTTAGTTTATATATGCATAGAACATCGGGTGAGCAACATAATGAACTTAGAGACTTCAAGTGTGTCAAAAACCTAGACATGACAGTGTGATCATATTGAGCTTTTATTTACTGAGAGTGGATAGCTTTCTTGGTTTACCATCGTTTCCTATAAGTACTGAACTAAAAGGTGTTACCTATTCTGTGAATCAGACAGTCTAGGAAAGGCAATTTACAGTCACGCTCTAATTTCAAAGTGAATTTGATCGAGGGGGCTAAGTTGTTAAGTTGTGGCAGGAAAGCTTTTAGGTCCTCATTACTTATAGGAAACCTACTAATGTGTGTTCATACATTCCTTATTATTCTGCCCACCATAATAGTCAAACAGTCAGTATTTTCATCAATGTTTTTACGTGCTTTGAAAATTTGCAGCCCGGAATTCATTGATGAGGAATATAAATATATCTATAATATTGGCTTGAAACTTAAATACCCTAGGTCTTTCATCGACAAATGCCTTAACATTACTAAGAAATCTTTCTTTAGAACCGATCCCAAGCCCACCCATGACCATAAGAATCTCTTAGTATTGCCATTTCATAAAAATTTCTCTCAAATTCCTTTACAACTAAAAACCTGGAACGTCAATGTGGCATTTAAAAACTCATGCACTGTTAAACAAATGATGATCAAGAACTCCCCCAACAATACAAGTGGCTGCATTTATAAGGTTCCTTGCAAGGAATGTAATATGTTTTGTTTAGGCCAGACAGGTAAAGATCATGTAACTAGACTTAAACAACATAAATAGAGTGTTAGGACAGGCCAGGAATCCAATGCTCTGTTTGTTCATTTGAGGGATAATAAGCATTGCATTAACTGGGATAATGCCTCCTCAATATTACCTTGTAATTCAATTGATAGTATATATATATATATATATATATATATATATATATATATATATATATATATATATATATATATATATATATATATATATATATATCATGTAGCAATTGTCTGTGAACTGTTAACTTTTACTCACGTGGTGCTGCAGTAACTCATCCATAAGTGATGACATGTAGGACTTGTAGGGTTAATTCCACAATCTTGATTAATTATGGATTAGTCGTGGTGACCAAGTTTTAAACAGTCTGGTAGTTGGTGTCAGTAGGGCTAATATAATGATGTTTTACCCATACAAACTGTAAATACGACATTAATTGGTCCTCCATTAAAATTAAACGTATGTGTAAAGAAAGTCAGTAATGGGTCATCATCAGGAACACTTTACAGCACAAAAAATGTAAGTAATGCTGCCCTCGTCACCCAAATGTCAATCGTTACGTCAACAGATATGTGGCGGACTCACTCACTAACACAACTGTACACCATAAAACGATTTATATATACACACTTGAACCAGGAACACGTCATAACACACACACACACACCCCCCTCTCTCTCTCTCTCTTAAGGCTGTATAAGAAACGTGAACATCAATATGCAACCTTTGTTCAATCTAAAGACAAAATACAGTACAGTCTCGTGTGAATGTATTAGTAGAGCACAGGAAGTGTTGAGAGGTGGAGGCAGCACACACAAGAGTCTTGATGATATGATGGGTATTGAAATGTTATCAGGAGGATTAAGTGGCATGAAGAGGAAGATGAGTGAGGTGGGCGGAGGTGATGGCGGATAATTAACAGGAGCGAAGAAGGGAAAGGGAGGTAAGGGAGGTGGGCGGAGGTGATGGCGGATAATTAACAGGAGCGAAGAAGGGAGAGGAAGGTAAGGGAGGTGGGCGGAGGTGATGGCGGATAATTAACAGGAGCGAAGAAGGGAAAGGGAGGTAAGGGAGGTGGGCGGAGGTGATGGTAGGTAGATAACATGAAGGAATTAAGGAAGAGGGAGATGAGTGAGATGGACGGAGGTGATGGCAGATAATTAACGGGAGCGAAGAAGGGAGAGGAAGGTAAGGGAGGTGGACGGAGGTGATGGCAGATAATTAACAGGAGCGAAGAAGGGAAAGGGAGGTAAGGGAGGTGGGCGGAGGTGATGGAAGATAATTAACGGGAAGGAAGAAAGAAGAGGAGGTGAGTTTGAGGAGTTTATGTGATTACAGATAGCTAACAAATATGAAGAAAGAAAGAAGAGGAATCACCTGTTTGCTTAAGTACTGTACAGTTTTGCAGGTAATAATTACAACTACGGAACAAGAATATTATAATAAGGAGAAAAAGGTTGTGGATTGAAATAACTGTAGAAGGGCATACAATGAGGGATAAATAAGACAGAAGGAGATATGGGGGAATGTGTATAGCAAGTGAGGGAAGTTAGGGGAATAAAGTTACATAAGAAAGAATTATTGGGGAAGAGCAATTGGACGAGATAATAGAAGAGATGGAGGGGGAAGAAAGGGATGATTGAGAATACGTTGATAATGCAGAGGGGGTGGGTGGTAAACGAGGCGAGGGTGTCATTTACCACGGCACAGTTAGGGGAAGGTTGAGGAAGATTATTGGATTTTAAGAATAGTAAGAGGGAGAAGATCAGAACGTTTGTGTAGATAATGAGGAATGAAGTAGACAGGAAGAACTCAACGATAATTCTGATTGTAAAGAAGCAGGAGATTAAAGAGAGGGTGATGAGCACAGTAAAGAACCTAACAGATATTTCTCTATGACAAATTAGAAGAATTAGTGATTAGTATAATGTTGAGGATTTTGTAGACTGGTGAAGCACAACACCTGTTTAAGTGATACTGAATCCTCTTAGTTTTGTTGAGAATATATTGAATGTAATGCGTAATTTATGTATAGACGAAAAGTTTCAGAACGTATGGTATAATATACATCATTATTGACCCTGATGGAACCCAGGAAGAGTACACGAAGATATGGTTTAAACAGATTAGCGATGGAAAATACTGTAGAAGACAGAGAAGTATATTTTTTGGTATGTTGTGAAGAGATCAGGGAGGTAATGAAGAAATACTCTCGCTAAAGATATATGGATAATGACTAAGGGTGCATAGTAATGTTATATAGTATAATATAGGACACAGGGAAATATTATGGAATGGAGATAAGACACATATGACGTGTACGTGATAACCTTAGAACAGGGTAATGAGCCGAGAGGAAATGACGTGTACGTGATAACCTTGGAACAGGGTAATGAGCCGAGAGAAAATGACGTGTACGTGATAACCTTGGAACAGGGTAATGAGCCGAGAGAAAATGACGTGTACGTGATAACCTGGGTAATGAGCCGAGAGGAAATGATGTGTACGTGATAACCTCAGAACAGGGTAATGAGCCGAGAGAAAATGACGTAGGAATTACTGAAAGGATATTATATATGGTAGTTAGGAGCGAGATGATGGTTCCTGGGTGTGACCGTGTTACGGACATAGAAATCGTGAAATAGAATTGTTTCAAAGATTATGATGGTTGTGAAGGTCTTAGTATGGGCCAAGATTAGATAACAGCGGCAGCGTAGTGAGATATATAATTCTCCCAGGTACTAAATTAGGACAGGAACGAATATGATTGGTCAGGCAGTGGCCTGAAAATATATTTAATGATGTGTTTTAATGTATGGAAATAACAGGGAATAGATATAAAGGGGGTGTATATCATTATGGGTGACTTTAATCTGAAGGAAAGTGATATATATATATATATGCAAGTAAATCACTGTAGGTGCGCGTGATCTAGGTATATGCTGATAATCACAAGGAAAGAAGAAAACCCCTGAAGATGTGAATTACACGAAAGCGCTTGGGAACTTCGTGTTTTCTTCTTTCCTTGTGGTTATCAGCATATATATATATATATATATATATATATATATCAGCATATACCTAGATCACGCGCACCTACAGTGATTTACTTGCATATATATATATATATATATATATATATATATATATATATATATATATATATATATATATATATATATATATATATATATATATATATTTCATGTAGATCCACAATGAAAACGTGGATAAGATAAATCTTGATAAAATCACACAGGAAAAAGGGAAACAATGGAGAACCTTAGCTTTCGTCTTTATTCGAGACATCTTCAGAGGTAACTGAAGATGTCTTGAATAAAGACGAAAGCTAAGGTGCTCCGTTGTTTCCCTTTTCCCGTGTGATTTTATCAAGATATATATATATATATATATATATATATATATATATATATATATATATATATATATATATATATATATATATATATAAGATAGAGTCAAAGTAAGAAGATAGTTAATGGATTATTTTTTTTTGGGGGGGGGGGGGTGGGAACGGTGCAGATGTGTTATTTTCATAAGTGTGTTCTGAGCCCACTAGAACGAGTCATGGAAGTCACCCGTGAGTATTGGATTTTAAAATATTGACATGGCGATAATGGATGTCCCAAAATATTGTACACAAGCCACCGCCATAAGGTAAGAATGATCATGTAGTTGTGAGGTTAGACTATGCTGTTGAGGAGATTACCGTTGAGTAGTCAGGTATAGCAGCTGAGGGAGAATGAAAAGGAAGCAGTGTATTTAATACATTGAGGGTAATTACAATTAAATAAAAAACAATCCTGAATAGTGACGACTGGGAAAAGTTTCTGTGATGTGATGAAGAAACCAGGTAAAGGATCACAAGAAACTGCTCCAGGTAATAAACTCCTGGTCTTTTGGGTTTTAAGAAGCGAACAAGGAAGGAAAGCATTTTTAATGGCGGAGAAAAGAAAACCCTCCAATGCACGATCTTATAGGAAGTGCATTAGTGCTTGGAATAATCACATTAATACGAGGGGGAGTGAAGAGGTAAAAAGAACAACTTGCAGAAAAAAATGAAGGATTACCTAGAAATGTTTTATAATTATATTAGTGATAAGTTAAAAGCTAAGGACAGAGTGCCGAGAGAGGGAGGGCACAGGGACGTGGGAGGACACAGCGACGAGGGAGGAGGACACTTATTACAGTACCTATAATTCACCCTTGTACTTAATCCGGGCATCACATGTAAACTAGAGGAGGGGGAAAGTTATGTCTGGAAGGAGAGTTGTGAGCTGGAGTAGACTTTATTTGTCGTGAGGTGAGAGTTACATAATGTGTGAGGAAGGTAGATGTTGATTTGGCTTATGTTGATGATAAGTAATAAGGCGTATGTAGTAGTAGTGTGTGTGTGTGTGGTTCATATAGACAATAAACGGTAGACGCGGGTAAGGGGAGACTAGATTTCATTGACGAATAAGGCAAAAGAGGAATATTAACTCTCGCATAATTGTAAGAGCAATATTCTCTGTGAAGGGAACTTATTTTTCGAGAAATTGAGAGGAAGCAAAATAAGAACAAGCACGGGTAACACATTTCAGTTTTCATAGCAAAGTGTTTGACAGTGTTTGATAGAGTGATTGGTTGAGTGTTTGAAGGAGTGTTTGACAGAGTGATTGGTTGAGTGTTTGACAGTGTTTGGAAGAGTGTTTGATAGAGTGTGTGGTAGAGTGTTTGGTAGAGTGTTTGACAGTGTTTGGTAAAGTGTTTGACAGAGTGTTTGGTTGAGTGTTTGGTAGAGTGTTTGACAGAGTGTTTGGTAGAGTGTTTGGTAGAGTGTTTGGTAGTGTTTTTGGTAGAGTGTTTGATATAGTGTTTAGTAGCTTTCGTTAATGTTTGATAGAGTGTTTGGTAGAGTGGGAGAGAGTTTGACCGATTTTTTGTATAGGGTGTTTGGTAGAGCAGGGTGTTTGGTAGAGCAGGGTGTTTGGTAGAGCCGGGTGTTTGGTAGAGCCGGGTGTTTGGTAGAGCAGGGTGTTTGGTAGAGCAGGGTGTTAGGTAGAGCAGGGTGTTAGGTAGAGCCGGGTGTTTGGTAGAGCCGGGTGTTTGGTAGAGCAGGGTGTTTGGTAGAGCAGGGTGTTTGGTAGAGCCGGGTGTTAGGTAGAGCCGGGTGTTTGGTAGAGCAGGGTGTTAGGTAGAGCAGGGTGTTAGGTAGAGCAGGGTGTTTGGTAGAGCCGGGTGTTTGGTAGAGCAGGGTGTTTGGTAGAGCCGGGTGTTTGGTAGAGCCGGGTGTTTGGTAGAGCCGGGTGTTTGGTAGAGCAGGGTGTTTGGTAGAGCCGGGTGTTTGGTAGAGCCGGGTGTTTGGTAGAGCCGGGTGTTTGGTAGAGCCGGGTGTTTGGTAGAGCCGGGTGTTAGGTAGAGCAGGGTGTTTGGTAGAGCCGGGTGTTTGGTAGAGCCGGGTGTTTGGTATAGTAGAGTGTTTTGGTAGACTGTTTGGTAGTCAGCACAAAACTTAGGTGGCAGTGACTGACGGTGAGACGATGGGTGAGAATATTATAAGATTTTTTAACTAATTATAGAACTGATCGAGACCGACGTTTTAATCGGATGTTGTCACTACAGCAACAGTATGAATGGCTTAACTGAAAACCTTTTGATGAAATAAAATAGTTAACAACCCGAAGTCTATGTTCCAACTGAGATATATGTAAATGGACTGCACTCTGGAGTGTAAAAGCTGTATTTTGCAATAGTTGATGGTCTGGTAACATTGTTACACGCTCTGATATATACTGTGTGTGTTCTGGCTGGGGTGACATTACCAGTGTTTGTATGTAAATTGTATGTAACTTTTCATCATGACGTGCTGGACCAGGGAGGAGAAAGAGGGAGGGAGGTTAATACTTGTATTTTTTTTTTTACTGCTGTTGTTTATCCTGGTAAAAATACAGGGCGTCAATTAGTAAGATGAAACCTTCTGACTGAAGACACAACACGGAGACAACATACCGTATATACCGTATTCTTGATTTGAAAGAGGGTTTATCTTACACCTCTTCATATATATGCACCATATAACTAATATACTGAACGCTGGTAATATTAATATATATATATATATATATATATATATATATATATATATATATATATATATATATATATATATATATATTTCATGTAAATCCACAATGAAAACGTGGATAAGATAAATCTTGATAAAATCACACGGGAAAATGGAAACAACGGAGTGATTTTATCAAGATATATATTTATATATATATATATATATATATATAATCACAATAGTTTCTAGAACGTGATATTCTAAAGGGGCATTAAGGATGAATAATAGAATGAGCCGGGAGGTACACTTCCTGGTTGGCGGATACACCGTGACTCAGGTGGTCGTCTCCTCTTCAGCACTTCCTCTTCCCCTGCCAGGAACACTGTGTCCCTCTGCGGAGGGAGTCAAGAATTCTCTCCCTGTACACTAAGTTGAGTGGAAATTCTGTGAATTCACAAAGCAAGTGGGAGCAGTTTTACGCCCAAGAAAGCTGATTATGCATCTCAAGATACCACAATGTTGTCTTTCAGAGCAATGTATTATGTTACTTGAGAGAACTCATTTTGTGGCGCAGAACCCACACCTCTTGGCTCTTTATTCTTACCCGTGATGTCTTCCTCGGCCTCAGACTCATTGCTCTCCTAATTGAGTCATACACTTATAGTTCCAATATATACATACTGTTAACTAATAGCCTGAAACAATGATACTTCGTGTAAACATTTTAGGAGAACGTCGACACACTGAACGCCCGGCCCATACTGCCAAGGAATATAATAGAACTTAGTATCCCTTCCAGTAGAGCGATGGAGGATAGTTGTGGCCTTACAACAAGAGTTTTGATGTAAAGTTAGAAAAAATGAAGAAAGAACGAAACAATACGATAAGAACAACATTATAAGGTTAAGTGAAATGATATAGCCTGATTTTTTGGTTTATTCTACTAGTCACTCCTTCGAGCCTATCATCATACACACTTGATATAAAACAAAGAAACTGAAATTGCAGCAGGTTTACACTTATCTTGTTCTCATGTACCATTTAGCGTCTTTACGTGAGTTTGTTGTATCCCTTCAATCAAGCAAGAGAAAGGTGGAGAGGAGTAGATAGGCAGATAGATAGATAGATAGATAGGTAGATGAACCGACCGACCGACTTAACTCTCTACCATACTGAATCTCTCGCTATCATATTCCTTGTGTGTTGATACTCTCCAGGGCTGACCTAAAGGTAGCAGGCAGCGTCATTGGATATCTATACATGTCAAGAAACAATTATGAAAGGTAACCAATTCAGGCATTATTTATACGAAGACATGATTGGGGATGTAAGTTGTCTCGTTGTCGTGAAAATATAAAAGAAAAAAGAAAGATCTGCAGTTCTCTTTGCCTTTAAAGTCTCGAGTCACATCTGCTATTTACCCTATATTGACTTTTATACTCACATGCAATCATCCTTGAATATTCAGGTCAGTGAAATGAAAGTGCAGAGCAGTTTCAACACTTGAGAGGATCATGGACTCAGTGCCTCAGGCCAGGTCGACCACTCCACCATTCAGTCAGTCTTCCTCCTGCTATGTCACATGGACTCCCAAGGGAAATCTTAGGGTGTTTTGCCAGCCATTTTTAGCATTCTCAGATATCAGTCTTTACAGTCACTGCTTCTGTTGTTAATCTTTTAATGTTCGTTTCAGATATAAAAAATTTATGTTCTCCTTCACAATACCTTTTTGTAGAGAGAGAGAGAGAGTTTATGACAGCCAAAATGTTGGTCCACGTATTTCGTCGCTTTACAATTCCTCTCCACTCCTAACGTTTTCAATCTCTTGACAATGTCCCGCCAGAGGTTAAGTGCAGATGTATCTCACAAAGATACAGTTGTACAAGGAAGAGTCCCTGGTGGAGGTGAACTTGGGTAATCAGTGTAGTTACTTCCTTACTTTATAAGGAACTCCACCAGTAAACAAGTTCAAACGCAATATTTATGTCATCCGAGGGGAGAGAACGAGGAAAAGTAATCGGTTATGTGGTGTGTCTGTGTGTATAAATGGAATGATGGTACTTATCATAGGAAGTTTATTGGGGGGGTTGTTGACTTTGTTTTAGTGAGTGAAGTTGGTGGTTGCGGACAATGCTTCAGGCTTACATGCAATACATGTAGTTCAGATGAGATATGGCGCGTACAGTATATGCTCAAAAGACATTAAATTAGAAAAGAGAGAGAGAGATAAAAGGAAAAACAAATACGTACTCCAAAATAAACAACGTTTGATGCATGAGTAAGAAAATAAAGGAGTAAAAGTTGTATGTAGGTCTATGGCGAGGGTTGTGTAGGCCTAAAGTGGGGGTTGTGATCACGGTTATACCTTCAGATCTATTGCAGCCTAGGTATAATAACGCTCAGGTAAGGACAAATAATATTCACACAAACTATCATAAAATAAACTTCAAATACCTGTTGTTGTTGTTGCTTTTTTATCTCGGTTGTGTTTTTTTCGGGAGGAAGTTTGAGTAAGAACTTGCATGGACGCGGAGCATTTTGACAAGCTCATGGACCGCTGGTAAATCCCTTGGCAATCTGGCAGCCAATTTATTGTGTAGTTTATGATTCACAACTCAGCTGGACGTAATAATCCTGTGGTCAAGAGCTTATGAGGTGTTGTGTAAGGGTTAGTTCACTGTTTTGCTGGACTGACTGGAAGTTGAGTGGACGGTGAGGAGACTGGAAATGGAAGGTGATTGGTTGGTGAGTCGACGGGAAGTGGGAAGGGGGATTGGTTCGTGAGTAGACTGTAAATAAGAGGTGATTGGAATATGATTAGACTGGAAATGGAAGGGAATTGGACGGTGAATGAATGAAAAGTGGAAGGTGTTTGTTTGGTGAATGGACGGTGAGTAGACGGGAAGTGGAACGGGAGGTGGAAGGGGATTAGACAACGGGCAGACTGGAAATGAGAGGTGATTGGACAACATGCAGGGCGATAGGACCAATATATGTCCATGAAAGTCAATTAGTTTGTGAGTGATTGAGTCAATGAATGAGTGAGTCAGTGAGTGAGTTAATCAGTTAATGAATCGGTAATAATATAAATAAGAGCTAGACGATTAAGCTAAAAAAAAGTCAATAATTAATTATTATAAACGGGAAAACTTAAAAAAAATAGCACCTGCTGAAAAATATGTTATAAATTAAAAACTATTGTACCCCAAAAGGTGTTCTATAGCCCTCAAGTATAAAAACAAAACTCTACTTTCCCAGAGAAAACTTGATTAAGAACTTGTATGGACGCGGAACATTTTGACAAGCTCAGGGACCGCTGGTAAATCCCAAGGCAATCTGGCGGCCAATTTATTGTGTAGTTTATGACTCACAACTCACCTGGACGTAATATTCCCGTGATCAAGAGTCTCTGTGTGTTGTGTAAGGGTTAGTTTGCTGTCTCGCTGGACTGAATGGACTTTGATGGGATTATAATTGGACGGGAAGTGAAAGGCAATTGGACGTCGGTGGTGACTGGACTATGGGGTAACAGAGTGGATATTGAACGTGAATATGTTAAGTAAACTTCAGATGTCGGGCTGACACGGTTGATTTTACTTAAATAATAATCATAATAAGAAAATCCTTAAACATGATTATATTATTGTTAGGTGTTTCTTTGATGCAGTTCAGAGAGAGAGAGAGAGAGAGAGAGGAACCAAGAAGAAGGAGACATATTACGAATATTAGTAGACGGCAGAAGAAGAAAACATAATAAAGGAGACAGAAAGGAACATAGACGAAAGGCTATGATAAAAACTAGAATAACAGAGAGAGAGAAAAAAAAGAGAAAGAAATATAAAAGAAAAAAGGAGAGATGTGGGAAATGCCGGGAGATAATAAAATGAAGAAAAAACATGGGATAAAGATAGCAATAGGGAGATGTAGAAAGATATATACATTAATATTAGTGAAGAATAGAAGGTCGGCTATAGGTGACAAACTCAAAGAACCAAATCGAAGAAACTAATTTTACGATACAATTTACATTTCGTATGATTGTCTTCCTGGGAGTAAGTTAGAGGGTACTGAACAAAAGAGGAGTAACGTGATTCTTAAAGTGATGTGTATAGTTAAATAATTTAAGAAAAGGAGCAGTAAAGCTTAAAATATTATGGAAGAAAAAAGATTATGGATTTGGGCGGGAAGATTGGTAATGCTTATCAGATATTCATAGAAAAATACTCAGCTGGAGGAGGAGTTGATGGGTATTGAGAGAAAAGCCGCCAATTGAGACGACCAGCCAGGGAGTAGACGGCAGGTTTACCAGTCACCCTATGAGAAAGTCACAACCAGTCCGGCCACATGTGCTGAACCATTCCCACTGAAGGCAAATAACACTCATTTTGATATTGGACAAACAAACTTTGCTAATTTGTCATCTTTGTGCTTCAAGTAATTCTACCATTGTGATAACAACCAAACTGTGTTACCAGTGTACAAATATTTTATTGTATAGACATAACACTTTACAAATGCACAGTAGTCAAGTCTTATCGAATCTCAACCACCAGCTATATGAAGGTTGCATATTATTATTCAACTCCTAAACACTGTAGTAAGCTGCAGTTAATACTATTACTGCTGAGCATGGAGGTAAGTTGGGAGAATGCATGAATGTATGGCCATGTGGATACAACACACCGGTCCTATATGACCACGTGGATACAGCACACTGGTCTTATACGACCATGTGGATACAGCACACTGGTCCTATACGACCATGTGGATACAGCACACTGGTCTTATACGACCATGTGGATACAGCACACTGGTCTTATACGACCATGTGGATATAATACACTGGTCCTGTACGACCATGTGCAGTGGCCGACGCTTCAATTGATGGCCTTCATATCCACAACGATATAGTTAGGTACCCATTTACAGCTGGATGGAATGGGCCTGGTACCACTCGGCCACTTCATTTCTAAACATTGCCTCAGTGAAGAAGCTTACCCGTATAAGTCGATCATTACTGTATGTCTAAACGTATTCCTAGCAGGTCGTAACCAACTCTTTCCGTATCACCCAAAATGTAATCTTGTAACAATGCACAGCACATGTAAGAACTGGCACAAATAAAAAAAAAAAAAATAAGGAAAAACTGTAAATATGCAAAAAAAAAAAAAAAAAAAAAAAATTCTTAGTCAAGGTTTCCACATTTTCCGAGCTGAGGAGCAACGTTTAATTACCACTTATGGCTGTCGGCTACTGCTTCCTACCAGGATTTGAATTCCAAAAATGTTTTAGTAATTTTTGCAAGGATTTAGCAAATCTGAAATTTCGTCTTTTCATATGAGCCTTTTTCACATCTTGATAGAATCAACCTATCTTCTCATCTTTTGGGCATCAGGCGCCTTCTCTCTTCCCTGGTGAATTTCTGCTGCATATTTTTTTTATTTATGTAAACCAGGAAGTAATTCATAAGGAAAATGTCATATGAAATCGAGGAAACATTCTTGGGTCAAGACTCTACCAATGCGCCTATTTTGAGCACAGTCAGACCACACATATAAAATGTTTCGCTGATAACAAGAAGTTTTTAACTAACACAGAAAAATGGAACAGTACTTACCATGACCTTAGTGTGCTGCTCCTTAAAGTCTATCGTTATTGTTGAAGGCACCGTGTACTGAACCAAAACTTACTTATGCCCGTCCGATAAACTTTAAAAATATTGATAATTATGTTCATTCCATCTCTAAAATTTCTCCTGGTTAATATGTATTTGATGTCTATTACCGTTTGAATGGTTTTATTCTTATTGTTTATTTCTAGTTAACATTAATCAGAATTGTAACACCACGACTCCTGTTGTCTCAGTAAGGTTGTCAAAATCCTTCGTCCGTTGTGTCATATTGTCTCACACAATACCGTAAACATACTTTTTGGAGCGAGTATCTGTATATTATTTGTAAAAAAAAAACATTTAGAATTAGCTGGGTCAAGGAATGAATGGAACATACTATTGTATTTGTCGTATGGTGATATTTGTGTTGTCATATCGTAGAGGAGTGGTAGGAGCCGGAGTTTTTGTTTATTTTTTTTTTACGGGGAATAGCCAACCCTGGGCACAGGTCATCGACCCCACAACGGGGCCTAGGGGGCGAAAAAATAAGAGTAAAAAGAAATTAAATACAGAAAAGAAAAAACAATTATTAATCTACACCACGAAGATGCCGGAAAACTTGTTTTTTGAAGTGAGGCAGATTGTATGAGAATTAAAGCAAAAGAAGGCAGAGCATTCCACAGTTTGGCTGTGTGAGGAAAAAAGGTTGTACTATAACGGGTTTTTCTAGTGTGACCGACATCCACAGAGAAACGGTGGGCACCGCGGGCAAGATGAGTGTTACGAGTCCACACTCTTGCTGGCGGTACGCAGGATGCCAAATCCACCGAACATTGCCCGTTAAAGTACCTGTAAAAGAGAGAGAGAGTGAGGCAACATTAAGACGAAGAGAAAGAGAAGAGAGATTATAAAATATATTTATTTTAGAATTTGGCAGACTGGTTGCGTCCTGAAATGTGATTGCTGGGAGATCATCTAATTTGGAAAGTGTAATT
Source organism: Homarus gammarus (assembly GCA_958450375.1). Lineage (NCBI taxonomy): Eukaryota > Metazoa > Arthropoda > Malacostraca > Decapoda > Nephropidae > Homarus > Homarus gammarus. Next base: position 467,765 of record CAUDMG010000852.1, read on the forward strand.
GGTAAATACTGTGTTTTATTACTATTGTATTTAACCAAGTTTCTACCTCCCCATTCGGAGATGCTGCACAGATCTGCATTGATAGATGAAATGATATCAGCTCTAGAAACAGATCTAGTTTGAGAATTAAGGGGAAGGAAAAAAATGTAAAGAAGAGTGAAGAGTAGAATCATCAGCGAAAGAATGGATAGAATTAGTCTTAGTGTGAAGTAAATCATTGATAAAAAGAAGGAAGAGAGTAGGTGAAAGAACAGAACCCTGTGGGACATCACTATTGGTAGAGAAAGAGCGAGAGATCGATCCCTCGACAACAACTGCCATGGATCGGTTCTCAAGGAAGCTAGAGATTAGAGAACAAAGTGTGGGAGAGAAACCATAAGAGGGAAGTTTAGAGAGCAAAGACTTGTGTTGAGTTATTACCACTAAGTTCCTCTCTGCGGAGATGTCGTGTTTGGGGTTCATGATTCTCAGCGTCACCTAACATAAACGCCACCAGTGAGCAGTCTAACACAAGCTCACAAACAAATGGGATTTTTCCTATATTATTATAATTATAATTTTCGTCAACTGCCGGAGGTCAAAATTAACACTTGTCATAATCATTGTTTTTAATCAAAATGAGTGGTAACATCCAAATTGTGGTCGTGACCGACGGCCACCACTCTATCAGCTTTGTTGACTAAACTACCAACTAAGAATTTATTTATCTTATAATTATTGTGTACAATATTCCAACCTGTATCGTATCCAATGATAATTAATTCAAGTATTTAAGTATATTCGTGTCATCTTTCCCCATGTTCATTTGGTGGCACAGGTGCTATATGGATACAAAAACAACAGGGAAACAGACCAGAAAAAAAATGAGAGAGAGCAAGAACAATAGGAAGAGCAGGGATAACTCCAATATCTCACGTGTAGTCATCTTGAGGTGAGCGACTGTGTAGTATCACCGTCCTGACAGCTACTACAGCTGACAATGTAGCTCAGGTGAGATGTGTGGATTCTCCCCCCCTCCCCTCCTACTCTTTATGTCATTCTATTTCAATAGTCCACACGAAGATAATATGACATTTTTCGGAGATAGTAAAGAAGTAATTGAAAGATTAACATAATAATAAGAAATGAGATGCAAAAACAATGCATAAATCAGCCTCCACATATTATGATTCCTTAGGGTTTGTTTCAACACTTTCAACCATTGTGTGATTTACCAAGAACATATGTAGTGGCGTCAGTGTCCCTGTGAAGAAGCTTCCTGGTGTATGATAATCATGAATTACACAAATTTCCTCGTACAGTATATGTTTTATTATTAGTCTAATCACTCATATTGATATTCTTCCTTTTAAGAATCGTCTATGTGTATATCATATAGATTGAGTTTTTATTCTGTTTAGACAACAATTTATCAATTCATCATTAAAGCCAAGTAAAACTACGTCTAGGACTCTTTTCCACCAATGAGCTCCATTGTTACAAGATTATTACGGAATCAACCATATGTTCACTCTGATATTACGACCCTGCCACATGTACTGTGAAGATGTACTGTAAGTATACGTCACCAGAGTGGGTAAAGGAACTCTATGGAACAATTGTTCATATCGTCATGTTTTCTAATCCTTGTTTAATTTACACACAATATACTCAAGAAATTTCAGGACAAACTCTATTTGGTATGGACTAATAGAAACCAAAGAATTTTTATTATATTCTCTTCGTATAACGTTTATGATTTATATTAACACAGTATTCAACGGCTTTGAAACTGAGCTAAATGATTTCCTGTCGCGGGTATCGGAGACTTGATAGACATTTATGAAAACAACGTAAATGATTAATGAAAGAGCTGTTCCGTAATTAAAATGATTATTATTAATATTTAATATTCTCGTTCATAAGACACACAAAAATGATGGAGAGATAAAAATATTCTTACATGAATAATTCAGCTAGAATCGTCTGGATGCCTGATTTACGGTACAGGTTGGTGATGGAGGCGACGCTAAATTCTGGTGGTGAGGTTGGTGACGTGTGGGGACCTGAGCTGCGTGACCTGGGACCTAGATTCTCAAAAATTTCGTAAGTTAGATTTTCCTCACAAAACTTAATACGAGACAGTATCTTAAGTAACTCACATAAACAACGAATCGTAAAATGGCGTCAGAATTGTGCTTAGACTTTGTTTCATATTTAGAGCCGCTATTTCAGAGATTAGTTTCAAAGACAAACTTCAACGTACGAACCTTTGATAAACTGACTCCTAGGTCTTCCGCCAATGGGTTAAAAGTGAATTTTGGGAGAAAAGGAACCCGTGTAAAGCTTATAGGTTTAATGAGGCCTATTGGTACAGTGTGAGGGCTAGACTAATGTTGGTGCTGACTGTGTGTTATGAGGAGGAGGATGACCAGTTGAGGGTAATTCAGGGGAGGGGGTCGAGTCTATTTTATTTATTTTATTTTTTTCATTCTTTAAGTCGATGGAAGACTAAAGGATGGTTTCGAATAAAAATTTGGTTAAAGTCTATAGAGTATTATGCACTGTGGACTTTTACTGATGACATTATTGATGAGATAAATGAGTCTCTATTGAACTACGAGAACTCGGAAAAAAATAAAAATTTCCTCTGTGGAAAAATAAAATAATAATAATGGGAAAAAAGATGTACACTTCAAACTTATTTATGAATAAGTTTCCTTATTTTCTGACTGCTCAACTACACTGTTGCCATCCCTCCTGACTGACAATGAGTGGTATTGGTAACACCTTCACCTAGCGAGTCTGATTCTCTACACTGAAAGATTCATTCACGGATTCGTGCAAATATTTCCTTCCAGTCTTACATAACTAAACAAATCATACGCCTACTCCTCCTCTTCCTACTGAACCTACTGTATGCACTTTCTTATAATCTTCACTCGTAGGGTTGCTGGTTTGTTATCCAGATTGGATGTGAGTAAGACGCATGGACCGGACGGAATACCCCCTCGTGTTCTGAGGGAGTGTGCTGAAATTCTAGCCCCTGAGCCTGCTCGCCTCATTCGCCTTTGCCTAAAAACCAAAATTTTCCTCCTTATTGGAAGCATGCCTCGGTTCAACCCATCCTGAAGAAGGGTGACCATTCAAATCCCTCTAACTATCGCCCCATTGCCCTAACTACATCACTCTCTAAGATTTTAGAAACTATCTGAAACTCTCATTTTCTCCGTCACCTAGACCGCCTTTCTCTTTTGTCGGATCACCAGTATGGCTTTCGCCAGGCGAGATCTACTGGTGATCTGCTCTCCTACTGCATCCATCTTTGGTCATCCTCTTTTAATGATTATGGGGAACTTTCGTCGTGGCCCTCAACATCTCCAAAGCCTTTGACAAGGTATGGCATAATTCTTTGCTTTCTAAACTTCCCTCTTATGGTTTCTTCCCCCCCCCCCCCCCACACACACTCTGTTCTCTAATTACTAGCTTCCTCGAGAACCGATCCATGGCAGTTGTTGTTGAGGGATCGATCTCTCGCTCTTTCACTACCAATTGTGGTGTTACACAGAATTTTGTTCTTTCATCTACCCTCTACCTTCTTTTCATCAGTGATTTACTTCACACTACGACAAATTCTATCCATTCTTACGCTGATGATTCTACTCTTGACTCTTCTTTACATTTTTCCCTTCCCCATAATTCTCAAACTAGATCTGTTTCTAGAGCTATCATTTCATCTATCAATGCGAATCTGTGCAGCATCTTCGAATGGGGAAGTTGAAACTTGGTTAAATTCAATAGTAGTAAAACACAGTATTTGCCGATTACACTTTCCAAATTAGATGATTCCCACCAATCACATTTCAGGACGCGATCATTTTGCCAAATTCTAAAACAGGTAAGCTAGGTCTCACCATTTCCTCTAATATGTCGTGGAAGCCACATATCCACAACATTGCTATAATGCTGCCTCCCGAAAGCTGAGAATGCTGTACAGATGCCATAGCTACTTCACTCCTGGGCAGTTGCTTCAAGTTTATAAGGGATTCATTCGTCCCAACTTGGAGTACTGCTCTCTTATCTGGGGTGGCTCTTCTTCTGTCCAACTGTTAGATAGGGGAATCAAAGGCATTTCGTCTCATTAACTCTCCTCCTTTAGTTGATAATCTCTCTCCCCTTTCTCTTCGTCGCAATCTTGCTTCACTCTCTCTCTTTTACAGGTACTTTAACGGGAATGTTCGGTGGATTTGGCATACTGTGTACCACCGGCAAGGCCGTGGACTCGTAACACTCGTCTTGCCCGCGGTGCCCACCGTTTCTCTGTGGATGTCGGTCACACTAGAATATCCCGTTATAGTACATCCTTCTTTCCTCACACAGCCAAACTGTGGAATGCTCTGCCTTCTTCTGTGTTTCCATATTCATACAATCTGTCTCATTTCAAAAAGCAGGTTTTCCGGCATCTTTGTGGTGTAGATTAATTTAATCTTTTTCTTTTCTAGTTTAAATTTATTTTTACTCCTATTTTTTTGCCACCTAAGCCCGGTTGTGGGTCGATGACCTGTGCCCGGGTTGGCTATTCTCCGTAAAAAAAAATATATATGTACGCTGAACTTCTTTATTAACAACTAAAAATATTGACTTTTAAACAACATTTGTCACGGAATTATTTAGAACTTAATGTTTTATTACTTTTTTATGTTATAACTTCTTGTCTTTTTACGATGCCATTATACAATTCCCCCAGGTGTTGTAATATAATATTTCTTCAGGCTATTACTTGTGGGTTTGATGAGACAAAGGATATCTGACACGGTACAAGTTTCTATTGTCACAAGGCTGAGAAAAGAAAGTCTCAATTCTCACGCCAGACTCAGTTTTTAATTAGTCACCTGGTGTGTTTTCATGGTGACGAATTATACTGTATATACCAATGCATGTTGATGTTGGTTTTCTGTGTTTGACTTCGCAGCCAACACATTCCAGAAATGTGTACAGTATATCGTGTCTGTACTCACATCCTTATTATAAAGTACTAATGAAAGCGATATTATTTCTATATAATTAAAACTTATCACAATAAGAATTATAATAATGATCAATGAATTAAACATTCCCATTTAATGTTTACCGGGTGGCTCCCTCACTCCAACACTAAAATGTTACAAAGTTATAAATATTGTGTCGATAATACATAATAACACACGTTTTCAAAGACGCCAACAAAGGAATAACTTACACCATTGTAAAATAATAACTATAGACTACTGAGGTCTTCGTTCCTCTCTACCATCCGGCCAGGTTTCATCACCAAACGATCTGCTATTTTTGAGCTACAGAAGAACTGATATTACGACTATATGCAATAATGCAGCTCATCCCATCTCTTAGGTCATTAAGGTGCGCCACCCCTGGAAAATTTGCTGTTATGTATTAATATTTTGATATATAAATTAAAAATGAAGATGTAGGTAACAATGTTGAAAATTGCCGGACAAAATGGCCCCCAGAGACAGCAGCAAACTATATTACCCTCGAGTCTAATAGTGCAGTACTGTAGGATGGTGATGAAATCATAGGTAAAGTGGCAGAAACCTCATATTTGATGCTAAAATAGCCTTTAACTGAATAAAAATCCCCTTGAACCCATCAAATAATTTTCATATTGGCGGTCCTTTTGAAGATACGTTGTTAGTTTCCTCTTGCCTTGATAATTATGAGATTATGTATGATTATTTGTTAATTTTGTTATTTGTCTGTGAGATTTGTCATGTTGAATGTATAGAACCTACTTTGTATGGTCAAGCACAAGCCAATTCAGCCATAAGACACAGTAAATTGAGCTGTGACATCTGATCGGTTTGGTTATTCATGATTTGTAAACGTGCATATCTGAAAGCTCGAACTAGTATTAATTTAATTTGACTGGACGCTTTTAGAGGTTTTGATAGCCGTTTTGGTATCACTTTAATTGTTTTTATTAATTTCTGGAACCCTTTAAGTGGCTGGGTTTGATGTAAACACTTATAGCTTTTTTCTTGTTTATTGGAGAAGCAGCTACATACACAGATATAATCTGAGAGAATAGATTATGAATTCTCTCCAGGGAAGTGTTGTGAAAAACACTTTGAGATAACACTTGTGTTACGTGTCTGAATTCCCTGTAAAAGTGGTAATCGTATACTTGTCTCTCTCTGTCTGAGAGAGGCATGGGAGCGAGCCAGCTGTTTTGATTAATCAGCTGACCTGCGCTCGACCTTTGAGATTGTTGTAAGCCAAATGTTTGTTGCCAACACCATGGTTTAAATCCTAGGTATACCTAACCATGTTACAATAAAGTGGGCTTTAGTTAAACTGTTGAATCATGAACATGCTTTTTCAATGCCTTCTGGAGAGTTTTCCTGGAACTCTTGTGTACCTAGAGGACATTTTCCTGTAACAAACTATCATAACAATCAAGGAAATGACAAGTATAATGTCAGGTATGATGAAACCAGGTAGGATTACTCCGGAAGATAAATAAAAAGGAAGAGAATCCTGTAATGGAGGAAACTTTGTTTTATTAATGTAAGACAGAAGTTTAAGTTATCAGAGACAATGTGAATGCTGCTGCTGTTCAGAAGTAATGTTTAATTCAAATGCAAGATGATGGCGAGTAGACAAGGTTGTGATTGCATTATTGCTGTGCTCACACTGAACTCTCTCCTGTGGGAGACTCTGCCAGCTGGGGACTCGGTGCTGGGAAGGGAAGTCCTCCTCCCGACCTCGACTTGTGACTGAGTGTTACATCTTCTGGCTCTGTGTTCTGTCTCCCTCTTTCTGCCCCTAGAAAGAGCTGTAGGCCCGTTTTATTGGAAATCTCAGGCTGGCAAGTGTTGTCTCCTAATTATCACTAATCTGGATGTGTTTGGACATGTGTGTTTGATCAGGTGCGCGGTGATTGATGGATCACAGGGGCATGTCGCTTATCGTGGTGCGCCGGTCGGTAATGCTTCCTAATTATTACCATCCTGGATGTGTCTGGCCAGGTGTGTTTGGTCAGGTGTCGGTGTACTGGCTGGAGGGCAGTGTCTTGAATTAACAAGATCATGTTGCCTGTTCTTCCATCACACTGTGGCGAGAACTCCCTTTCCCTTCGTGACCGTGACCTTTGTTGAGTCAGGTCATAATTACTGTTGGGTGGGCTAACTTAAGTGGGTGTACACCTTCTCATCTAATTACTGTTATATGTGTTGTTGTTGTTCTCTGGACTGGACGCTCTGGTCTGGTAGAAAATCATTACATTCAGTCTTTTTCTAATACGAAGAAGAGAAAGGTTGAGAGTGAATACAGAGTTGAATAATGATTGGACTGAAAAATACTTTTTTTGTGAGTTTCACTTTACTTGAATTTTACAAGTTGGATTTCTCACCACAAACCAATTTCATATGGATTGAGGTAACATCTATCTTCCCTAGTACTTACATTTATCAACAGTAATTTAAAAAAAATGAACAGTGTTAAACATAAAGGCAGATAGCTCTTACTGATGTTCACCTAACAAACAGTGAAACATATTTTGATGTAGATCTTAAGACATATCAGTGCCAGACGTCACATTAATAGCCCTCAGGTCCCAAAGTGTGTCTGCAGTTTGTAGTAAGTACATCTATGTGGTTTTAAACCAATTTGTAGTTATACATATTAAATGATTAAAATATGAGATATTTCTATAAATTTAACTGAATTATCTTTAAAGTTTTGAGTCTATTTAATTTACAAATTAAATACGGTTCATTCAGTCGCAACAGTATATAGTTGCTGAAGAAGGTCACACACACACACACACACACACACTCGGAATCGAGTATGACGATCATCCAGTTATAATACAGTGATATGAGTTATTAGAGATGTCACCTTCATTGGGGAGTTTTGAGGTGACTAAAGAAGCCGATAAGGGACCGGCAGAGTTGTTCACAGGTGGTGCACATGTGGAGGGCTACATCGAGTGCGAAGGGAAGGTGGCAGCGTCTTTCCGGCGTTGGCGCTTGTCTGCTTCGGTTTGCAGTCGGGATAACTCGAAAGTATTGACGCCTTCTCGTGTGGTGCTCTTCCAAGCATTACGCTGTGGAGTAATCGTCTCCCAGGTGAGGGGGTAGATTCGGCACTTTTTCATGTTTATCTTAAGACTATCCTTATACCTTTTCAGCTGCCCTCTGGTGTTACGTTTACTACTCGTTAGGTGACTGCTTTGGCAGTCTACTGTCGTCCATGCGGGTAACATGGCCAATCCAGCGTAGATGTTCATGGATAATGGTAGCCTCGATGCCCCTACAGTTGGTGTCAGCAGGAATACTGGCATTTGTTCTCTTGTCGTCCTAGCGAACTCGGAGGATGGAACATAGATTACGTTAGTGAAAATTTTCAAGTGCCTTCCGGTGTCTCCTGTATGTGACCCATGTCTCGCTGCCTTATAGCAGGGTGGAGAGGACCACTGTTCGGTATACGTGTAACTTTGTAAATAATTTCAGCTCCCTACAGCTGAAGACACTCTTTCGGAGTCTGCCGAAGGCTTGAGATGCACATCTGATCCGATGCTGAATCTCTTCATCGATGTCCGTGGTGGTGGACAGGTGGGAGCCGAGATATCGAAAGTGGGTAATATTAGAGTGGGTAGTACAGTTGAGTTGGTTGGATGGTGGATGTGTGCCTGAACCAGGGGTAGGTTGAAAGAGAATCTAAGTCTTATGTACATTCCCCTCAAGGTCGAAGTGTCCTTACGCATCTGCATAGGTGTTCAGGATCTCCTGTAGGTCGCGTTCAGTGTGAGCAACAAGGGTGAGGTCGTCTGCATACTGAAGTTCAGTAATGGAAGCTGCCGACACCTTTGTTCTTGCCTGGAGTCGTCTTATGGTGAAAAGACCCCCCTTCATCCAGTACTCGATGTCCACCCAGCCAACTAAATTAGCATTGGCATGAGTAAGGAGGGCAGCCAAGAAAATGGAAAAGAGAGTTGGTGCCAGTACACACTCTTGTTTAACCCCATTTGGATGGGGAATAACTCAGACTGGGTGCCATTGTGCAGGACACTGCCGTTCATACCTTCGTGGAGTTGCCTCACATTGGCGATGAATTTTGGGGGGCAGCCAAAACGGCGGAGGGTCCACCAGAGGGCTTCCTTGTTCACAGAGTCGAAGGCCTTTGTTAGATCGATGAAAGCCATGTACAGGTTATGACGCTATTCTCTGCACTTTTCCCGTATCTGGCGGGCAGCTAAGCTCATGTCAATGGTGCCACATGATGGTCTAAGGCCACATTTAGATTCTGGGAGGAAGTTTTCCGCCTCAGGAAGAAGTCTGTTTAGGAGGACTCGGGCAATAAGCTTACCAGCTACAGACAGCAACGAGATCCCGCGGTAGAGGCCACAGTATGACCGGTCTCCCTTGTTCTTATAAATATTGATGATGGAAGCATCTTTAAGGGCTTGGGGGATTTCTTCCTTTTCCCATATATTATCCAAGTGATAGTGGAGACGGCTGGTAAGCAGAGGTCCTCCTGCTTTATGCATCTCGAATGGGATTCCATCAGGCCCTGAGGCTTTGTTATTTTAATCTGTTTAATGGCAGTAGTTACCTCATCCAAGGATGGAGGATAGCTGAGGTGGGTCAGCTCTGGATGCTCAGGAACCTGCTGGGTAGTCAGGACATCCACATCAGTGCTTTGGTTGAGCAGTGACTGGTAGTGCTCTTTCCAGTGCGCCATGAGTAATTGGCCCATAAAATGTTTTAGTGGAATTGAAAAATTCCTGCATCATGTGCTGATCAGCAAATTTTTGTGTTTCACATGCTTCATTTTTAAATCAGTCATTCCCGCTGGGCCACTGCTTTCTTCTTGCAGAAGGTATTAGCTTTGGTCCGAGACTGAGGGTTGTTCTGTCAGTCAGTTAAAGCAGCACGTTTATCATTGATGAGTGCATTGATTGCCGGGTCATTTTCATGAAACCAGTCCTGGTGTATTCTTTCGATCTGGCCGAGGGTCTCTCTGCAGGTTTTTGTTATGACAGTGTTGAGAATATCCCATTCGGCACCGGGATTTGGATTGTTCGTCTTCGGGTTGTTTTTCAGACCATGTTCGAGCTGCTCTCTGAGAGCATGTGCTACCGCTGGATCCTACAGATGCTTAGTGTTGAAACCTCTTCTAGAGGCTTGCTGCCTTCTCCGTTTTGGGACAACGTGAAGTGAGAGCTCGGTTCTGACAATGTAGTCAATGAGATGCCAGTGTTTGGATCGCGGCATTTGCCACGAACCCTTGAGCTTCTCGGCCTGCCTAATCAAGGTATTTTTGATAGTGAGGTTGTGTGCAGCACACTTGCTGATGAAATGAGTAGGCCGTTGGGATTACACTTGCCTTGTCCATTTCTCCCTATGGTTCCCTGCCAAATTTCAGCATCTCTGATAACTCTGGCATTGAAGTCACCATGGAGCACAACCTTGTCTTCTCTGGGGATAGAGGTTAGTACCCTGTCGAGGTCGGCATAAAAGGCCTCTTTTATGTCATCCTCTGCATCCAGTGTTGAGGCATATGCACTGATGAAGAAGGCATGACGTGAGTGATCCGGTGGGACTCGGAGCCTCATGAGGCGCACGTTGATCCCAATAGGCATTCCAGCTAGCTAGTGAACTGTAGGATGCATTGGCGGATGGCAAAGCCAACTCCATAAATGCGTTTTCTCTCCACAGCAGGCTTACCCTTCCAGAAGAAGGTATAGCCAGACCCCTGTTCTGTGGGTCGACCCTCGTGTTGGGAGCCAGGACTCACTAATGCCTGCTATGACGATGTTATACCTAGCCAGCTCTTTTGCCACAAGGGCAGTTCTTCTTTTAGGACCCTCATTTGTGCCAGTATCCAGAAGGGTTCTGACATTCCATGCAGCGACCATAAGAGGTTGTATAGTTTGTTTTTGTTTGGATCGGTGATTTTGATTGTGTTTTCGACCACATAAGGATGACCTTACTGGGTGCGGTTGCCCAATTAGGTTGGATTTTTAGACAGGCTATGTTTAGGCCACATTTTCTCGCCCTCTCCCCATGTGGGGTGAGCAGAGTGTCTCCTCGAAAGGGCTGCTCAGTCGCACAGACAGAATTGGATTGCACTGCTGCCTAGATCCCAGTGTATAAACGACCATCGTATCTGTGCCGCCGATGTGTAGAGTTGTGAGTAGAGACTCCCGGCAGTCATCTCTGCCTGTCCCTATTGCCACTTGTCCATCGCCATTGGACTTTTGGGGGCATAGGGGCTCTGATGATGATGAGAGGTATGATGAGCTGGATGATGGCCGCGTGTGAGTTGATTTATGTGGTGAGGCAGGAGCGCACTCTGCAACCACACTTCTTGGCTCTCCCTTTTCCTGATGCAGTGGTGCAAGTGTTGCAACGACTGGGGAGAGGGAGAGTTGCAATGGACTGCCGATAGCCTAGTTTGTTGGGTTTCGCCTTAGTAGCCTGTACAGCATTCATTGTTTTCATCCGCCTGTGAAGTCGTTGGGTTCCCATGGTGGTCACCTCTTCTGCCTATAATGTCGTTGGGGTCTTGTTGGAGCTCTGTAAGCATGTGTGCCTGATGCAGTGCTCCACTGCAGATTTTTCGTTCAGTGTTTACTCCTGTAGCCTTATACATCCCATGGTTAATCCGAAAGGCAGTGGGGCAATGGTTGGTAGGCCCCAGGACGTGTCCACATGCCAGTGGGCCTATGTGCAGTCCTTCTGGGGCCCACTGCTACTCCGAGATCCCCTGCTGGTCTAGCCTGGGCCCTCGAGGCACCCAGTTACCGTGTGTTGCCACGAGGAGGCACAACAGGAGTCTTGATGGTGAAAAGGTTATGTACTGGCAAGGGAAGACTTATGCAAGTTGCTTCCCTGTTCTCCACGAGGGCTAGCCAGCGGCGGTAGCTGAATGCGAGAGTGAGCAAGAGATGCCTGCACCTTAACATTAACATAATGCTACCACACTAGATGCATTACACCACCCTGTGCACACACACACACACACACACACACACACACACATTATGGGCCGAATAATAGAAAATGACCGACTTGCATGATCATGTACTGGTAGATTAGGGTTGGCCCTGATCTACCAGTACATGATCATCAATGGCCAATGAGAAGTTTACAAAATAAATAGATAGAAGGTATCGTTATTAGGTACTTATCCTTATTTAGTATTTTAACGATATAAACATCCATGTAAAGTTAGTATTATTATCATTTCGGTCATCCAGCGAATCTTAGGATTTTAAGTCACCACCGTCCGAGAGAGCTCCTGTGTGTTCGTTTGTTGGTTACTATGCTGCATTGTTAGGTTAGGTTAGGTTGGGTTAGATTAGGTTAGGTTAGGTTAGGTTAGGTTAGGTTGGGTTAGATTAGGTTAGGTTAGGTTAGAATTATGTTTTTCCGGTGGTTTTTGGTGTGTTTTAATTGATTCTGACCTTCATTTCTATCGCAAATTACGACTTTTTGTGATTTCCCCCACCCAAAACCCCTGGTTCCCATTGGGGGTCCCCCATTTTCCTTGGATAAGGAGAGGAACTCAAAAAGTAATGATTTGCGGTAGAAATGAAGGTCAGAATCGTTCAAAACACACCGTAACGTTTAATTCATTTTACTTATTCCTATAAAGACTTACTTTCCCTAATATTACCATACGCGTGCAGGAAGGTGTGGGATTGGATGAAGGAGAGCAGAAATTAATTTACACACCTGAGGATTATGTATGAGAGAATGAGTGTGTGAAAGAGTATGCAGTATAAAGGCTCTTAACTTGAAAGAGTTTATTTATATTCTCCATCTTAGCCATCTGCGATTGAAGGGGGTTATCTTCCCTTATTTAACACGTTTGAATAGATAGTGAAAATATCTTGTCACACAATAATAGTAATTGATATCAGCAAACGTGTTGACCAAAATCGTCCCATTATGAGCAATCTTTTCGCAGCACCTGGACTGACTGGCTGTGATACTGTGGCGACTTATCATAGAATTAGAAAAGGTGTGGCTCTGAAGGCCCTCAAAATTAAGGCAATGGATCTGGACAAAAGCTCGTCAAAAGGTTTGGTCAGTAAAGGTAACTCGTAGTATAGGAGGGTCTCCCAAGCTGCAAGCACTCCCACCAACGACCGAGGCCGCTAGTGAGATCATAGCCAGGGTACACTTACAGGTGGCAGTGTGGAAACACACTAAAGATGCTCATCCCCCGTCATTGGATCCTGTGAAGTACGGATGGCAGAGGGAAGGACAATCGCGGATTCCTATGACTGTAGTAAACGACTTCACATTAGTTCCTGATGAACTGCTGAAACTCATTAAATGTTCATTTGACAGTGATGCTCCCTGCGAATCTAAAAGATGTGACTGCAACAGCGCAATGCTGGCTCATGAACAGCGTTTTGTGTATGTTCTCGTGATAATGGATGTTTCAACCAGAAGACAAGAGAAGGTCTTCGGGCTCAGAATATGGATGACACAAATGATAATGATGATGTTAATATTGATGGTGGCAATAATGACGATAACTAAATATTTTATGACTGGATTTTGATTTTGAATGCAGCAATATTTGATCTTCATATATCAGTGACTCCTCAAAATATTAATGATTATTCAGGTAAAAGCATTCCAAGATTATGTTGTTTGTTAGTAAAATGCTGAGTCAGCAAATTTGTTCAAAGTGCCAAACTGCTATGAGACAATACATGCTTAAACACTAGGAGGGGCGGGGTAGAAGCTTTGACACAAGGGTGGGGACGGGACAGAAGCTTCAACACAAGGGTGGGGGCGGGACAGAAGCTTCAACACAAGGGTGGGGCAGGTGCTTAAACACTAGGAGGGACGGGGTAGAAGCTTTAACACAAAGGTGGGGCGGTGCAGAAGCTTCAACTCAAGGGTGGGGGTTGGGCAGAAGCTTCAACACAAGGGTGGAGGTGGGGCAGATGCTTAATCACTAGGAGGGGCGGGGTAGAAGCTTTAACTCAAGGGTGGGGGCAGGACAGAAGCTTCAACATAATGCCGGGGGCGGGGCACATGCATCAACACACAGAGGAGAGTAACGTAACAATATCACCGCGTAAAACCTCACAGCTCAACACAGGGCAAATCTAATTAACGTCGCCGAAGGTTGCCTCATGATTTGTAACACTGCGTTGAGAGAGAGAGAGAGTGTGTGTATACCTGCATTACTTCACTGGTAAACATTTGGTAATATCTGTTGTCGTAGACGTACGGAAGTGTTTGTCCGTTGCGGCCTTTTAACTCGATGGCGGCACTTTGAGGGCCACCTTCAAAATTTCCATGGTGTAGTACACTGGTGGACATCTGTCAATATTTGTCTAGTCGTAAACACCGTGGCAGTCTGCTGCAGTCCTTGTGATTCACGCTTAATTCCTCCTTGAAATAGACTATTGGATCACAGTTTGATAACCAATCTTTGCACTGATCATTTGATTGTTTTACTGATAAATCCCGGTGTACCAGGCCAAATTATACCCCTTGGCCACTTTATACCCCGGGTATAAAGTGGCCTTGGCCAAAATATACCCCGGGGATTAATCTATCTTAGGCTGATTTACACCCCCTCATTTACTGAAAGTTCATTTTTACGGATTTTACTAATATTGCAACCTGCAACTTTGAAATTTTTGAATATTGAAATCTGTGTCTTTATCAATATAAACAATTTAACTCGTTTGAATCGGTGCTGTTTTACAGATTAAGGATACCTGTTTAGGTCCTTTAATACTTCACCCATACTTAGCCCAATAAACAGGCGGACTTCTACATACAATCAACACCTCAACTCGCCAGGATACGAACCCACGGCCCACGAGCCCATGACTGTGACCGGGGAACGCTAACCGCTGGACCACCAGGATACTAAAAGCAGTTCTAGACTCTGTTATATTTCACACAAAGCCTGTTCAACGAGCTTATGGCGCCGTGAGCCTCTAATGGGGACTACCCGTGTCACGGAGGTGGTTAGAGTAATGTTTTACCAAATCCGGCTTCGAAACACGAGGATCCATATATATTTCATTAGCGCAATAGCATGCGGACTTCTGCATACAATCAACACCTCAACCCGCCAGGTTACTCGGACCACCTACGTGATACGGGTAGTCTCCATTAGAGGTTCACGGCGCCATAAGCTCGTTGAACAGGCTTTTTGTCAAATATAACAGAGTCTAGAACTGCTTTTAGTATCCTGGTGGTACAGCGGTTAGCGTTCCCCGGTCACATTCATGGGCTCGTGGGCCGTGGGTTCGTATCCTGGCGGGTTGAGGTGTTGATTATATATATATATATATATACTTCATTTTTAGTCCATTTAACACGCGGACTTTGAACATATAATCAACGACCTCACCAGCAAGGAATCGAACCCTCGACCTACTGGGTGTGACTAGGGAGCGCTTACCGGCTAGGCCACAAGGACACTAAAAGCAGTTCTAGACTCTGTTATATTTCACACAAAGCCTGTTCATCGAGCTGATGGCGCCGTGAACCTCAATGGGAAACTGCCCGTGCCTCTTATGTGGTGTCAGTAGCATTTTACCGAATCCAGCTGGTATGAAACGCGAGGTACATATATATACTTCATTTTTAGTCCATTTAACACGCGGACTTTGAACATATAATCAACGACCTCACCAGCAAGGAATCGAACCCTCGACCTACTGGGTGTGACTAGGGAGCGCTTACCGGCTAGGCCACAAGGACACTAAAAGCAGTTCTAGACTCTGTTATATTTCACACAAAGCCTGTTCATCGAGCTGATGGCGCCGTGAGGTTCACGGCGCCATCAGCTCGATGAACAGGCTTTGTGTGAAATATAACAGAGTCTAGAACTGCTTTTAGTGTCCTTGTGGCCTAGCCGGTAAGCGCTCCCTAGTCACACCCAGTAGGTCGAGGGTTCGATTCCTTGCTGGTGAGGTCGTTGATTATATATATATATATATATATATATGGAATCTTACAGCAAAGGAAGGAGTTGTTGTGGCTTGTAAAATATCTTGTTTTTCATTTGTACTTATACCTGCCTTAAGTTAACAATACTATCCTAAGTCAACAACGTTAACTTACCATAGGGGTGTATTCTGGCCTGGAGGGGTATACAGTCTAGGCCAGATTAACCCTCGGAGTTTAGAATGGCCTAGGCCAGAATATATCCGGTTATAAACTAGTGGGGCTGTAAACTGGCCTGCTACACTGGTATAGTGAGGTTGGGAAGGAGATGAGGGATGGTTGGAAAGGGGGGGGGGGGGATGGGACAGCAGACTGGCTTGGCCGCCGGGAGAAGCCAACGTCTTGACCCTGGGCGATATGTGTGTGTGTGGTCGTAATCCGTTTTCTATTCAATTAAGGTTTAGGACAATAACAAACTTTGTGATTGTGTTCATGTTTGACTGGTCTCGAAACTCTACTCTACTTTTCCGAGTTACAGTATATAATTTTGAGTGTGTGAAGATGTGTTAGATTTAAGCGTGTTATAAGGTAAATAACTGATATAATTACTGGAGACTTCTTGAACCTGTGGGGAGTCAGAAAAATTGGTACTTGCTGTTGTGTTTGTTTGTTGGAGTATATGGTCGTTGTTGTGTTTGTTGGAGTATATTGACGTTGTTGTGTTTGTTGGAGTATATTGACGTTGTTGTGTTTGTTGGAGTATATTGACGTTGTTGTGTTTGTTGGAGTATATGGTCGTTGTTGTGTTTGTTGGAGTATATGGTCGTTGTGTTTATTGGAGTATATGGTCGTTGTTGTGTTTGTTGGTGTATATGGTCGTTGTTGTGTTTGTTGGTGTATATGGTCGTTGTTGTGTTTGTTGGAGTATATTGACGTTGTTGTGTTTGTTGGAGTATATTGACGTTGTTGTGTTTGTTGGAGTATATTGACGTTGTTGTGTTTGTTGGAGTATATGGTCGTTGTTGTGTTTGTTGGAGTATATGGTCGTTGTGTTTATTGGAGTATATGGTCGTTGTTGTGTTTGTTGGTGTATATGGTCGTTGTTGTGTTTGTTGGTGTATATGGTCGTTGTTGTGTTTGTTGGAGTATATTGACGTTGTTGTGTTTGTTGGAGTGTGGCAGTGTGCTGGAGGTATTGCTAAGGTAATTTGGACTGTGTCAAAGTACAGTATGTTTACGGCTAAAACACTCGCTAACTCCCGAGTGTTATTTCAGCATTGGTTTAGGGTTTTTTCACATTTTACACATACGTTTACGCAGGTACAGCAGCAATAGAAGTCAAACACGATTTTTTTCAAGGGGTCACATCATCGTTAACGTCTTTACATGATGGAACATAACGGCGTCATAGTAATCGCTAGCCATTCGTTCCGTCGTCAAACTTAATAGTATGATGTGATTTCCACGAATGTTTACGAATTAATGTGTTTTACAACTAAAACTGCTTTCACAGGGATAAACTACCAAGAGACAATATTACAATCTGTAGGGTAATTGCTATAGTGAACTTAAGTCACGACAGAGGCATCAGGTTAGATAACAAGTGAGACACCGTCTGCCACAAGGAAGAAGGGGGACTCGTAGCCAGTGACACCTATATTTACCTATAACTAGCCAGTCGCTCTCTATATATACCTTAAACAAAACCTATAGAATGAGCCTGCTACACCCGAGACACACACAATCTGTCTTAGCAAAGCAAAAATACTTACGAGTAACGTCCCCAAGTGAAGAAACACTAAAGTCATAAGGAGAATATTTATCACGAAATAGAGATCAGCAAACTCGTCACGAGAGGAAGTTGTGTGCCAACCACATATTGAAGATGTATTTTGATCTACAAGACGTGAGTTTGTTTACACATTTCTTAAGTAGGCGGACCTGTTTTTGATATCCATAGTTACCCTGGTTTGAAGACTATCATTATCTCCACAACAAAAAGAAAAAATTGTTACAGAGACAAACTTCCACCAATCAGGATATCTACTAACTGTTGTCAATCAGCTTCTTAAAAATATCAATATAAATAAATTATTTTCCTCTAAATATTTCAAAATACGTCTGAAACCAGGCAATAACCCATCCACCTTAATTTATATTGATATTTATAAAGATACTCGTAGTCGGCTACCAATTGAGTGTGACGTTATTGTTGCTGCTCAGCCTGCCCCTGTTTCAGCCACACCTCCACCATCCATCCAGCTTAACGGTACTACCATCTCTAATGTACCCACTTTCGGTATCTCGGATCCCACCTGTCCACCACCGCGGACATCGTTAAAGAGATTCAACATCGGATCAAATGTGCATCTCAAACCTTTGGCAGACCCCAAAACCATGTCTTCAACTGTAGGGAGCTGGAGTTATCTACAAAGCTACACGTATATCGAGCAGTGGTCCTCCCCACCCTGCTAAATGGCAGCGAGACATGGGTCACATACAGGAGGCACATCAAGGTACTTGAAAACTTTCACCAAGATGGTCTATGTTCCATCCTCCGAGCTTGCTGGGAAGACAAGAGAACAAATTCCAGTATTCTCGCTGACACCAACTGTAGGAGCTTCGAGGTTACCATTATCCATGAACAACTACGCTGGACTGGCCATGTTATCCGCATGGACAACAGTAGATTGCCAAAGCAGCTACTTTACAGTCACCTACTGAATAGTAAACGTAACGCTGGCGGGCAACTGAAAAGGTATAAGGATAGTCTTAAGACAAACCTGGAAAAGTGCCAAATCGACCCCCTTATCTGGGAGACGATTACTCCACACAGTAATGCTTGGAGGAGCACCACACAAGAAGGTGTCAATAATTTTGAGTTAGCCAGACGGCATAACGAGGCAGACAAACGCCAACGTCGGAAAGACGCTGCCGCCGCCCCTCCCGCACTAGATGTAGCCCCCCACATGATCAACTTCTGTGATCGACCCTGCCGGTCCCGTATCGGTCTCTTTAGTCACCTCAGAACTCACCAACGCAAGTGACATCCTTAATAACTCATATCATTGTATCCTAGCTGGATGATCGTCATACTGGGAGTGACAGTAAAGTAGTAGCAGTAGTCGTATATTTCTTTATGGTAAACCTTAATATATTCATGACTATTTTACCGATCTTTTCTCACAGTACTTTGTCCGCAGGTAAACAATAGGGTGGAGTCAGTTTCTGTTCTTAGATTCTTGTTATATTTACTTGTCTGGACTCTAGACTATAGCAGTACAGTATCTTCCCGAATTAACTCACCAATAAACAGACAATTTCGATGGTGTTCACGGTGATTTGCGGTAGGCCAGGGTGGATCACGGAAGGTCAGGGTGGATCACGTTAGGTCAGGGTGGATTACGGCTGGTCAGGGTGGATTACAGCAGGTCAGAGTGGGTAATGGCAGGTCAGGGTGGATCACGGCTGGGCAGGATGGATCACGGCAGGTCAGAGTGGATCACGACAGGGCAAGGTGAATCAAGGCAGGTCAGGGTGGATAATGGCAGGTCAGGGTGGATCATGGCAGGTCAGGGTGAATTACGGAAGGTCAGGGTGGATTACAGCAGGTCAGGGTGGATCACGGCTGGGCAGGATGGATCACGGCAGGTCAGAGTGGGTCACGACAGGGCAAGGTGAATCAAGGCAGGTCAGGGTGGATAATGGCAGGTCAGGGTGGATCATGGCAGGTCAGGGTGAATTACGGAAGGTCAGGGTGGATTACAGCAGGTCAGGGTGGATCATGGCAGGTCATGTTGGATAATGGCAGGTCAGGGTGGATCACGGCAGGTCAGCGTGGATCACGGCAGGTCAGGGTGAATCACGGCAGGTCAGGGTGGACCGCGGCAGTTCAGAGTGGATCACGGCAGGTTACTGTGGATCACGGCAGGTCAGGGTGCATTATGGCAGCTCATTATGGATCACGGCAGGTCAGGGTGGATCACACCAGATCGAGATGAACCATGACAGGTCAGGGGGGATAACGTCAGGTAATGGTGGATAGTAGCAGGTCATTGTGGATCACGGCAAGTCAGGATGGATAATGGCAGGTCATGGAGAATCACGGCAGGCCAGGGTGGATCACGGTATATTACTTTGGATCACAGCAGGTCAGGGTGGACCACGGCAGGTCAGGGTGGCCCACAGCACATGTGGGTAGATCACAGCAGGTCAGGATGGATCACGTCAGGTCAGGATGGATCACCCTCCGCCCCCCCCCCCCCCCCCAGCGCAAAAAAGCTACAAACTCACAGACCACATATTACATTATGATACATTAGTTGAAGGAGAGTTACTAAAACTTATGTTCATTAATCATTATGAGAGCTGCCAGTGAGAGTTGTGATGGCATTCCATTAGGGTGGCGGAGAGCCAGCCCCTTTCCCCAATTGGGGCAGATTTGCTATTTCTGTTATTTTTCATCGTAGGAGACCGATTTTGAGCTCAAACAACTCCGAATACAATGTATGACAACTTTGAAGAGGGTATTCCAAATTGTAGGGGCAACCCTGTTCCCTGCAGTCCCCAAATCGAGCGCGCTCTCAATTGAGAAAGCGACAGGCAGGCTAATTTTGACCTTGTGCAACACGCCAGTGGTCCTAGGAATTGCCCCAATACAAGGGCCAAACTTTTACATTCACAGTAAATGTCAGTAGGATATTCCCACCCACTAATAGAGGTGTTGATGTCTTTATGCTAGGCTCACAACACGAAACATTTTTGTAAGTGTTATAACCCAGAGTGCAAGGACTGGCTTGAGGGTGAGTGAAGAGAGCGAGACCGGGAATGATAGAAGTATGAATGGGGAGAATGAGGCCCAGACTGCCAGCGTGGTCACTACCATAACCCCAGGTCTGAAAACTGTCCATGACCCTGTCCTCCTTCCATCATTCCCGGAGGAGGAACTCGTGGAACTAAAGAGGGAATCTGTGCATAAAAAGCCTATTGGAATAACGGAGGCAAGACGCACTCTCAAGAACTCTAAGGGCGATGAATATGAAATTAAGGGTTAACTTTTTGATCAGGGTGATCTAAGAAACCAACTCACAACTCTTACAACTCGGTTCAAGATGGTCTACTCACTTACAGTATGTAAAGAATGGTCTGGTCTGTAAATGTATCAAAATGTACACTGATGAAAGTATTCACTATCAACAATTTACAGTAACGACAGCAAACAGTCAATTTTCGCTGTATAACATCTATGTTCGGTGTAATGAGCTGCGAGCGGACGTGTTACCAAAGCCATAGGGAAACAATGTTATGTTGTGTATGGGTGACTTTAACTCTCGTCACACTGTCCTCGGTGATGTCCAGTGTAACTCTAATGGGAGGGTGTTCGTGAATTACATCAATAATCATAATATCACTGTATACGACACAGACAAAGTGACACATCTGATGGGGGGCAGACTTGATTATGTGATTGGGTATAACCTAGTAGACAGTAATGTCAAGGCTAAGGTCATCTCAGACCACCTAGTCAGTGATCATTATGCAACACTTACTGAGTACACTGTTGAAGATGTCAAGTGTGAATTCCATCCTAAGCTCAGAATTAACATCACAGATAATCTTAAACTGCACTTCAAGGCCTACATCCACAGATGGTATGCTGGATATACACCTGGGTCAGTGGATGAATTTTTTTTATGATCTTGTAAATGTCATTACCACATAAGTCAAGGAGGAAGGGGGGCAGCACTAAACCACCTCTGTGGCTACATGACCCCATCCTCTTCAAAGAAGGAGAAAAGGTATAACAGCTTGCCAACACTTATAAGCAAAATAAAACTAGTGATAACCTCCTGGCATTCCTCAAACCAAACAGAGCATTTCGTGAACTCAAAGGTCAGATAAGAAACACCTATTGAGAACAATTCCGACAGGGTAATCCTAGAATAACCACTGTAGCAGAAGAGTGGAACAAAATTAGAGCCATTACCAAGTCACCCACCCCAGTCCAACTTCATCACAGCCCTGCAGAATATGCTGACATGCTATTAGACCAATGGTCTAGTGTGTCACAAATCACTTCCCTGCCTCCTGACATACAACAATATCTTAAAGCCACACACATTAATGGGGGGCTTCTATATTGAAATAGCCTGTTCCTCACCAGACTTTATTGAGCAGTTCCCTATAACTCACCACGAACTAACAGCAGTACTAATAAAGGGTGAATCATCCTCCCCAGGTGAGGAGGGCATAACCTTTAACACCTTAAGATTGTTGAATGAGATCCTTAACCACCTACTGCTTGACCTGTATCAAAGAGCCTCACACTGGGTATTCTGCCAAAGACATGGACTCAAGGATACATCGCACCAATCCCTAATGCTTACCCTCTGCCGCTTAACTTTAACATTAACAGCATGCCCTTGGAACTACTGTATGTAATTCTTCTTCTTCTTCTTCTTTTTCTTTTTTTATGGTGTTACTGGATGTTGTCATCTTTCTCATGTGCTCTACTTCGCGTTAGATTAAGAGCAAAGTCTTTATATTTTTTAGTATTTTTGGTGAAGCAATATTCTATACCTGAGGTGTTAAGTTGAAGTTTTATTTTTGTTCTATATACTGTATTTGAAGCCCATCTTTACACACACACACACACACACACACACACACACACACACACTTCATTTCAACAAAGTTTACCCATATCAGTTAAATAAGCTTTGAATACATTAAGTCAAATTAGGTTAGGGTAAGTTAGGTTTGGTGGGTTAATTACTGTTAACATTGCGGTGTGTTTTATACATCTCAACATAATTGGTCCTCTGTGCACATCAGTTCCAATAAGCAGATAAAATCAACATCATATTGCAATTATCTCCTCTTAATCTTCCTGCGGACAGTGGAACAATTTGTAAGTAGGGGCTTGAAGTTATAATAAAGGTGAGTTTTGAGCCTTCCTATATGTCGTGTATCTGTTTGATATATTTCACAGCAGGAGTTTAATATGAAGCTCTTGTAAGACCTGACTCGTTTGGCTAAGTTCTTTAACCGATTTGGTAAACACGTCAGTCTGGTGATTATTCCGGGTGTTGCAGTGTTCAGCCACTCAGATCAAGGCAGTGTAGCACTTGTAATGTGTTAATGGGGTAGCTCTGATTGTTATTGAGTTTTATTCGGTGTTAAATTATTTTCAAAATTTTTCATTACATTACGTACTGGCATGAATTTACAATGGTTTATTGTTATTAAAATTATTGTTAAGAGCATATTCAGCATTGAATATAGGTTGATGATGCAACGAGTTAATTCACATCAGGCAGTTCCTGGATCTTGCATCAGCTCTCTCAATCCCACTTATGTAAAGCGAAGAATATTTAAAGGAGAGAAATACCATATTACTACATATACAGTACACTATACTCATGAAGTTATAACATAATAACAAAAACCTCGTTCTACTTCGCTGGAGTTAATTAGGCTTCGACGATCTGTTTTGATGGATCGCAAGAACTTGAAAGCAGCGATTATGTGCATCCACCTTTCTGTCATCAACTGTATCATTGGTAGCCATAACCGCCTGATGGTGACGTTGAGATGGTCCCACCGACTAGTGAGGGACGGCACAAAACTCTAAACTCCAGCAGTTGGGCTCCAATCGATTGAAGCTGGGTGTCGAGGTTGACGGCTGAGGAATGAAAACTTAGAAGCTGCAAGTAGAGGTAACTCGCTGTTTTACTCACTACATGTTGGTACCTACCTCGGTTGCCTGTGGTTTTATGCTCACTGGGGAGAGTGATATAGTCGTCCCTGAGTTGTATTGGGGAAGTAATATCCTCGAAATATCCTCGACTTCCAAAAAGGCAACTCAAATACATATGAGAACACTGACCCCGATATACAGGAACTAATCTTATAACACTATAGGATACAAATATTAAAGACTGTTTTTGGAGTTCTATTAAATATTGTTTTGTTTTCCAGTTAAATTTCTGTTAAAACAATTACTAAAAAAATGTAGTCAGTGTTTAATTTATTAGAAATGTTGTTTAGAATAAAATAAAGCTTTTCCACTGCACCTGTGTTGATGTAAATACAACCTGTACCAGCAGACATTTTTTTCAGCTTTGGACCATATGAAATAATGCGGTGTCCAAATTGCCACCTTGAGTTATCCCATCACTAATTATGTTGCTTCAAACTTGGACAACAAAGACCCGTCGATCAGGATTTTTCTCGAAAATGGCTTAAATTCCCTTGTAAACCTGAAGTATGAAGCTTTATTAACATTTAATTAAGGTTATGCTGAAGTTTTGTTTTTCAATGTCTTAGAAATTTTGGAATTAATGTATATTTCGTATTATTTACATATCGCAATCCAAATCATATTCGTTTCACCCCTTGCAAAAGCCACATCGTCATGTTGTATCATTCAGTGAATTAAGCAGATAATGAGTAAGTGCAATAGCTAAAAATAATTGGATTCGTGGTGCATCTGTCCTTTTCTGGAATAGGTGCGACAAGAATAAAGCGCCATGAGATCACGAACAAAGACGTTCAAATGTTATTAAACTTTTAAAAAAATATCCCAGTTTTGCTTGTCCAAACGCAGTTTCCTTTTATTATCTTTTGCGAAATCTGGGACAAGTGCCCTCACAGGGGTACTTCATCGGAAGATATACGATTATGACTTTTTTGTCCACGTTAACGACTTCCCGACACAGCAGGTCAGTTTTCTCCTTAATGGCGGGAAGTAATATTATTGTTGGCCTCGTCACACCCTGGCCACTAGTGTTGTCAGGCTCGTGGGCATTATAGGTTGCGGCGTTATGTTTCAAACTTAATTTGGGGCACCCACTTTACATAACATCGAAGGTGTTGGCATACCCCCACTTCTTATCGGTTTTTCGGGGTAAGGGTGTGGTTGGTAGCCCTGCCTTACTGCTACAGTAACAGTTGGTATGCCGGAGCCTTGTGCGTTTAACAATTCGAGGTACGTGTGAGCAGAGTGACAGGCGAAAGGGCAGTGAAGAAAGCAAAGTATTGTCCATCTCTCAGAAGGAGCGGTCCTTCTTAATAACACTGACAAGATCTCCTCTTTGATAATAGTCGTCATTTTAGAGTGATGAGTAAGAAGCAACAAGCAACAGGTCTGGCAAGAGCTGGCATAGTGCAGCTGACAGTAGACCGACCAGAACACAGCACCAGCTCCCTAAACTATGGCAGCATACAAAGAGGAGGTATGTATTAAAGTTATATTTAATTTTACTATAGGTATAAATTATTAAGGTCTTATATTGATTCACGGATCACTAACTTAGACTAATCTTAAAATACAGTGAATCCTGAGAAATCCTCTGATGGCAATAGCTTGTATCTTCGTTACATCCTGAGCTGCTGTTAAACATGACTGTTCAGGTGTCAGAGTTTACCATAACTTCTACTTTCTTCTTGTCATCGTCATAGTTAAGGGCCTGGAATATCCTCATTTTGGAGTCGTCAAGTTCTGTCCCGGGCGAGTACGAATTCTTCAACAGTTTATGACGGGATTTTAACTGAGCTTTACGTCCTTTAAATTTGTGGCCAGTTTGTGCACAGAGACCACTAGCCCCTACAACCCTTACTTATTTGCCTTCTGGTACTAAAAACATTACACTGAGAAGAAAATAATGTAACAGATGGACTAGTCTCATATCCTTCCATCACTGTATCAGGTTGTGTTGTCGGTGTACAGTCACAGGTCGGTGCTCAGTTCCCGCTTGCTTTTGAGTTATGAAAGTAAACTTGCACAGATTAAAAGTATTTTGAATATGAAAATATGGATTAGGATGAAAATAATTAACTTCACAGAATATAAACGTAAGGAGATGATTCTTGATGTAAAAAGACAAGATGTTTGGTGGATTATACGAAAAAAAAAATTGAATTGAACGCATCATAAAAATTTACAAATTACTTAAACACACTTGTAAGAAAGATAAAAAAAGAATAAATATAAATGGCAAAATGAGAAAAAATGAAACTGAAGTGAAAAAACTGAGTAAATATCTTCCAATCTGTGAGAACGAGAGGGCAGAATGGTGTGGACGGCGGGAGTGGAATTCATGATTTTGCAGTTTGGCGGAAAACTCTGAAAAAAAGAATAGTTTTAGTTTAATCATATTGTCGTAGTTGTGATCTTAACACCTTGGCTATTATAGCTTATCTTACTTGTGGGAACTGGTCATCAAAGGATGTTTCTCATTGTATTAAACAACCTGCTATCGTACTAAATAGAAAATTAATTGTAGTCAAGAAGCTGTACTCAAAGGATTAATGTATCTTAATGTAAAAGTCATCATATTCAGAGGTTATCATCCTACTCAAAGGTTAATATTTATATCGTATTATTTTAAAAAATTTCGTCAGCATTGAGACAACCTTACAAGAACTGATGTCATGTGATAAAAACGTAATGTATTTGTTATATTAGGAGTCGGTCATAATTTTGTTCCGTTTTTTTTCGGAATTGTTTTATAATGAAGAAAATGTTTCCAGTACCACCAACGTCCATATATCTAATCTGCAATAAGGTATAAGAAATATTGTCGTATGTCTCCTTATAGCTAATATATATACATGTATATGTTCATTATTTTATAGTCGTGGACGTCTGAGCTCAAAGACTCGTATCCTTCCTCCCTCTGAATGAGCTTCTGGTCATAATTATTATTCATTTATTCTTAGTGATTTTGCCTGGATATTCATTTTCTTAATTGAATATGATAATAGATATGTTGACGTTGATTTATGTGTTGCTGCGCTTTAACAACTAAGGTTTTCAACTCCTTAACTTGGTTAGTAATTACGCTTTTGTCTAGCAAAAGTAATGACTTATAGACAGACAGATCTCACTAGATGTGATGTATATTTCTTGTTGCCAACCGTCTCCCCACTGGTGTTGTAGGGGGGACATGGGGTTGTGGGCCGTCTCCCCACTGGTGTTGTAGGGGGGACACGTGGTTGTAGGCCGTCTCCCCACTGGTGTTGTAGGGGGGACATGGGGTTGTGGGCCGTCTCCCCACTGGTGTTGTAGGGGGGACATGGGGTTGTGGGCCGTCTCCCCACTGGTGTTGTAGGGGGGACATGGGGTTGTGGGCCGTCTCCCCACTGGTGTTGTAGAGGGGACATGGGGTTGTGGGCCGTCTCCCCACTGGTGTTGTAGGTGGGGGACATGGGGTTGTAGGCCGTCTCCCCACTGGTGTTGTAGGTGGGGGACATGGGGTTGTGGGACGTCTCCCCACTGGTGTTGTAGGGGGGACATGGGGTTGTGGGACGTCTCCCCACTGGTGTTGTAGGGGGGACATGGGGTTGTAGGCCGTCTCCCCGCTGGTGCTGTAGGGGGGACACGTGGTTGTAGGCCGTCTCCCCGCTGGTGCTGTAGGGGGGACATGGGGTTGTAGGCCGTCTCCCCGCTGGTGCTGTAGGGGGGACACGTGGTTGTAGTCCGTCTCTCCACTGGTGCTGTAGGGGGAACACATGGTTGAAGGCTGCCTCACTGGTTAATTCTCACGGTAGGTCGCTATCTCCCCTCTGGTCTCTGGTGTCGTAAACATTAACCACTTGATAACAGCCAAAGCTTCCATTGTCCACCTCATTGTCTCGGCACAATGTTCATTCACTGTTATTGTTTTCCATTATTTTTCAGGTTTTAATTGACACTTTTGATAAACGATCCTTGCAATGGTTTCTTAGTGGTAGATGGCCGAGTGTGTGTGCACGTGTGTCATAATAATAATAATAAAAATAATAATAATAATAATAATAATAATAATAATAAACGGCTTACTGAGATAACAAGCAGCCAAAAGTGTGTGTGTGTGTGTGTGTGTGTGTAACGTGAGGATTGGGATTATGGAATTTAGCGGGTAACAAGTCTCTGAATGTTAGGCGAGCAGCGTGTTCCAGCAAGTCGTGAGGGAAATTTCCGAGTCAATGGTTACTGCAAAAAGTGGTGCGTTGGGGTGGGGGTTATCTGGTGAGGTGGTCATTGTGGAAATTTAACCGGAAAAATACCTTGGGCAGTTGTGGTCGCTGCAGTATTGGTGACGTAGGGATGTTTTGGTGGAGGCAGTAGTCGTTGTGGTAGAAAGTGTGGCCGTTTCTTGCGTGGGGGAAGCAGGGGGAAGCAGTTATATATTTATTTTTTTGGTAAGGTGTCCGTGATTGTCACAAGGAAGGTACACGGAAAAAATAAATATAATATAGGCATGGTCGTGGTGGGATTGGCCGTATAAATGATGTCTGACGCTGTTATCAAGGCGAACCTGTGAGATAATGTGGACTTAGAATCCCTCTGTTGGACTTTAGATAATTACACGGTGGTCTGGCCTCGCGTACGTCTGGGAGCGGTGGCTTTGTACAATTTCTCGTGTTTGTTCAAGTTCCTTTGTGACGTTATTGTTCCTTGTTCCACTGTACCGTATTCCTCCTGCGTGGCTACCTAGGACGTGCAAGGGAGTGTGTGTATGTGCTCTGTCGTGTTTGCTGGACTGCTCTGTGTGGTAACGTGTTATGTGTGTTTGTTTAATTTTGTATACTGTCTTGTGTGACGGTGTCCTGTAGTGTATATTATGCCTTTATGTGTGCTGGTGGGGAGAGTTTTGTTTTGTGCTCTATGCGGTCTTGTGTTCTGTGGCGGATAGAACTACACAACTTTGTCTGGTAGAACGAGGCGTTGAAAGATATTATGCGATGTTACAGTGCTTTGTGTGGTGTCGTTAGTGTTGTGTGGTGTAGTTAGTGTTGTGTGGTGCTTTGTGGTATGTAGTGTTGTGTGGTGCCATAATGTTGTGTGTTGTGGAGAGCAGTGTTCTATGGTACTTTGTTGTGTTGTAATAGGTCGTGTTTGTCTGTATGATGTCTGGGATTATAAAAGTGTGTGTGTGTGTGTGTGTTTGTTTGTTTGGACATAAATGACTTATTACATACATTGGTGGTTTAACAAAAGTCTTCATTAGAGAAAGGTAAAGGAACATACAGTGAACGTACAGATTAATGTAGGTGTTGAACAGCAAACACGTAGTGTAGTAACTCCCTCCCAGATGGTGTTAGGAGGGACCTCACGTGGTGTAGTAGTTCCCTCACAGATGTTGTTATGAGTGACCTGACGTGGTGTAGTAATTCCCTCACAGATGGTGTTATGAGGGACCTGACGTGGTGTAGTAATTCCCTCACAGATGGTGTTATGAGGGACCTGACGTGGTGTAATAATTCCCTCACAGATGGTGTTATGAGGGACCTGACGTGGTGTAATAATTCCCTCACAGATGGTGTTATGAGGGACCTGACGTGGTGTACTAATTCCCTCACAGATGGTGTTATGAGGGACCTGACGTGGTGTACTAATTCCCTCACAGATGATGTTATGAGGGACCTGACGTGGTGTACTAATTCCCTCACAGATGGTGTTATGAGGGACCTAACGTGGTGTACTAATTCCCTCACAGATGGTGTTATGAGGGACCTGACGTGGTGTACTAATTCCCTCACAGATGGTGTTATGAGGGACCTGACGTGGTGTAATAATTCCCTCACAGATGGTGTTATGAGGGACCTGACGTGGTGTACTAATTCCCTCACAGATGGTGTTATGAGGGACCTGACGTGGTGTACTAATTCCCTCCCAGATGGTGTTAGGAGGGACCTCACGTGGTGTGTGTATGTGTGAGATTCGTGAGTCAGATTACTAGTATTCTTACTTTTTCTTTAATATCAAGAGACAAATGTACATCGTTTTAACATAGTCATTTCAACACGGTGGATCAAGGGCTTCATGCAATCTGACAACACAAGCCCATCACGTGCAGGATGATGAACAATCAACACAGGGGAGGGTGACATCGTGGTGCTTCTTTATCTGTCGGTTCCTCTGACGAAAGAAGAGTAGTAAGCGTGACTGACACACGTCCATCATGCATCTTGTGTCATGTTTTCCCTCGAAGTGGTTGATCGTCATTCTCAACACATTTTATGTAAACTCGAACACATACAGACGGAATGTCGAACAATGAATGACTGTAATATTAAATTTCGTATTAGATACTGTACACGCGTACAGACTAGAAATTATTTTACCTGCAGACGATGAAAAATATTTTGCCAGGGTATTAGATAGAAACAGCCGCGGGTCGAATTTGTGTAAGCTAGTAACAATGTTAACTACGGAAACGGGAGAGGTGTGTCTTGTACAGTACGCGTCACGTGATTATAATCATGGACAGTACAACCGTGTATTGCCATGGCCAGATGTACGAAAAAATGACACTGTAACCACCGCCGCTTAACTATGGCATGCAATATACAGTATAAAGTTGAAAAGATATTTAGATCATAATAGGAATAAAATTAATCTGAGAGGCTGAAATTGTTTACATTTTCAGTTAGCTTGTCCTTAATACTATAAAAACTGCCCCAATGTTACTTATACAGGATGTAGCAGTTAAAACGCAATGCTGACAACCATCACAAATTACTCTACAAATAGGAAATCAGAAGACAAATCCTCCCCCGTTTTGTGTAATGGACTCTCCCAATCCTCTCAGTGATACGCATCAAAAAAGTGTTATAGGTTTGACATCAGTTGAGCAATAACAATCAGGGTGAGAGGATGATGTATTCACAGGCTGAACTTGTATTCGTTTTCGAAAATTACTTTGTATCCAAATTTTTTTGCGGCTGTGCGGCATTCACTAATCCTTATCCCGAGAGACAAGTGCCAAATAAAACAATAATACACCGGCTGGTAAAAAAATCAAGACACAGGAAGTGATTGTGAAAGGAAACATGCCTGTGGCCGATCAGTTTTGACAGATGATGCACTGCTCAACGTTCAAGAAACATTGCAGCACTTACCCAAAAAATCTTTGTGAAAATTGTCCCAGCAAAGTGGATTATCCTGAACAAGTGTTCATCATACGAAAACATTGATGAAATTACGGCCATGCTTATTTCAAGCAGTGCATCAGGCATCAGCAGTTTGGGTTGCGTTTTAAATAGTACACCTTGCACTACACTTGTTGACAACTGTACTACACACTGTGGGGAGCCATCGCGCGAGAACCTTCCTAAATGAGCATTTACGGGGGTTAAATCATCTGTGCGTTGTCTTTTCCTCTGCGTGATTGTGTGAGAAGAAGTATTGTGTTGCTTATAGTGTTAGGTTGAGCAGTGTGTGGTGTTGTGTAATACTGTGTGATGTTGAGTAATACTGTGTGGTGTTGTGTAATACTGTGTGATGTTGAGTAATACTGTGTGGTGTTGTGTAATACTGTGTGATGTTGAGTAATACTGTGTGATGTTGGATAATACTGTGTGGTGTTGACTAATACTGTGTGGTGTTGAGTAATACTGTGTGATGTTGTGTAATACTGTGTGGTGTTGAGTAATACTGTGTGGTGTTGGGTAATACTGTGTGATGTTGATTAATACTGTGTGGTATTGGGTAATACTGTGTGATGTTGAGTAATATTGTGTGGTGTTGGATAATACTGTGTGATGTTGGATAATACTGTGTGATGTTGGGTAATACTGTGTGATGTTGGATAATACTGTGTGATGTTGGGTAATACTGTGTGATGTTGGATAATACTGTGTAGTGTTGGATAATACTGTGTGATGTTGGATAATACTGTGTGATGTTGGGTAATACTGTGTGATGTTGGATTATACTGTGTAGTGTTGGATAATACTGTGTGATGTTGGAAAATACTGTGTGGTGTTGGATAATACTGTGTGATGTTGGGTAATACTGTGTGATGTTGGATAATACTGTGTAGTGTTGGATAATACTGTGTGATGTTGGAAAATACTGTGTGGTGTTGGGTAATACTGTGTGATGTTAGATAATACTGTGTGATGTTGGATAATACTGTGTGATGTTGGATAATACTGTGTGATGGTAGATAATACTGTGTGATGTTGGATAATACTGTGTGATGTCGGATAATACTGTGTGATGTCGGATAATACTGTGTGATGTTGCATAATACTGTGTGATGTTTGATAATACTGTGTGGTGTTGTGTAGTACTGTGTGGTTTTGGGTAATACTGTGTGGTGTTGAGTAATACTGTGTGATGTTGTGTTGTACTTACTGTGTGGTGTTGGATAATACTGTGTGGTGTTGGTTTATACTGTGTGGTGTTGGTTTATACTGTGTGGTGTTGGGTAATACTGTGTGGTGTTGGTTTATACTGTGTGGTGTAGGGATAATACTGTGTGATGTTGGATAATACTGTGTGATGTTGTGTAGTATTGTGTGGTGTTGGGTAATACTGTGTGGTGTTGGATAATACTGTGTGATGTTGTGTAGTACTGTGTGGTGTTGGATAATACTGTGTGATGTTGTGTAGTATTGTGTGGTGTTGTGTAATACTGTGTGGTGTTGGGTAATACTGTGTGGTGTTGGGTAATACTGTGTGGTGTTGGTTTATACTGTGTGGTGTTGGGTAATACTGTGTGGTGTTGGTTTATACTGTGTGGTGTTGGGTAATACTGTGTGGTATTGGTTGTATGTATATTATGTATGTGTATGTATACCATGTACGTACTCTATATATATGCATTACTTCTCTAATCAGTTGCGTGTGGCAATGCCCCTGTTTCATGTCACCACACGCTTAGACAAATGTGCCTGGCGACATCTGGAAGCTGCTAATGTACCACTTACCACATGTCGCCTGAGATGTCAGAGAGAGGTCAGTTGACTCCTATAGGAGTGTAAGGACTACTTGTGCTTGTAAGCTCACCCGTGTATATTTCCGTTGAATAGAACCTACAGAACTCTACAGGTGTTTATATTCGCTCCTGTAGTTAGAACCAAGTACCCCGAACGTCTCCATTGGGCAATACTGTGTGGTGTTGGGTAATAATATTATATGGAATTTTGGTAGTGTGTTGTTTTCTGTTGTTAGGTATATTGGAGTGATGCTGTTTACTGTTGAGTGTTGTTATAAAAATCTTGTGTTGAATTCTATGGAATTCAACAGGGTGCATAGTGTTGTATGATGCTGTATGGTGTTTTCTGTTATGTATTGTGTGGTACTGTAATGTTATGGAGTGTTTGGCAGTTCTATATAATGTATACACCGTCTGTAGATCCTGTGATTTATGGGATTTTCCAGAAATATTTTTACAGTACTATAGACGAAACTGAAACACGACTCATGTGACAAAATTTTATTTTAATTTTATTCCTTTGATTGTGTAGCTTGTAGAGCCATACTGACTTGGTTGAAAGTGCAATATCATTTATTCAACAAAATAATATTAAATTCATCCTTTATGAAATAAATGTTTTCAGGGGCATAAAATGTGTTAGAGTTTTTTGAAAAATACATGAGATAAAGTTTTTAGTTACTTGCATATTTATGGTCTTTTAGATTTGCTCGAATGTAGTTTACGAAGATGTAAAAAATGTCATGACGTAACGATGGTTTCGGTACAACTTTACTCGTATATTGCGCTGCTCTGTGTTATCAAGTATATCAAATATGTTTCCACTTCCTAATGTAGTCAGCCTCTGATAGTCTGATTTCAGTCGAACTAGAGTAATATTATGTTTTATTATTACCTCTTGGTCGAATATTGGTTGTTCTCGTTTATTGTAAGACTAATGATGATGATCTGGTAATGATCATCGAAGTGTTTCATGACTATTGGTGTGTGTCACCGTCTGGGTTATCTCTTAATTATCAAGATAAACTTCCTCAATGGCAGATACATAACAGTAAGTATATATACATTCATATAGTATGTATATAGTTGTAAATAATCTTATTGGATATAAACGCCTGGTAACCATTCGCTGGAACTCGAACCGCAGAAAAATTATCATCCAGATTTCCAATTACTGATGGGTAGACAGGCAACTGGCGGTCTCACGCACAAACACAACTAAACGCAGATACAAACATGAGTGTATACAGGTACTACCTCTTTTACACGTTCTGTTCCCATGCAGAGATGTACAATATGCAATTATGTATTCGCTTGTGAACCCACACACACACACACACACACACACACACACACACACTACTACTACTTACTACTACTTTGCTGTCACTTGGAATTGAGTATGAAGATCATCCAGCTATGATGCAATGGTAGGAGTTAATAAGGATGTCAACTACGCTGGTGAGTTCTGAGGTCACCAAAGAGGCCGATACGGGACAGGCAGGGTAGTGTACAGATGGTGCACATGTGGAGGGCTACATCTAGTGAGGGAGAGGCGGCGGCAGCGTCTTTCCGGCGTTGGCGTTTGTCTGCCTCGTTATGAAGGCAGGCTAATTCGAAAGAAATTGACACCTTCTTGTGTGGTGCTCCTCTAAACATTATGGTGTGGAGTAATTGTCTCCGAGTTGAGGGGGTCGATTTGGTACCTTTTCAGGTTTGTCTTAAGACTATCCTTATACCTTTTCAGTTGCCCGCCAGCATTACGTTTACTATTCCTTAGGTGACTGTGAAGTAGCTGCTTTGGCAGTCTACTGTCGTCCATGCAGAAAACATGGCCAGTCTAGTGTAGTTGTTCATGGATAATGGTAACTTCGATGCTCCTACAGTTGGTGTCAGCGAGAATACTGGCATTTGTTCTCTTGTCTTCCCAGCAAACTCGAAGAATGGAACGTAGACTACGTTGGTGAAAGTTTTCAGTGCCTTCAGTTGCCTCCTGTAAGTGACCCATGCCTCGCTGCCTTATAGCTGGGTGGGGAGGACCACTGCTCGATATACGTGTAACTTTGAAGATAATTTCAGCTCCCCTTAGCTGAAGAAACCGTTTCGGAGTCTGCCACAGGCTTAACTGCACATCTGATCCGATGATGACTCTCTTCATCGATGACCGCGGTGGTGGACAGGTGGGAGCCGAGATACCGAAAGTGGGTAACATTAGAGAGGGTAGTACCGTTAAGCTGGATGGATGGTGGAGGTGTGTCTGAACCAGGCGCAAGCTGAAAGAGATTCTGAGTCTTACGTACATTCACCTCAAGGCCGAAGTGTGCATACGTACCTGCGTAGGTATTCAGGATCTCCTCTAGGTCGCGTTCAATGTGAGCGACATGGGTGAGGTCGTCTGCATACTGAAGTTCAGCAATGGAAGCTATTGACACCTTTGTTCTTGCCTAGAGTCGTCTTATGTTGAAAAGACCCTTCATCCGTTACTCGCTATCCACCCCGCCGGCTAAATAGGCACCGGCACGAGTAAGGAAGGCAGCCAAGAAAATTGAAAGCGAGTTGGTGCCAGTACACACCTTTGTTAACCTCCGTTTGGATGGGGAAGAGCTGAGACTGGGTCCATTATGCAAGACACTGCCGTTCATTCCATCGTGGAGTTGCCTCACAATGGCGATAAATTTTGGTGGGTAGTCAAAGCGGCTGAGGGTCTACCAGAGGGCTTCCTTGTTGACAGATTCA
Organism: Homarus gammarus; assembly: GCA_958450375.1. Taxonomy (NCBI): domain Eukaryota; kingdom Metazoa; phylum Arthropoda; class Malacostraca; order Decapoda; family Nephropidae; genus Homarus; species Homarus gammarus. The sequence goes on from CAUDMG010000852.1 coordinate 503,133, forward strand.
AAGGCCTTGGTTAGGTCGATGAAAGCCATGTTCAGGACGCAAAGCTGTTCTGTGCACTTCCTGTATCTGGCAGGCAGCAAAGATCATGTCAGTGGTACCACATGATGGTATAAAGCCACATTGAGATTCTGGGAGGAAGTTAATCGCCTCAGGAAGAAGTCTTTTTAAGAGGACTTGGGCGATAATCTTGCCAACTACAGACAGCAGCGAGATCCTGCGGTAGTTGCCACAGTCTGGCCTTTCTCCCTTGTTCTTATAAATATTGATAATGGAAGCGTCTTTAAGAGCTTAGGGGTTTCCTCCTTTTCCCATATATTCTCCAGGTGAGAGTGGAGACGGCTGGTAAGCAGAGGTCCTCCTGCTTTATACACTTCGGCTGGGATTCCATCAGGACCTGCGGCTTTATTATTTTTCATCTGCTTGATGGCATCCCTCATCCAGGGATGGAGGATTGCTGAGGTGGGTCAGCTCTGGAAGTTGAGGGACCTGCTGGGTAGGCAGGATATCCACATCGATGTTTCGGTTGAGCAGTTAATAATAGTGCTCTTTTCAGCGCTGAAGGATGCCTTCATAGTCTTTAATTAGGAAGTTACCGTCAGATGAGCGGAAGGGGGCTGTGCCACTAGTGATTGGCCCACTGGCACACTGCTTAGTTAGTTTCCTGGATTTCCTGCACAAAAACCTGCAGAAACGTAAGACATCACTGGCCGTTGCCCTTGTTGACTTCAGGAAGGCATTTGACCTTGTTGATCACTGCACTGTTATAAACTAGGCCATTGCACTAGGGCTGCCCACCAACCTGGTCTCATGGCTCACCCATTTCCTTAGTGAGCGTCGTCAGGCAGTCAGGTACCAGGGTTCTGTCTCCACATTCCAACACCTCACCTGCGGTGTTCCCCATGTGACCAAGATGGGACCACTGTGCTGATCAACGACGCTCTGTCGGACACTCCTCACAGGTGGAAGTACGTGGATGACTGCACTGTGGGGGTTACAGTGGACAACACCTCACAAGACTACTCATCGCTACAAGGCACCCTGGACAGGCTACAGGCATGGACTACGGAGAACAAGGTCACCATCAACCACACCAAAACCGTAGTCATGCACATCAATACCGCCACCACTCCAGTGCAAGCTCCAGCAGTCACAGTGGGTGCCCATCCTCTCCAGTTAGTGCAGTCTGCCAAACTCCTGGGTGTTACCATACACCATAAACTGGACTGGAAGGCCCCTGTAAACAACACAATCAAGGCAGCCTCGTACCGACTCAGGTCACTTGGGGCACCCACGCCAGAGCTGAGGACTATCTACAACGCCTTTTTTCTCCCGAAATTAACGTATGCATCACCAGCCTGGTCGTCTTCTCTCAACTCTACCCAACAACGTCAGCTAGAGAAGGTGCACAAAATGGCCTGCAGAATCATACTCGGCGCAGACTACTCCAGGTACAACAACGCTCTCTCCACCCTGGAAATGCCATCCCTCAGTGACCTCCACCACCAAGCACTAGCAAGGTTTGGCATTGGACTACTGCACCATCTTCATCATCGCCACCTCCTGCCACCGGCAGTCCCCCACCCACCTCGCGCAATCCACCACTACAACAAAATTCAGCCCATAAGAGCCCGCACTGATAGATATAAGAATAGCACCATCCCATCTATTGTTAAAATAATAAACAACTCCTGATTTATGTACTGTACAGCCCTGTAAATGTATTCAACGCATATCATTATGTCTAAGTCACATGTAAGTTTGTATATTTTCAGCCACCGGCTACAACTCTATTAATAAACCGTTTATTATTATTATTATTATTATTACACACTCAGACACATAAACAAACAAACACAGATTGAAACAGTGCTCCCATCAGCTGCAGCCACCAAATGTAGCATCCTGGCCACTGTCAACAGCTCTACCTTTTCTATATAAAGAGTAATATGAGTTAATTGGCCTGGAAAATGAAGTCCAAAAACAAAAGTATTCAAAAAAATCTTTGTAGATAATTTATTCCGCTTACGTGAAAACTTTGACAGGACGGCCACATGTACTGTCGGAAGAGAAAAGCATACTAGTGATGTCCTTTACCGTAGGTGGTGAGATCATAAATGTACCCTCACGCAGACGTCTTTGCTATAATATGACGAAGCTGTCTTTTATTCCGCCCGACCCGACCCATACATATTGCTCCACACACCTTTTGCTACTATTATTTCTTTCTTAGCTGTCTAATGGACATAACCAGTAGTATGGTATTCATTCTTTACACATGTCTATGTGTGTGTGTGTGTATGTGTGTGTGTGGGGTTGGCTCGTGCACGACCCAACCATTACAGGTCGGCCAGATAGAGGACCAAAATATGCATAGCCCGTGACGTCAGGCTCCCCATAGGACTCGTTTCCACGTTGCCGCACTCACAATTTCAATCTCTTCCATTTTTTACCTCTCATTTTCTTTTCTTTCCTTCAGGGATAACCTTATTTATGCAAGGTTGATAATAAAGATGTGCATCTTAAGACTGATATTAACTCTGTATATACAATAAGTACTATCTATAATTGCAATGTGTGCAAAATGCCAGACTTTTTGTACCATACATAATTATTTGAATCATAGATTACAAAACAACTGTACATTATGACACACCAAACGCCAAAAATCGGTATGGAATGATATAGGATACAAGTGGTCTAAAATAAAGTATATATATATATATATATATAATCCACACCTCACCCCGCCAGGATTCGAACCCCTGATCCTATGACTGTGACCGGGGAACGTTACCTCTGGGCCACCAGGACACTCTGGTGGCCCAGAGGTAACGTTACCCTGCAACAGTCATAGGATCGTGGGTTCGAATCCTGCCGGGGAGAGGTGTTGATTATATGTAGAAGTCCTCGTGCCTTATTGGGCTAATGAAATATATATGGATCCTCGTGTTTCGAAGCCAGATTTGGTAAAACGTTACTCTGATCACCTAAGCGGCACGGGTAGTCCCCATTAGAGGTTCACGGCGCCATAAGCTCGTTTAACAGGCTTTGTGTGAAATATAACAGAGTCTAGGACTGCTTTTAGTGTCCTGGTGGCCCAGAGGTAACGTTCCCCGGTCACAGTCATAGGATCGTGGGTTCGAATCCTGGCGGGGTGAGGTGTTTATTATATGCAGAAGTCCGCATGCTTTATTGGACGAATTAAATATAGTATATATATATATATATAATATACACTCACTACCTATCTACCCCGCCAAATATTTACTACTAATAAATCATAAGGATATTGGAACTCATATATATTAATTCCAAGTGGACTTCATTGTTGACTATTGTATACACGGTATCTCGATAAATTCAACTTACCATTATACAGATAACGATAGGGCACAGCTGCTTCCTTTAGGAGCCTTTTGTTGTTAGGTCTTTCAATCCCAATTCCCAAGTAAGGGACTCTTCATATCACCAATGTAGTCGTCCTTAGTGAAATATACAGAGCAAACTACAGCATTCATGGGATTGATGGTATCAGCACGACGACACGGGGTTAGCCATACTTTCCTGAAGTGCTAATTTTTTGTAAAACCCAAGTACTTAATTCCTGAGCCTGGTGTTTGGACAGCCAAATATTGCACATACTTGTTGCCATAATTGTTGAAAGATCTGAATATTAATTCAAAATAACAGCATTGCCTCCACTAGAACAAACTGCACTCCACGTGTTCATTCGGTACAAAGAATTCACTCGGCGGGTCGGTCCCAGATAGCAAGCGTGACGTCACACAAACTCCACCCACTTGTGCGACTGAGCCAATCTGCCCGACCTGGTATGGTTGGGCCCTGGGCTCGTGTAGACACCCGAGATTTTATTTGACGTCCGTCTCGCTCACCTTCCCAGCCGATTGCTCGTCGTAATGATGGAGCAGACTGTTGAGAGAGGCCGTGGCGTGTTGGATGAAGGGTTGGGATGGTCCTTACAGTCCACAGTCAGAGTTATTCAGGTGGCTATAATTGCACACTTTAACGATGGGGTATTGTGTGAGGTGAATGATCTCATTTTTCCTCCCCGAATATCGAGAGCCAACATTTTTACTGGCCCTCGTCCTGCTTGCTTAACGACCTCTTTTATATTCATCCATCACCAATTACATGCGGTGTCTATCTGTCTATCTATCTATCCATCTATCCATCTATCCATATATCCGTCTATCAATCTGTTTGTCTGTCTGTCTGTCCACTATAGGAGAAGATAAAACACTGAAAACTAGAGCACCCTATTTCGACCATAACCTATTTATGCATGTGTGTGTGTGTGTGTGTGTAAAAATAATAATAATGTTAATTAATGATTTATTGAAAGAGCATGGCAGCAGGAAGGCTGAAAATGTACAGTTGCATAATTAGGGAATGGGTCACTTGATTGACAAATAATATACAAGTAATATAAGTGTTACAAATATGATATATAATAACTAGGTGGGGAGAAGGTCATACTACAGGGCATTTCAGCATAGTGACAGTGCAAGAAGGTAAGATTGACTGGGAGTGAATACACTGGTTGATTACAAGTTATTGATAATTTTTACAATGGTTGGGACTGGACTGTTCTTATAGCGATCAGTACGTGCTGGTATGGGCTGGATGTGGTTATGGTGTCGAGCAGCAATTCTCGGACGAGGGATCTAGGATGGTAGTGGGAACCGGTGTCGAGGATGGTGTAGAAGCTTCTCCCCAAATTTGCAGATGAGGTCGTGGTGATGGTCAGAGAGAGCCTAGAGGGTCAGTGTGTTGAGCATTTCTTGATATGTGGAGTAGGAAGGGGAGATAATAATCTTGCATGCCCTCTTTTGCACTTATTCTAGGTGTTTACGTTGTGTGGCATTTAGAGAGGATGACCAGGTAGGGGAGGCATAGGTGAGCTTGGGAAGTATGAATGTTGAGTAAACACCGAGGAGCTCGGGCGCAGGAACTCAGAGGGACTTGAGTCAGCGGAGGAGGTGGAGACGGAAACTGGAGGATTTGATAACTTCACTGACGTGTGTTTTCTAATTTAGTTTGTTGTGTATGGTGACGCCGAGGAGCTTAGTGGAGTCTACAACCTGGAGTGTGTTGGGGCCTAAAGTATTGGAAAGGGGTGGGACAACGTCGGAGGAGAGGTTGATGTGCATAACCATGGTCCAGGTATGGTTGATGGTGACGTGGTTGCTGGTGACCCAATTTTGGAGACTGTTCAATAAATCCTGGAGGGCGGTATAGTCGGGAGCAGAGTTGTTAACACTCATCCCAATGGTAGAGTCGTCGACATATTTCCAGCGAGCAGGGGTTTTTCTTAGGGCAGCATTGATAAGCATAAGGAAACGAAGCTGTCCTATCTTGGTGCCTTGGGTGACGCCATAGGTGAGTGACTGAAAAGTGGAGACATTCCCCCGGAAGCGTACGGCTTCGCGTCGGCTACTAAGGAAGTCTGTAAGCCATGGTATAAGACTTCTTCGAAACCCGAGGTCGATAGCTTTGTTGATGATTAAATTGTGGTCGACTAGGTCAAATGCTTTGGTGAAGTCAATGAAGTCTACAGCCACAGACGTTTTTCGTTTTTCTAGTTGGCGGTATATGTAGTCGAGAAAGTCGACAAGACCGTGAGTAGTGGAGAAAGTTTTCATATTGCCAAATTGCTGAAGATCTATGGGGCCTGCAATATCAGCATAAGCCCAGTCAAACACGAAACCTTCACAGATTAAGTTTGGTATTTTGGGGCGATTGCAAATGGTCGTAGCTCATGTAAGGCTTATAGGCTGGTTGACTTGGGCACTGGTGACACATATGAGGTCTTCCAGTCAGCTGGGCATCTTGCTTGGCTGAGGGAATCATTGATGATGGAGCAGAGGTGTTTAGATAGTTCTGGGGAGAACTCCTTGTAGAGTTTCATTGGCAAGTCAATGGGGTGGTTTAGTGCTTTAACTTCAGTTTGTCCAGACTTCTTGCTACTTCAAAATCTTCTACTAAGTCAGTAGGAAAGGGGGCTGGTAGGTAAGCAGGGAAACTGGTTGTGTCAAGCCCGAGGAGCGTCTGGCATATATTTGCGAAATGGTTGTTTGATTGCTCAGCTGCGTCACCATTAGTGAGATGGCAAAGGGAGGGGTGTGTCTTCTTGTTTAGTCCACAGAGTTCTCTAAGCTGACTGTTGTTGGTCTGCTTCAGGTGTCGCAACTTGGTTGGGTAGTGAGACTTCTTTGCAGTGCGTATTTCGCGGATGACTTGGTTGCGAAGGGGCCTGTAGCGGTTGTTATCACTGTGATAAAAGGCGCTGTCTCTTTGCTGCATAAGTCGTTTGTTCCGAGGTGTGATCCAGGGCAAGTCAGCTGGGTGTGATCTAACGGACTTCTCGGGGAAGAAGTGGTGGTGTTGGTATAATTTATCCATTTGGTGTCCACGTCATCCACACAAAATACTTCAGTCCAGGGATGGTGAACTATCCACTGCCCGAAGAGACGCACTGCAGAGTCAGTAATCGGCCTGTAGGTCTTGAAGTAGGGTACCCGCATTTGGGTGGTAGTGGCAGCTGGAGGCGAGAGCATTGATTGGTGTGTGCTACATCCAACCTCCTTATAATCAGTAACAGCACTTCTGCGCTAGCGAGGCTCAAACTACCCTCCCCCTCCTCCCCTGCCGCCCAACACACCCTAGCCGCCGTTGCCGGGCTAGAACAAACTGATGACATCCGTGACAAGTTTCTTTGGATCCCGTCACATAAAGGAATAACTGCCTGTGACACTGTTGATCGGCTTGCCAAAGAAGCTACACAAGAAGAAGATACTGAAGCCACTCTCGGCCTCTCCCTGAATTATCTCAAATCTCGCATACACGCCACACAACGAGAGGCATTCAACGAAAATTGGACACACCTGAAACAACGGGGTAGCGTCACACTATGCCACTATGACGCTGTAACCGGTGACGACAACCGCCACTACAAAGAATATCAATCCCTGACTCGATCTCAACAGCTTATATACATGAGACTGCGCCTAGGGTACAGGTACCTATGGGAGTACATTGGCAACCCTGAGCCTCACCGCACTGCTTGTAAACTTTGTGGCCAACCCGACTCTCACACCCTCTCTCACTACATTCTTACTTGCCCTAAGACCTCCTCCTACAGGTCCCCAGCCGTTACCAACACCTCTTCCCTCCAAGACCAGATATCCCTCCTCCTAGTCACAGGCCTGGCATTTGACATTATTAGGGACCTGCCACTCTTTGCCATAAACAGATAAAATGTACCGGGAACTTTCCCCCCACACACTCATCATTCTCTCACTTTATGTAACTTGACAGAACCTATGACCCTTCAGGCTTTTACGCCCTTAATGTACGAGTCATAAAGGCAAGTATGAACTTTTCATACTTCCCTGTTGGGCGCTGTAAACGCTTCTGCGCTCCACCTTGCACAGGATGTAAGGGGGTGCCCAATAAACTAGCCCCCTCGGGGGCAAATCTGAAATCTGAATCTGTGCTACATCCGATAGAAGGCATAGGCTGAGGTGGTTGGTACTGGTCCGCTAAGTCGGTTAAGATAAGGTCAAGGGTATTTTGACCGTGTGTGGGGTTGTTCACAGTTTGTGATAGTGACAGCTGGTCCTGGATATCAGTGGTGTCAATTTCGTTATAATCCCCACATAATACTAACTTGGCACATGGGTACCTAACTCTGAGATGTGTGTGTGTGTGTAATAATAAAATAATAATAATAATAATAAATGTTTTATTTATAGAGTTCCAGCCGGTAGCTGAAAATATACAAACTCACATTTCATTTAGACAACTCCTACAACGAACGCGGATGAATACGGGACTATTTCGTCTGGCGCATGAATATTGTTGTACCGCGGCCCACAACAAGAGCGTCAGGCGCCATCTTTGTCTCATTGTGTAGCCAGTGCACCACTGTTATTGTTGAAATGTCGTCTTTTGATGTGGAAATACGAGTTATATGTATAAATATTTTGTTATACAAGTGTACAATTGTAACAATGAATCGTCCAAAGCGAGTGAGAAAGCTCATAACTCTTGAAACTAAGAAAGAAATCATAAAGAAACGTGAGAATGGAACAAGCATTGCGAAACTTTGTGATGAGTATGGGATGGCTAAATCGACTTTTGAAGAATAAAGAGGAGTTGAAAACTGTGCAAGGGCTAAGGGAATCTCTAGACTTAGCAAAGCAAGGTGTAATGTGATTGAGGAGATGGAAAATTTACTCTTAGTGTGGATAAAGGAGAAAGAAATGGCAGGTGGTAACATTAGTGAAGCTATAATTTGTGAGAAGGCCAGACAATTGTTTGAGGATCTTAAAAGCCAAGACTCCCAGTGCAAGTGATAGTGATGTGCCAGTGTTTAGGTGTACTAAGGGGTGGTTTACTGGTTTCAGAAGGAGAAATAAATTGCATAGTGTTGTGAGACATGGTGATGCTGCTAGTGCAGATAAGGAAGCAGCTAAGGAACACCATGACATTTTTTTTGTGATTAAAGAGGGAGGCTTTGTTTCTCAGCAGGTATTCAACTGTGATGAAACTGGACTTTTTTGGAAAAAAATGCCTCGCCGTACATACATTACCAGGGAGGAAACTTCTGTCCCTGGCCATAAGCCAATGAGAGAGAGGCTTACCCTCCTTCTTTGTGCTAATGTTTCTGGTGACTGCAAGATAAAACCAGTCCTTGTGTACCATGCAGAAAACCCCAGAGCTTTCAAGAACATTAGGAAGAACCGCCTTGGTGTTATGTGGCGGTCAAACCCAAAGGCTTGGGTGACCAGGAGTCTTTTCTCTGAGTGGGTGATTGAGGTGTTTGGACCCAGTGTTCGGGAATACCTCAGGGAGAATAATCTTCCACTGAAAGCTTTGTTGGTGATGGATAGTGCACCAGCCCACCCTCCTAATTTGATGGTTGAATTGCCAGAGGAGTTCAACTTCATCACTGTGCACTTATTGCCACCCAACCCAATGCCTCTCATCCAGCCCATGGATCAACAGGTAATTTCTAACTTTAAGAAGTTGTACACAAAGGCACTGTTTAGAAAATGTTTTACGTCCACTTCTTCCAGTGATGTTAGTTTGAAGGAATTTTGGAAGAGTCACTTCATTATAGCAGACGCTGTGTTTTTAATTGCGTCAGCCTGGAAAGAGGTTACTATGAGGTGTCTTTGTGCTGCTTGGAAGCCATTGTGGCCTGAATGTGTGCTTCAAAGAGACTTTGAAGGCTTCGAAGAGTTAGAGGAAGAGGCTGTTGTACATGAAATTGTGACTCTGGGCAATTCCATGGGCCTGGAAGTGGATGATGATGATGTTGAGGAGTTGGTGGAAGAGCACAGTAAGGAGCTGTCCACTGAGGAGCTGCTTGAGCTTTACAAAGAAGAAAATGAGACACTGAAGCTGAGCTTAACTTCTGAGGAGTCAGGGGAGGATGAGGACAAGGAGGAAAGCCGCATCATTCCATCCAAAGATCTCAAGGATGTGTTCTTTTGCTGGAGCAAACTGTCTAAGCTTGCTGAGGATTATCATTCTGATGTTGGTTCTGTGGAAAAGGCCATTAGTGTGTTTAATGACAATGTGATGAACTACTTTTGGAAGGTCCAGAAATCAAGGTTGAAGCAGCCAACTCTGGCTTCCTTCTTTAAAAAAGTAGCAAAAGACCCTACAGACAAAGTGCCTGAAAGATAGTCACCAAAGAGGGCTAGGAAGGATGAATCCTCTCCTTCCACCTCTTCTCCATAATTCTCTCTTCCCCCCTCCCCCTCTGCCTCCTGTCCTGCATGCTGAAGAACACTAAGGTAAGATAAAGTACCGGATTTTTTACATTTTCCAAAGAAAATTTTCAGTGTTAAGTGGTTGTATTTGGGGGCCTGGGACGGATTAATCCTATGACGAACGAATGTTATAACGAACGAGGTTCTAAAACCAATTAGATTCGTTATAGCATACCCCATTAATAATATGTGTTGAATACATTTACAGGGCTGTACAGTACATAAATCAGGAGTTATTTATTATTTTAACAATAGCTGAGATGGTGCTATTCTTATATCTATCGGTGCGGGCTTTTATGGGCTGAATTTTGTTGTGCAAGTAGTGGCGGACTGCACGAGGTGGGTGGGGGACTGCCGGTGGCAGGAGTTGGCGCTGACGAGGATGGTGCAGTAGTTCACTGCCAAACCTTGCTAGTGCTTGGTGGTGGAGGTCACTGAGGGATGGCATTTCCAGGGTGGAGAGAGCGTTGATGTAGCCGGAGTATTCTGTGCCGAGCATGATTCTGCAGGCCCTTTTCTGTACCTTCTCTAGCCGACGTTGTTGGGTGGAGTTGAGAGAAGACGACCAGGCTGGTGATGCACACGTTAGTTTGGGGAGAATAAAGGCGTTGTAGATAGTCCTCAGCTCTGGCGTGGGTGTCACAAGTGACCCAAGTCGACGTAGCATGTAGAGTCGGTACGAGGCTGCCTTGACTGTGTTGTTTACATGGGTCTTCCAGTCCAGTTTGTGGTCTATGGTAACACCCAGGAGTATGGCAGACTGCACTAACTGTAGAGGATGGGCACCCAACTGTGACTGCTGGAGCTTGCACTCGAGTGGTGGCGGTATTGATGTGCATGACTACGGTTTTGGTGTGGTTGATGGTGACCTTGTTCTCCGTAGTCCATGCCTGTAGTCTGTCCAGGGTGCCTTGTAGCGATGAGTAGTCCGGTGCGGTGTTGTCCACTGTAACCCCCACAGTGCAGGCATCCACGTACTTCCACCTGTGAGGAGTGGCCGATAGAGCGTCGTTGATCAGGATGAGGAAGCACAGTGGTCCCATCTTGGTCCCCTGGGGAACACGGCAGGTGAGGTATTGGAATGTGGAGACAGAACCCTGGTACCTGACTGCTTGCCGACATTGACTCAAGAAATCAGTGAGCCATGAGACCAGGTTGGTGGGCAGCCCTAGTGCAATGTCCTTGTTGATAACAGTGCAGTGATCAACAAGGTCAAAAGCCTTCCTAAAGTTACCAAGGGCAACGGCCAGTGATATCTTACGTTTCTGCAGGTTTTTGTGCAGGAAATCCAGGAAACTAATTAAGCAGTGTGATGTAGAGGAGGTCCTCATATTGCCAAATTGCTGTGGATCAATTGACTGATAAATTCTAGCAAATGCCCATTCAAAAACAAATTCTTCACAGAGTAGACTGGGTATGGGGGTAATGGCATCTGGCCTGAGGTCATTAGGGGACTGTGGGGTGGTGACCTTGGGGATGGGGGTGACAAATTCGGTTTTCCATTCATTAGGGCATTTGCTTTGTCTGAGGGATGCATTAATAATAGAACAGAGGGGGGTGGCAAGTTCGACTGCAAACTCCTTGTATATTTTGATTGGGAGGTCAATTGGGGTCGTGGAGCGTTTGGATTTAAATTTCAGGAGTTTGTTGGCGCTTTCAAATGGTTGGACACTGGGAGGGGGGGGAGGGGGAAGGTAAGTAAGCTGGGAGGAGAGTGAGGTCAAGACTGGGTAAGGTATGACATATGGTAGCAAAGTGGTTATTAATTATCTCAGCTGCCTCCTCACTAGGTAAATGTGAGATGAAAGGAAGTGTGGGAGACTGACGGTTGAGACCACAGAGAACTTTTACCTTGGAGTACCACTGACCGATGCCGACTTCCTTGAAGCCGTGCACTTTCCTGGGATAATAAGACTTCTTGGCTGACTTGATTTCCCTGATGACCTGGTTACATAGACTTTTGTACAGGCGGTTGTTGATGTAGTATGCCTTGTTGCGCTGCTCAATTAGTCTTTTAATACGGGGTGTAATCCACGGGAAATCATCGGGGTGGATCCTCAGTGTCTTGGCTGGAAAGAAGTAGTGGTAGGCTTTGGTGATAGTGTCCAGGTAATTATCCCACTTGTTCTGCACATCGTATAACGTGATCACTTCAGTCCAGGGATACCGGGTCACCCATTGTCCGAAACGCCGCATGGCAGAGTCAGGGGTAGGTCGGTAAGTCCTGGTGGCAACTGGCGTTCGTGAGATGGTAGGCGTAGGTGTCGACAGTAGAGACAGGTGGGGGCTGCGCCCCATGGGAGGCAGCGGCTGGGGTGGGGGGGAGGTAGTGGTTGCCGAGATCAGTCATGATGAGGTCCAGGGTGGCATTCCCATGTGTGGGAAAGTCAACTATTTGTGCAAGGTGGAGGTGTTGGGTAATGTCACTGATGTGTGTGTGTGTGTGGTAAATAAAATGAGTTTTAAGCTCGAATGCTTTATAGTAGTTTGTCGTCTTTGGTATTTTCACTAAAATATTAATGCATAGAATGCAAATCTGGAGATAGGGGGAGCAAGGTAAAAAGTGACTGTGAATTTCCATAAGAAGCGACAGTTCGCTGAAACCCTGAAGGCGCGGAAGCCACGACCTTACTGTCGTTTCCTGAATTAATTCGTTAGGTTTTCCCCCTTTTCACTTCCCCGGGTTTCTAGGTTACACTTTCAAACACGTTTTAGTCAGAATGTGTGTGTGTTTGTATCGTGTCATACAATTCCTTACCTCGAGTTAGATAGAATTCAATTTGAGTAATCCCCCCCCCCCCCCCCCATTAGACCAAGGCCTCTATGCTCAACGATTTTTGGGGTTAATTGGAACTTCCATGAACTGAGTCGAGTTTTGTGATTGCTGCTACACGTAAAGATATTTATGTAATTAATGTTCAAATTCTTACCTTGGGAGGCAATTTTCAAGTGGTCAGGTGGCGGAAATCACGAAATAGTTTGTTGCACAGGCGAAATTTGTAAATGTATATACGCATAGATGTTTACATACAGTATATAACGGGTAGAAAAGGAATTAATCCACGAAGTGTTGTTCAAATCAAACTTTATTTATCAGAGAATTATATGTTAAAACGCTTAGATAAAATTCAGAAATGTTTTGTTAAAGATTAAGAGTTATGCATGAACCAGGATGTTCTCTAAATATATTTCTTGATGTCCACACTCGGTTACACTTGGGCACACGGTCACACTCGGCTACCTGGTCACACTCGGTCACATAGTCATACTCGGGCGCATGGTCATACTCGGGCACAATCCGTCACACTCGTTCACAGCAGTTGGTCAAATTTTAACTGATAAAACACCTCAACCCGCCAGGATTCGAACCCACGGCCCACAAGCCTATGACTGTGACCTGGGAGCGCTAACCGCTGGACCACCAGGATACTAAAAGCAGTCCTAGACTCTGTTATATTTCACACAAAGCCTGTTCAACGAGCTTATGGCGCCGTGAACCTCTAATGGAGACTACCCGTATCACGTAGGTGATCAGAGTAACGTTTTACCAAATCCGGCTTCGAAACACGAGGATCCATATATATTTCATTAGCCCAATAAAGCACGCGGACTTCTACGTACAATCAAGAAGTCTGCGTGCTTTATTGGGCTAATGAGATATATATATATATTATATATATATATATATATATATATATATATATATATATATATATATATATATATATATGCAAGTAAATCATTGTAGGTGCGCGTGATCTAGGTATATGCTGATATACCAGGTGAGAAGGCCGGGTCACCTGACCATCTGAACTGACCACCAACCGTTGTGTGCTATTTAAAGATTAGTAGGGTCATTACCTAATACCAGACCATTGTGGACCTGGTATCACCCTCCTCTGTATATATACACCTTGATTTGTATTTCTCTCTCTCGTCTCTACTCACCCCTGAAGATGTGAATTACATGAAAGCGCTTGGGAACTTCGTGTTTTCTTCTTTCCTTGTGGTTATCAGCATATACCTAGATCACGCGCACCTACAGTGATTTACTTGCATATATATATGTAACCGGTCGGAATTTACTGGACTTTATTTTCTCACTTGACTTGGGGTTTATTAAAGATTATAAGATGGTATTGGCAGTGGAAGCGCCCCTTGAGAAAAATCCCGAACCAGCACAAGAACACTTAAATCTACTAAACAAAATTAATTGTCCGTGACCCGTGGAAGGATAGCGTCTGTGACTGGGATGAATGAGACACACTGTAAAATTTAGACACTTATATTCCCTCCAACACTACAAACACAATCAAATAATGGTACACCAATATGCGCACCTCTTAACTTGAACTTAAAACACTACTCTGGGGAATAAAAGTTATACATGATATAGAAATTATTAGAAACTCAGGCAACAATAAATTTGAAGTATTAAGAAATGTTGCTTGCACACATGAAACAGGCCTTAAGGGCTTTCACAAAATAATATCAGTCACTTAGGAAATGGTATTAAAAAATAAGAAATTAAATACTCTACAATGAATAGGCCTTAAGGGCACTCAACAAAATTATATCACCCCAACAGATGCACTCTTCCTAACCTAACTTAAACACTACTCTGGGGAACAAAGGTTATACCTGAGATCGGAATTATAAAGAAAATTTAAATGCATTAAAAGAATCGAATCACAGTATCACCCTGGTTCCACTTAGTGACACAAACATTCAAAACCAATACTATCAAAATTGTTTAAGAAATATTAAACTACACACGTCACGATAATATCAGTAACTGAGAAATGGTATCAACTACACCCAAATATATTGTCACTATTATTGGTTTGTTACTGGGTCCACCAATACCCGTGAACCATGCTCCACCCAACTCCACATACACCCGTAATAAGGGAGATAAAATGTTCCTCTAGGTATCCCCTAGACTCATGGTCTCAGTGTGCGACCCTGTATCACTCAGCTGGCCTCACTTTACCCCCAGTACATCCATGAAACGGAAGGGAGTGAGCAAATCAGACCTTGTACAGTTGAGAGAAGCTTTAGCTTCCCGTTAACAAGAGGGTTTCACTAAGCTGCTCGAGACATGTGGTGTTGTGAGCCGAGGTAGAGGAGAGCTGCTGACCCAACGATCGTCCCGTCGTCAGCTGGGCACCCAGACGGCTAGATTCCCTCAAGAGATCCTTTGGTACCCCGCTAAACAGTGACAGGCCTACTCTGATCGGTCCAATGGCGACAATCGCCACCCTCAATCATCAACGGCGGTCAATCTCTCGCAGTCAACTCCGGTCAAGTGGGTTCTGGCGGAAACCCTGAAATGAACTCACTGTTAGCCCTAGTTTACTTTATCACTGCCCTATCTAACCCTGTCTGAGATCGAATGAGACTTACTTGTTATACTGCAATAGTGCAACACAGGTGACTAGGCCACGTGACTATTTCTGTGACGGGCGCGCAGGGACGTCTTGTTTGTCTGAATGCTCCCCGTGACTGAGAGAGAGCCCGCCTCGTGTCCTCTCAAGGCGTTAGCTTAGGCCTACGTGACATATTTTCCGCCTAACTAATAACTCCTTGGGACACCCGTAACATTATTCAGACTGATAAACGATCTATAATAATTTCAAATTCAATAATAGTCCCTGAACTTCATGAATCGCATCATTATTAATTCGGCAAATTGCATTTAATATCATATAGGCCTAGTTCCACAACCTCCCACTATGTGCGGGGAGCGCTCTCTTCCCTCAGATGACCTTGAACGCTCAGTATCGCTAATGGCGGGGCATTTGAAATTACTCTGAAATTTCTGAATATTATATATATATATATATATATATATATATATATATATATATATATATATATATATATATATATATATATATATATATATATATATATGCTGATAACCACAAGGAAAGAAGAAAACACCATTTCACAAAAATTTCTCACACATTCCTTTACAACTGAAAACCTGGAACGTCAATGTGGCATTTAAAAACTCATGCACTGTTAAACAAATGTTAATCAAGAACTCCCCCAACAACACAATTGGTTGCATTTATAAGGTTCCTTGCAAGGAATGTAATATGTTTTACTTAGGCCAGACAGGTAAAGATCTTGTAACTAGACTTAAACAACATAAATATAGTGTTAGGACAGGCCAGGAATCCAATGCTCTGTTCGTTCATTTTAGGGATAACAAGCATTGCATTAACTGGGATAATGCCTCCTCAATATTGCCTTGTAATTCAATTGATAGTAGGAACATCATAGAATCTAGTGTCATTAAACATACCGAAGCATTCAACATGAATTTGAGTAATGGCATGTACAAACTGGACAATTTTGTAATTAAGAAGATTTGTAACCAGGTGAGAAGGTTGGGTCACCTTACCCTCTGACCTGACTACCGACCGTTGCGGTGCTCACCCTCCTCTGTATATATACACCTTGTTTTGTACTTCTCTTTAGTCTGTACTCACCCCTGAAGATGTGAATTACACGAAAGCTCTTGGGAACTTCATGTTTTCTTCGTTCCTTGTGGTTATCAGCATATACCTAGATCACGCGCACCTACAGTGATTTACTTGCAGAAGGTTGGGTCACCTTACCCTCTGACCTGACTACCGACCGTTGCGGTGTTATTTAAAGATTCGTAGGGTCATTACCTAATACCTGACCATTGTGGACCTGGTCTCACCCTCCTTTGTATATATACACCTTGTTTTGTACTTCTCTTTAGTCTGTACTCACCCCTGAAGATGTGAATTACACGAAAGCGCTTGGGAACTTCGTGTTTTCTTCTTTCCTTGTGGTTATCAGCACACACACATATATATATATATATATATATATATATATATATATATATATATATATATATATATATATATATATATATATATATATATATTAAAAGTTTATTTCATGTTTAAAAAAAAATTCTCTACCATCTGCTTTCACACAAACATATTAAACTTTTGAGAGTATTAAGTCTCCAAAGTCTAACTCCTGAGGCTTACGAGATTTGGGTCAAATTTTCACCAAAGAAAAATACAAATCCCCACAATGTGTAACACATAAGAACGATATCTGACCAAAACCCACCAAACATTGTAAGCAGCAGCAGTTGTTGTCAGAGTGTTACCTTAGTGAAATATATTCGATAGTTGCAAAATTTTTCAACAGCGAGCGGAGGGTGTCACGGTCGAGGGCGGACAAGAGGTGTTCTGTAACGGAAGGGTGAGAATGTCAAGCTTCACCACAATATATTCAGCGTGTTGATATTCTTGCCTGAACCATTTTAAAATTTGTTTGTTGAGTTTGTAATATTACCAACAATACCTAAAAGGTGGTCGAAAGGAACAGGATGACTAAGAATCGGAATGAAAAAAGAGAAAGCCTAAGAACGTGTGATGAGAAACAGAACGGAGTAAACAGAGAAATCGAGAGTAAAGATGGAAGACGAAGAGGAGAAGGAAATTGAGGAGATACCGAGAGATTTAAAAATGTGTGGTGATGGGAAACGTAGGGATGAAAGGCGAAGTAATAAGAAGAAATTGTGGAAATAAATTATGATGCAGATATACAGAAGGAATAGGACACAGGAGAAAACGGAGATGCAGAAAAAGATGAAAATGAAGATAATGAAGACGAGAGTGTAGAATCCAAATGAACAAAAAAGGTCAATAGAAGAGGAAAAGATAGAAAAAAGAGAGGAACAAGATAAAGAAAATGGATCACATGAGGAGCAGAACAATTAACAGGATGAAAAAGAAGTAAAAGAAATAAACTAAAGGGAGAAACACACGAACAGAACGATACAAGGAAGAAGATGGAGATGAGATCACAGTAATAAATTAACTAACAGCGAGAAAAATGGATAAGACAAATCCTAGGAAAATATTATAGACTAGAATAATTACACGGGTGGAAGAGGAAGAAGGAGACAGGAAGACAAGATTGGTGGGCAATGGTGGTTGACAAAGAACAACAAGAATAGACTAAGGGAGATGGATAATGCAAGCGATCCCAGTTAGATTCAGCGGCCTTAGCAAAGTCTTGTAAGTCTTTGTCACTGATGGAGAATGACATTTCAGTGAGGTTTTTCATATATTTCCTTTTACTCTTATTATTATTATTATTTTACTTTTATCATCGTGTACTGTATTTGTTGTTGCTCTTATTGTTATTGTTTTTGAGTAAACATTTTATGGTTGGATTATAAATAAAATACTGTAGTGATGTGGTTTTTCTTCTGGGTGAATTTATATATACTACAACATCATTTATACACACAGCATGAGGACACAACATCATATACACACAGCATGAGGAGACAACATCATGTATACACAGCATGAGGACACAACATCATATACACACAGCATGAGGAGACATCATGTACAGACAGCATGAGGAGACAACATCATGTACACACAGCATGAGGAGACAACATCATGTACACGCAGCATGAGGAGACAACATCATGTACACACAGCATGAGGAGACAACATCATGTACACACAGCATGAGGACACAACATCAGTGGAGGAGACATCATGACTGCCTGAGAGAAGTATACTGGGCGGAATACTTTGATAAATATATTGGGGAATTTTATAAACCTGAGCTGCTAGCTGTTGATTATACCTGGAGTTTAAACTTAACCTATCAATACTGGAGATACTTGTAAGAAAAACTAAAACTTTAAGACGTTAACCGTTAAATTTTCTATAGTGAACCGGGAACACATTTAACTAACCCTACCCAGAAATAAAGTCGATATCTCACCGAGATTTGAACGTCATGAGAGTTAAGAGTCGAACGCGTGAATCCTTGAGAACTCCAACCCAAATTTGTAGGTTCAGATGCTGGTGATACCTTAATTAGTAAACACAAAGCTGAGTAAACATTTGGTTGATATAAGTAAGATGTTGAGGTAGGTAACTGTTTACTGTTGTTTTATATAAATGATGGTAAGTGCCCGTTACGTGATGGTAGGTGTCCGTTACGTGACTGTAGGTGACCGGTACGTGATGGTAGGTGTCCGTTACGTGACGGTAGGTGACCAGTACGTGATGGTAGGTGACTGGTACGTGACGGTAGGTGACCTTTACGTGATAGTAGATGGCCGATAAGTGGCGGTGAAGGTAGGTGGCCAGTATGTGACAGTAGGTGGCCGGTACGTGATAGCAGGTGGCCAGTACGTAACAGTAGGTGGTCGGTACGGGAAGGTAAATAAGCTGGTACTTGACGGTTGGTGGCCGATACGTAACAATGGGTGACACTCGGTTCAAGTCACTCCGACAACCTGGGGACATACATATTGGGTGTATACCTCATGAATTATACACTACTAAGTATATATCTACAGGGTATTAAGCTTAAACATTCTAGATGTATGCTAATGAGTAAACAGTATACTACTGGGAGTGAACTTACTACAGTATATGTCTACCTAAAGACCGCCTACTTATTATGTGAATACTTATCAGTGTACTCTTAATGTGTACTACATGTACATATTTAGTGTACATACTGAGTGTACACATACCAGCACCAACTGTGAATAAACTGGTCTTATACGCTTTTAATGAATACTAAATGTGAAGGGTCACGGGGTTGTTTCCTGGCATGGGTTGGAGGATTAAGTTCTCTACGTATTAGTTAACCTCTTCACACTCGGATATAGGTGAGTGCACCACAAGGAGCCTCTGCTGGTGGTGGCACAATCCTCTGGTGGACTAACATCCTGCCAAACGTGGGAATAACCTACTAAACTACCGCCTGGGAAGATATTGGAAGCATAATGTGTTGTCTAATGGTAGACCCTGCTGCCATATAAGAACATAAGAAAATAAGGAATCTGCAATAGAACATAGAACATAAGAAAATATGGAGTCTGCAATAGGCCGGTTGGCCTGTGCATGGCAGCTCCTGTCGAGAGTTACTACCACTCTCTATCATCCATGAATCTATCTATGGGATCACAAAAATTGTGACCAAGTTCCAGGTTGCTGATCTGATCTTCTGCCTCATTTACACACAATTGCAGGGTTTCAATTATTTCTCCTACTATTATCAACACAACATACAGTACGTACTGTACATCGATTCTCGCCCTTGATTTATTTTTTCGTTTTTGTATTTAATTCTGGTTTTTATTATTTGTTTTTATAATTTTTTGCTATTATTATTATTATTATTATTATTATATTTTCGCCCTCCAGGTCCTGATGTGGGTCAGTGGCCTGTGCTCGGATGGGCTAATCCCCGTAAAAAAAAAAAAAAAAAAAAAAAAAAAATATATATATATATATATGAACATTATGTTGAGATTGAGGGATCAGCACCTGGCAGTCCACCCTGTATACATCGTAATTGGAAAATACTTACGTACTACACATGGAAAAACTTAGACGTTGGGTCTTGCGGTCAGTACCCACCGAGTACACTTTTAATTCGCTAGCAACCTTGATGATGGGTTCTTCACGGTTTTGTGTTGAACAATCCTGCGTCAACATGTAATTAGCATATGGTCAAAGGATCCGATACTTCATGTCTCCAAGACTGACTGTAATATTCAAGTTATTGATTAGGAAATTTAATATATTGTACTGGTCGATGAAATCTTATTACCCTTACCTATAATTACTAAACAAATAAGAGAAAACAATTATTCAATATTCTTTACGACGATGTTTTATATTTTCATCCCCTACCTGGGAAGTTTTCTAAGCGACTGGTATTCGCATAATTTACTGAAGCGTCTTAAACATATAAGGTTTTTATGTCTTCAGGCATGAGAGTTGCGTTTTTCAAATCTTTTTTCCTCACTGTAAAGATATCCAAACTAATTTTTAGCAAAGAGTAGCAGTGTTCACATGTTCGAACACAGGCATAATAAACAATACTTAGGCTTCACTCTTTCTCACTTACGAAGCAGAGGATTTCCCTCGGGCTACACTGCATCAACAACTTCAAGCAGGTCATCCTAGAATTCACCAGAGTAAAAATGCTAATGCAATATCTAAACTAGAGGCATAAAAGAACTTTACTGCAATACCGGATGAAGAAGTTTGGAATTGCACATCAACAGTCGGGTAAAAACTGTGAGAGTAGATTGACTTGCTGCCTGTGAAGTGTGTAGGAATTATGCAGTCACCAGTCAATCCAGGTCATACTTTTCCCAGAGGTCATGCGTATAACAAATAGCAGAATAATCCACGAGGAGTTCTGGCCAAATCACAGTCTTATTATGATTTATCCCGAGGTTCGTCTACATCACTGTGTCCTTTGAATAGGGTGGTGGACGAGTGGAACAAGCTTAGCAACTTTGTAGTAAGTGCGGGAACTCTGGAAAGTTTCAAAAGGAGGCTAGATAGATTCATGGATGATAGAGAGTGGTAGTAACTCTCGAACGGAGCTGCCATGCACAGGCCAACCGGCCTATTGCAGACTCCTTATTTTCTTATGTTCTTATGTAATAGTAAATATTCCCTATGATAGCTTCTGATGATATTCTGTAGTAGGTTTTGTAGATCTCACACCTATCCACGCGTGTGTGTATGTGTGTGTGTGCGTATAATAATAATAATAATAAAAATAATAATTATTATTATTATTATTATTATTATTATTATTATTATTATCGGTCTATTGAAAGAACATGACAAATAATATACAAATAACATAAGTGGGACAAATATGATATATAACAGCAAGGTAATGAGAAAGTAATTCAACAGGGCATTTCAGCATAGTAACAGGGCGAAAGTAAGATTAGCTGGGAGTCAGCACACTGATAAACTACGAGTTGTTGATAGTTTTTTCAATGGTTGGAATTAGACTTTTCTTATAGCAATCAGTGCCTGCTCCCAAGGGCTGGATGCGGTTTGAATTGAATTGAAACCGTTTATTTAGCCAGAAAAACACAGTTACAGAATGGATAATAATAACAATATTAACATGGCTGAGCCAGTTGAGAACCTGACTCTCCTGTAGGCACCTGATATATACTATACATTTATCTCAAGGAAGTATTATGTAACATTTAGAAACATCTGGAATAGTACAATAGAATGGTGGTAATAAGAATATCTCAGAATGTTACCACGGTTATCACTTCAATATTTATTTATTTATTATTATTTTGTTTTTTTATTTATATTACGAGCGGAATCGCCGCCCTAAGGGCGGCTCTTTCGCTAGGCCACGGTAGGACGCCACCTTCCGGGAAGCTCCACAATGTCTCACTGTAGTGCATTAAGGTAGACCACATTTTTGGTTTTGCCATTAGCAGCAAGTATGTACAGATTTCTTCCAGTTCCCACTCTGGAGCATCCAACATTGAACTGTCCATGAGAGAAGCAAGGAAACACCAGGTTTAGGCCAACCATCTTTTGTAGATGGTCATGGCAAAGTTCATTTTAACCGGGAACTAAAGTCACTTGAACTCAAATGGCAGGTCAGTGGTGATGAGAGGTATCCTTGGTATAAAAACGTCCTCTCCTTTAGCTTTTCCCGTCAGTATTGTAGCTTCCAGTACACGTGGCATCATGTTCGTCTTGTGAGCGACTCGTCTTGAGTATGTTGTCTCGTTTCTCAAACTCTTGACCGACAATCAGGATGGCTACTTCATCAACTACAGGAGCATGGAATCTTCTTTCATGTTCTCCCTTAGGGGTCGTGTCTGCTTTGATCCTGACTTTGTACTCGTCAGAAGGCATGTTTTCCAGGGCATTTATAAATGACTATACATACGTGTTGCGCTCATGCAGCATTTCTTGGATAGATAGCACAATGTGATGTCTGACACCTTGAATGTTGCCACACCTGATAGTAGTCTGCTTTTCATGATCTCCCATGAAGTAGATTTGGAGGAATTTTGCCTGCTCATCTTCCAGTGGTAAGAGGGATCCTGCTTTGTGATAAACTTGACCCTGGACTTTGAATGTGGGCATGTATCCGTGCTCACGAACTACTCTGGTAGCTCCAAAGGATGTCATCTGGAAGCATGAATTGTACTTCAGTATATTTTCCAAGAAGTGTTTTGACTCTGGTGTTGTTCCCAGCATGAGAGTCTTCAATGGTTGTGGCGGTTTTTCCAAATTTGGCAGTCGTACTTTCCCATGAGAGCAGCACAGTCCAGCAGATTCTCCTTTATACTTCTTTGCACCGCAGTGTTCACATTTCTTGTCCATGTTGCCAATGACAACAGAGGGATACTTTTCATATTCTATCTCATAGTCATAGTTAAATGCTGCTCTTGCAAGTGGATGCCACTGTGTATTCTTTCTTAGAATTCTGGATCCCGCAGCTCTCTGTCTATTAGCATTCAAACGAATTTCATGCACTTGATTATTTTCTAGAGAACGCCTTTCTGCTGTTTGCTATCTGTCAGCATTAAGACGGGATTCCCTTTCTTGATCTGTTCCCTCCGGAAGGCTCCACATTGTCTCACTGTTCAGTCCCCAAAACTTATTCCATCAATAGTTCATTAACTGTATATGTAAGTTCCACCATGTTTTTCACTACAACGGTACAGCAAAGTATATTTTTTTAGCCTTAAACTGTTATTATTTTATTGTCTAATCATCACTACATATAACATCATCCATTATCACTACAAATAACACCATTCATCATCACTGCATATAACACCACCCATCATCACTACATATAACACCATCCATCATCACTACATATATAACACCATCCATCATCACTACATATATAACACCATCCATCATCACTACATATAACATCATCCTTCACCACTACATATAACATCATCCATCATCACTACATAACATCATCCATCATCACCACATATAACATGTGGATGAATGGAACAAGTTACCAAATATCATCATTAACTCGAATATGCTGAATAGCTTCAAACATAGGTTGGATGCTTATATGAGCAATAGGGGTTGGGTGTAAACGGGACTGCCCAGTATGGGCCAATAGGCCCGCTGCAGTTTCCTCCGTTCTTATGTTCTTATGACAGTTGCTGTGCTTAGAGATGGCATGGTCAATTTCTTTGGATTAAGAAGATTAGTAAGGGTTGGGTCACTGCCTTATGACCGGAACATTGTGGACCCCTGCTCTCTCCTAGGGACTTGATCTCACTCTCCTCTACTGTATATATATTAGCCTTCTCAAGTATTTCTCCTTAGTCTGAAGAGGTGAATTACACGAAAGACCTTGGGAGCTTCGTGTTTTCTTGTTTCCTTGTGGTTATCAGCATATATATATATATATATATATATATATATATATATATATATATATATATATATATATATATATATATATATATATATATATATATATATATATATATTGAAGGAAAAAAGGCACACTCGATAACTTCTGTGCAATTCCTCACAGTTTTTCACGAATATTCTGGGAATGTCAAAGCCATTTTGCCATCTGCGACACCTGTCGAATTCGTATCAAGTGAGTCGGAGTGACTGATGAAGCTGCTGCCTCTGATTTGAAATGTATTTCAATATATAATTGCACAATTTCACTGTAACTCACAAGAGATTAAATTCTTAAGTTGCCCATCTCTGTCCTTTGGAACCGATGAAAATGAAAATGTGGATGTGTAGCCTTTCCCCTCTTGCAAATAACGCAGGGATGCGATCTACTCAGCATGTTGAACTGCGCGTCCAGAAGTCTTGGCTACAGTACAGTTTTGCTTGTGTGAAAAATCAAAACGTATCCATAATCTTCTAAAAGGTATCCAAAAAGTATCCACTTTTTCTTTAATAAAATTACGAATTTCTTAGTATTTATGACAGCAAAGCTAAACTGAAATATAATGGTGTCATCAATAATTTTACTGATTATAAAATGGCTATTCTTGGCTGTAGTCCAAGATTTTGAAAACATACAGACGACAAAGTGACGCCAATTAGTACGACTGCAACGCCATCATAATTCTGGACTACATAAAATGACGTCACTTTGTCTTGAGGTTCCAGCTAGTATTATTACCGACTATCTTACGCTCATTCTTGTCTTGAATATATAGTCTTTGGGTGAAACTATGGGCAAGTTTCTTTATGCCATTTGCCTCTGTCTACCCAGCAGTAATTGGGAACTTCGATGTTTATCGATTTGCGGATTGTGGTTCCGGGTAATGGTTAGCCAGTGTAGTTGGCGAGTTGTCCGGTTTTCTCGGACTATTCCTTAACACTGGGTCATGCAACTCGTTAAATTAGGGTGTGGTTGTTGTGTTGGCGACAGCTTCTACACCTTAAACAAATTCACGCCGAGGTGGCTCTTGGACAGGCTATCCTCGTCACACGAGGGGCAACCATTATATTTATTTTTAGTGGTGGCGGTGAGAGTGGTGGTAGTGGACGACCCGACCATGGGTACCATACTCAACAGGTTCACACCATACCAGAAATGTAACAGTAGGTAAAACAACCATCTGTGCATACTTTGTGGGAAACAATATGAGACCATGGACGATAAATTTGGGTATACGAGGGCTGTCACTTGTCACACGTAAAATTTCGGAGCATATCGACTCCCGCTCCTGCACAGACAGTTGTTTTAGCTACTGTACAGGAAATACAACCTGTCGCAACTGTATTGATGATAATTTAAGAGAAACTGCAGACATAAATGCACAAAAAGCATGGGTGTGTGATCAGTAAACACAAACCTAGGTGGAAGTGTGTGAACATTATACACAAACATAGGTGGAGGTGTGTGATCATTATACACAAACCTAGGTGGAGGTGTGTGATCATTGTACACAAACATAGGTGGAGGTGTGTGATCATTATACACAAACCTAGGTGGAGGTGTGTGATCATTAAACACAAACATAGTTGGAGGTGTGTGATCATTATACACAAACCTAGGTGCAGGTGTGTGATCATTATACACAAACATAGGTGGAGGTGTGTAATCATTATACACAAACATAGGTGGAGGTGTGTGATCATTATACACAAACATAGGTGGAGGTGTGTGATTATTATACACAAACATAGGTGGAGGTGTGTGATCATTATACACAAACATAGGTGGAGGTGTGTGATCATTATATACAAACATAGGTGGAGGTGTGTGATCATTATACACAAACATAGGTGGAGGTGTGTGATCATTATACACAAACATAGGTGGAGGTGTGTGATCATTATACACAAACATAGGTGGAGGTGTGTGATCAGTATACACAAACATAGGTGGAGGTGTGTGATCAGTGAACTCAAACATAGGTGGACGTGTGTGATCATTAAACACAAACATAGGTGGAGGTGTGTGATCATTATACACAAACATAGGTGGAGGTGTGTGATCATTATACACAAACATAGGTGGAGGTGTGTGATCATTATACACAAACATAGGTGGAGGTGGGGGCTCAAGAGTATCAATATATCCTTAAACAGCGGCAAAGATCTTCAGATTCTAAATACTATTTTCTTTATATTTTTCTTCCATATTATCTTAAAAATTTTCGACGAAGCAAAACTTGAAGGTACGAATATATGTTATTCCATGGCCTACTTAAAGTAAAGGATGTGAATAAATGTATAATAACAAAGTGGTTATTCATTGTACTGTTAATGCTTGTGATACGAAGCAGAATAAGTACAAACGCTTCCTAAATTGGTACAGAAATATGTTTCATAAATTTAACTTAAAATAATATTTAATATGTTGTTCTGAATTTAGCTGAAAACTCGTGTCCAAATTATTATTCACAGTTACAGCCAATTTTGTAATTCAACGCGTAGTTCAGGAATGTCCCGGACTAAGCCATCAGCCCATCCATTAGCCATCAGCCCAGCCATTAGCCATCAGCCCAGCCATTGGCCATCAGCCCAGCCATTGGCCATCAGCCCAGCCATTAGCCATCAGCCCAGCCATTGGCCATCAGCCCAGCCATTGGCCATCAGCCCAGCCATTGGCCATCAGCCCAGCCATTAGCCATCAGCCCAGCCATTAGCCATCAGCCCAGCCATTAGCCATCAGCCCAGCCATTGGCCATCAGCCCAGCCATCAGCCCAGCCATTGGCCATCAGCCCAGCCATTGGCCATCAGCCCAGCCATTAGCCATCAGCCCAGCCATTGGCCATCAGCCCAGCCATTAGCCATCACCCCAGCCACAAACCATTTGCCCAGCCATTAGTCATCAGCCCAGCCATTAGTCATCAGCCCAGCCATCAATAATTATCAGACATCAGCCATCAACCATCAGCCCAGTCATCAGACATCGACAAAAGAGACTGAACTCGAAGGGATTTTGAGTCCTGTTAGAGTGTTTTACTAAAGTTAGCTGTCCCTGTTTTGTTTTTTTTGTATGTTAGAAAGATCTGACCAACAGTACCAACCTGACCAAGCTTGGAGAAGGACGTGCCCCTGTGTGCTCGTGTTAGTGACCATAGAAAATGGCGGCCGTGGGCCGTTGTGTTGTGGGGGGAGAGGGACGGTGTGTGAGGAGAGACGATCCCCGGCCACTTCTGTTAAGTCCAAGGAGTAGTTGCGGAGAGAGATGGACGTTTTAAAGGGGGAGAACAAAGCCCTCAGGACTGAACTCCTTCAGGTGGGTGTCCTGCCTAGCAGGGCACCTACGAAGGAGGGTCAGGAGGAGTAGGAGTGGAGAGTGGTTGTCTCCAAGGGGACTAAGGTTAGACTCAGGAAAGCTGACCAGGGTGTGGAGTGCAGTAACCCCTACCAAGTGGTGGGGGAAGCTGGCTAGGAAGTGAAGAGGCATGACGGTGTGGTGGCAGGAGAGGAAAGGGCAGTTGGTCAAACGTTGCCCAGTGGTAAGGTCGTGGTAGTTGGGGACAGCCAGGTGAGATAGGGAACGTAGGACTAGGGTGTGTTTTCCTGGGGCTGGGATAGGGCATGTAGCTAAGAGGATAGATAGGGTTTTGTCAGGGGAGGGTACCAAGCCAGTAGTAGAGTGCGGGGAGATATGATAGAAGTATTCAAGTGGGTGAAAGGAATCAATAAAGGTGATATAGATAAAGTTCTTATAATATCCGAGCAGGATAGGACTCGGAACAACGGATTCAAGTTGGATAAGTTTTGGTTTAGGAGGGAGATAGGAAGGAACTGGTTTACAAATAGGGTGGTGGACAAGTGGAACAAGCTTAGCAACTTTGTAGTAAGTGCTGGAACGCTGGAAAGTTTCAAAGGGAGGCTGGATAGATTCATGGATGATAGAGAGTTGTAGTAACTCTCGACAGGAGCTGCCATGCACAGGTCAACCGGCCTATTGCAGACTCCTTATTTTCTTGTGTTCTTGTGTATGTCTTAGTGTAGAGGCAACGACATAGGGAAGGTTAGGAGTGAGGAACTTTCAGGAGGTATAGAGAGGCGCTAGGGAAGGTTAGAGATTGGGGAGAGATCCCGATAGTATTTGGTGTCTTGCCTAGAAGAGGGATTGACGGTGAATGACTGTCCAGGGCAATTGCTATAAATTGCCGACTGGAAAAACATTGTGCAAGCAATGGTTGGGCATTCATTGATAACTGGCGTCCATTCTATGACAACAACTACCTGTACAGTCGTAACGGGGTAAACTTGCCTCGCGTGGGGTAAAGGCGTTGTCTGCTTCCATGGAGCGTGAAATTGTCACTCCAAAGGGGAGGTTTCGCCAGTAGAGAGAGGTCAGAGTAGCTGGGAGTCAAAAAACAACCAGGCCGCACATCGATTATGCTGTTCACTTCTGGTGCCCTTATTATAGAATGGATATCAATTCACTGGAGTCGGTGCAGCGAAGATTGACGAATATGATTCCGGGACTTAGAAACCTTCCATATCAAGATAGATTAAAGAAACTAAACTTGCATTCCCTAGAAAGACGAAGAGTGAGGGGAGATATGACAGAAGTATTTAAGTTGGTGAAACGAATTAGTAAAGGAGATATAGATAAAGTTCTTATAATATCCGAGCAGGATAGGACTCATAGCAACGGATTTAAGTTGGATAAGTTTAGGTTTAGGAGGGAGAGAGGAAGGAACTGTTTCACAAATAGGGTGGTAGACGAGTGGAACAAGCTTAGCAACTGTGTAGTAAGTGCTAGAACGCTGGAGAGTTTTAAAAGGAGGCTACATAGTTTCATGGACGATAGAGAGTGGTTGTGACTCTCGATAGGAGCTGCCATGCAGTTTTAGTTTAACAAATTTATTGAAAAAGCTTGGAGTACAGTTTGCCTATTCTGAGTAATTCAGTCAGGTCTTGACACTGAGGGTGGTATCACTTCTCACTGCCACGCAGGACAGAGGTTCATACACAAAGAAATACATCATATTCATTAACAGTATATATATATATATATATATATATATATGTATATATATATATATGTATATATATATATATATACTGTGTATATATATATATATATATATATATATATTAGGGTGACAATAAAAAGTGAAAGTTTTTATTTTTAGATGGCCATTTGTCCAATACTGCGTACCCATGAAAAAAGAACACAGGCGAAATCCTGGGTCATTTGGACAATATTTAGAGGTGGCTCAAGCCATTTGAAGTTAACACTACTGAAATTATTATTGATTTTTTCTAATTTCTTTATTTATGAACCGATTACTATGAAACTTTGCAGGTATATGTAGAATGCAAATTCAAACTAAAGTTGTTCCTAACATTTTTTCTAAAAATGAGTAATGAGTATTTTGGCTGGTGCAGCTATTGGCAATGCAGAGGGGAGGGAGAGGCGGGTGTCAGTCGGGGTAGGGGGAAGAGGTTGTGTGCCAGTGTCTGACTGGTACAGTAGCATCAGTTGTGTGTGAGACGTGACGGTGGGTGTGTGTGCGTCGCTCTTGTTGCAGTATTACGGTTAGTACCATTGTCTTTGTCTAAAATCAATGCATCAATTTAGGTATATAACACTTTAAAAACTTTATACAAGTGATCTTGCATGCCGTATGCTTTATGGGTGCTGTTGTTTGCATAACAGTAACAACATAAGTTACATAAATGTTTTTGTTTGTTTCAGGTTCAATGGAGAGTACACGTTCAAAAACTGAAGTTTGGCTCATTGGTCAACACATAACCGAAATCACGGGTGCACAACTTCCTTCAAGAGGAGATGTTCTACGTCTGTTTTTCCACGGTCACAATGAACATAAGAAAACAGTGAATGATTCTGCGAGTGAAGTTGCAGCATCGGTTATTAGTTTCTGGAATAAAGCACGGATTCCTACCATAACTGAGAAGAGTATTGGACGAAAGGTAGTGGATCTTTTTTTAATGTGGAAGGGACTTAAGAAAAACTGCACTCGCACTACAGACACACAACGTAAGAAAGAGGAAACTTTTTGTGATGAGTTAGAGGACCTCTTCGATGTTGCCCACCCCAAGGCAATGCAGCTCTTGACCATCAAAGAAGACCGAGCATTCCTGGCAGCGCAACGAGAAAAAGGGAGAAGAGGTGTAATGGCAGGAGTAGACAAAAAGATTGCTAGTTCCATGAAGCGTCGGGAAGAAAGCAAGAGTAAGCAATCTCTACAACAGAATCAAGCCAGTTCTGCTCTTGAATATGATGAGTTGGGTTCTTCGTCTGAAACAGAATCACAATCAAGCTCGTCATCATCTACAAGTTCCCTAGCGATATCACCAGTGGTATCTTCCAATCGTAAACGTGCTACTCTCAAAGTTATCACCCCTGAATTGTCAAGTACATTGGACCGCACTGGGATCAGTCACCGCTCTGCTCTCCGGATCGTCAGTGCCACGGCTGCTAGTCTAGGTCATGACCCAATGGAACTAGTTTTAAACTATGAG
Organism: Homarus gammarus; assembly: GCA_958450375.1. Taxonomy (NCBI): domain Eukaryota; kingdom Metazoa; phylum Arthropoda; class Malacostraca; order Decapoda; family Nephropidae; genus Homarus; species Homarus gammarus. The sequence continues at coordinate 533,753 of CAUDMG010000852.1, forward strand.
ACAGTGCGTGCTTCGCGAGCGACCCACCGTTCTGGGATTGCCAACGAAATTAAAGAAAAATTTCAACCTAGTGAAGTGCTCACTGTGCACTGGGATGGAAAAATTATTCCTGATGAACAAGGAGCGAGTGTTGACCGAATCGCCATTCTTGTCTCCGGAATCAATACTGAAAAGCTGCTTGGTGTCCCGAAACTATTGTCAGGGACTGGACAGGCCATTGCTACAGCAGTCAGTGCAGCGCTGGAAGAGTGGAAAATATCAGAGAATGTTTCAGCACTCAGTTTTGACACAACAGCTTCAAACACTGGGCACTTGTCGGGGGCATGTGTCATTCTGGAGCAGAAACTCGGCCGCCGTCTTCTGCATCTCGCGTGTCGTCACCACATCCTTGAGCTTGTTGCCGAGAAAGCGTATGTGGAATGCATGGGGCCTTCCTCTGGACCAGATATTACTCTCTTCTCTCGCTTCAAGCATAAGTGGAAGGACATCAGTCAAGATGACTACAGCCCTCTCTCAGACCTCCCTCCAAGTTTGTACGAGAAACGAGATGACCTCATCTGTTGCTGGAAACATCATCTGGGCAAGAAGCAGCAGCCACGTGATGATTACCGTGAGGTACTGGAGCTAGCAATCAGGTGTCTCGATGGAGCTCTACCCAAGTTTAATCTCCGACGGCCCGGAGCACTTCACTGAGCACGGTGGATGGCTAAGCTCATTTATGTCATGAAGATCCTGATTTTTGCTAATCAGTTTAAACTAACTGCTCGTGAGACATTAGGCTTGAAACGATTCACATTCTTTGTGCTAGAGGTGTATGTCAGTGCATGGTTCACGGCCTCCGTTCCATCCTCCGCTCCTGCTAATGATTTGCGGCTCCTCCAAGACCTGTCAGAGTACCACGACGTCAAAATATCAAGAACATGTCTCACAGTCTTCGGTCGTCACCTGTGGTACCTCAGTGAAGGCTTGGTGGGTCTTGCACTCTTCGATCCACAAGTTAATGCAACAATGAAGACAAACATAGTTCGGGCAATCGTTGAGAGGAAGGCGACCGAGGATTCACCAAAACGTGCTGCTCTTCCTGCCACATCTTCCCTTCCCACAAAGCAGCTCTCAGACTTTGCTTCTAGAGGATCAAACTTTCTATTTGAAAGTCTCAAAATGAAGACTTCTTTTTTGTCCAAGGAACCTGACACATGGTCTGATGATGAAGACTTCAAAACTGGCGTCGCAGTTGTGGGTGGTCTCAGAGTCATCAACGACACTGCAGAGAGAGGGATTGCCTTGATACAGGCATTCAACAGCAAGATCACGAAGAGTGAAGACCAGCGTCAACATCTGCTGCAGGTTGTTGAAGAGCAGAGGCGGTCACAACCAGGGACATCAAAACAGGACCTTACAAGCAAAAAGCGAAAACAATGAATGGGTTGTCCACACCTCTCCCACCCATTGATGTAAGCGTGTTCACTGCAGTTTCATTTTAAAAAGGAATTAATCATTTATATGTACAGTGTACACATAAACTTGCTCAATATGTAAATTTTAAAATAAACCGGCATATTATGAATATTCGTATTTTTTGCCTATAAGGATAAAACTTCAATTGACTTGAGCTACCTCTAAATATTGTCCAAATGACCCAGGATTTCGCCTGTGTTCTTTTTTCATGGGTACGCAGTATTGGACCAATGGCCATTCCATTTAATCAATTTTAGAAATTCACCCCTATGCACTATTGTCACCCTAATATATATATATATATGCAAGTAAATCACTGTAGGTGCGCGTGATCTAGGTATATGCTGATAACCACCAGGAAAGAAGAAAACACGAAGTTCCCAAGCGCTTTCGTGTAATTCAGCCCTGAAGATGTGAATTACACGAAAGCGCTTGGGAACTTCGTGTTTTCTTCTTTCCTGGTGGTTATCAGCATATATATATATATATATATATATATATATATATATATATATATATATATGTACTGTTAATGAATGTGATGTATTACCATGCACAGGCCAACCGGCCTATTGCAGACTTCTTATTTTCTTATGTTCTTAAATTATATATTAAACAACTTAGCCATAAGTAGTTGTAATATCGAGAGTGTGGAAGACAGCGAAAAGGATTCCTGAACGTGTGTTAGACTTGGTTTGGTTAATATTTGTTTTGTCATCGTTAGTCCCGCCTGATTTGTCATAAGCTGCGTCAGTGAAGGCAGGTCAAATACGATCAGTCGTCAGTGGCTGCCTCACTCACCCGGACAAGTTTACCAAGTGAGAGTTTTGCCGGTACTCTGGGAGCACCTGGGGTAGATGGTCACCCACTCCATGCTTACAGTCACATTTAAACAATCAATTTATTCCCTCAACCAGAATCAAATGTGCTTATCAAAAGGACAAATCTCTCCCATAGTTGGTTTTTCTGGTAATTATCAATCTTCTGGCCAGTTCACACCAAGTGGAAAATGTACTATCGGCGTTATAGGTTAATGTAGAAACTGAATTCATTACTACCAAATTGGATCTCCGTTTATGAGTAAATTCATGTACAGTCCACCACTAGTCGGCCGGTGGAAAGTGGTGCACCCAGGTGAGGTCAGGAACCACCAGGTGAGGTCAGGAACTAGTGAGATAAATTTCTTACACCCAATACAGACGTTGTTGTCTAGATGCCGCTTCCACTGTTGACATTCGTTAGTGCGTTAGTGATCTCGTTTGACCTGTCGCTGACGGTCTTATTAGTGTGAAAGAACCCGACTATGATATAATGCACCACTCCAAAGTACATTACTGCGGCCAGCACTCCTAGGCCATTACTTCACCATGACCTCGGGCAAAATATACACTCGCTACCCAGGCTAAATTCCAACTAAATAACCTGTTTTATAAATTTTTGAGCGCCAGATAATGGTGTAGACCCAGCATGGTCGACCTACTATAGCTCTAATGCTCCCAGTTAAGGTTATACATTTAAACCATAATCTAAAAGCTTTAGGTAATAAAATTATCATCTATGGCACAACGCAGTATCTGAAGATGTGATTCCCTGCCTTACAGTTTGTGTATAATAAAGTGTGCTGGTGAGACCTTGTGTTGACAATGTTGGTGACACATTCTGATCATTCTTGTATAGTTACTTCAGCTGTGTGAAACTAACACTAGCTGACTGCATGAGAGAACTTAATGATCAACCCAGGCTGTCTTATGATTAATTTTTGATTATTTATATTTTTTACAGCAGCAGCAACAACAACATCAGTTTTAGACAATAATCTTTGTAACAAGAGAAGCCACATCTAATGATGCACCCCGGATACGCGAAACACCTGTGTAGTTTTAACGCGTATACCTGCTACAACAACAAACTGACCTGAATAATAGAGAAGACATAGTTAGGCAGTATTATGCATCGACTTAAAAATAAACATGCCAGTAAATTTTTCTCCGCTAACGTTCACAGGTCTCCGTCTCCTCAGTTCGGTCTCTGTGAGAAGCAAAACTTTTGATGAATATAACGAGGCACAGAATCATTCCTCCTCAGGGTATATCTGTCAAAATTTTACGAAAGATTTTTAATGATTCTTGAGCAAATATTTCAAAGGTTGATGTTGGCAACTTAATAGGTGGAGGTAACGAGGTGGTCCATAATTAATATATTCGGGAATAGTTGACCATCGATCACCTACTCATAACTGAGATACCAGACTACACTAAGCTTACATATATACAGCACACACACATGGAAGTAACATTCAAGTGTTGACGATGACAACATGTGAAATTGTACGAAAATAAGTGATTAAAAGTTTATCTGCTGAGGTTCAAGGATATTATATATATATATATATATATATATATATATATATATATATATATATATATATATATATATATATATATATGCTGATAACCACAAGGAAAGAAGAAAACACGAAGTTCCCAAGCGCTTTCGTGTAATTCACATCTTCAGGGGTAAGTACAGACTCCTGTACTCACCCCTGAAAATGTGAATTACACGAAAGCGCTTGGGAACTTCGTGTTTTCTTCTTTCCTTGTGGTTATCAGCATATACCTAGATCACGCGCACCTACAGTGATTTACTTGCATATATATATATATATATATATATATATATATATATATATATATATATATATATATATATATATATATATATATATATATATATATATACTAAGCTCATTCTCCCTTCTATCAACCTGTCTAAGTTATTCATTCCGACGCGTGAAGAAATCAATTCACTCTCATCCATCCACCCACCCACCTAACTTACCCATACACCCACTTACCTAACTCAGTCAGCCACCTAACGCACTCACTCACTCACTCACCCACCCACCCGCCAACTTAACTCACCGACCCATCCACCAACCCAACTCACCCACCTACCTACCCACCTAACTCACCCACCTACCTACCCACCTAACTCACCTACCCACCCACCTAACTCACCCACCCACCAAACCCACCCACCCACCTAACTCACCCACCCACCTAACTCACCTACCCACCAATCTAATTCATTCACACATTTATCTAACTCACCCACCCACTAAAATCACTCATTTAACCCATTCGCTTAACTTATCCATTCACTAATGAACCTAACTCACACACCCATCTTGCATAGCTCATCCATCTCACCACTTATCCATTCACTAATGAACCTAACTCACACACCCATCTTGCATAACTCATCCATCTCATCACTCATCCATTCACTTATGAACCTAACTCACACACCCATCTTACATAACTCATCCATCTCATCACTCATCCATTCACTTATGAACCTAACTCACACACCCATCTTACATAACTCATCCATCTCATCACTCATCCATTCACTAATGAACCTAACTCACACACCCATCTTGCATAACTCATCCATCTCACCACTCATCCATTCACTAATGAACCTAACTCACACACCCATCTTACATAACTCATCCATCTCACCACTCATCCATTCACTAATGAACCTAACTCACACACCCATCTTACATAACCCATCCATCTCACCACTCATCCATTCGTCTGCCAAGTTCACTCAGTCACTTACATATTCAAATTATATACATATCCACCTACCCAATTCACCCATCTTCCCACTCACTCAACGCACTTACACAACCCACTCACCCAATGCACTTACTCAACCCACTCACCCAACGCACTTACACAACCCACTCACCCAATGCACTTACTCAACCCACTCACCCAACGCACTTACACAACCCACTTACAATACCCACTCACTCTACCCACGTACACAACCCACTCACCCACCCACTTACACAACCCACTCACCAAACGCACTTACACATCCCACTTACAAATACCCACTCACTCAACCCACTACGTACACAACCCACTCACTCAACCCACTACGTACACAACCCACTCACTCAACCTACTTACACAACCCACTTATACAATCCACTCACCCAACCCACTTACTTAACCGACTCACCCAACCCACCAACACAATTCACTCACTCAACCCACTCTCCCAACGCACTCACACAACTTACTCACGCAACCCACTCGCACTCACTCTCAACTTACCTACTTACACAACAGCCCAACTCATCCAAAAACTCACTCACACAATTCATCCATCATCCAATTCACGGCAATAGGTATAAAGTACAAGAAGACAACTGTAAAATTCTGGAAAACCTTCTTAGTTGTCAAGAGACCAACAGTTGTCCAGCGGAGGAACTTAGAAGACGTCACGATGTTAAATAAGGTTACTAAATAATATATTAAACAATCATTGTATGAGGTTAGGTTAGGTTGGGTTAGATTAGGTTAGGTTGGGTTAGATTAGGTTAGGTTGGGTTAGATTAGGTTTAATTTGAATCTAAAAATAGAGCCATTGTGGGAATTATTTATATTATGTTGCATATTACTGAAACCTTTAGTTAGCAGTATAATGATTTGCTACAGCACTTCCAATATTCACTTGATAATTTGGCAAGATGTCAACCAGAAGTTTCAACACTGTAGATGAGGCAGAGTGCAATCAAGGTAATAGCAAATGATTAAATACTTATCATTTAAGTTTGTTTGAGGGTAGGTAAAACTAACAGTGGCACTTTTCTTATTATACTTAAAATTCTGATTGACATACATATAATAATAATAGTATTAAGCCTTATATGCAGGTCAGAACTTAATATAGGAACTCTTACTGAATAATCACACAAATACAAGATTAAACATTAAGGAATCACTTATAAGAATCATTGAGGATGTTTTTTGTTACATATTAGCACCAAGAACCACTTGAGTAAAGGTAATGATTCACTTATATTTTCGTAAGATTCCCTCGTATTGGCGACAGTATCACATAAGTACACAAGTAAATGAATGTATGTTTCGACATGGCAATTACTCACTTTTGATCGGCCTCACACAGTGGGTGGGAGAGCTCTTATAAAACACTTATTTCGCAACTGGTAAAACTAAGGCTGGATCAGACTCCTAAGACAAAAAAATGTACTTAGTGTGATAGGTGAGCCGAAGTTGATTAGACTATGTGAAGACTCGCAGAGACAGCGGATACACACAACACTGGAGAGTGAAGAAATATGACCTGGGCTGAGTGTTGGCTTCTTATAAAACCTCGTATGGGCGGAACTTGTCGATGACGTGGCTTTTCGATCTTAATTACTGATTGGTCGAATTAACGTCAAGTACTGTAACATCTGGCGAGGGAGGTTAAGCTGCAGGTTGAAGTTACCGAGTGGCGAGAGAGAGAGAGAGATTTTTTGATAATTAAATTAATTTAATAGTGTTCCATATGCCACAACATTTATTTTTCACACACACACACACACACACACACAGGTTGGGCTAAATTAGATTGGGTTCGAGAAGGTCATGTTATGTTAGGTCAGATCAGGTTAGGTTAGACTTGAGTGAAAACATTAATTTACTCACTTGATTTTATATTAAATGCACCCGAACGAAGTAGTTATAATATGACCAAGCGGTATTGATGAAAAAGCCAAAATATAACTGTACAAAAACCAATCTTGTGTCTATTGGACACTGATGCTGTGCTTTGTACAATGACTACAAAGGTTAACCATCTAAAATGAAGTGAAAATAAAGGTTAATCAAGTATAAAAAGTATTTATTCTTTTATTGGCTTCAGAAGAGTTGAGACTCGTCAATAACAGAAAAAAAAGTGTTGTTCGTTTGTTAAGCTATAAAAAATTGTATTGTGAAGTCATATAATATCAAACACACGACAAAATCATGAGCAAATTGTAATACCAGTGACCTATTGACTATACTCCACTCACCCGTGGCAGTTTGGTGAAGAAAACAGGTAGGTTATGTCACCGTAGGGGCAAGTTTCCCAACTGAAGGTTTCTTATCCTTTTGCTAATTATTTCTACATAAAAAAAAAAGATGTATGGACAGCGGCTTTGTTAAATAAGATAAGATGCATTGAACTGTTTAGTCAAAATATAAAACCAATTGTTAAAGTACAATAAGTGATGACCAAAAACCTGAATAGACCGCTAGCAGAAGCATTATGTAACTCAGCTCTCAGATCAGCAGGATACCTCTCGAATGATCCAATCCATTGGTTGTTTTGCAAGAATGGATAAGAATTATGATAGATCATTCATTAATAATCTTTACTGACTTAGTTCAAGGTATAATTTTCACATATCACTGCAATACCTGTTAACGTGTCCCAGCAGGAGCATGTGCACTTTTCTGATATATAACCAAAATTGAAAACCCTGATTAATACAATACAATCTTCCGTGCACTTATGAAACATAATAATAATCATCACACTTGATTCATTGCTTTCTGTGTTTCTCTTCTCTACGTGCACCTGTAGTGATAAGGTCAGTGCGAAAAAAAACGGGTTGGGATGTGAGGCTTGGCCACAAATTTTGAGGGAATAAATGAAAAACACACAGTAGGTTTTGGCTGTACTGATAGTGCTGTGGTATTTTGGGAGCTGTAATTTATGTTGTCTAGCCAATTATCTTTTTTCCTGCAGTGTGTATACGGTATTGTCGTGTTTTTCCTGAGATACATAACGATACTCTTCCATTAATGCAGGTGATACTGGTTCATTGATATAAAGTGTAAAGTTAATTTTGGTTCATTGATATACAGCAATTTTAGATGAACCTGAGAGATGTATAAGTTGAATTAGAATTTAAGATATTACAATTCCACAGTGGGTTAACGTCATGATTTTCATCAATGTTGTATGTCCATTATGACCATGGTACATGGTCTCTCCCCATGTCATTCTTAGCCTACTCCTGGCTCTCCTCTCCTCCACATTTAGGCTCATGCACCTCTTGACTCAATTGGTCTCATCCATTCTCTCCACATGGCCAAACCATATGAGCCTTCTTCCATGCAAAACTTCGCCAATACTCTCAATCCCCAACCGCCCTCTTAGCTCTGAAAAGTGTTTCTCATCATTCAGTGTCACATTGAACAACCACCTCACCATTCTCATTTCAACTCGCTCAAGCCTGCTTATGTTACTAACCGCTTACGCTTCACTGCCACACACATCACACTTCCCACACCAGTTGCATACATATTTCCTTTCACGCTAATAGAGGCAGCAAATCCCTAAACTTCCTCCAGCCACTTCTGACTCTTGCAACTGATTATATCATCCAGGAAACAGAACTCATCGACACAGTACAAGGATATCTCTCCACGTTGAGTTTCTCCCGCCTTGTGAAGGTCACACAAAGTTATCTGCACATACAGGACACTTAAAGTCAGCAGCATACTGCAGTCTTCTATTTACACCTGCCACATTATTGAGTTGCTACCACCCGGTTTCTTACAGACAGCACATGGCCATTTTCCACTTTCCTCGACGGGGTCTCTCACCCACGTCACAAATCAGTACTTCATTGTGGTGACGTGCTTTCACCTCAGATTCTTCACTTTCCTCACCATTTACTCTCACAGGTTTTTGAGTCGTCATATAATAGCATTACCATAACCACTCAAACAAGGCACTCGACCCTCCACCCTTAGCTTTGTCATTGCTCAACAAATACGAAGTGCAACTTTCTGTCCTTCCCTGGATATTTCTCTTGTGGTCTGGCAATAAGTGAAACTGTATTAGGTTAATAACCACTCTCTCCTTTTTCAATTTCCCCAACTTTCATAATGTAGCCAATGATAACTTAAACTACAATTATATCGTGTAATTTCTTATATCTTCCTCCATTTAAAGACGAAGTAAAAGTTAAATGCCGTGGACGTCATCCCCCCTCATTTGTTTTACGAGAGGGAGGAGGTAAGACATTGGCTGAGATCCCAGGAAAATCGTTTACAATTACCGGGAAGGATCTTAAAGTGAACGTCTTCCTTACTGTTATTTGGCTTCACATTTATTATTATTAAAATTTATTATTATTATTATTATTATTGTTATTATTATTATTATTATTATTATTAGTATTATTATTTAGGAAAAACACATCAGGAGTCGTATTCACAAACTCTAGTTATGACTTCAACCAACCTACCCGACCATATCATATGACGTCACCAAGCATAAGGAGAGGAGTAAGAATTAGATAAAGGGAAGGTCGGAGAGGGAACATCAATGGGTAATGATGATGTGATTCGTCAGAGAATGAGAGGAAGGCCAGGAGAGGCTGTTATGTGTGAGGACAAAGAGAAACAGAGAGAGAGAGAGAGAGAGAGAGAGAGAGAGGCTGGAAAAGTGGAAGCTGAACTTAAAACAGGTGCCAGGGAAGACTTTACTCTTCGTTCCACTTGTGTTAAACGTTTACACTCCATCACACCTACCGCGTTGGAGAAGTTTAATAGGAGACTGAAAAGTGGAAGTTCTGGTAACCTCTTTAAGCAAAATTCTGTTAACCTAAGACGCCACTCTGTACACGTATTTATCTGTGTGTCTCCTGATTTATCTTCCCAGGTCTGTCATCGTCTATGATTAGCTGCTTTATATTGGTTTTCATTCTCCAAATCGTGAGAACATCACTGGTGTCTTCAGATAGCTATAGAACCATTCTATTAAATTGATAAAAAAAGTCACTGTGCATTTCTTCATTTTTTCAGAGATTGAATTAAAAACATTCGACTTTCAAATTACTCACAAGCAGACCTCTCAAGTCATCTATCTGCATTGAGCGAGTGGTAAAAAATTTTATTCGCTCTCCCAAAAATATAATAAAATCAGCCGCGGTGAAAGGAATTCTAAAACGTTACGCATATCCTCAAGGAAAAATAGAAAGAGAGAATCGTCTCTTTGGATATTATTTTTGATAGTCTAAATACGTAATTATGTGAGACCTGAAGTAAATGGTTATAAGTCACATCAAATTACTAGTTTTTATTATCTTTTATATGACAATAACAACAATAACAAAAAAAACCCAAGTAAAGTGTAGCTTTGTAAATATATTGCTTACACAAGCCCGCGAGCCCCCTTTAAGAACTCTTGCTATCTCAGAAATTGACAACCCTGTAGTGGCTCATATACCTCATTGTAGTGTCTTGGTTAAGGAACCATTCAGTGTTACAGATCACAAGGCAGCTCTGTTCTTAAAGTCTTTTTTTTTTAAGTATCGGCTGTGTATGATGAAGCTGGGCGCATCAAATTTTTCATAGACGTAAAAAAAAGTGTTTCAAGTGTTAGTACTTGGCATTGGAGTTAAACAAGGTGCTGTCTTTAGGTTTATATAAGTTGCTATCTTCGGCGACCTATGGTGTAAGGGTAATCATACTCGCCTTCCAAATGTCGTCTGACGTTGCGAGATGAAATATTGTTTGTGATTGTCCATGCTGTCTCCCGTAACGCCGTCCAACTTCGTTCTCCTGCAGATTCCAGGGTGTCCTTCTTTGAAAACCCACCGGTTGTCTGGAGCCCGTGGATAACCAGCAGGGAGCAATATATGGGCGATGTCGTTGATTCGACATAATTAACTTACTACAAATCAACATCGTGGGGCTGGACCCCAGACGCTCGCCACGTGTCGGAGTACAACCGACCACAACAGCGGTCGGCAGTGTTACAGGCGCCAGTGTTATACCCTGGGACATGTCTTGGAGTTATATGGCCCACAGTGTTGTTGTATATGTTTGGGGATAATTAACTGGAAATAATTATCCCATGTTGGGAAGTGGACCCGTATATTTGCTGGTTTCAGTGTTAACGTGTTGTATGTTGTGAGTGCATCTCATATGCAATACCAACAGTCTGTGAAGTATCATAAGTAAGTTTGTTTTGTAACTATACTGTAATACCACGTACCACGAGTATGTGTGAGAAGTAAAGTAATCTGCAAGGAGATGTCATGTAACTATGTAATGTGAGTAAAGACAAGGAATTGGGCCTTGTATATATAAGAACATAAGAAAATAAGGAGTTTGCAATAGGCCGGTTGGCCTGTGCATGGCAGCTCCTGTCGAGAGTTACTACCACTCTCTATCATCCATGGATCTATCCAGCCTCCTTTTGAAACTTTCCAGCGTTCCAGCACTTACTACAAAGTTGCTAAGCTTGTTCCACTCGTCCACCACCCTATTTGTGAACCAGTTTCTTCCTATCTCCCTCCTAAACCTAAACTTGTCCAACTTAAATCCGTTGCTACGAGTCCTATCCTGCTCGGATATTATAAGAACTTTATCAATATCCCCGTTATTGATTCCTTTCACCCACTCAAATACTTCTATCATATCTCTCCGCACTCTTCGTCTTTCTAGGGAATGTAAGTTTAGTTTCTTTAACCTATTCTGATCTGGAAGGTTTCTAAGTCCCGGAATCATTTTCGTCATTCTTCGCTGCACCGACTCAAGTGAATTGATATCCATTCTAAAATAAGGGCACCAGAACTGAACCGCATTATCGAGGTGCCTGATTAGCGCAAGATATAGTTGCAATAAGACCTCTGCACTCTTATTACTTACACTTCTAGATATAAAACCCAATACTCTGTTTTCCTTATTTCGAACATTAACGCACTGTTTTCTAGGCCGTAGGTCCGGGCTTACAAGTACCTCTAGGTCTCTTTCACAAGTTGACTTCTCTAGGTTGATGTTGTTGAAGCTGTATACATTGACAGTATTTGTTCTTCCAATATTAAGTACGCTGCACTTGCTGGTGTTGAATTTCATTTGCCATTTTTCAGACCACCCCTGCAGTTTATTTAGATCCTCCTGTAATGCATTTGCATCCTGCCCTGAATTAATCTGCCGCCCTATTTTGGTGTCATCCGCAAACTTGCTTATGTCACTGCTGATCCCAGTATCTAGATTGTTTATGTAGATTATGAACAAGGTTATGTGCAAGTAGGTTATGTGCAGTAAGAGTATAGTATCTGAGTAATTGCAGTTGAGCGAAGCCGAGGAGTTGCACCTTGGAGTTGTATGTTAATAATATATTTTTCCCCCTTTGATTTCATATTAATAAATATTTACTTAGAGTATATCAGGGGGTATTCATTTTTCCCGCAGTGCTCCACCTTTATTTCCGTTCAAGTGACTTGATATGAGAATTACAATACCCATGTGCCCTAGACCCTCTCCACGCTACCAAAAAGAACTGAGGTTATGTAGTAACCATTGAACTGAAGTAAGTAAAAAGAACAATTGAAGGAACTAACTAAGACAAGAGAAGTAAGAGTATAAGATAAGGGTGGCAGTGTGAGTAGAGAGAAACCTCCGCTCTTACATTTGGTGGCAGCGGTGGGATGTAATTTACATGGTATCAGGTCCGGAGGAATAAATGTGATACTGTGGATATTTTTTTTTAAGTGTGATTTGTAATAACCATTTCTCAGTACAGGTACCTAATCATTTCACTGTAACTAATGAATATTTCAGATTGCTATTAATTTTGTTCCGTAATTTTTCCAGTGTACAGTAGAGTATGTAATTCTGTACCAAATTTTTTGTGTGGTCTTACGGAGAAGTTGAAAACAGTTCACGGCAAATACTTTACTTGACGTTAGGTTAGAACATTGCCTCAAGAAAATTAGAAATCTGTTTTTAAGTAAAGTGTACAGTAAAGTGTGGAAACTCAAGATGTTCCAAGTATTGAAAAGTGTCTGAGAAACAAGGTTAGCTACCTAACTTATTTTTTTTAATTTTTTTTTTGTGAAATCTCAGGAAAGTGTTGTGTACCACGGTAATATATTTTTTTGGGTGCCTTTCTGCACTGGTAACATAGCATTGTTGTGATCACTCGAGTTAATACCTTGATATTTACAGACAATGAGCGAACAGTGAACATCTGCCGTGTTAAGAGTGTGGTGGGCAGTGTTTGTTTCTAAGTGTCACCAGAAGGCCATAATTGTACTAAGGTTATGTAACTGAGTGTTATTTGAAATTGTGACATATTTTGGATGCATTTGTTTTGATTTCAATTGGAAGTGTTTTAGTTCTCAATTGACGTCAGCTTTGACAAGTGAATTTATTTGTATAACACGAGTTGTGTTATATTTCCGATTATATTGTATTTTTGTGTTGTTTCTACTTGTTTGTGATTTAATGCCAAGGGCATTAGTTCTAGCAGTGTAGACTGACAGGCATTGTCAGAAAGTGTGTTTTATGTTTACTTGAGACCTAATACATGTATAATTTCAGCAATTGCATTGATGGTTTGAGGACTCTATTGTGATATGGACATCTGTGAGAGAACGCAATCTTTGAAAATTGATTGTTGAAAGTACATGTAAGGACCCCCAAGTGTGAGTACAACAGAGTACAGTGTGAAGTGATAACAGTGTTAAAATCATTGCAATTGAAAAGACAGTGAATACTTGTTGAGTACCGAGGGGACAGTCTCGTAAAGTATTACCAATTTTTTGTGAGCAAGACTCTCAGTAATGGAAATGCCTTTGGTTCTTTTAAAGTTGTTTGATTTTCTAGAGTACAGTGTAATTCCAGAAGAGTTCCTACAGTGTTGCACCATACAGAGATTGACAATAACAAGTTTAATTGCTTTGAGTGTGCACAGTGAGTCTTGAAAAGTGACAAAAGAGTACAGTGATGTTTTCCTTGTGTATTGTTCAGTGAAGCAGTAAAGTAAAAGTTCACATTCCAGTATTATCACTAGGGGAGTGAGGAATATTTTGAGCAGTATTTTTTAACAGTATTTCAAGAGTTTTTTGTGTATTAGAAGGACAGTTAGGCAGTAATCCGTTTGTTTTTTAAGGTGTGCACTGTGCCCGTGTTGTGTAGTTACAGTGAGTTGTTGTGACCTCCAAGAATGATGGCTGTCACAAGGGAGCAGTTAAGGGCAGTCAGCTCAGAACCTGTGTCCAGTAAGTTGATGTGTAGAGTTGAGAAGTATGTGGGTGGAGACGTGTTCATTCACAGGAATGACACCCAGGTCTCACCACCAGTTGCTTCATCAGGTGCGTGGCTTGATGGACAGGGAGGGGTAGAAGAGAAGGGTAAGGAATGCCTCTCTTACTAGTTATGTGAGAGATTGGCATCATTGTTGCCGAGATATCTTTAAAGGGTTGTAGACCTTTGACTGGAATGCATTGGTTGTTGATGTGCATGGTGAAGAATGAGGTTTTGCATACTTGTGTTGCAATTGAGAAGTACAACTGGTAAGTGAGAGAATGTGTTGTTGCTTTGCATCAGCAAGTTGTGGAAAGTAAGTATGTTGTTTGCCAATGTGAGTGTGGAATGTGGTGCAATGGGAATGTTTGTGAGTATGTAGGTGTATGTGAATTTATTTTTTGTTGAATTTTTTTTTCGGAGAGGGATTGTCAATTTGCAGTAAAGACACAGAGATTGGAAGATGGATTGGCTGTCATGCAATCATCAGTTGGTTATCTGCTACCAGTTGAGTAAAGATACCAGTTGGGAGTTCTCAAGATTTATGAGTTAAGTCCTGATCAGACTTGTTATTGTGTATAGGAGTAGTGTTCGTGACCTTTACGGTGGAGTCAGGCATGGTAAGCATGGCGCTGATTTCGCTAAATGGCAAATGCCATAAGTACAGACAGTTTTTTGGTTTGGTTGTGCTCCCATAAGGACAGTTTCGTTTTGCATCGTTTTCTGGGGATTATCGCCGCTTGTTCGGGATCCCTCGAAGGTTGCTGCCTCTCTCTAGTAGGACAATGACTCTTTCGTTTAAAGTCATTCAAATCATTCCTTCGGATGGATGGGGTCCGTTTATCTACGTCCTAGCTTGAGTAATCTAAGTTAAACCTGAGTGGTGTTGAGTAAGCATTTGATTAATCTCCAAGTGAAACTTTTTTAATATGAGAAGCTGTATCTCCAGAGTGTGTATTGTGTAACAATATTTTTTTTGTTATGTATGTAACCCCATTTTTATGTTTTTTCTTTATCATTACATTATTCTCCTATGTATGTTTATTTACCTGTATTTTGTTTACCTATGCAATGTTGTCAATGATGATAGATTATTTTTTTTAACTACCGTTTATCCCATGTATGTAACCATTGTGTTCTTTTTGTATATGTCTTTTGTGCCAGATGCCTGTATAGTTCTGATGTGTTTTTGTGAGTGTATGTAGTGTGACACCGTGTTGAAAGGTAACACTTATTTAAAGAATCTGTGTAACTACTGTACATGTTTAGAGAACGTTACCGCATAATAAGAATCTTGGGGAAAGGGGAAGCTTTGTCATGGTCACGTTGACTGCTAGTCTGTTTTAACTCTAATGATTCATATTATACTCCACGACCGCAAAACATGAATGGGTAGCTGGTTAGCTATCCCTAAGAAGAAGATGCGTTTCTCCCATTCGTTTTACACTCCTGATCCCTCGCTGAGCCCCGCCTTTGTGAAGACAGTTGTCACTAAGTTTTTATTCCACTTTCTACTGGCAAGCTCAATCTTGAATTAGTCTGTGTAAATCAACTTTAGTAATTCGCCGGACCTTTGTCAACTGAGGGTTATCCTTGAATGTGTAATAGTTGGTTTGTTTGTAATTTCTGTCATTGCGTGAGTAGAGATCGCTGGCAACTCAGGGGTATATAACCACGGTCGAGACGGGAGCTCAGCCTCCCGTAACGCCGTCCAACTTCGTTGTCCTACAGGTATGTAGATGTGTTCCGTAGCCATTCAGATTGATTCAGTCAATTGTAGTGAATATCAGTGTTCATGTTGTGACAGTGTAATTGTTATTAACCCAGTGTGGGAAGTAATATAAAGTAAATGTCGTCTGACGTTGCGAGACGAAAGATTGTTTGTGATTGTCCATGCTGTCTCCCGTAACGCCGTCCAACTTCGTTGTCCTGCAGATTCCAGGGTGTCCTCCTTTGAAAACCCACCGGTTGTCTGGAGCCGGTGGCTAACCAGCAGGGAGCAATATATGGGCGATGTCGTTGATTCGACATGATTAACTTACCACAAATCAACATCGTGGGGCTGGACCACAGATGCTCGCCACGTGTCGGACTACAACCGACCACAACAGTGGTCGGCAGTGTTACAGGCGCCAGTGTTATACCTTGGGACATGCCTTGGGGTTATATGATCCACAGTGTTGTTGTATATGTTTGGGGATAATTAACTGGAAATAATTATCCCATGTTGGGTAGTGGACCCATGTATTTGCTGGTTTCAGTATTAACGTGTTGTATGTTGTGAGTGCATCTCATATGCACTACCAACAGTCTGTGAAGTATCATAAGTAAGTTTGTCTTGTAACTGTACTGTAATGCCTCGTACCACCAGTAGGTGTGAGAAGTAAAGTAATCTGCACGGAGTTGTCATGTAACTATGTAATGTGAGTAAAGACAAGGAATTGGTCCTTGTATATGTAATGTAATGTAACCCCAATAAGGTTATGTGCAGTAAGAGTATAGTATCTGAGTAATTGCAGTTGAGTGAAACCAAGGAGTAGCACCTTGGAGTTGTATATTAATAATATATTTTTCCCAACTTTGATTTCATATTAATAAACATTTTCTTAAAGAGTACATCAGGGGTATTCATTTCTCCCGCAGTATTCCACCTTTATTTCCGTCCAAGTGACTTGATATCAGAATTACAATACCCATGTGTCCTAGACCTTCTCCACGCTACCAAAAAGAACTGAGGTTATGTAGTAACCATTGAACTGAAGTAAGTCGAAAGAACAATTGAAGTAACTAACTAAGACAAGAGAAGTAAGAGTATAAGATAAGGGTGGCAGTGTGAGTAGAGCGAAACCTCCGCTCCTACAACAGTTATTTTCAACATATTTTTGAAGAATGCCTCGAAAGTTGATGTCTCTGCTAGGAATGTTACTATTGATGCTACCTTTTTGGATGAATGTTCTGTCATGTGGGTCGTACCATGGCCTACTGGTGCAACAGTCCAGCACTACACAAGTCCCGTGTATCTAATATTTGATAGGGAAGTTTAATGGTAGCAATACCACACGCATGTTGTTCGGTATATGTTGGTGCCATAAATGGTTGTATACAGTATTTCATGCCTAAAATACCTTTGTAATTACATTTAGTCCTTTATTTACAAAGATACTATCCAAATCGATTGAAATGTTAGTTTGTCTCTATGCTTTCTAAACTTCCCTCTTTTGATTTCTCTCCTCCACTTCGTTTTCTCATCTCTAGCTTCCTCGAGAACTGATCCATGGCAGTTGTTGTCGAGGGATCGATTTCTCGCTCTTTCTCTACAAGTAGTGGCGTCCCACAGGGTTCTGTTCTTTCTTCAATTCTCTTCCTTCTTTTTATCAATGATTTACTTCACACTACAACTAATTCTATCCATTCTTACGCTGATGATTCTACTCTTCACTCTTTCTCACATTTTCCCCTTCCTCCTAACTCTCAAACTAGATCTGATTCTAGAACTGATATCATTACTTCTATCAACGCGGATCTGTGCAGCATCTCTGAATGGGGAGGTACAAACTTGGTTAAGTTCAATAGTAATAAAACTCAATATTTACCAATTACACTTTGTAAATTAGACGATCTCCCACCAATTACATTTCAGGACGCTATCATCCTCCCAAAATCTGAAATAAATATGTTAGGCCTCACCATTTCCTCCAATATGTCCTGGAAATCACATCCTTAGTATAACTAAAGCTGCCTCCCGAAAGTTGGGAATGCTGTACAGATGCCGCAGCTACTTCACTCCCGAGCAGTTGCTCCAGGTATATAAGGGATTCATTCGTCCTAACTTGGAGTACTGCTCTCATATCTAGGGTGGCTCTTCTTCTGTCCAACTATTAGATAGGGCGGAATCAAAGGCATTTCGTCTTATTAACTCTCCTCCTTTAGTCGACAATCTCTCATCCCTTTCTCTTCGCCGCAATGTTGCTTCACTCTCTCTCTCTCTTTTACAGGTACTTTAACGGGCAATGTTCGGTGGATTTGGCATCCTGTGTACCGCCGGCAAGGCCGTGGGTTCGAAACACACGTCTTGCCCGCGGTGCCTACCGTCTCTCTGTGGATATCGGTCACACGAGAATAACCCTTTATAGTACCTCCTTCTTTCCTCACACAGCCAAACTGTGGAATGCTCTGCCTTCTTCTGTATGTCCATGCTCTTACAATCTGTCTCACTTTAAAAAACTGGTTTTCCGGCATCTTCGTGGTGTAGATTAATACACTGATACAGGATAACCTTTTTTTCTATATTTACAATTTCTTTCCGTTCTTTTTTTTTCCCGCCCCCCAGGCTCCGTTGTAGGTCGTTTGACCTGTGCCCGGGTGGGCTAACTCCCGTAAAAAAAAAAAAAAAAAAAAAAGGTTCGTGTCCACGGCAATCAGAATGAACCGCTGGAGCCCTGTGAGTCCTCTAGTTCAGTTTGAATGTTCAACCCATAGTTGAACCTTTTTACAGCACAGGTGGATCTGATCATGTCAGGCGACTAATACATAAATCACTAATATGATTAAATTATAATAAAAACATATGATTATGAGACCAATACTGTAGAACACAATATTTGGTTACTATACCCCCTTATCGTTACCACGAGGGTTTCCACATCATGTAGGGCAGTGGTGGGCAGCCCAGATAGATAGTGGGCCACATGAGTGACCCTTCATCATCTCAGTGGGTCACATAAGTGACACTCCATTATCTCATTGGGTCACATAAATGACCCTCCATCAACTCAACGGGCCACATGAGTGACCCTTCATCATCTAAACGGGCCACACAAGTGACCCTTCATCATCTCAGCGGGCCACATAAGTGACCCTTCATCATCTCAGTGGGCCACATAAGTGACCCTCCATTATCTCAGTTGACCACATGGATCAACGAATCAGATATTTGGTAAATTCAAAGAGAGAGACACACTCGAAGTTTTCTCACAGTAATGAACAGGTTCATTCAGTCCCATGAAGCTTCGACACCTGCTTTTTGATATTTTATGAATCAGTGTCATGAACCCCGACGGTTAGTTTCCAGCGTTGCCGAATTGCAGTCTTCAAGTGACCTTTGGCAAGTAACGTGGCGTTTTAGTTGCCAGTTAGTCGCCATAAGGTCACGTTCTAGACACATTCTACAACCATTCTTTATAAATTCTACAAATCAAAATAAGCTTTATTCTACATTGAAATTTTAATAAATATTATTGTAACATATTAATATGACTGTTTTATTTAATACCTTATACTATGTTACATATTCATTCATACATATGCCACGTCATCGAAGAATAAAATTTTATATACAGAATTAAAATAAATGTATATTTGTGATAGCATTCACTTATGTGCATCAGATTCAGTAAAATATGTACCACGACATTGCGAAGACCGCATGAGAAATATTTATACACACTTCTCCCATAGTGCCAAAAGGAAATATGAACTTAAAACTTGCCCAAACTTTTCTGGACCTTAAGCCACACAAAATCTTACATGCTTGTGCCACTCGATGGCTGTCGTTGCACGTAGCAGTTGAGCGCGTGCTTGAACAGTGGGATGTTTTAAAATTATAAAGTAGACCTACCGTCTCCTACGGGTGTTATTAAAAAGAAGGAAAGAAAACGTCCCCCACTCCCTGTGTTCCCCACTTTCTGTGTATCATTCTCCGTGTTTGTTCCCTCAACGCTCATTCCACAGTCAAAGTGGCTTTTGCGGCTTTGCTGTTAGTTTCTTTCCTGCTGCTGCCGTGTTAAGAAGTGTCACAGTGAAGTGCTATAAAGTATCATCGTTGGTGAAGGAATATAATATCAAGTGGTAAGAGGTGGTCATCACGGGTTGTATCTATTGTGGTAAATGTGTTAAATATGAGGATATACTGTCAGCTACACGGTGGGTGAGGGTGTAGTTGTTGTTGTGGATCGGAGCTAATTCAACTCATAACACAACCAAGTGCTAAAACTAGGTAACATTATTCCCCTAACAACTCTTGCCAATCACTCCACGAAGAAACACAATAACATCTGCAAAGGCCTTACCTGACGGAATACATAGACATATTGTTATAGTTAAATGGGAAATAAGGAAATTTGCTGCCAGTGCTGATACAATATGGCGCCTCGGTCCACCCACTGTCAGTGTAAACCCAAAATAGGACTGTAGATGTTTCCTTAAAATAGGTAAAATTGTTTTAAAAACGATTAAAACATTATATTTTTTAGGCATGATACATCAAGTGAGTGTTTTAATAATTTAATCTTTTGTGAAAATGTAATCCCGTCAACCCCTGCTTTGCTGCCACTCGGAATCGAGTATGACGATCATGCAGGAGTTATTAAGGATGTCATCTTTTTTGGTGAGCTCTGACGTGACTCGAGAGGCTGATATGGATCGGCAGGGCCGTCCACAGATGTTTCAAGTGTGGAGGGCTACATCTAGTGTGGGTGGGGCGGCGGCGTGATTCGGCGCTGATACTTGTCTGCCTCGGCATGCAGTCGGGCTAAATCGAAAGTATTGACACCATCTCGTGTGGTACTCCTCCAAGCGTTACGGTGTGGAGTGATCGTCTCCCAGGTGAGGTGGTCGATTTGTCACATTTTCAGGTTTGTCTTAAGACACTTTTGTTCCTGCCTGGAGTCGTCTTATGTTGAAAAGACCCTTTATCCGATACTGAATGTCCACCCCGCCGCCTCAATTGGCACTGACAGGAGTAAGGAAGGCAGCTAAGAAAGTAGAAAAAAAGAGTTGGTGCCAGTACACATCCTTTATTTAACCCCTGTTTGGATGGCGAAGAACTCAGACTGGGTGCCATTGTGTAGGACATTGTCGTTCATGCCATCGTGGAGTTACCTCAGTCTGGTAATGAATTTTGGTGGGCACTTTTCCTGTATTTGGCGGGCAGCAAAGATCATGTCAGTGGTGCCACGTGATAGTCTAAAACCACATTGAGACTCTGGGAGGAATATTTCCTCCTCAGGAAAAAGTCTGTTTAGGAGGATTCGGGCGATAATCTTGCCAGCTACGGATACCAGTGAGATCCCGCGGTAGTTGCCACAGTCTGACCGGTCTCCCTTGTTCTTATGAATATTGACGATCGAGGAGTCTTTAAGATCTTGGGGGATTTCCTCCTCCTCCCATACATTCTCCAGGAGAGAGTGGAGACGGTTGGTAAGCAGAGGTCCTCTTGCTTTGTACATGTCGGCTGGGATTCCATCAGTCCTCGTGGCTTTGTTATTTTTCATCTGCTTGATGGCAGTAGTTGCCTCTTCCACGGTGGAGGGTAGCTGAGGTGGTTCAGCTCTGGGTGCTGAGGAACCTGCTGGGTAGTCAGGACATCCACATCGGCGTTGGTTGAGCAGAGGGAGGCCACGCCATGAGTAGTTGGGCCATATATTGTTTAACGGAATTGAAAAATTTTCACATTTTGTATTGATCTGCATTTTTTTTTTTTTTTTTTTGCATTTCACATGCTATATTTTTCCAGCATTCGCTCATTAATTTGAGAAGTTCGCTCTGGAAAGCAGAGGCTTTCTTCTCGTGGAAGGTATCGGCTTTGGTCCGAGACTTAGGATTGTTCTGCCAGTCAGTGAGAGCAGAACATTTACTATTGATGAGTACTTTGATTTCCGGGTCTTTTTTATCAAACCAATCCTAGTGTTTTCTTTTGATCTGGCCGAGGATCTCGCTGCAGGTTTTTGTGATTACAGCGTTGATGGGACCCCATTCGGCACTGGGATTATTGTTGTTTGTTGTTGGTTTGCTTTTCAGCCCTGTGATCGTGGGTATTTTATATTACACACAATTGTTTTAAATAGTTCTGGAGTTCTAATGTGACAGGGCTGATGTAAACACTTGTTCTGGGCTTTCTTTATTACTAAAAAGGCTATTTACACAGGTACTTAGTTTGGGAGAGGATGTATTGTGAATTCTCTTGGGTGCACTTAGATATGAGAACACTTAAGTGAGCTTCACTCAATTACTAGTGGTAGGAGTCTGATCTCTGTGACCGTGAGAAGAGGAGCCGGCACTCAGGGTGTTGTGCTTAGTGGCTTGACCTCTCCTGACTCCTGATGGGCTCAGCATGTATATTATGAACAACTACTGAATCAATGTTGAATAATTAGTGAATTATTTAGTAATACATATTTGGGGGAATATTTATATAATGCAAATGGTGCTGTTACACCGCTCTGCCACCTCCAACAGAGTTCTCATGGTTTAAATCCTAGGTGTACCTGACCTTGTTACATTAAAGTGTGCTGTAGCTAAACTTTTTCTTCTTGCACATGCTTTTGCAATTTCTTCCGAAAAGTCCTCTTAGAAACTATTGTGTACCTAGAAGAAATCTTTCTGTAACAAATTATCATAACAATCAAGGAGCTGATAAATATGATGGTAGGTATAATAAAACCAGGTAGGATTATACCGGAAGGTAATTATAAAGGAAGAGAATCCTGTAAGTCAGGAAACTGTGTTTCAATAATATATGATAGAAGTTTAAGCTTATCAGATACAAAATGAAGGTTGCTGAAATTTATATTAGGGAAAAATGGTATGGGAACCAGTTCAGACGTAATGTTTGTGGCAAATGGAAGTTGACGGCAAGTAGGCAAGGTTGTGATTGTAATACTGTTAATTTTACAATAGTCTGGTGCTATATGATAACCTTCCAGTACTAAATGTATACCTACATCCTGACATATAAATATCACACTGGTTTGATTTGGGAACACTTGAGAACTGAACCTCGGCGAGGTAGGTTCTCCCGGCTCCCCGATCCTTCCTCCTGAGGTACCACGTGACCATGTTCACCCTAGCCCAGGCGAAGGTTGTGAGACTAATTCCGGTCGAGCACCCTTCGCGCAAGAAACTCAATCTTCTTGTTATAAAAGATTTTTTTGACCACATCGGACTCAAGGGGGTGACAGGGGTCGTCCGCAGTAAAGGCGGTACCCTTATCATCACCTTCGAGGAATGGGGGCAGGGCCACAAATTACCCCCCCGAGTGAATATCAATGGAGTCGACGTCATGTTTGACGCCTGCCTTCAGGATAACTTAGTTTCGGGAGTCATTTCCCACACTGAAATTGAGTATCTTGAAAAAGACGAACTTGCCGAGCTGATTTGAGATCAGCTCTCAGTACTTAGGAAGCTGACCAGCACAACTGCCCTGGTTGGTTTTCCTAAGGAACTTCCTAGCTCCGTTATACTGGGTTGGGAAAAAATCCCAGTCAAGCCTTACCAGCAAAAACCTACTCGCTGCTACAATTGCCAGAAATATGGCCATCTGGCGAGGAAGTGTCGTGCTCGCGAGGTGTGCTCAAGCTGCGGGGCACCCGGCCACACCGACGCTGACTGCCAGGCGGCCGTTAAGAAGTGCGCGGCTTGTGGTGGCCCTCACTCCTCCTCCGACCGGCTTTGTCCCAAGTGGAGGGAGGAGTGCAGGGTGGCCAGGCTGCGGGCGAAAGAAAAATTGACTTACAAGGAGGCCCTCCTTGCAGTCAAGAATCAAGAACAGAACAAACTAGACAAAAACAACCGAGACAAGAACAATCAAGACCAGAACACTCAAGATATGAACAACGAAGAACCTGATAATATTATCATAATAGAAGACCAGACAGAACAAGACCAAAAAGAAGAAGACGAAGAACAAGAAGAAGAATGGAAAGTAAAAACTAAAAGAAGAACAAAGAAAAAAAAGAAGTCCAACCAATCAGCTTCGGCCGAAATAGCCTAACGGCGAAGAGGCCAGTAATCCCAAACAACTTGAACTTGATTTGGGAAAAAAAAAATTTCATATTATTGACATGTGCGTGAAACACTAACCTGTGTGGTAATGGAGTATAATCACATTGTTGTAGAGCTGTAGAGGTATTAGTTTGTATTATATCTAATTCACGTGTAGCTTCTGCAGCCGGTGTGAAAGCGAAAGCATACGCAGGATATACATGCAAGTGTAAGTATGTTGACTTACAATGATTTAGAACTTCATGCTTAGTCACAGCAACTAATGAAAAATCTTCTGATACAACTATCAGTTCAGTTTGTTTGTTCAGAATTAAAAGATCGTCATTCGCTTTCAATGGAAATGTTCCAAGTGCCATGCGTCAATTTGTTTGTGATTTTAGTGGAATGTGTATTAGTATTTACTCCTTTATTAAGGTTGCCTCTAATAAGGGGTAATAATATTCCACTTCATGCTCCTGAAAGGAGTTAGATGATATTTAGTTTCAGATATATGTAAAGCGGCAATAAGTTGACCAACTGGCAACAACTGTGCCTCAACACGACCTAACCCTGCTTTCACTAGATCAGCTATGATCCTACTGTTGGTGTCTTTGAAAGCTTGTACAGAGGCTTCAGCTACATGTATATATTCTGTAAAGCACAGTAGCCATTCCAGTGTAGATTCTAACCGTGTGAATCCCTGGACAACGCGTGTTAGTTAATTTGTTTTGTCAACTACAGCATTCATGTGAGAGGTCAGAGTTTGTACTGCCTTGTAGGACTGTTCAATGACCTTATTTTGGTCCTCAACCGCTTCTGAAACTGCAGTCATTCTGTTCCCTAGCTTAGCTACATCTTCGGAGGTTGCCGTACCAAACAGGGTGTTGCTTATTTATCTAACAAAATTAAATAGACCACATTTTTGACGTCGCTGAGAATGTACCTTCTTCCCGATGTCTTCAGGAGATATAGGGAGCTTTCCTCGAAGCGATTTACTTGGTTGAGTAGATTATTCATACAGACATTCTGAAGTGACATGGTCTGTCGGAGTGTTGTAGAGATTGTAGAATGTTGTTGGAAATCTTATCAGAGTTTGCATAGCTGTTTCAAGGTGGACAGCCATTGACCTCGGGTGCACCGGCATGTACATTAGATCGTGGAGCTTGTACTTGACAGTTACAACGTCTTGTACAAGTACTTTGCCTAGTGGGGCAATTAATTAAATTTCCGGGTTTGACGATGATCTGCTGGGGATGTTGCGGTTGTCACTGCGCTCCAGACCAACAGGAGTAATTAAAGATTTTTGTTTGCTGATCATTGTTTTTGACGATATGTATTGTCTTTTGTTATATTTTGTTGAGCATCTAATGTAGTAGAAGTAGGATGTATTTGATTTACATTAGGAGTCCCTACTAAGTCTCTGCTGACGTTTTTTCATTCTATCTACATGCACTATATCTGTGACATTTGTCGTTGGCTCAACTACTTGGAATTTGTTTCCATGTTCTTTTACTCTAATCACGTATGGACCTTTGAATTTAGGCGAGAGTTTTGAAGTGCATTCCGGCACTTTTATCATTACTTTGTCTCCTATTTCTAGTTATAGGCTTAGCTTTTTTATGTTGCTTGCAGATCATTTCAGCACGTGAGGCTGCTAAGTGTTTTCGTACTTTTCCATGGATGCTCGTGAAAACATTGAATTGCTTCTTGGCATAGTCATCCATGTTGTACACAGGTTGTGGAGTTCCTCCTAGTTGATCATATGGCAAGCGTCTATTGGTACTGTAAATTATGTAGTATGGCGATTTGCCTGTAAAGGTATTTATAGATTCATTGATGGACGCTGCAACTTGTGGAAGCCAGTCCTCCCTTGAACTATGCATTAGATTCACCACTTGTCGGAGAATCTCAAGAATTTTTCTATTTGTACGCTCGACCAACCCATTTGAGGATGGATGGTAGGTGATTGTGAAGGCTTGTGTCATGTCATATTGTTGATATATTGCTGTTAACATATGCTGACATATGCTGTTGACATATTGCTGTGAATTATTAGATGATTGACTATCAGAGTCTGAGTTACTAGTTTCCTGTTTGATCCCCGAAAATTTTGGAAGAGGGTCCATAAATAGGAATATTTATCACTTCACTCACTGTATAAAACTCAACTTGTTGCCCACTCACGAAGTAATGCAAAAATATTTATAATGAGTTATGAAAATGAAGAGAAAAATATTAAAATTATTAAAAAAGTATTTGAAAGTACTAAAAGTATGTAAAAGTATAGAATATATATCTACTTTTGTAAGTAGATGACGTACTTTCTAAATATGTTTATTTAATTCTACTTTTGCTCTTTTGTGCAAGTAATTTATATTTTATATTGACTACATGTGAAGACTTCTTGAAGTTCATTTGTGCATTATAGCTTATAAAATAATGATTGTTTGTGAACTACCTGAGTGGAGAGTCTGTATAGTTTTGCACTGGCGAATTACGTCAGGAGTCGATGACCTCCTACTCAGGGAAGGATGACGTCACGTCTTACAGCGATTAACCTGGGGGGGTTGACCTTCTCTTGCGGCGATCAGCCTAGGGGCTGACTTTCTTGTAGTGATCCACCTGGGGGCTGATCTTCTCTTATGGCGATCAGCTTGGGGGCTGACCTGGGGGTGGGTCTTGCAGCAATCAGCCTGGGGGCTGATCTGGGCTGTCCTCCGTCTTGCTGCGATCAGCCTAGGGGCTGACCTCTGTTGCACACTGACGAGTCTTGATTGTTTAAGCAAGAGATTGTTGGCTTGTCTGGAACCACTTTGACAACCTTCCTAATCTCCGGTTATGTAGTGTTGGCTGGTGGTGATCTCAGTCCACACTCGGCTATAGGCTCGGCTGCTCTCGGCTCCAGTCGGGGTAACTTTCAGTCTTTTGTATAGCTGAGTATTAGATAGCTATGTTTGCAATCTTTTTCATAATGACTTTTACCACTTTTTCTGTGTATACGTTTTACAAGTGTTTCTAGCCACTGTCCACTTATTTTTGTTGCATATGCTGTTTGCTGATGATTCACTTAAAGTGCCACTTAAGTCACTGGAATCGCTTGTTTTGTTTATTTCTGAGCGTGTGACTGGTTATCGTTTTTCTCACTGCACTGCCCCCAGTGTGATCGTGGGTATTTTATATCACACACAATTGTTTTAAATTAGTTATGGAACTCTAAGTGGCATGGCTGATGTCAACACTTGTTCTGGTCTTTCTTTATTACTGAAGGGGCTATCTACACAGGTACTTATTTTGGGAGAGAATGTGTGGTAAATTCACTCCAAGTAAGTGTCTTGGGTGCACTTAGATATGATAACACTTAAGTTAGGTGTTCACTCGGTTATTAGTGGTAGGAGTCTGATCTCTGTGACCATGAGAAGAGGAGCCGGCTCTCAGGGTGTTGTGCTTAGTGGCTTGACCTCGCCTGACTCCTCATGAAGTGATGGACTCAGCATGTATAATATGAACTACGGGGCGCTGGGGGTAGAGCGGTACCGCTCTTGCCTCGCAAGCAAGATGTCACGGGCCGCCGGAAGTTGTTTGGACACTCTTCCGAGTCCCCTTGGTCCCTGTTCACCTAGCAGCAAAGTAGGTACCTGCTGTAAATCGAAAGTTGCGAATTCGTATTCCGGGACAAGTTGTTGGAGCTTCCAATAACTTGCTTAGACATGAACCATTGACTCTTCAGGCTTCTATGTCCTTAACTCATG
The DNA here is from genome assembly GCA_958450375.1 of Homarus gammarus. Taxonomy (NCBI): domain Eukaryota; kingdom Metazoa; phylum Arthropoda; class Malacostraca; order Decapoda; family Nephropidae; genus Homarus; species Homarus gammarus. The sequence continues at coordinate 561,621 of CAUDMG010000852.1, forward strand.
AGACATATGGCAAGCATGAACTTAGCATGCTTCCCTGTTGGGCTCTGTTAACGCTTCTGCGCTTCACCTTACACAAGGATTGGGGGGGGGGGGGCACCCAATAAAACAAAAAAAATATGAACTACTGAATCATTGTTGAATAACTCGGTGAATAACTACTAAGTCATTGTTGAATAACTTAGTGAATAATTTAGTATTATATATTTGGGTGAATATTTATATAATGAAAATGCTGCTATTACAGCCCTTATTTGAGCTGCTCTCTCAAAACATGTGCTGCCTCTGGATCCTCCAGTCGCTTGTTATTAAAGCCTCTTCTGGAGGCTTGTTGCCCTAGCCGTTTTAGGGCGACGTGAAGGGAGAGTTTGGCTATGACTTGCCGATGATCTGTGTCACAGTGGCCTGAACCACGCATGGCTCGGGTGATGAGGTCATCTCGACGATCTCCATCTTTGACAATGATGTGGTCAATGAGATGCCAGTGTTTGGATTGTGGGTGTTGCCAAGAATCCTTGAACTTTTCAGCCTGTCAAAACAAGGTGTTGTGGATAGTGAGGCTGAGTTCAGCACAATTGCTGAGGAGTAGGCAGTTAGGATTACACTTGCCTACTCCGTTTCTCCCTATGGTTCCCTGCCATATGTCAGCATCACTGCCAAATCTGGCATTGAAGTTACCTAGGAGTAAAAACTTATCTTCTCTGGGGATAGAGGTTATCACTTTGTCAAGTTCGGCATAGAATGTTTCCTTGATGTTATCCTCTGCATCCAGTGTTGGAGCATATGCACTATGAAGAAGGCATGACGTGAGTGATCCAGTGGGATTCGGAGCGTCCTGAGGCGGTCGTTGATCCAAACAAGCATTTCAGTCAGCCTATGTAAGTTGGATTGTCGAATGGTATAGCCAACTCTGCTTCCTTTCAGCAACAGGCTTATCCTTCCAGAGGAAGGAATAGCTGGAAACCCGTTCTGTGAGTCGACCCTCGTCTGGGAGCCAGGACTCACTAATGGCTACTATGTTGATGTTATGCCTAGACAGCTTTCCTGCCACAAGGGCCGTTCTTCTTTCGGGATGCTAATTTGTGTCGGTGTTCAGAAGGGCCCTGACATTCCTTACAGTGCCCATAAGAGGTTGTTTAATTAGTTTTTGCTTTGATCTGTGATTATAATTGTTTTTGACCACATTAGGATGAATCTTACTTTGTGCGGTTGACCAGTCAGGTTTTTTTTTTTTAAGCAGGCTATGTTTAGGGCACCTTTCCTAGCCTCCTCCCCATGTGGTGTGAGCAAAGTGGCTCTTCGAAAGGGCTGTTCAGTCGCACAGACAGGAGCGGATTGCGATGTTGCCTTGATCCCAGTGCATAAACGATCATCTTATCTATACCGCCCATGTGCAGAGATGTGACTAGAGACTCCTGGCAGTCATTTCTGCCTTTCCCCATCGTCACTTGTCAGTCACCATAGGACTTATAAGGGGCATAGGGGTTTTGATGATGATGAGAAGTATGATGAGCTGGACGATGGCTGCGTCTGAGTTGAATTATGTGGTGAGGCAGGAGTGCAGGCTGCAACCACACATCTTGGTTCTCCCTTTTCCTGATCCAGTTGTGCAAATAGTTGCAACGACTTGGGTGAAGGAGAGTCGCAATGGACTGCCGATAGCTCAGTTTGTTGGATTAAGCCATATTAGCCTGTCCATCTTCCATTGCCTTCTTTCATCGCCGTAGTCGTTGGGTTCCCATGGTGGCCACTTCTTCCACCTATACCGCCGTTGGGGTCTTACTGGAGCTCTGTAAGCATCTTTGTCTGATGAGGGGCTATACAGCAGATTTTTTGTTCAGGGTTTACTCCCGTAGACTTATACCTACCAAGGTTAATCCGCAAGGCAGCGAGGCAGTGATTGGTAGGTGCCATGATGTATCCACATGCCAGTGGGCCTATGCACTGTTCCTCTGCAGCCCACTGCTGCTACGAGATCCCTGCTGGTCTAGCTTGGGCCCACGAGGCACCCAGTTACCATGTGTTGCCATGAGGAGGCACAGCAGGACTGTACTGGCAGGGGGAAGATATACACAAGTTTGCTTCCGTTTACCATGAAGTCTAGCCAGTGGCGGTAGTGAAAGCGAGAGGAAACAAGCAGTGCTTTCACCTTAACAGTAACATAATACTGCCACACTAGACGCATTACACCTCCCTGTGTGTGCATACACACACTTTTATATTTACATTGTCAGCTGACAGAGTGAGAAAAATAATTGTAAAATGGAATTTAAAACAATTGCGCGTCATATATGTGAATACTTTGGAAGGGCACTGTATAATTTTAGCATCGAACCAAGGAAACCTAACCTAACCAAATAGATTTACCATAAATTTTAGTTACGTAGGCCAGGTTAGGTTTGGTTGTTTCCTTTGTCTTCACTAATGGTATATATATATATATATATATATATATATATATATATATATATATATATATATATATACACTAGCGTAGCGAAATCGCCGCCCTCCGGGCGGCTCTTTCGCTAGGCCACGGTAGGACGCCACCTTCCGGGAGGCTCCACATTGTCTCACTGTGGTGCATTAAGGTAGACCACATTTTTGGTTTTGCCATTAGCAGCAAGTATGTACAGATTTTTGCCAGTTCCCACTCTGGAGCATCCAACAGAGAATTGTCCATGAGAGAAGCAAGGAAACACCAGGTTTAGGCCAACCATCTTTAGGGACTGTCCCTGGCAGATGGTCATGGCAAAGCTCACTTTAACAGGGTAATGAATTCGCTTGAACTCAAATGGCAGGTCAGTGGTGATGAGAGGTATCCTTGGTATAAAACGTCCTCTCCTTTAGCTTTTCCTGTCAGTATTGTAGCTTCCAGTACATGTGGCATCATATTCTTCTTGTGAGCGACTCGTCTCTCATTTTGAGTATGATGTCTCGTTTTCAAACTTTTGACGGACAATCAGGATGGCTACTTGATCAACTACAGGAGCATTGAATCTTCTTTCAGGTTCTCCCTTAGGGGTCGTGTCTGCTTAGATCCTGACTTTGTACTCGTCAGAAGGCATGTTTTCCAGGGCATTGTTAAATGAGTGTACATACGTGTTGCGCTCATGCAGCATTTCTTGGATAGATAGGACAATGTCATGTCTGACACCTTGAATATTGCCACACCTGATAGTAGTCTGCTTTTCATGATCTCCCATGAAGTAGATTTGGAGGAACATTGCCTGCTCATCTTCCAGTAGTAAGAGGGATCCTGCTTTGTGATAGACTTGACCCTGGACTTTGAATGTTGGCATGTATCCGTGCTCACGAACTACTCTGGTAGCTCCAAAGGTTGTCATCTGGGAGCATGAATTGTACGTCAGTATATTTTCCAAGAAGTGTTTTGGCTCTGGTGTTGTTCCCAGCATGAGAGTCTTCAATGGTTGTGGTGGTTTTTCCAAATTTGGCAGTCGTACTTTCCCATGAGAGCAGCACAGTCCAGCAGATTCTCCTTTATACTTTTTTGCACCGCAGTGTTCACATTTCTTATCCATGTTACCAATGACAACAGAGGGATACTTTTCATATTCTATCTTATTGTCATAGTTAAATGTTGCTCTTGCAAGTGGATGCCACTGTGTATTTTTTTCTTAGAATTCTGGATCCCGCAGCTCTCTGTCTATTAGCATTCAAACGAATTTCATGTGCTTGATCATTTTCTAGAGAAGGCCTTTCTGCTGTTTGCTATCAGTCAGCATTAAGACGGGATTCCCTTTCCTGATCTGTTTCCTGTGACCGACTGTCCGCTGTTCGCTCTGGGTGGCTCATCCACTAGGACACGGTAGGACGCTACCCTCCGGGAGGCTCCACATTGTCTCACTGTTCAGTCCCCACAACTTCTTCTTCCATCAATAGTTCATTAACGGTGTATATAAGTTCCACCATGTTTTTCACTACAACGGTACAGCAAAGTATATTTTTTTAGCATTAAACTGTTATTATTTTATTGTCTAATCATCACTACATATAATATCATTCATCATCACTACATATAACATCATCCGTCATCACTACATATAACACCATCCATCATCACTACATATAACACCACCCATCATCACTACATATAACACCACCCATCATCACTACATATAACATCATCCATCATCACTACATATAACATTATCCATCATCACTACATATAACACCATCCATCATCACTACATATAACACCATCCATCATCACTACATATAACACCATCCATCATCACTACATATAACACCACCTATCATCACTACATATAACACCACCCATCATCACTACATATAACACCATCCATCATCACTACATATAACACCACCTATCATCACTACATATAACATTATCCATCATCACTACATATAACACCAGCCATCATCACTACATATAACGCCATCCATCATCACTACATATAACATCATCCATCATCACTACATATAACATTATCCATCATCACTACATATAACACCATCCATCATCACTACACATAACACCATCCATCATCACTACATATAACACCATCCATCATCACTACATATAACACCAGCCATCATCACTACATATAACGCCATCCATCATCACTACATATAACATCATCCATCATTACTACATATAACACCACCCATCATCACTATATATAACAACATCCATCATCACTACATATAACATCATCCATCATCACTACATATAACATCATCCATCATCACTACATATAACACCATCCATCATCATCACTACATATAACACTATCCATCATCACTACCGATCGGTAAAGTAGTTTCCGAGATTCTCGTGCGGACACACACACAAACAAACAAACACACACACAAACATACTTCTTTGTTTTATATATATATATATATATATATATATATATATATATATATATATATATATATATATATATATATATATATATATATATATGTGTGTGTGTGTGTTTGTGGCATAGAAAAATATTCTTAATTAAGTGACTCAGAATGATAGCACATGAAAATTATCAGTGTAGGTTTATAAGGTACCCTTTGTGTTTCTGACTATTATGAATTCTTGTACTTCGCTGTATCAAGTTATATGAAGGAGCTGTATTGATCCTTGTTTAGGGATCTAAGCATCTACCATCTCTTGTGTTACTGTTGATAGAATTTTGGTTTAACTACAAATAAAGTTGTATATAATAGACCTGTGGCCTCATTCATTAATGTTGTTTCAGGCAGGTTGGTGTCCCTGGCCCAAGACATGATGGGTGATGGCAACTCTTCCTCTACCACCAGGGCAAGGTGAGTTCTACCTTTGCTGCTCCAATTATGGCACGATGTATGTACGAATGCGATTTATATACAGTTTTCCTTTAGAATTTCATGATCTTGTCATGAAAACTTCCGAAGGAAGGCTGAAGATCTCAACCACTAATGATGACAGACAACACGAACCAACTAAAACAAACTTAATGATCTTGCATAGCTAATGATTTGGTTTGATTTGTTTGGTTTCTCTCGCGAATCGTCGTAGCCCCACAAACTGTTGGCCGTTTCGTATAAACACTTCGAAAGGTACAATTGTAGGTTCATAGTCATAAGCTGTTTAATCCTTTCCCACCAAATAAGCAGTTTTACTTTTAAACAAATGCATTCTTAAGGTCCTTCTCCTTTACCTTTACGAAAAAAATTATAGGAGTAAAGCGGGATGGAATGATATTTTTTTTTAGGTAGGTGAAAGATAACAGTTCCTCGAGGGACTGTGACACACTACAACATATCACATATCAGGTATGTCCAAGTCAGCTTTATATATGATCTATCGTTGTTTTTGTACTTGCTCAGGAGTCTTTCCGCTAACTGAGTAATGTCACCGTTATCTCCCGTATTGAAGATCGGGATCATGTTTGATGTACTGTATAAAGTCACTCGGGAAATTTCCTTGATCAAGTGATTTTCTAGATAGAGACTTGGGTATATCATTAACTCGACTAACTTCCGAAACTTTTAATTTCTTTAAACCATTATTTCATTATCTTTTAAGTCTTTTGCCATTATGACATCAGGCATCCTCTTAGAACTGGCATATTGTCCAGTGTTTCTTGTGATTACCAAATCGGGTCCAGAGTGCCTAACAATATGCAAACTTCATTTTTCACTGCACTTTTGTAAAACGGGACTGCATCTAGTTCTTCCTTTAAGACATCCCTCCAGTTTGTCTGGTGGTCTTCCTCTCTCATGCATCGGTAGTAACATGAAGGAAACAGAATATTCCGACTTGAATGTTGTGTTTTGATTTTAAAATATCATATGTCGTAGTAAAATACAGCACTCCCCAGCAGGCACCATAGGCTCTTCAGTTTTCAGGGCCACAATCAATAGGACGAAAATTTAAATTGAGTTTTGTTTACTGCGTCCTCTTGAATCTGTCGATTTTGTTTTCCGTCTATGAGCAGAACACTTTCTGGTGAAAAATTTTGTTATCACTTTTGGGATGTTTACATTTAATTGGTTTATGGGTAGACAAACTTGGGCCACGTGAAGATGGTCGTGTGCAGTGCTTGCCAAACTACCCCTTTTTTTACAATACCTAAACAGGGTTATTTTAAACTGTGCAGTATATGGCCGTAGCGGTCCTTCAGGCCAACGGGATTCAGTTTTCATAGACTGAAGCGTCGAGATGGAAAGTATATGATGTGGTTCTGCTCAGTCAGTTTCTATACATTTTCTATGATGTTTTATAGGAGAAACGTAACTATAAGGTCATTTCTGCAACACATACTTTACAAGGTTATTATAAAGGTTATAAGTGTTTACGTCTCCATGACCTATGTTTACTGTTAAACATGACGAAGTTTAATGATAGGGCGCCATGTCTAAATAAATGTTTACATGACCAAGAAGAAGTAAAATGTTTAAATGTTATTAATATTCTGATATTCTAAAATAACTTAATTATTTGTAACAGTCATTTGCACATGACGGTGTCAGGGAGCCAAGGTAAAGAAACCGTCTCTTATCACCCGTGCAAGTATGGACTAACATCTCGTATGCGGATGCTCTGACACACAGTATATATTGGCTGTTTGATAATGTATTAACTTAGACGAACGAAAGATATAGACAAAGAAGAAGAATGAAGAATAAGAGCAGAATTGTATATCTGATATAACAATATTACAACAATAACAGGTTAGATTGATTTTTTTGCAGATTAGATTATATCCAATCGACCTAGATATTAACTCCAGCTGTTCACCTTTCTGGTCTTCTAAACACACTCTTTCTTAGGAAGCACATCTGGTTGGTGCCATTTTGATGGTTTTATGTTAGGTGCTCTTCACTGCACAAACAGAGGGCCATAACTCCACTGGTCACATTTACTGTCGCGCCATCATCCAGCCCTCAGTTTTTGTTGTCCTGTGCACCACTCACTACTCCGAGGCTGATGGCGGCATGCAGCCCTGGATAGCTAGTTTGGGTATCCGTTTATCCACTCGTCTTCGACTCGTGTATGGGGCCAAACCATCACAATGAAATGGTGGTGACGAAAAGATATCATTTTGGTCGTATTTCAAAATTTTGTTTGATGTGTCTCGTGCATAAGGGGCTTTTATTGCGGCTATCAATTGAGAAATAAGCGCTTTGCATATGTTCCATTATATTTTTTTATGTGAAATAAATGCACGTATTTTTGAGAGCAATGTAAAGTATATTGATATTTCTGCTGTTGTGATAATGATAAAGGGCACAATTTACTTATGTATTGAGAATGACATTCTTCCCTGAAAACTTCAATAACCTGGAGAGAGAGAGAGAGATGATAATAATAATAATAATTATGGCGACCTGTGGTGTAATGGTCAGCATGCTCGCCTCGCAAAACAGTGTTTCCGGGTTTGATTCCCGGGCAGGGTGAAACTATGGGCAAGATTCTTTAGGCCATTTTCCTCTGTCTACCCAGCAGTAATTGGGGACCTGGATGTTAATCGATTTCCGGATCGTCTTCCAGGATAATGGTACGCCAGTACAGTTGGCGAGTTTTCCGGTCTTCTCGGACTATTCCTTGACACTGGGTCATGCAGCTCGTTAACTTAGAGTGTGGTTGTTGTGTTGGCAACAGCTTCTACACCTGAAAAAAAATCACGCCTAGGTGGCCCTAGGGCCTGTCATCCTCGAACATGAGGGACAACCATGAATTATAATATTGTTAATTAGTGGATTATTGAAAGAACATGGCAACCAAAAGACTGGAAATATACAGTTGCATAATTGGGGAATGGGTCACTTGATTGACAAATAATATGCAGGTAACATAAGTTACAAATATGATACATATTGTATACTAACAAGGGAGGGTGGTCATACTAAAGGGAATTCAAAATAGTAACAGTGCAAAAGTAAGACTGGCAGAGAATGAACACACACTGGTTAGGTGCGAGTTGTTGATATTTTTTTTTGCAGTGGTTGGGGTTTGGCTGTTCTTATAGCGATCAGTACGTGCTGGTATTAGACTAGAAGCATTTTCAGAAAAGTGGGTTGTTTGAGGCATTTTTTATTAGAATCAGCTGCTGTGGCTATTTTACTTAATTTGAGACCAAGACAACATGTGCACATAACAGCTGGGCTCTTTCTTAAAATTTCCGGTCCCAGATTGCAGAAGACACACATGCCACTCTAAAAGTATGCTGTGAAGACAGTTTTACACATAATGAAGCCAACCCGGGGAAACTGAAGCGTGACCAAAATGATGAATAGTCTTTGTTGTCTACAGTGCAGCAGCAGTTCAAGGTTTCTCACCGGAGGTTCTTCCCACTTCTCTTCATAATGTAGCCACCAAAGATCTTGCTTCTGTCACAATCCAAGATTCCCTCTTGAATGCTAAAGAACTTGGGAAGAAGTACCTTGAAGCATTCGTCAAGGACCGACTGGCAGTTGATCATGAACAAAAACCAGCCGTTTCACTCCATAGTACTCTACCAAGAAGCAACGCAGAGATGAATGGCTCCCTGAAAACAGGCACTAAATCTGTGCTGGTTGACATTCTCATAGCAGGCACTGACTGCCCGTCAACCATTGAACTTGAAGGCTTACCCTCATGTCTAATAATAGATGGACAGGCCTTAGGTGTAGCCCTTGCAAAGCCCACAGAAGCACAAACATTTGGTGACCTTGGAAATATATTCACAAAATTAGTGTTGCAAGCTGGGTCATCCTACAAGAGAATTGATGATGTTTTTAACCGATACAGAGAACAGTCCATCAAAGCTGGTACAAGAAAGCGCCGTGCCAAAACCACAAGACCCATTCGTTGTGTAAATAACGGATGTGAACTACCTCTTCCTAATAGCTGGACAGATCTCTTTGCTTCATCTGAAAATAAAGCTGACCTGGCAAGGTTTCTATCAGCAGCTGATTTGAAATGCACCATCGGATAAGGAGGTAATTGTCGCTGGGGGGGTTTCCTGATGAAAAAAAAGAAAGTCCAGTCATCGAAACAATCAACATGAAGAGGGTGACACAAGACTTGTGCTACATAGAAAAAAAAACAATGACTCTAATAACGTTGTTGTGTCTGCAAGAGATAATAATGTCCTTTTACAGCTAGTGTCACATTACTCCTATATTACTTGCAACAACCTTTGGATGAAGTCAGACACAGCAAAAAAGCCCAAATATATCAGCATCAAGGGCATCTTCGACCGGCTGCCTACTGAAGCTCTTCTTTCTCTCCTACCCTCACATGCACTGACATGTTGTAGCACCACATTCTTTAAATACAATTACGCAAAATCTTCTGCTTCGAATGAGTTTCTCAAATGCCACCAACTTTTTGCTGGCTTAGGTGAGGGGGAACTTACAGAACTGATTAAATCAGATGAGAAAGTTGTTTGTAGACTATACAACTTGGATAATGTCGACTCTGTAGATAAGGCTCGTTTCGTCATGTTCTCTAAAGTTTGTAAACCGGAGACTATGGCACCCACAAGCAACACTTTGTATTTTCATATTAAACGTGTTCACTTCCAGAGCATGATCTGGAAGCAAGCTCACAGCTTAGAACCTGATCTGCCTACACCAGAGATGGTGGGATGGAAACAACGAGGAAATACGGTAGAGCCCATTCTAATGACACTACCAGCAATTCCAGAAGCCTGCCAAGAAGTTATCGGCTGCTCATGACGTACTGGATGCAGATGTTGGGAGAGCAAACTATTCAACACAGCAGTTTGTGGATCTAAGAGATATACCTCTCACACTGCTTGTGTTAATGTTAATCCAATATAACTATATGAACTAAATGAACAACTGAGGATCAGAGGTGTGAAGCATGTTTCCGGAATGGAACTGTACATTACTTCCAAATCTGATTTGTTTAAAATAGTACCATGTGTCCTGTCCTTATTTTGGGATAATAATTTACTATAAACCTGTTAAAAATATCTTTGTAAGTTATAAGGTATATGTAATTAATGAAAACATCTAAATGCCAAGTTCTGTTTCACAAATTTGTATATACATATAGAGACAAGGTTACAAACAGTTCAAAATGCATTCCAAATTAGAGTTTTTATGGTAATATTTATTTTAGTTTTTGGAGGTCAAACTTCAAAATAAAGTTTGGTAACAAGCAGATTTGTAATCAGCATGTCCCACTTGTGTAGAATCCATCTGTTACCAGTTTCTACTAAAAATGACCCCTACTCTTGTTTCCGGTAGACTTGTCTGGAAAAGCGTCCAGTCTACAGTATATGGGCTGGATGCGATTGTAGTGTCGAACAACAATTCGCGGACGTGGGATCTCGGGTGGAAGCGGGAGACGGTGTCAAAGGTGGTGCAGAAGCTTCTTCCCAAATTTGCAGATTAGGTCGTGGTGATGATCAGAGAGTGCCGAGAGGGTCAGTGTGTTGATCGCATCTTGATATGTGGAGCAGGAGGGGAAGTGAATAGTCTTTCAAGCCCTCTTCTGCACTTTTCCTAGGTGTTTCCGTTGTGTGGCATTTAGGGAGGAAAACCACGCAGGATTAGCATATGCGAGCTTGGGATGTATGAATGATGAATAAGTATTGAGGTGGAGACGAAAACTGGACGATTTGACAATTGCACCACATGTGTTTTCCAGTTTAGTTTGTTATCTATAGTGACGCTGAAGAGCTTGGTGGAGTCCACAACCTGGAGTGTGCTGGGACATAAAGTAATGGACAGAGGTGGGACAAGATCAGGGGAGAGGTTGATGTGTATAACCATGGTCTTGGTATGGTTGATGGTGACATGATTGATGGTGACATAACTTTGGAGACTGTTCATTATATTCTGGATGGCGCTGTAGTCGGGAACTGAGTTGTTCACACTGATCCCAATGGTGGAGTCGACGACATATTTCCAATAGTCGGGAGCTTCTCTCAGGGCATCATTGATAAGCATGAGGAAATAGAGCGGTCCAATCTCGGTGCCTTGGGGGACGCCACAGGTGAGTGACTGAAAATGGGGACAGCTCCTCGGAAGCGTACGGCTTGGTATCGGTCACTAAGGAAGTCTGTAAGCCATGGTATAAGACTTCTCCGAAACCCAAATGTCGATAGCTTTATTGATGATTAAATTGTGGTGGTCGACTAGGTTGAATCCCTTGGTGAAGTCAATGAAGGCGACAGGTGCAGACGTCTTTCGTTTTTCCAAATAGCGTACATATAGTCACGAAAGCTGACAAGACACTGAGTGGAGGAGGAAGTTTTCATATTGCCAAATTGATGAGGATATATGGTGCCTGCAACATCAGCATAAACCCAGTCAAAACCGAAACATTTGCAGCTTAAGCTGGGTATTGGGGTGATGGCAATGGGTCGTAACTCATTAAGGGATTGTAAGTTCGTAAACTTGGGCACTAGTGACACATATGAGGTCTTCCAGTCCACTGGGTATCTTGCTTGACTGAAGGAAGTAATAATGATGGAGCAAAGGGTTTTAGTTAGTTCCCGGGAAAATTCCTTGTTAAATTTCAAAGGTAACTCAATGGGGCGGTGGAGCTCTTGATCTTCAGTATGTCCAAACGTCTTGCTACTTCAAATTCTTCCACTAAGTCAGTGGGAGATGGGGCTGGTAGTTAAGCAGGGAGAACGGTTGTGCCAAGCAGGGGGAGCGTCTGGCATATACAGTAGTTGCAAAATGGTTGTTAGATTGCTCAGGTGCGTCACCATTAATGAAATGGCTAAGGAAGGGGAGTGTCTTATTATTTAGTCCACGGAGATCTTTAAGTTTGCTATACCACTGCCTGATGTTGGACTGTTTCCGGTGTTGCAGCTTGGTTGGGTATAGTAACACTTCTTTGCATCACGTTTTTCATTGATGATTTGGTTACGAAGGACCATGTAGCGGTTGTTATCATGGAGGTAAAGGCGCTGTTTCTCTGTTGCATAAGTTTTTTGATCCTAGGTGTGATCCAGGGCAAGTCAGCTAGTTGTGCTCTGACGGACTTCTCCGGGAAGAAGTGGTGGTGAGCTTCCGTGGTGGTGGTGTTGATGTCATTTGCCCATTTGGTGTCATCATCCACACTTTGTACTTTAGTATAGGGATGGTGATCTATCCACTTACCGAAGAGACGCATTGCAGAGTCAGTAAACAGTCAGTAGGTCTTGATATAAAGGCTCTGCACGTAGCTGGTGGTTGGAGTTGGAAACCAAAACACTGACATGTGTGTGCTACACCCGATAGGAGGCATTAGTTGAGGTGGTTGGTACTGGTCCGCTAAGTCAGTTAAGATAATTTCAAAGGTGTTTTGACCGTGCATAGGGAAGTTCACAGTTTGTGATAGTAGCAGCTGGTCCTCGATATCAGTGGTGTCAATTTCGTCATAATTCCCACATAGTACATGGGCTTCTAACTCTGAGATGGTCTGAGGTGGTAATGAGGTGATTGATAAGAATGTCTCTGATAAGTGAGCGAGGCGGATGGTATGCCACACAGTATGATAAAGGCAGTGTGGCGAGGGTGGGCATGTGGCATAACATGTACCCATGATGCCTCCACATCAGCTGGGACTAAAACATCCAGGCATGACTGACGTAGTTCTTCTTGACAGAAGAGGGCAACTCCCCGTCCACGTGTACTAGGATGACTAATATTTGATATCCCTTTCATGAATAATTTGCCTCACGGATGGCAACGACGTTGGCAGTAACTGACCTGACTGTGGTGGCGAGTTCGTAAAATTTGTTGGTGAGGGAGGTGACGTTGGAGAGTAGTAAGGAGGGGAGACTGTACCAGTGTACCATATTCGGTGAACTTCGTTATATTGGCACGGTCTGTCAGGAGTAGGCGTCTGCTTTTTTACTGGAGGTGATGGTCCTGGTTGGCTTCAGTATATGACGTCTTCGTCTACGACTACGAGCATGAAATATGTTCAGTGATTTTAGTAACACAATAACACTGCCGTCAGGATATCCAGTCCCTCACTTTAAACTGCACAAGGTGCGTCTGGAGTACTTCACTGGTGAACATCTGGTAATATCTGTTGTTGTAGACGTACGGAAGTGTTTGTTCGCGGTGGCCTTTAACTCGATGGCGAAACTTTGAGGGCCATCGACAAAATTTCCATAGTGTAGTACACTGGTGGACATCTGTCAATAATGGTCTTGTCATAAACATCACGGCACTCCGCGGCGGTCCTTGGCTCTAACACTTTGAGGGTCACCGACAAAGTTCCCACTACTCACTGGTGATTGTTATTGGGAAACACTATTGGATCACAGTTTGATAACACTGGTCAACAAAGTTTTTGTTGCATTGCTATAAACACTTGATTCTACCTAATTTGGGTGTGCTGATCTCATATCTGAAGTTAGTTTCTTTCTGTAAGCTCTAGTTTTTTTGCAATCAAGGTATTTTGAAATTTCAAAATTTCGTCTTCGTCTTATTGACCTCGTCGTCTATCTTGAAAAATATGTCATTAAACTGTCATTAAATTAGCTGGGTAATAAACAATAAAATATTACATATTCTAAATTTATTCAACAACACAATTTGAAACATGTTCCATCTAAAACAAAGGTTGAAATTTGTATAAAACTCATTGTTAGGTAAGAAATTTGTTACTATGAGGAGACAAAGCCCAATCACATTTTAGCCAGGTAGGAATTTGCGCTTGAAGCTCTTGCGTTTGTGAAATGTCTCAGGGCACTCTCGTTTAATGCTCCAGCAGTAGTCTGCCATCATATGTTTGTCCCATCTCCCTTGGTAGCGGTCTTCCATGGTCTTGAGATCCTGATGAAACCGCTCGCCTTGCTCGTCACTTACTGCCCCTAGGTTCTCAGGGAATCTATCAAGATGACTATATAGGAAATGGAGTTTGACACTCATATTGCATCCAAGGTCATGAAAGGCTGACAACATGGTTGCTACAAGGGTTTCATAGTTGTCAGCCTTTTTATTACCAAGAAAGTGTTCCATTACCGCCACAAATGAAAGCCATGCACCCCTTTCCTTGTCGTCCATCTTTCTGACAAAGTCTTGATCACGTACAAGTGCACGAATTTGTGGTCCATCAAACACACCTGCCTTTATCTTCTCAAATGACAAAGCAGGGTGAGCAGAGACTATGTGTTGGAAGCATTCACCATCAGTATTTAATGCTCTGACAAACTGTTTCATCAGGCCCAGCTTGATATGGAGAGGAGGAAATATGATCTTTTCTCGACTGACGATTGGATCATTGACAATGTTTGGCATACCAGCTTCCAGAGTCTCACGTAAGGGCCACTCCTTCAGGTTCCAATGCCTGTCTCTAGCTCGGCTGTCCCACATGCAAAGAAAGCAGGGATACTTTGTAAATCCTCTTTGTTGGCCAAGAAGGAAGTTCACCATTTTGAGGTCAACACAAATTGTCCAGTTGTGCTCATGGTATTTTAGCAGGTGAATCACAGTTTTAATGTCATTATACTCCTCTCGTAAGCACACATAATGACCCACTGGAACAGCTGCATAGACATTACCATTATGTAGTAGCACACACTTTAGGCTACGCTTACAACTATCTAGAAATAATCGCCAGTCATTTGGACTATACAATGGAATCCCTAATTCCTGGAGAAGACCCGGGATATTATGACAGTAAACAAACTTATTCTCCTCTGTAAAGAATGGCACAAAATCCTGTTCCCGCTTTCTGAAGTCTGAAACTTTTGTGGTCTGGTTCAGTAGAGCCTTTTCTTGCAACCTAGAAGCTAGAACTTCTGCTGCATTTTTGGAGAGACCCAAATCACGCACAAGGTCATTCAGCTCTGGCTGACTAAACTTCTGAGGGGTTGATGACTCTGGTGTACCATCAGAAGAATCGTCGGAATCTGCAAGTATTTCTTGAGTTTCATGTTCACTCTCTTGGTCTTTGTCGCTTCCCTCCTCTTCAGCTGGAGACAACCCATTAAAAACTGGAACTGGTAGCTCATCAGAGTGCAAAGTAGGTCGAATTGCTGAAGGGATACTAGGATACGATATTTTATGTCTGTTTTTCTTGCCAACACCCTTCGTATTGATCAGACAAAAATAGCAGTCAGTTGTGTGGTCCTTCGGTTCTCGCCAGGTCATGGGAATTCCGAACGGTAAGCCCTTACGTTTTCCTTTTGTCCAGTCACGCAGCATTTCTTCGCAGTTATGACACACAGCATGTGGAGCCCATTTTTTGTCTTGGTCGCCAAGAGTAAGTCCGAAGTACGCTTTATAGCCGCGCCTCACAAACGATGTTATATTGCGCCTCTGACGAATATGCGTGAAGTATCCACAAATATAACAGAAGGCATCAGGTTTGTTCACACATTGATTTCTCTTTGTATCCATGACCAAATCTGAAAGAAAAAACAGACAAAATTATATCTCCCTATTGATACCATAATCGTGTAATTAATTAATTTGACCGCAAACGGCTAGAATGTAAAACCTCAAAATGCATGAAAACTGGAGCATGCAGAACAAAACTGGTTTCAAATATGAAATCAGCAGATCAAAAATGGTAAGAAACAGTAAAGAAATCTCATGCAACTGGGAATTATAAAAAATTTGTTGTCCTGTGTAATCAACCTTTGCACTAATCACCTGAATGTTTTGCTGATAAATCTCGGTGTAATGAGAATGAGGAGATGGGGTAAGGTGGAGGGGGGGGGGGGGGGGAACAGAACCGAACAATATGGCTAGGCTGCCAGGAGGGCGCCAAGGACTTTCCTGACTCTATGAGTGCTGACGTGTGAGGAATCATTTGTTTGTTCATATTTTTCTGTTACATTCGAAACGGAATGTTACAGAGGAAATGTGTATGCATCCTCAGGTAAGGGACATTGTAACCAAGAATGTTCACTGGTCAATGGTGTATATGGTTCAGGGGTTCAGCACAGCTGGCACTGCATTGTCTCATTTAGGTTCGATACTGATTCATTCGGAAGGAAACTCGGACTTTTTGAGGTGACTGTACTTTACAGGTATGAAGACGGCGGTATAAAAGAGTCTGCCAGAATCGACTGTGACACGACTGCCAGTAGAGTGTTCACCCTGCATGCTACTGGACGACTACCATAGGAAATGATTCTCACACTGCTTAGAAACAAGAAGCAGCTGATAGAACTCATCATGCTGGATCTGATGCGTCACAATGCCACTCTCAAAGGCAGAAATATCATCAAAAGTGGAACCCAGTTCCCGTGTAAATCTCTAGAAGGAACATCACCAGGAGAAATGCCAACAATGTATTGGTGGTTGCCGATGACACTGATATCTGTGTGCTGCTTTGTCATTTTATCTCTGATGGCAGTACTGTGCAGTATTAGGAGCCAAGGGATGATGATTTCACTCATCAAAAATCGTTCCCTGGCTGCTAGTGTAAGAAGACATCGGGATGTAATGGACAAACTCCTGCCAGCACACGGATTAATTGAAAGTACTCAGGTCTTGGGCACATAATCTTGATGCTATTGATATTATTGGCAATGCCCAACCAGATATTCTCCCACATGCCACAACATTTGTTCTATCATGCTACAGCCAGCTCAGATTGGTGATGCTCCTAAGTTGTCGTCCTTACCTCCAACCACAGAAGCATTCAAGCTGAATGTAGCAAGAGTACATCTACACGTTACAATTTGGAGACATGCAGCAGATGCCAACCAGCCACCTATGAATCCTGTCATGTACGGCCAGCAGAGAAAAGGCTCAACACTAACCCTTTTGATATTACCACTGGATGTTCCTCGGGTACCAGATGAATTACTCAGACTGGTAAGGTACGTGTGTGAGTTTGAGTTAGCCTGTAAACAAAACGTTGTGGGTGTAACAGCGCCAACATGGTATGTACCAAGTTTTGCGTGTGCTAGGGAAAGCCATGCAAGGTATACAAGGTACAGTACATGCCTCAACGAGAAGACAATGAAGTGTCTCCAGGTACAGAATGATGATGAAAAGGAGGTTGATGACTATAATTATAGTGGTGATGATGGTAATGATTATAGTGTTTGAATTATATACATATAAGCTACTAATACGTTATTTTTGATAACTATTATCGAAATGATAAAGTATTTCTTTGATTATAACTGGAGCACAACCATCGTAATAGGAATAATGTTGTGATTATTAAATGGAAGATGTTTTATTATACTGGAGACACTGTCTAATTATTAATCATGACGTAATATATACTGTAGAGTACAAAAACTGATCACATGCATTATCTCATTCCCTTGATGAGATCCGTCCTTAATAAACAATTAAAATTTGCTGAGTTAGCAAAATTGAACTCTGTATGTGTGCTCTGAACAATATAGATCATAAAATATTAGAATCAACATAACAATGCATTATATATATAATGTCATTAAGTATAATATAAAATATTTTCATACTGAAATAATCATCAGTATCAGAGAAATACGACAAATGAGCTTCCTTAAGGGCATGATGGCTGCCATCTTAAATTATTAAAATTACCCAAGGGTGAGAACTGTACACCCACCTGGAACTGTTCCCTGAGAGAGAGAAAAAAAACTATCAAGCACTTTGAGGTTCAAGTAAAAAATCAACTTTCACTGCCAAGTGTCATGGAAGGGACGAAACTGAACAGAGACACATACTTAATTCAGTCATATATCGACTTTGCATACACGAGGGTCTTGGGTATATATACACCAGGGGGACATTATTACACTGTAGTGGAAGACATAGTTAAAAATCACTGTCTACGATTATTGGCAATGGGATGAGTTAGGCAGCAGTTAATAAAGCGAAGTGAGACAGACAGATGTAAATTCTGTGTGGATCAGCTTGAATCCTGACAGTATTACCTGACACCCTGTGTCTGATAATATCATACACGAAGACTGATTTCCTTTTTATCTTCCTTGTGTTTATGACCCTCGCTGTCTGTCTATATTTGGCCAGTATCTGGGCGGAGTGTGGCAGGCGGTGGTGGTTACATGTGTGGGGGGAGCAGTAATAATGAGGGCTGGTGTTTAACAAGCCTCGGGCAGCGACGCTAATGAAGTGTTGGGCTCAAAGATCCTGGCCAACCTCCATCCTCTAATGAAGAGGTAACGCCTAAGTTTTTTGTTTTTCCATACCATATTTTCTTCTCATTTGTCACGAGTTATCCATCTTGTTCCTGGCCAACTCTCGAGACTCTCTGCCAGTATTTACAATTTTGGTTTATTCATCGTCAGGGAGGACGTCATGCTATTTTCGATATTAAAATGCATGTAAAATTAAACTCAGTTATTAAAAATATGAACTCATTGTTTTCGTTAATGGGCGCCGAGGTACAGGTTACTACGTCCCGGCGTTCTGTATTGTCAAGGTATTAGTTTCCATGTGCAAATGTGACCTTCTTTAGGTAACACCTGATCCTTCTTAACAACATCTTCATTACAGAGACAAACTATACATGAACGTATATAATGGCACGTGTTTTAGGGATAATTGACGTCATACCGAGAATTTATGATACAAATTTTGAATTGGTGATAACACATGAGTAATCATGTATATAAAATACCAAAAGCTATAAGTGAATATCATCACTACAAACCTAATCTAATCCAGGTAAGGTCTGGTTATGATGAAGCCGCCAATGTCTTAAATGAAATGAGTCAAATTTTACCATAATTGTAGGAATAACTAAATGCATTTCTAATTTGACACGATATTATTCTTAAAAAGTGCGATATATTAATATAGAGCAAGAGAGAGAGAAAGATAACCAGACAAGAGAACACAAATATGAGAAAATTGTTTTATGCCCCAGTGACCATTAGACTCTAACATTTCAGGGGTCAACGCAAACATTAAAGGTCGCAATAGTGTTGTGTGTTAGTGACGAGCTAAAAAATGTGTTGATTCAACAAACATTCCAGTGTGGTGAGGAGGAACCTATTCTTTCGTAGTGGGGCGGTGACTAGTGGCTAAAAGCTAGTAGAACAAATAGCTCACGCACCCGCTGACGACCATGACAGCGACGATGATGATAATAATAATAATAATAATAATAATAATCAATAGTGTGACACTTGAGATATCTTCACATGTACCAACACTGGCCGTCACTCTTACAATAATAATTCTCACTTGCTCACAAAAACATTAGGAATGCAGTCAAATGGCAGCTTCCAAATTATATCTGCACATACAGTATATTACTTCTCCAGTTACAGCTGCCGACGTGGGAGTTGCCGTCGACACACAACCATTTCACTAATTATTTCTGGCTAATTTTGATGACTTAAGAAGGGTAACAGAGTGAATTTGGAGCATCAGAGAGAAGCCATTTAGCTGTCGGAGAAAATAATTAATTAGCGTGTTGGTCCATTGTGCTCGCTCTAGGGTGTATCATTATGCTCACTCTAGGGCGGCCCATTATGCGCATTCTAGGGAGGCCTAATATGCTCACTCTCGGGTGTATCATTGTGCTCGCTTTAGGATGTATCATTATGCTCACTCATTGGCAGCCGATTATGCTCACTCTAGGGTGTATCATTATGCTCACTCTAGGGCGGTCCAATATGCTCACTCTAGGGCGTATGATTATTTTCACTCTAGGCACCCCATTATGCTTACTCTAGGGCGGCCCAATATGCTCACTCTAGGGTGGCTCATTATGTTCACTCAAGGGCAGCCCATTATGCTCACTCTAGGGCGTCCCAATATGCTCAGTCTAGGGTGGCCCAATATGCTCACTATAGTACAGCCCAATATGCTCATTCTACGGCGGTCCATTATGCTCACTCTAGGCCTCTAGGGCGTTCATAATATCTGACGTCGAGAATAGCTGGTTAGATCCACACAGGAGGAGGTACCGTATATCTTGTCTTATGTCACAGTTCCCTTGCACAAGCTTGTGTCCGCCCTACCCGACATGCTGAACACACTCCCCGCCATACTGAGAGCGTCCGCGCTTAACAACACCAATATTGCAAAGCCTTAGAAGATTTCTCAAGTTTTACAGCACACAATGTGATTTTTGTTGTTGTAGGCT
Source organism: Homarus gammarus (assembly GCA_958450375.1). NCBI lineage: Eukaryota > Metazoa > Arthropoda > Malacostraca > Decapoda > Nephropidae > Homarus > Homarus gammarus. The sequence continues at coordinate 582,121 of CAUDMG010000852.1, forward strand.
ATGTTAGTGATTACAACTTTATACATTTGGTAGTAAGATAGTGAACTTAGAAGTTTTCTATTACAGCTTTCCTTGGTACTGTCTTCCAGTGTATTCATGAACAGCCATAAATCTTCCGGGATGAGAATGAAGGAGGTGCCGTATATTCCTGTCACGTTGTTACCTACCGCCTTTGTAAGGTTCCACCCGCATCTAGTTAAAGTGTAGCCCATATTTCTTTTTTTTTCAGAGGTTGTGTCTTTGTTAGCTCCTTTGTTTCTTTCGACACAATACCTCGTAAACGTCAAGGTGTCGTAGGCAGGAAGATAGACAAAGGGAGTTCTTTTTTAGTCTCCATGTATTAGGTATAGAAAGTTTTTTGGAATGTTTTTGCTTTACAAGGTTTATTGTCTTGTTGTTGTTTGTGGATTTTCGTGTATTAAAACATCTTAAAGATCCATATAACGTCTTACACACATCTCAATTTTAGTTTATTTTACATTAATAAACAAATATTCAGTTGGTTTTGTGTGTATTAAAGTTATTATTACTAAATCGCGGCTGACTAAAAATATGGATCCTCTCACACTTCTGGGAGCTTCCGGATGAATGAGATGGGCCCATGAAAATATTTATAGATAATAACTCCGAGCATGGCGGATATTGAACCTGGTTTACTGGAGTAGCTAAGGAATCTGCCCATACTTACATCAAGCAGTTGCAGCCTTAATAAATACCGAAGTCAGTGGCTAGTTTGGGTTAGACATTGGGAGTTAGTCTGCTGAAATGCCACGTATGGTCAGTAGCAGTGTATAGGTCAGAAGCATGGACACTACCAAGGAGAGGATTTCGGAATGTTATACTTGTAAAAAATAAAAAGAGATGAATAAGTATGAAAGAAACACTGGAAATTGGTAGAATAAGACATGTAAAGTACAGGGTACCTTGACACTTTGGCCATATAATTAGTCAGTATACTGTGCACTAATGAAGAAAGTTGAAGGTAGGAGAGCCACGGGAAGAGAGGCACGGGATATATGAATCAAATTAAAAGCTAAGCCCCTGTGTATGCACCCTTGTATTCAGAAGGATGAAAAAATAATGATTAGGTATTTATAAGTAATAAAAACAGTAAGCACTCTTCATAGCGGACATGTCAATAACAGATATTCTCTATAGCAGAATCTTCCCAATAATGCAGAGATCTTGCAAGAATTAGTCTGGCATTGGGAGCTTTTACTGGAAATCTATATGAAGTGTGAATATGGTGTGTTGGAAATTCTCATGACACTTGCTCCCGGTATTGAGAACTTTAAGTATTTTATAACATAAACAAGATGATATAGTCAACAAAGAAACGTTGATCCCACTTTACTTACTGCGAGGTCCGAATAATTATGAAAACTAATACCAAAGATGAAACATGAGGCTTCTCAGATGTTGAAGGAGTATCCCAAATACATCTATCAGGAGGAAACTGTTTACTCCTACCTAAATGAAACTCCCTCGCGGAAATTGGAGAACGATAATAATAGTAAAAAGAAAAAAAATACGAGAGCGATTTGATTAGCCGAGGAGCGGAATCTATCTGGGTAGTGATGAAGACTTTGTGTTGATCTCGGGCTGGTAAGAACATGGACTAGCTGTCTCCTGTGATCTAGCTAAGGTAATGCACGCGGAGATAATTGTTATTTATTATTGGATTATGATATTTATTCCCTGCTTTTATCTGTACTTTTTTAGTCAGTTGTATATATCATTATCCTGAATTATACTCCAGAACGGATAGTATCCTCCCCAGGAATTCAACACAGTGACTATGGTGTAACTATAATGTCAAAAAGTTGTAGAGGAAATATTAAAGCTTTTGCTGCAATAATGTCTCGTGAAAATGGTGTGGGGACGGTCTCTCTCTCTCTCTCTCTCTCTCTCTCTCTCTCTCTCTCTCTCTCTCTCTCTCTCTCTCTCTCTCTCTCTCTCTCTCACAATTAACAGCTGAAATATTCGTCGAAACTCAACATTTCTTTCTCTTTAAATCCAACAAATTGACCACTCAGCCTCCTAAGGTCGCCTTGTATGTCCCGGTCAGCCGAGGATCTCACTCTGAGCCGCTCATAATGGCTCTTCTCTCAGCACAAACGACCGAGGTATTATGGAAGACATGTCCTCTGCTGACCTCATCTCTCTCCTAATTAAGAATTGTGGTTCAGCTCCATAAGATTTCTTCCTCTTAAGGATCCTAACTTGACGTCATTTATGCACAGCTATACACGACTCACTCCCAGTAAATATATAAACAAATCTCGCTAGCGTGTTCAGAAAGTGTTAACATGGCGTAAAAAACGGCTTGGAGATTATTAGGTCCCTCAGCTATAGTTTTTATTTTGAGGTAATGTTATCCTCGTCCTTTCGTGTGAACAAGATTATTAATTAAAGAGCTTGAATATATTAGACAAACACACAGACTTCACCCCATAATGACGCTCCATAACCACTCACTCAATCCTCAACTGCACGCACCAACACCAACATATATATATTTTTTTACCTGTTGAACTTCTTTGCTTCTTCTATTAAAAGTTCCTTCTCATAACCTTACCATATAGTCTTAACCTAACCTACCCTACCCTACCCTACCCTACCCTACCCTACCCTACCCTACCCTAACCTAACCACTTTACCGTATGCTATAGTTAAAGCCTTTATACGATCACATGTATTTTTATGATAATTTACGCAACATTAATTTTCATCCTGCACCCACCAGCCGCACCCACCAGCCGTACCTCTATTTTGTTTACTTATCTTAGCCTCGAGGAGAGCACAATACCCCTATTCGTTTCTACCACTTACAATTATGTTTATTTATTTTTAGTGTTGATGGCTGGTGCTTGAACTAATCTACACTACATACTTGAAAACCTTTAGTTGTTGAAGCTCCGTAATACTCTATAACAACATCCCGCTCTTAAGATAGTCCTGGGGCTGAGGGCGTTCTGTATGCACAAGAGGTCCCCCCAAATTAGGGGTAGGAGAAATTGAAATCAACCTTACACTGTACGAAATCATTATATTTCAGCATGTTACCAGTCAAAATGAAGCTTATAATAGTTGCTTCGAGATGAAATTAAGACAAGTATTATTGGTTGATTTTCAAGGTCACCAGAGGTCAATATATTACGTCAAGGGGTTGCCGAAAATTATTGACTGAAAATAATAACCATCTGAAAAGGTAGAATTTAGAATATTTTCAATTTACTCACCAGTTCTTAAAATGTACAAATAGGGAAGTTTTTTGAAAACAAATAACAAAAACCACATAAGTTAACCCTTTGGTAGGAGTTACAATTTTCGCTGTAAATCCAAAAATGACCATAATACAGTCATTTGGACCCATAGCAGTTATAATATTGAATCTTTGAATAAATTGGCAAATTAAGGAACTAGCGTTATAAGAAGAGTTAGAAAATACTTTTTCATGATCAAAGCGCATCATTTGTTCCTCAGTGTCAAGTTCAAAATCATTAGGGGTCAACTGAGTGTAGTTGGTATTTTTATCATTTCTGGATACATATCATGGCGTCAAAGACTTTGTTCATGCTGCCTTTTGAGGAATTTATAATTAGTGTGATTGTGATAGCTGTTTTGGCATCACATTAATTGTTTTAATTAAGTTCTGGGACTCTTTAAGTGGCTGGGTTTGTGTAAACACTTATAGCTGTTTTGGGGGGTTATTGTAGGAGCAGCTATAGACACATATATAATCTGAGTGAATAAATTATGAATTATCCCCAGGGAAGTGTTGTGAGTAACGCTTTGAGATAACACTTGAGTTACGTGTCTGACTTCCCTGTTCAAGTGGTGAGAATCTATTGGCCTCTCTCTCTCTGAGAGAGGTGTGGGAACGAGCCAGCTGCTTTGATTAATCAGCTGACCTGCAATCAACCCTTGAGATTGTTGTAAGCCAAGTGTTTGTCGCCAACAACAAGTTGACTCACTTGTTGAATAACTTGTTGAATAACTTGGTGAATAAGTTGGTGTTATTAATTTGGGTGAATATTTATATAAAGCAAAGGTGCTGTTAGATGATCATACAATTAGTTCCCACAAAAACTTTAGCAAATATTCAGGCCAAGAAGTCATCAATAAGAGTGAAGTGTTCATCATAATCTTTGCACGCAGAACTAAATGTGTCATCACTAGTAGGTCTTACACAAAAGGGTTTTTGCACCTTTTCCAGACATCTGGCAACTGCAATATGTACAATACGTATACTCAAATTGTCTACAACGACAAAGCTTAGTGCACAGGTTGTACATTTGCATTAGAAAAGTCACCTGGAAGTGATCTGAAATTTACATGGCTTCATGATACCATCTTCATAATCAAAGCCAAACAACCTGGCATTATGCGTCCGACCGTCTAAGCAATGCAACCGTAGAAAGGTTCCAAAAAAATGCCCATTGAATGTGTCCTTTTACGACACGACTTGTGGGGGGTAAGTCAATGACGGTCCTTTTACTATAATGATGAAGAGAGTAACGTAGATCATCCATGGTTTTTGATGAAGTCCCTAGTTTGTACAGCTGTACAAGATATTCCTCTACAGCCTCAAAGTTAATCTTATCAGGATATTTCTCAAAATCAAGAAGATATGTTTCAGGCTTAGCTTTCAAGCCAGCAGCTTTTGTCACAAAATTACTGACGATGTCACATCCAGTAAAGTGGTGAACGGCTGTGAGATCCTGGCACAAATCCTCCCCTACCCTTGTTCCTAATTTGTCGATAGGGATAAATCGGGTGCTATTTCCTACTCCAGCCCTCATCCAAGGTTCTTGTAATCCATGCGACTTTAGAACACCCTAAAAGTGTAGTGAAAGTACAAGGATGTCCGTATCATTGGAAAGCAGAACAATTCTGGTGGCTCCATAATTGACTGCATGCAAAGTACTGTATGTGGAAATAGTCTCACATCAGCTTCCTCAATGTCAATGTCCAACTCTGAGAAGGCCACTTGATCATATTTGTCCAAAATACCAATGCATGGTTGAACATCTGGTTCTCCCCCAATGCCTGTTCCACTCACTACGGCATGTCTACCAGCCGTGTATTCCCCAGAATGAAACTCCTCAGCAGCTGCTGGACCTGTACTTTGTTGCTTATAATGCCTAAAATGCTTCCATGGAAACAAGTAGCTGCGTCTCCCCAACCCTCACCCCCACACCCCATCCCCCTACCCTCACTCTGGCTGCCACATTTTACTCTTTGTATTTTATGAAAAATTTCCCCAATCTATAGCGTATTTTAACTGCTTTTGAATCAACGGTAAAACATCTTTTGTAAAGAACTTCAAATTTTCTATGATGATCCGGGTTTAGTAATAGAAAAGAAACAAAAATTAAAAAGAATTAGACATAGCAGAATTCAGGACAGGACGGCTCATCATCCCAGATACATTTTATTGAGATAATTAACAGTTGAGTTCGCTTGCCACGGTGACGCTATTGCCGGCTCAAAACACCAACTGCCTCTGACATAATAAAGTAATTTGGGGGAAACTTCGAAAACTTTAAAAAAGTTTGAGGAAAAGCGATGGAGGGAGGGAAGGGTGAATGCTTTTCCACCATCATCCTCACATCTCCCCTCCACCACCATGATCATCACAGCTCTCCTCCTCCACCACCACCATCACAGCTCTCCTCCTCCACCACCACCACAGCTCTCCTCCACCACCACCATCACAGCTCTCCTCCTCCACCACCACCACCATCACAGCTCTCCTCCTCCACCACCACCATCACAGCTCTCCTCCTCCACCACCACCATCACAGCTCTCCTCCTCCACCACCACCATCACAGCTCTCCTCCACCACCATCACATCTCTCCTCCTCTACCACCACCATCACAGCTCTCCTCCTCCACCACCACCATCACAGCTCTCCTCCTCCACCACCACCATCACAGCTCCCCTCCACCACCACCACCATCACAGCTCTCCTCCTCCACCACCACCATCACAGCTCTCCTCCACCACCACCACCACCATCACAGCTCTCCTCCTCCACCACCATCACAGCTCCCCTCCACCACCACCACCATCACAGCTCTCCTCCTCCACCATCACAGCTCTCCACCTCCACCACCACCATCACAGCACTCCTCCACCACCACCACCATCACAGCTCTCCTCCTCCACCACCACCATCACAGCTCTCCTCCTCCACCACCACCATCACAGCTCTCCTCCTCCACCACCACCATCACAGCTCTCCTCCACCACCACCACCATCACAGCTCTTCTCCACCACCACTACCATCACAGCTCTCCACCACCACCATCACAGCTCTCCTCCTCCACCACCACTATCACAGCTCTCCTCCTCCACCACCACAGCTCTCCTCCTCCACCACCACCATCACAGCTCTCCTCCTCCACCACCACCATCACAGCTCTCCTCCTCCACCACCACCATCACAGCTCTCCTCCACCACCACTACCATCACAGCTCTTCTCCACCACCACTACCATCACAGCTCTCCTCCTCCACCACCACAGCTCTCCTCCTCCACCACCACCATCACAGCTCTCCTCCTCCACCACCACCATCACAGCTCTCCTCCTCCACCACCACCATCACAGCTCTCCTCCTCCACCACCACCATCACAGCTCTCCTCCTCCACCACCACCATCACAGCTCTCCTCCTCCACCACCACCATCACAGCTCTCCTCCTCCACCACCACCATCACAGCTCTCCTCCACCACCACCACCACCATCACAGCTCTCCTCCACCACCACCACCACCACAGCTCTTCTCCACCACCACTACCATCACAGCTCTCCTCCTCCACCACCACCATCACAGCTCTCCTCCTCCACCACCACCATCACAGCTCTCCTCCTCCACCACCACCATCACAGCTCCCCTCCACCACCACCATCACAGCTCTCCTCCTCCACCATCACAGCTCTCCTCCTCCACCACCACCATCACAGCTCCCCTCCACCACCACCACCATCACAGCTCCCCTCCACCACCACCACCATCACAGCTCTCCTCCTCCACCACCACCATCACAGCTCTCCTCCACCACCACCACCATCACAGCTCTTCTCCACCACCACTACCATCACAGCTCTCCTCCACCACCACCATCACAGCTCTCCTCCTCCACCACCATCATAGCTCTCCTCCTCCACCACCACTACCATCACAGCTCTCCTCCTCCACCACCACCATCACAGCTCTCCTCCTCCACCACCATCACAGCTCTTCCTCCACCACCACCATCACAGCTCTCCTCCTCCACCACCACCATCACAGCTCTCCTCCTCCACCACCACCATCACAGCTCTCCTCCACCACCACCACCACCATCACAGCTCTCCTCCTCCACCACCACCATCACAGCTCTCCTCCTCCACCACCATCACAGCTCCCCTCCACCACCACCATCACAGCTCTCCTCCTCCACCATCACAGCTCTCCTCCTCCACCACCACCATCACAGCTCTCCTCCACCACCACCACCATCACAGCTCTCCTCCTCCACCACCACCATCACAGCTCTCCTCCTCCACCACCACCATCACAGCTCTCCTCCTCCACCACCACCATCACAGCTCTCCTCCACCACCACCACCATCACAGCTCTTCTCCACCACCACTACCATCACAGCTCTCCACCACCACCATCACAGCTCTCCTCCTCCACCACCACTATCACAGCTCTCCTCCTCCACCACCACAGCTCTCCTCCTCCACCACCACCATCACAGCTCTCCTCCACCACCACCATCACAGCTCTCCTCCTCCACCACCACCATCACAGCTCTCCTCCTCCACCACCACCATCACAGCTCTCCTCCACCACCACTACCATCACAGCTCTTCTCCACCACCACTACCATCACAGCTCTCCTCCTCCACCACCATCACAGCTCTCCTCCTCCACCACCACCATCACAGCTCTCCTCCTCCACCACCACCATCACAGCTCTCCTCCTCCACCACCACCATCACAGCTCTCCTCCTCCACCACCACCATCACAGCTCTCCTCCCCCTCCTCCACCACCATTATCACAGCTCTCCTCCCCCACCACCACAGCTCTCCTTCCCCTCCACCACCACCATCACAGCTCTCCTCCCCCTCCTCCACCACCATTATCACAGCTCTCCTCCCCCACCACAACCATCACAGCTCTCCTCCCCCACCACCATTATCACAGCTCTCATCCACCAACATCACAACTCTCCTCCACCACCATCATCACAGCTTTCCTCCACCACCATCATTACAGTTCTCCTCCCCCACCATCACAGCTCTCCTCCCCCACCACCATTATCACAGCTCTCCTCCTCCACCATCACCATCACAACTCTCCTCCACCACCACCATCACAACTCTCCTCCCCCACCACCATTATCACAGCTCTCCTCCCCCACCATCGTCACAGCTCTTCCCCCACCACCACCATCACAGCTCTCCACCACCACCACCACCACCACCACCACCACCATCACAGCTCTCCTCCCCCACCACCATTATCACAGCTCTCCTCCCCCACCACCATTATCACAGCTCTCATCCACCAACATCACAACTCTCCTCCACCACCATCATCACAGCTTTCCTCCACCACCATCATTACAGTTCTCCTCCCCCACCATCACAGCTCTCCTCCCCCACCACCATTATCACAGCTCTCCTCCTCCACCATCACCATCACAACTCTCCTCCACCACCACCATCACAACTCTCCTCCCCCACCACCATTATCACAGCTCTCCTCCCCCACCATCGTCACAGCTCTTCCCCCACCACCACCATCACAGCTCTCCACCACCACCACCACCATCACAGCTCTCCTCCCCCACAACCATTATCACAGCTCTCCTCCCCCACCACCATTATCACAGCTCTCATCCACCAACATCACAACTCTCCTCCACCACCATCATCACAGCTTTCCTCCACCACCATCATTACAGTTCTCCTCCCCCACCATCACAGCTCTCCTCCCCACCACCATCATCACAGCTCTCCTCCTCCACCATCACCATCACAACTCTCCTCCACCACCATCATCACAGCTCTTCTCCACCACCATCATCACAGCTCTCCTCCCCCACCATCGTCACAGCTCTTCCCCCACCACCACCATCACAGCTCTCCACCACCACCACCACCACCACCATCACAGCTCTCCTCCCCCACCACCATCATCACAGCTTTCCTCCACCACCATCATTACAGTTCTCCACCATCATCATCATTACATCTCTCCTCCACTCAGGTTTAATTTAACAACATACACGCCGACGTAGCTTTCCAGACATTTGACTCCATTATAGTCATCCTTTTCTTCCCTCTAAGTAATATTTTCCCTCGGTTATATGTGAGTTAGATGAAATGTTTAAACACAAATTTGTAGACGTTTATACAGAAGTTAACTAATTTATTATGTTACTATTGAATTAAATCGATGGTAATTTTCTTTCACTAGTTCATAATATAGCGTTTGTGGTTTTACTCCTACAAGCCACAAGAGTTCCCGACACACCAAGATATATAAAATAAACGTAAATTAATGAGTTTAACGATATCACCACACAATTAAGATATCAAAACAGATCGTAATTTATAAACTATCTTTACTTTACTTTCAATTCACCAGGACGAAATGGTCGACACGATATGAACGAGTAATATCTAACTTCAATTAACCAACAGATGTAACATAATGACATTCGCTACTTTAGATGATTATAGCCTACGTCTTACAGGTGACTCCCGTTATAAGAAACCAGGTATAAACAAAAACCTCTCACACCTTTCTTTAAATTTCAGTAAGACACACGGTACATACACTTTAGCTGTCAGGTTCAGTAAGTATAAAGTTCAATCTAGCTGAATTTTTTTTTGTAGGTTTTATAAGTTCTTGATGGACGGAACTATTAGGACAAAGTCAGGCCTTGATATCAGCTGGAGGTAAGTGTGTTGATAATGATAAACTGACGTGACCGGAGTTTTGGTATGAGTGGGCCTGACATCCCTTATGTAGAAGGGAACAATGATATGTTAGAGAACCACTCAGGGTATATGAACGTTCCATTATGTGTTACAATTACAAATATAAAATTGATATCACAATTTGCCTATTTCATCTTTTTTTTTCTCAGGACAAAACTTTATTGATATTTTTACCACAATTCTCCTGCATGTGTTTATATCAGTTAGCCTTTGTTCTTCCCTCCCTCCTTTTCTTCCCCATCCTTCCTTCCTTCCCCCTTCCCTCCCACTTTTCTTTCTTCCTTCCTTCCCTCCCTCTATTCTTCCTTCCTTCCTTCCTTCCATCCTTCCTCCTTTCATCTTTTATTTATTTCTACCCTCCCTACCTCCATTCCTTCCTCCATCCCCCATCTCTTCCTTCTTTCTTCCCTCCCTCCCTCCCTCCCTCAACGTGTGCATTACTTCATTATGTAAACTTCATCACTATCAACTGGGCAAACTTTTTCTCAGTATAATAAAGATTTTCCCTAATTTAGCAAGTTGGCAGATTCTCAGGTACACACACGGCGCAAGTTAGGTAGAAAACTGAGGCTACACTTGAGCTAACTTTTGGGTGTTGTGAATGTCTGTTAGATATGACTCTGAACTTTACTCAGAGCGATCTATCTTATTTATCTATCTTTCTTGTCTGTCAATTTATTCTGTATTTTTTCTATTTTAATATCATCTTTTTAGTGATGCTCTAAATATCAACTAAACATCTCATCTGTATCAATGCTACGGTCAATACTCTCACACTTCTCATGTTAGTCCTCAACAATTCTTCTCACTCGTATACTTCGATCGAGCCTTTTCTTTCCTTTCACTGTATGTCATTTTATGTTGTTTTTCTTAATTTTTCCATAAAAGATGAGTGGAATAATGGTAAGAGATATTAACCCTTTGAGAAAGACATTAACCCCTTGAGTATAATATTAACTCCTAAACACGATACAAATCCTTCAATTACTGAGTAAGAAATTTTAACCCTATGAGTCTGATGTTAACCTCTTCACTATAATGATTTAGTTCCTCGAGTGCGATTTCTTAACCATATGAATAAAGTCACTTTCTGCATAATTACTCCAACAGTATCATTGACGTCATGTGACATTCTGTACCCAGATGATTCTTTAAATATCTCATATTGTTTTTACTTAACTACCAGTGTTTTGTTTACCTTTATTTACAGTTTACGGTTCATTTTCACAAGTCAGCTGCTCCACCGCAACACTGACACTTGCGCGACACGACAGTTCAGCAGCTCACTGACACAGGTGCGACACACGACAGCTCAGCAGCTCACTGACACAGGTGCGACACACGACAGCTCAGCAGCTCACTGACACAGGTGCGACACACGACAGCTCAGCAGCTCACGTGACACAGGTGCGACACACGACAGCTCAGCAGCTCACGTGACACAGGTGCGACACACGACAGCTCAGCAGCTCACGTGACACAGGTGCGACACACGACAGCTCAGCAGCTCACGTGACACAGGTGCGACACACGACAGTTGAGCAGCTCACTGACACAGGTGCGACACACGACAGCTCGGCAGCTTACTGACACAGGTGCGACGCACGACAGTTCAGCAGCTCACGTGACACAGGTGCGCCACACGACAGTTCAGCAGCTCACTGACACAGGTGCGCCACACGACAGTTCAGCAGCTCACTGACACAGGTGCGACACACGACAGTTCAGCAGCTCACTTGACACAGGTGCGACACACGACAGTTCAGCAGCTCACTTGACACAGGTGCGACACACGACAGTTCAGCAGCTCACTGACACAGGTGCGACACACGACAGTTCAGCAGCTCACTGACACAGGTGCGACACACGACAGTTCAGCAGCTCACTGACACAGGTGCGACGCACGGCAGCTCAGCAGCTCACTGACACAGGTGCGACGCACGACAGCTCAGCAGCTCACTGACACAGGTGCGACGCACGACAGCTCCGTAGCTCACTGACACAGGTGCGACACACGACAGCTCAGCAGCTCACTGACACAGGTGCGACACACGACAGTTCAGCAGCTCACTGACACAGGTGCGACACACGACAGTTCAGCAGCTCACTGACACAGGTGCGACGCACGACAGCTCAGCAGCTCACTGACACAGGTGCGACACACGACAGTTCAGCAGCTCACTGACATAGGTGCGACGCACGACAGCTCAGCAGCTCACTGACACAGGTGCGACGCACGACAGCTCAGCAGCTCACTGACACAGGTGCGACGCACGACAGCTCAGCAGCTCACTGACACAGGTGCGACACACGACAGCTCAGCAGCTCACTGACACAGGTGCGACACACGACAGTTCAGCAGCTCACTGACACAGGTGCGACACACGACAGTTCAGCAGCTCACTGACACAGGTGCGACACACGACAGCTCAGCAGCTCACTGACACAGGTGCGACACACGACAGCTCAACAGCTCACTGACACAGGTGCGACACACGACAGTTCAGCAGCTCACTGACACAGGTGCAACACACGACAGCTCAACAGCTCACTGACACAGGTGCGACACACGACAGCTCAGCAGCTCACTGACACAGGTGCGACACACGACAGCTCAACAGCTCACTGACACAGGTGCGACACACGACAGCTCAACAGCTCACTGACACAGGTGCGACACACGACAGCTCACTGACACAGGTGCGACACACGACAGCTCAGCAGCTCACTGACACAGGTGCGACACACGACAGCTCAACAGCTCACGTGACACAGGTGCGACACACGACAGTTCAGCAGCTCACTGACATAGGTGCGACACACGACAGTTCAGCAGCTCACTGACACAGGTGCGACACACGACAGTTCAGCAGCTCACTGACATAGGTGCGACACACGACAGTTCAGCAGCTCACTGACACAGGTGCGACACACGACAGCTCAGCAGCTCACTGACATAGGTGCGACGCACGACAGCTCAGCAGCTCACTGACACAGGTGCGACGCACGACAGCTCAGCAGCTCACTGACACAGGTGCGACGTACGACAGCTCAGCAGCTCACTGACACAGGTGCGACACACGACAGCTCAGCAGCTCACTGACACAGGTGCGACACACGACAGCTCAGCAGCTCACTGACACAGGTGCGACACACGACAGTTCAGCAGCTCACTGACACAGGTGCGACACACGACAGTTCAGCAGCTCACTGACACAGGTGCGACACACGACAGCTCAGCAGCTCACTGACACAGGTGCGACACACGACAGCTCAACAGCTCACTGACACAGGTGCGACACACGACAGTTCAGCAGCTCACTGACACAGGTGCGACACACGACAGCTCAACAGCTCACTGACACAGGTGCGACACACGACAGCTCAGCAGCTCACTGACACAGGTGCGACACACGACAGCTCACTGACACAGGTGCGACACACGACAGCTCAGCAGCTCACTGACACAGGTGCGACACACGACAGCTCAACAGCTCACGTGACACAGGTGCGACACACGACAGTTCAGCAGCTCACTGACATAGGTGCGACACACGACAGTTCAGCAGCTCACTGACACAGGTGCGACACACGACAGTTCAGCAGCTCACTGACATAGGTGCGACACACGACAGTTCAGCAGCTCACTGACACAGGTGCGACACACGACAGCTCAGCAGCTCATTGACACAGGTGCGACACACGACAGTTCAGCAGCTCACTGACACAGGTGTGACACACGACAGTTCAGCAGCTCACTGACACAGGTGTGACACACGACAGTTCAACAGCTCACTGACACAGGTGCGACACACGACAGTTCAGCAGCTCACTGACACAGGTGCGACACACGACAGTTCAGCAGCTCACTGACACAGGTGCGACACACGACAGCTCAGCAGCTCACTGACACAGGTGCGACACACGACAGCTCAACAGCTCACTGACACAGGTGCGACACACGACAGTTCAGCAGCTCACTGACACAGGTGCAACACACGACAGCTCAACAGCTCACTGACACAGGTGCGACACACGACAGCTCAGCAGCTCACTGACACAGGTGCGACACACGACAGCTCAACAGCTCACTGACACAGGTGCGACACACGACAGCTCAACAGCTCACTGACACAGGTGCGACACACGACAGCTCACTGACACAGGTGCGACACACGACAGCTCAGCAGCTCACTGACACAGGTGCGACACACGACAGCTCAACAGCTCACGTGACACAGGTGCGACACACGACAGTTCAGCAGCTCACTGACATAGGTGCGACACACGACAGTTCAGCAGCTCACTGACACAGGTGCGACACACGACAGTTCAGCAGCTCACTGACATAGGTGCGACACACGACAGTTCAGCAGCTCACTGACACAGGTGCGACACACGACAGCTCAGCAGCTCACTGACATAGGTGCGACGCACGACAGCTCAGCAGCTCACTGACACAGGTGCGACGCACGACAGCTCAGCAGCTCACTGACACAGGTGCGACGTACGACAGCTCAGCAGCTCACTGACACAGGTGCGACACACGACAGCTCAGCAGCTCACTGACACAGGTGCGACACACGACAGCTCAGCAGCTCACTGACACAGGTGCGACACACGACAGTTCAGCAGCTCACTGACACAGGTGCGACACACGACAGTTCAGCAGCTCACTGACACAGGTGCGACACACGACAGCTCAGCAGCTCACTGACACAGGTGCGACACACGACAGCTCAACAGCTCACTGACACAGGTGCGACACACGACAGTTCAGCAGCTCACTGACACAGGTGCGACACACGACAGCTCAACAGCTCACTGACACAGGTGCGACACACGACAGCTCAGCAGCTCACTGACACAGGTGCGACACACGACAGCTCAACAGCTCACTGACACAGGTGCGACACACGACAGCTCAACAGCTCACTGACACAGGTGCGACACACGACAGCTCACTGACACAGGTGCGACACACGACAGCTCAGCAGCTCACTGACACAGGTGCGACACACGACAGCTCAACAGCTCACGTGACACAGGTGCGACACACGACAGTTCAGCAGCTCACTGACATAGGTGCGACACACGACAGTTCAGCAGCTCACTGACACAGGTGCGACACACGACAGTTCAGCAGCTCACTGACATAGGTGCGACACACGACAGTTCAGCAGCTCACTGACACAGGTGCGACACACGACAGCTCAGCAGCTCATTGACACAGGTGCGACACACGACAGTTCAGCAGCTCACTGACACAGGTGTGACACACGACAGTTCAGCAGCTCACTGACACAGGTGTGACACACGACAGTTCAACAGCTCACTGACACAGGTGCGACACACGACAGTTCAGCAGCTCACTGACACAGGTGCGACACACGACAGCTCAGCAGCACACTGACACAGGTGCGACACACGACAGCTCAGCAGCTCACTGACACAGGTGCGACACACGACAGCTCAGCAGCTCACTGACACAGGTGCGACACACGACAGTTCAGCAGCTCACTGACACAGGTGCGACACACGACAGTTCAGCAGCTCACTGACACAGGTGCGACACACGACAGCTCAACAGCTCACGTGACACAGGTGCGACACACGACAGCTCAACAGCTCACGTGACACAGGTGCGACACACGACAGTTCAGCAGCTCACTGACACAGGTGCGACACACGACAGCTCAACAGCTCACGTGACACAGGTGCGACACACGACAGTTCAGCAGCTCACTGACACAGGTGCGACACACGACAGTTCAGCAGCTCACTGACACAGGTGCGACACACGACAGTTCAGCAGCTCACTGACACAGGTGCGACACACGACAGCTCAACAGCTCACGTGACACAGGTGCGACACACGACAGTTCAGCAGCTCACTGACACAGGTGCGACACACGACAGTTCAGCAGCTCACTGACACAGGTGCGACACACGACAGCTCAGCAGCTCACTGACACAGGTGCGACACACGACAGCTCAACAGCTCACGTGACACAGGTGCAACACACGACAGTTCAGCAGCTCACTGACACAGGTGCGACACACGACAGGTCAGCAGCTCACTGACACAGGTGCGACACACGACAGCTCAGCAGCTCACTGATACAGGTGCGACACACGACAGTTCAGCAGCTCACTAACACAGGTGCGACACACGACAGTTCAGCAGCTCACTGACATAGGTGTGACACACGACAGCTCAGCAGCTCACTGACACAGGTGCGACACACGACAGCTCAGCAGCTCACTGACACAGGTGCGACACACGACAGCTCAGCAGCTCACTGACACAGGTGCGACACATGACAGCTCTGCAGCTCACTTGACACAGGTGCGACACACGACAGCTCAGCAGCTCACTGACACAGGTGCGACACATGACAGCTCAGCAGCTCACTTGACACAGGTGCGACACACGACAGCTCAGCAGCTCACTGACACA
The DNA here is from genome assembly GCA_958450375.1 of Homarus gammarus. NCBI lineage: Eukaryota > Metazoa > Arthropoda > Malacostraca > Decapoda > Nephropidae > Homarus > Homarus gammarus. Next base: position 598,598 of record CAUDMG010000852.1, read on the forward strand.
GGTGCACACAAGACAGTTCAACAGCTCACTGATACAGGTGCGACACACGACAGTTCAGCAGCTCACTGACACAGGTGCGACACACGACAGCTCAGCAGCTCACTGACACAGGTGCGACACACGACAGCTCAGCAGCTCACTGACACAGGTGCGACACACGACAGTTCAGCAGCTCACTGACACAGGTGCGACACACGACAGTTCAGCAGCTCACTGACACAGATGCGACACACGACAGCTCAGCAGCTCACTGACACAGGTGCGACACACGACAGTTCAGCAGCTCACTGACACAGGTGCGACTTACGACAGTTTAGCAGCTCACTGACACAGGTGCGACACACGACAGCTCAGCAGCTCACTGACACAGGTGCGACACACGACAGTTCAGCAGCTCACTGACACAGGTGCGACACACGACAGCTCAGCAGCTCACTGACACAGGTGCGACACACGACAGTTCAGCAGCTCACTGACACAGGTGCGACACACGACAGTTCAGCAGCTCACTGACACAGGTGCGACACACGACAGTTCAGCAGCTCACTGACACAGGTGCGACACACGACAGTTCAGCAGCTCACTGACATAGGTGCGACACACGACAGTTCAGCAGCTCACTGACATAGGTGCGACACACGACAGCTCAGCAGCTCACTGCCACAGGTGCGACACATGACAGTTCAGCAGCTCACTGACATAGGTGCGACACACGACAGTTCAGCAGCTCACTGACACAGGTGCGACACACGACAGTTCAGCAGCTCACTGACACAGGTGCGACACACGACAGTTCAGCAGCTCACTGACACAGGTGCGACACACGACAGCTCAACAGCTCACTGACACAGGTGCGACACATGACAGCTCAGCAGCTCACTGACACAGGTGCGACACACGACAGTTCAGCAGCTCACTGACACAGGTGCGACACACGACAGCTCAGTAGCTCACTGACACAGGTGCGACACACGACAGTTCAGCAGCTCACTGACACAGGTGCGACACACGACAGTTCAGCAGCTCACTGACACAGGTGCGACACACGACAGTTCAGCAGCTCACTGACACAGGTGCGACACACGACAGCTCAGCAGCTCACTGACACAGGTGCGACACACGACAGTTCAGCAGCTCACGTGGGGATCATCTCGTCTTGTGTTAGGTTGCTTTTGATGACCACATCAAAGGACCACCTCAATTTAGGGTCTTGTGAAGGTTGGCCCAGCCGCCTATCATCCTATTATGGTTTCCACAACCCGCAGCCTCACCTGTCACCCCATTCAGGTGTGAGAGAGTGGCCTCCATCACCCGCAGCCTCACCTCTCACCCTATTCAGGTGAGAGAGAGTGGCATCCATCATCCGCAGCCTCACCTGTCTCGTGTCACAACCGTAAAGGGCAATCCTCTTTCGTTGTATTTCCAAGGTTTCAAGTTAGTAGTTATCAAGCACCTAAGGTGAATATAATTATATATACGAGTGTTCATCAAACCGCATATAGTCTGCCGCTAGTTGAAAGCTTTCAACATATGCTTCAATAAAGTAATTACTGTAACTTTTCTTGCTTTCATCACTCAGTAGCCTGCCTTACACTGGGTCCTTTATGATTGATTGTTGATCTCATCTTACAGTATGTCCTGTCTACTACCATTTCAGTTCCTGATCCTTGACAACAGTTATTTGTTTTCTGGTTTCCTCATCTATTGTTTCCACTCTGTTGTGGGTCTATGTGCTATAACCTGCCATGGGTCTATATGCCATACATACCTTGGGCTTATGGGCCATACCTGCCGCGGGTCTATGCGTTATACCTGCCGTGGGTCGACGCGCTATACCTGCCGAGGGTCGACGCGCTATACCTGCCGAGGGTCGACGCGCTATACCTGCCGAGGGTCGACGCGCTATACCTGCCGAGGGTCGACGCGCTATAACTGCCGTGGGTCTTTGCACTATACCTGCCGAGGGTCGACGCACTATACCTGCCGAGGGTCGACGCGCTATACCTGCCGAGGGTCAACGCGCTATTCCTGCCGAGGGTCGACGCGCTATGCCTGCCGAGGGTCGACGCGCTATACCTGCCGAGGGTCTTTGCACTATACCTGCCGAGGGTCGACGCGCTATACCTGCCGAGGGTCGACGCGCTATACCTGCTGAGAGTCGATGCGCTATACCTGCCGTGGGTCGACGCACTATATCTGCCGTGGCTCTATGCACTATGCCTGCCGTGAGTCTATGCTATATACATGGCATACATCTTTGTATGCTTCAGTGAGTAGTTTGGTGTTTCTGCATCATTTTCTGTTGTAAACACTGTGTCTGACATACTGTATGTACGTTAGAATTAGCAGTAAAAAAAATCGATCAAATGTTTTAACTTTTTGGACAGAAGGAATTATTGATTTTGAGAATATGATATAGCTCTTCAAGGTACGATAACGCATTTTGACTTTTATAATAAATTTTCTGAAATGAATTTTCTTTCCTTATAATAAACATGGCTATGAAGAGTATTGACGAAATGGAGTCAGTCACCTTGTCGTGCTCTTCTTTGTAATCGTTGTATGGCTTATAGTGTCACGTGTAAGTTTTCAGGGACTGTCTCCTTCAAACGTCCATAACAGATACCGTACACACTAACACACAGGCCTTATCATAATTGATGAGCTTTAAATGAGTTGTACTTCAAATTCATCGCATCTTTTGAATACTTTCTAGATACCTTGCCAATGAAATTTGATATCTGACTTACTTTTAAAACCTACCATTTTTGTTTTATTAAATTCCCGTTTATTTCGAATCTGCTGGTGAATATTTTTTTTTCTGTCAACTAATTACGAATAGGTTGTAAAGTGCTAATTAGTCTACTGTTTTCGAATCTTCTTTGCTGCCATTTTGTACAGGAATGTGGCAACAACCTTCCTCCATTCTCGATTTTTTTTGCTTGATGTATTTTGTGTTCAATAGTGACACCAAAACAACTTGAGCTCGGTGTTCCCCAAGACTGACATGTGAGTTCTAAATCTGATTTAGAACACGCTACTCATCTAGATCTTCATTACCTTAATTAAAGTACATCCGCCCTTGTGAAAGAACACATGGGAACCTAAATTTTCCAACAGCCACATCACCAACAAAGTGGATGTTAATAAACAAGCAGACAACACCCTATTTACCTCTCCTCTCAGATCTAACTCTCTGTGTCATCCTCAGACAAAGACTTACTGAACAGACTCTCATGAGACGCCTTCTACCAGGTGTCAAGATTTACCGAGGCCACGTTATAGTGGAGTCGAGCAGTGTTCCGTAGCAGATTTGAGGTGGTCTTGGTGTGCACAATGAAATAGTTCCTCTCGACAGCATTCTTGTCATCACCCACTATAGCCAATGAGCTGATGGGTGAGATTCTTTTTGATCGTCCTCAGAAACACGATGAGAATCTAAGACCCCAGCAACTCTCGAGGGGGGGGGGGGGGGGGGCACGAAAGCCCCCATCACCAAGACCAGTCCCCACAAAGGCCCGGAGAGCCCTTTATGGAAAATTTGGACTCGGCAGTGAACCGGTGTGAACCAATTTTAAATCGTTCTCTGATTCTCGTTCAACTATATTATACTTGTTGGTATTAACTGTTTTAAATACGAACATTAAATTGTGTCTTCTCTTCTGTGATTGTTCACTTCTAGAGGCTTTAAATTTTCTAGCGTGTTCAAGATTACTTTTGTTCAACTTCATCGTACCCTTTTGTTTACTTTGTTCACCTATGATGTTTACATTTGTAATTCAGTTTGGCGTAATGCGAACGTTTAGATATCGTTAACATAATAAGATGTTTTAACTTCTTGAGAGCTAGGGGTCCTCTCTGTGCTGAATAAAATCATTTAGTGTTAGCCAAATAAACTATTAAAAGTGACATCCAGTAGCGAAGGGGTTAAGGGGTTGTCATGTGAGTGATGTCAACTTGTTTTAATCCTCACTGATTTTAACTTTTTGTTTTGTTTTACTGTACAGTAGAAATAACACTCTTCACTGTGTCTCCCACCTTTCCTTCCGGCAAATTTCCTTCCTTCCTTCCTTTCTTTACTACATTTTAAAGTTATACACCTTTCTTCGTTTTCAAACCGAGGACCTTGATGTAGCACACCCACATACTTTTTTTATTAAATTTAGTCTCCTAATCGTATCTAGTAAGTCCAAGATCTACTACTACAAAAATACACATCTTCTGACACACTGTTCCCGTATATCTTGATCAGTACAATATGGCGAACAGAACATAGAGTAAAGTCAATGATTTTTGCTTTGTTTTTGGTAACAGAGAAGAACCAGCGAGCAAAGATTTTCTCAGTAGGCCCTAAATTATTAATTTTCGCCCATCATTGTTTAAAATTAGACCTGTCTGGAGAGTTGCTTGAAATGATATATCACACTCTCTGACGCAAACAATAACTGCGTATTTAATGACTGATTTTTGGTTTTCGTATTTTTTTTTAATTATCTAATGTTAGTAATACGTATCTTATGTAATGCAATAAGAGACTCCCAATAAATAGCTGATCGAAATATATCGGTGTAATGTAAATGAGGTAGACACAGCAACAAGACACTCTGGACGCCAGAACATTTTTGACGTCTGTGTAAAATTACCCCCAAATATCAACGGGGATGGAGCGTTTTGAGTCGTTAGATGAGATCCATATCATTTAAATCTTATTTCTAAAGAATCTTTCCACAATAAATGTTAAAAATCACCATACATGATGATTTTCGATGAAATGTACATAAACACATTTCACTTTGGTACAGTACGAGTTTCTGAACCAATGAATGTTTAATTATCGTCTTAATAGCGAGTAATTCCGTTATAATTACTAGTTAATCTAGGTCGACTCTCACGAAGCATTAGCCTATACCTTGCTGTGCTGTGTTGATTCCTTCAAAAGATAGCGTCCTGATGGTAGGAAGCCACACTAAGAGTCCTCCACCACCTCTTAAACATTACCTCTTCCACCACCCCTTAAACATTACCTCCTCCACCACACCTTAAACATTACCTCCTCCACCACACCTTAAACATTACCTCCTCCACCACCCCTTAAACATTACCTCCTCCACCACCCCTTAAACATTACCTCCTCCACCACCCCTTAAACATCACCTGCACCACCCCTTAAACATTACCTCCTCCACCACACCTTAAACATTACCTTCTCCACCACCTCTTAAGCATTACCTCCTCCACCACACCTTAAACATTACCTCCTCCACCACCACTTAAACATTACCCTTTCCACCACCCCTTAAACATTACCTCCTCCACCACACCTTAAACATTACCTCCTCCACCACCCCTTAAACATTACCTCTTCCACCACCACTTAAACATTACCCTTTCCACCACCCCTTAAACATTGTCTCCTCCACCACCCCTTAAACATTGTCTCCTCCACCACCACCACTTAAACATTACCCTTTCCACCACCCCTTAAGCATTACCTCCTCCCTCACCCTTAAACATTATCTTTTCCACCGCCCCATAAACATTACTTCCTCCACCACCCCTTAAACATTACCTCCTCCACCACACCTTAAACACATTATAATCTCTGTCATTATATATTTCCTGCCTATAACGTATCTTAGTACTCAGTCGTTCTAAACAATCTGTACAGACCATAATAAGAATTCTCCAAACAATAAAATCTCTAGAATTTCCCTTGAATCCACAAAGATAAAATTCCTTAGGATTACCGTACAAGTGATTATTGACTCTTACATGTATAATTAATATCTACCCTCTTGTCCTACACCGAAATAAATAGAATGGTATGAACAGATTATTTTCTCAGATGTATATCAAATTTCTAAACTTATATATCATCTTTATATTCCTGAACATCATCTGGGTCTCACTATCTCTCAACATCTTCAACATCACTATAGGGATGTACATTTACATTTTCGTATACCTCCTCAGAACCAGTTACCACAGGAGTCTCATTGAACCAAAGCATCTCAACATTTCCACAGATCTAAGCCTATATGTAGTTATATGTAGTACTAAATATTATGAAAAATGTCCTATTATGCATTAAGAAAACAAAACTGTTACCCACTTTAAGAATTCAGATATTTTCGCCTTCCTTGTATGTTTTAGTCAACATTTTCTGCCTTCCCTTCCAATCACTGAACACCATCAAGACATATCCAGTATTCATCATAGTTTTCGCTGTAGAATTCTCCCCAAGAAAGAATTTTATTATTTTCTTTGAACCACCAATACAAGTTCCAGGACAAAGGAGAAAATGTTTATGACGTAGGTCCGTCTCCCTCAAACTACCGCCAATTATCTCACAGCACACAATCAGGCTTCTGGAAGTTGTCCCGCTCAAAAATGTTGTTGACAGTGTTGATGGAGACAGAACATTTACATGTCAAAGTAAAGTCAGAGACGAACATTAGACGATCTTTACTCGCGGCACAAAGACAAGTAAATGGCGGTACAATACAGATGGGTGGCAGCACAAGATAGGTGGGTGGCAACACAAGCCAGATGGGTGGCGGCACAAGTCAGGGGTTTTACAGCGGGTGTAACTCAGACTTTCTTAACTGCCAATAGAAGACAAGATATAGACGAGGAAGAAGGCCACTGTATGAAACACTACATAAAGTAAATTTACAGTTGCCTCAAAGAGTTCCTTTATCCCCTGTGGGGACGTTTACTAGTATGTGGCAAGGTCGCAATACTGGAGTCAACTTAGGATTGAATCCGTAGTAATCTTAAAACAATGGAGGTGATTAGTGGAAAAGATTTCTAGGCGTAGTCTCGCTTGGTAATAATATTAAATTGATTAGTAAATATAAAGATTGTTATCATAATTTATTTAATGTTAGAACAGTGTTATTACTAACCTTGTTACGCGCTTAAAGACCTTAGTTGTTGTAGTGCAGTAATAACATAACGAATATATAAATATAAAATAAGCTCAATATAGATGATTTTAATAAGGAAGAATCCCATTACGAGTGATAATGCTTTAAAAATAAAACGCACACGGGGACGTTAGTGTAAATCATGATAACATAAACCAGGGTCACCGATTCACGAGATGACGGAGAATATTCCCCTTAATCTGACTCGGATAATACAGAGGTGGATTATTTTGCTCATGTTTAGTAAACACTTTTTCCCCTGATCACTACACTGAAGAGTTGTGCGGACAATGACCTACTTGAATTTTTATTTTATCTTTCTAACGAACAATTTGCAAAACTTAAAATGTTAAAATTCGAGGATATTAACACTTACCGCTGTGCCCTATTTGCTTACAAATCTGTCAATCACTTGCTTAACAATAGTTATTTCCAGTTTCGGAATAATCAGAGATACAACTTAAGACAACTAGAGCTACTAAGACTCTCCCCCCCCCCCCCCCCCCCCCACTATGCGCTCCTCTCAGTCTCAGACCTCTATAAAATATCATGGTGTGAAGGTGTGGAACAACTTACTCCCACCTATCCGAGCAAACACTACGCTCCCTTCCTTTAAAATAATCATCTCATAAAAAAAATATCTATTATATAAGTATTAATATTTTTGTAATACCTACTTTATATTCCTACTTTGATTGTACCACCAAAACCATTATAATATCATATATTGGCAAATAGATAGATAAAAATTAACATTGCAATAATTATATATTTGCCGTCAGCACATGATATTCACAGTTTCTGTTCTCTTGTTTGCTTCCCTTATCATATTAATGTTTATCAACTCCACTGTAAAATATGTATATACTTATAATACAAAAAATAAAATAAATAAAACAATAAAATAAATAAATAACGAAGTAATAATCGTGGTAACATTTTGATATGTTCTTACTAACACCATGTTACGTGTTCTGTTCCAGATAATACTAAATGTAACATAATACTTCCTTGAGATAAATGTACAATAGGTATCAGGTGCCATTGAGAGAGCTCAGGCTCTCACTTGGCTCAGCCATGTCAATAATGTTATTTTTATTGACTATCTGTTTCAATATCAATATACATCAATATCAATAAATCGGATCTAAAAAGTGTTTCACGGTTTAAGATCAAATAATATAAACTGTTGACAGATGGCCTTAAAGATCCGTCAGTAACCACACCCTTAAGTACCATTAACCCCAGTTCCTGTTCTGATACCCATCAAAGTGGCGAATTGATGCCGCCGATACAACTGCACATGATCTAAGAGCCCAACCTCCAGTCTCTTAGAAGTCACAACATCATAGTCACATGGGTTAATATGACTGTCTCCTCTCTCTTATTATTTACACAAAAAACTCTTGCCGTATCCATCTCCTCTAATTAGTGCAGGCATGTGTCGCTCTCCTCATATTTACTTCTAAACCTACAATAATACCAGTGATGTTCCACGACCACCCCAGTAGGGTTTGGGGCTAAGGCCACTCCACTCCTGAGTCGACCCAACTAGGCACATCTTACCCTGAGAGAAAATAACCTTTCAAAGTTTCCAAATTGAGTCTCTCTCTGGGTGACTCTATAAATGGTTTCATATAAGATTCCTGAGACTTAAGAATCAGGGAGGAAGAAAGAAAGTCGGGAGTCTGGGAGACTTTTTGACCGAATAAAATTATCCTTCAAGAGAGATAGCTTAAAAAACTTAGAGGAAGGAGAAAGACTGCATGAAAATGTGTGATCACCAGGGGAATCTTTCACGAGTTTCTGAAATTGCTGACCACCACATTCCGGAAGGATGTCATAGAGGTTCAAATATTTTTTCTTAATCATGGGAAAAATATATTGAGGAAGGAAGGTACTTTGAAGTACATTTTCCTATACCACAATATCATCCACCAATACTTTACTAATTGTACCATCATGCAACTATATCATCCACCGCTTACCAATAGTTATATACTCTGGCAAAATAGACAGTTACATTTGACAGTCTGCAATGTGGCTCTTTGAGAAACTACTAGTCTAACATCAGTACACGTGGAGGCCGGAGCACTACTGAACACTTTACCAGCTTCTCAAAACTCCTGGAAGATTATTTTCCACTTGATCCATCGGAGTGATCCAAGGTCAAAAATATCTGCTCAGGTGTATCCTCACCCGCCACATTAAATTAACTGATTGCCTCACTCACTAGTTTCACCTTGGCCAGATCCTTATTGAGCGACACAGTCACTGGTATTACTGTGAGTATATCCGTGTGTTGGAGCTGTGCTTGTGTGTGTTGTAGGCGTCAATAGTGTACAGGGTGGCAGATGTTTGCCAACTCCCTGCTTCCCCGACTTATAAGACAACTCACCACGGTAGAACTTCTCGAGGTGGTGTTCACTAAACATGACTATCACCTTCGAAAGGAAAAGCCCCAGCAATACCTCGACCCACGTCTCTCTTGACAACCTCCACAATCTTTCAAGGTCTTCCCGCCTCCACCGGATGTACGGCCATCATGGCTACTCTATCCCTCGAGTCATTACTGTCTGGAAGAGTAAGACTCCACCCTCCAGCCGAGTTCCAGTATAGGTAATACTTTCCGTCATGTATTATCAGCCCGAATTAACTGTTACCCTAATGTGCTGACGGCAGAGGAGAGGGCCGCAGATGGTTTTCGTGGAACTGATGAACTGGCGCAGCTGGTGACGATCTACAAACTTTTACATTTCGTGTGTTTTTATGGTTCATCTTTCGTCCTTCATCCCCAGCATTTAGCAATCTGTCAAGGTCAGCATAAAAGGCTTCCTTGATGTCATCCTTTGCCTCCAGGATTGGGTCGTAGACACTGATGGAGGAGGCGTGACGGGAGTCGTTCAGGGGGACATTAGCCATTAGTCCGCGCCGTCTGGTTCAATAATATTTTGCAGGCCACAAAAGAATTTAACAGACCACACTTCTTAAGGTAAAAATAAGTATTGGCGAAATAGTTAACTTAAGTATCTATACCTTGTGTGTAATAATAATAATAATAATAATAATATAATTAACGATTTATTAAAAGAGCATGGCAGCCAAAAGACTGAAAATATACAGTTTCACAATTGGGGAAATAGGTCACTTGATTGGCAAATAATATACAAGTAACATAAATGATACAAATATGATAATAACTTGGTGGGGAGAAGGTCATACAGCAGGGAATTTCAACATAGTAACATTGCAAAAGTAAGATTGGCTGGGAGGGAACACACTGGTTGATTACGAGTTGTTGATAATTCTTACAATGGTTGGGATTGGACTGTTCTTATAGCGACCAGTACGTGCTCGTATGGGCTGGATGCGGTTGTGGTGTAGAACAACAATTCGCAGATGAGGTATCTCGGGTGGAAGCAGGAGGCGGCGTTGAGGATGGTGCAGAAGCTTCTCCCCAAATTTGCAGATGAGGTCGTGGTGATGATCAGAAAGAGCCAAGATGGTTTGTGTGTTGAGTGCTTCTTGATATGTGGAGTAGGAAGGGGAGAGAATAATTTTGCATGCCCTCTTCTGCACTTTTTCTAGGTGTTTCCATTGTGTGGCATTTAAGAGGAAGACCAGGCAGGGAAGTATATATATATATATATATATATATATATATATATATATATATATTATATATATATATATATATATATATATATATATTATATATATATATATATATTATATATATATATATATATATATATAGCTCGGGTAAGGGTTTTCAGTGTCAGTTTTCCAACCCCACTCTGGTACAAAGGAGGATCACCTCACAGGCTCAAATGGATTTGGAAGGACTGAAAAGTAATTATTAGCAGTGTATATTCTCCTCACCCCCTGTTTCGCCCTCCCCCCTGCTTCCCTTCTGGGCATGGCGGAGTATTCGCTCCATCACCACAAGCCAGACGGGAGAGTGCAGTTGTATGGTGGGAATTTTTCAGTGATTTGGTAAAATATTTAGTTATTTTAAACTTTTTGATGTATACTTTTGCCTTAGCTCTTGATGTGTATTATTACCGAAGCATCGTAGTCAATACAACCATCTATTTTCCTTGAGTTGAACATTATCATCATTCACATTTCACAAAACTTCAACTTCCTTGTCTCGCATTTTTCAATCAACATACAATTTATAATTTGTTCACTGTTAGACATATGTAATCCATCTCTTATACAACGGAACATAATATATTTTCATCGATTTCATGTATAGTTTAGTTAGCAAGTTTATCTTCTGTAGACGCCATTTTATCTTTAGTTGACAGATAAAATAGCTTCTACAGAAGATAAACTTGCTTCTGTAGTGTTACCTGCATGGCGAAGTGTGGTGTAATAGTCAGTATGCTCGCCTCGCAAGTAAGTGGGTCCGGGTTCGATCACCAGGTAGGGTGAAACTATGGGCAAGTTTATTTACGCCATTTGCCTCTGTCTACCCAGCAGTGATTAGGAACCTGGATGTTAATCGATTTGCAAATCGTGTTCCGGGGTAATGGTTAGCCAGTGTAGTTGGCGAGTTGTCCGGTCTTCTCGTACTATATCTTCACACTGGGTCAAGCAACTCGTTAACTTAGGGTGTGGTTGTTGTGTTGGCGACAGCTTCTACACCTTAAACAAATTCACGCTTAGGTGGCCCTAGGGCCAGCCATTCTCGATTTCGAGGGGCACCCATTATATATTTAGTGTTACCTGCAGACCATCTCTTCAGAGTACACACCGATATGTCCATAATAATAATAATAATAATAATAATGATAATAATAATAATAGTGATAATAAAATGAAGGTAGCAGCAGCACCTACCTGTGGTAACATTCCTCAACTGGCAACAAATTAGGCCCAAATTTGGTAGATACAACGGTGCCATGGTTACATTGGGGCGCGTCTTGTATACAGCGAGAATGTCATCAAATTTCAACCATTTGTGGAATCTTACAGTTTATGTGTGTATACTGCCACACGTTGTGAAGAATAAGAGTTAACAGTGGTGGAATTACGAGTGTCAGATGATGAACTAGAAGAAAATTGAAGATGTGTATAATACTTAAATATAATATGCATATTTGGGTCATGGATTAATAAAGTATGTATATTTAATTACTTGGAAATAAATTGTTTTCACTTTGTTACTTGTCACGGGGCGTGACGGGGCTGAACGGGGCGGGTACCAGCTAGTTTGACTGATTTGGTGCGGGGCGGACAGGTGTGGGCCAAGACGATGCAGGGAGGGGAAGGTGCTGGTCAGGACCTTGTGGGGCGGATATGGACTCAATATCCTGGTTCGAACAGGGTACTCTCTCTCTCTCTCTCTCTCTCTCTCTCTCTCTCTCTCTCTCTCTCTCTCTCGTGCATGTGGGTGTAAAGTGAGAATAAAATAATTAAGCGAAGCCGAGAATATTAATAATCAATCATACATAACTTCTCACAAAGAATCCTTATACCAAGAAACGCGCCACAATTTATAACAGAGATATCGTCATATTTACAGCCAAGAAAGGCAGCAAAGAGGATTTAATTAACAATTCATCCATTAGTCTTGAAGTCTTATAAAGGATTTACAAAATTCTTTAAATTCAATAAGACTCAATTTATTCACTGAGAGAAAAGGCAAACCTTAGAAACTTAGAATTAATTACGTGACTCTTTTCTCGAGGTCCCATTTTACTAAACTAGTTCGTGTTCTTCGGTAAAACTCCAATGTTAATGAAAGTGTATTCAAAGCCGTCTGAAGCTTCGTGGATGTTTAGTTTCTTATGGGTAACTCATGGGAGGAAAGTATTAAGGAAGCCTGAAGAAGATATAGAGTTTCTTACCCTAGATTATTTTAAACTTTTCTTAAAGGGATTTTAATCTAAAAACTTAAACATTCTAAGATAATATCACACCTCAGATTAGTAGATTCATTAAATCATGTCACTATGTACTACTGGAGGGAGGCAGAGAACTGTAACTGGGAGTCTCCTCTACACACGTCTCCATCAGCCACACTTGTCTGTGTCTCACTAAATGGAGGGGTGAGACTTGTAGGGCGCTCCTCTTATGTGGTACCCAGGGAGCAAGGTGTCAGGACGAGGACACATTGAGAGGGAACAAGGTAATGTGTCTTTATGTGTCTTTGCCGAGAATGATTTTACTAATATGATGATGATGATGTGTGTGTGCGTGCGTGTCACATGAACCTATGAGAGAGAGAGAGAGAGAGAGAGAGAGAGAGAGAGACCATACTCATATATATATATAGCACTCAATAAAAACAGATAAATGTTCTGCTGTCGTGTCGTGTGAGTCTCATTTGATTTCCATATAAGGAAAATAATAAAATAGTTTACTATAGGTTAAAATCGATTAATATTGAAGTGTACATAATATCACTTGATATCAGTATATGTATTAAAGTATATATCCCAGTGGAGTGTTTAGTTATTATATACATAAAGAAGTTTATTGTGTGTTTAGGATGTTGGTGAGAGAGGATGAAGGATGCGAGGCGAAGGATTGATGATATAGTAGTTACTGAAGGTATACACGAGTGTAAATGATTATGAGAAAGTTCTGTGTGAACATAGAGTGTTGTTATATAGCGGTGCTGATGTTGATGAATAGAAACTAGATGTTCTTATATATATATATATATATATATATATATATATATATATATATATATATATATATATATATATATATATATATATTTTATGAAAATCCACAATGAAAACGTGGATAAGATAAATCTTGATAAAATCACACGGGAAAATGGAAACAACGGAGTACCTTAGCTTTCGTCTTTATTCAAGACATCTTCAGAGGCAACTGAAGATGTCTTGAATAAAGACGAAAGCTAAGGTACTCCGTTGTTTTCATTTTCCCGTGTGATTTTATCAATATATATATATATATATAGATATATATATTAGAAACTAGATTTTCTTATAGGCGATAGAAACTAGGTGTTGTTATATTGAAACTAGGTGTTGTTGTTATACAGAAACTAGGTGTTATTATATAGAAACTTGGTGTTGTTGTTATATACAAACTTGGTGTTGTTGTTATATACAAACTTGGTGTTGTTGTTATATAGAAACTTGGTGTTGTTGTTATATACAAACTTGGTGTTGTTGTTATATACAAACTTGGTGTTGTTGTTATATACAAACTAGGTGTTGTTGTTATATTGAAACTAGGTGGTGTTGTTATATAGAAATTAGGTGTTGTTGTTATATTGAAACTTGGTGTTGTTATTATATAGAAATTAGGTGTTGTTATTATATAGAAATTAGGTGTTTTTGTTATATACAAACTTGGTGTTGTTGTTATATACAAACTTGGTGTTGTTGTTATATACAAACTAGGTGTTGTTGTTATATACAAACTTGGTGTTGTTGTTATATACAAACTTGGTGTTGTTGTTATATACAAACTAGGTGTTGTTGTTATATTGAAACTAGGTGGTGTTGTTATATAGAAATTAGGTGTTGTTGTTATATAGAAACTTGGTGTTGTTGTTATATTGAAACTTGGTGTTGTTATTATATAGAAATTAGGTGTTGTTATTATATAGAAATTAGGTGTTTTTGTTATATACAAACTTGGTGTTGTTGTTATATACAAACTTGGTGTTGTTGTTATATACAAACTAGGTGTTGTTGTTATATTGAAACTAGGTGGTGTTGTTATATAGAAATTAGGTGTTGTTGTTATATAGAAACTTGGTGTTGTTGTTATATTGAAACTTGGTGTTGTTATTATATAGAAATTAGGTGTTGTTATTATATTGAAACTAGGTGTTGTTATTGTATAGAAACTTGGTGTTCTTGTTATATAGAAACTAGGTGTTGTTGTTATGCAGTACAGAAACTTGGTGTTGCTGTTATGTAGAAACCAGGTGTTCTTGTTATATAGAAACCAGGTGTTGTTATATAGAAACTAGTTGTTTTTGTTATATAGAAACTAGTGTTATAGAAACTAGGTTTTGTTTTATATAAAAACCAGATATTGTCAACGAATATGAGTGATAATGTTATTATATTTGAACATCTTTTACATACTAATTTTTTAGTTCATCTAAAAACAAAATATCCGACCATTGTCAGCCTCTGAGTCACAATTCCTGACACGTGGAGTGGTCCGTCCCACCATTCCTGGCTCTATTTCCAGTTAGTGGTTCCTGGTCTGTTCTGGTCCCTGATGGATGGCATCATTCCCACCTCCTCCTTATTTTATTATTTACCGGAATAGCACCATATTAAAGGCTCCTAATACATAGTGAACATTTGAATAAACACTTCATATCTAGATTATGAGAAATAATGTTAAGGTTTAAACTTCTCGAGAAATTTAATACTTTGTCGGACCGAAGGAATCTCCAGTGGGCAAATACGAAAAGTAGACTATATTAGTATTAGTGCGAATGTTGGCTGCCACAGTATATGACACACCAACATAGTATTATCGAAGGTTTATAGCAAAATTGGAAATCAACCTAATTAAGAGACTATTTACTGAATATGCCTAATTTAAATAATCATATAAACAGCAAAGGAAAGAATGGAAAAATATTTATATCTTTTATAGAGAACTGTGTAATGGATCTTGGTCATTCATTCCTTATTGTTAATTTTCAAGTCCGTATTCTACTTTCTTATTAGTTTTCTTAATATTTTCACTACTTTCTAAATACTAAATTTTAAGTGTGTCATTTAACATTTTATTTTCTATACTTTTTCTTATTTACATCACTCATGATATTATACCAACCTCAACTGTTCTTTGACTTTAAGTTACTTCAAGTATTTCAGTGATGGAGAATTGAAACAGGACAGAGCGAGGGCTGTGAAGTGTTAGAGGCGGTAAGCAACGACCTCGTGGGTTGACTAAATTGACCTCGCCTGGAATAGGGGGGGGGGGGGAGGTTGAGAGGAAGAGGACAAAATAGTGGGGAGGTATGGGGCGGTAATAGAAGGTTAGCACAATGTATTTACTTCGTTATTAAACACTGGTGCATGACATTTAGCAAATAAAATACTCACAATTGGAGGGACACACACACACACACACACACACACACACACACACACACAGAGGCATTATTATCGTTATGAAACGAATTAGGATATTTGCTACATGAAAAACAAAGACTCGTGGTTAAGTTTCTCTAATAAGGGGAGATGGGTGGAGACTGGCGGCTATCTGAATGGTATAAGTCTTAAAAAATCTTTATCCGAATCTCTGGATCTGACAGTCCCTTATAAGTTCGGCTGACTGTGTATTTTGTTGGGCGTTCCTTAGACTCAATAAATCCACCCCTTATCAACTCCTGTATAGGTTAATTCTGGGCTGTCACTGGCTAAATGTAAACTCCACCCCTTAAGGTCAAAGTTCAACATACCTTAAACATTCTCATGGGCAAACTAAGGCACTGGTGTATGTTTCTTCACACTGTTATTATAAAATGACAGTTTTCCCATTACGGGGCGGTCATAAATTTTGTTTTGAAAAAACGCATGTAATGTGACCCTGTTCTTACACACACACACACACACACTCTTACACACATGCAGCTACGTTATAGTGAGTTGATGGATGGATGGATGATTGCGAGAGAAGGTAATAGCTGGATGGATAAATGATCTAGATAATAGATGAATAGGTGACAGAAAGAAAAATACGAAGACAAGAAACAACAACAACACATACTCGCAGATATTTCGGATTCATTCTTTATGTTCCATTAACCAAGTACAAAGGTAAATTATGATTATCCTTTTAGAAAATTTTATAGTAGATACTTAACAAAATACTGAACTGTTCCTTAAATATGTGTTTCGTGAATATTAATTGACTTAAACCCGTTCACCTGTTCTGTGTTCTTGTTTACTCATATTTTATTTGAGTTGTCGTTCTTCAGTATCTTATTATTCTTTGTTATTTAGTATTTTATATTTGTTATTTATACAGATAGTGAACGGAGTATTTGTTGTTCCTGAAGCAGATAGTGCCTCGACGTAATTACTTACTAATTAAATTGGTTATCATTGAAATTTTTACTTTTTGAACTGTGATGTGACTAAATACGTTTGTGTTAACATATGACTCATGTTGTATTAATAGATGACTCATGTTGTATTAATAGATCACACATCTTGTATTAAGAGATCACACATGTTGCATTGATTGATCACACATATTGTATTATTAAATAACGTCTGTTAACATGTTTTTGAAATCTCTGTAACGTCATTAGTTGGGCGTTATAACCATTATTGTTTCGGTTGAAATTAATAACAACTTGTACATTATACAGTTGTACGTAATTCCTATGAGTGGCGTCTTTAACTATGATGGCAGGGCGGCTGCACAGGGCCGTCACCACTTAGGAGACCCCCTTCCTGAATACAATAAATTTTTTGTTTAATAGGATTCGTATTTAAATTTTGATGTGTCGTGTGGCGTACGCATCTCAAAACTGCTGGCGTGTGTGTTTCAGCCATCTGGTGGCGGTAAGTCTGGGCTTTGGCGGTTTTGTATCTATAAAAATCTGGCAACTGATACTGATTTACATTCCTGATTTATCTTTTATCAAGATAATGTTTTCAGAAAATCAGGAATATAGTGTATGTGGGTGAGGGACCGGGCACAATGGGAGGGTTGTGTCAGGAATGGGGGCCCCAACCATTATCTTGCACAGGGCCCCTCAGAAGCAAGAGCCGGCCCTGGATATAAGTAACTTTTCATCCAGTTTTTTATATCTTGTGAGGTATAAGATACATTAACCTTTATATGTTGATGAATTATTACTTAACAGAGACAAATATACAAGAGAGAATAAAACAAGAATAAAACTTGTCAAGAATAACCTACAACATCGTTCATGACGTCACATACAATACTGGTGGTCAAATCATAGTTCACCCAGGTATGATTTTCATGGATCTAATTTTATCTATTGACCTAGAACGACCCACTCTGAGGTACAGTCACGTTCAATATTCTCTGGACACAGCTGAAGAGAGTTATGTCCATTATGTGTATATAGTAATTGAGCTATACCGGTCGTTGGCCGGGTAGAGGGACATCCCTTACACCACTCACACCTACCTACCAAATTTCAGCTCTGTCATCAAATTTGTGGCATTGCATAAGGAACACACACACACACACACACACACACACACACACACAGAATGTATCTTGTATATATTAGTAGGCCGACCAAAGAGAGAAAAGTCCTCTCGAAAAATATTACCGGCGTTTTTTGTTAATATGTAGCAGGAACCCACCTTAGATAAGTGGTATTAAGATACCAAACAAGATGTGGGTGGACGCTACTCTCTGTGTCCAGTGCGGTGATAACTCACCCATAATCGTCTGCTATCTGTACTCACACATGACTCCAGTTCAGGCCGTCACTAGTGAGTTTTTTTAGTACTTTTATTGTGTATGATTAAGCCCTATTTAGAAAATTAATTAATGTAGTGTTCTGGTTGAATATACGCCAAATATAGGTCCTGTTTGTGTGTTTAGTACTCACAACTGACGGTGGGACATGTATTTCCAGGTATTGACTAATAAATATTGTCGTGTAATACTGGACGGCTTTGATTAACCCCCATCAACCCAGTCACGCTGTGTGCGATTTTACTTACTATTGTCATGGTTTTTCCTCGTAGTGGTCTAAGTGTGGATTATATTATATAAAGATTATAATATATTGTGTTTCTTATATTTCTTACCGTAGAGTTCGATACCTTCACACTGGTTACTTACAGGAGATTATGGTGTATCTACGTAGAAATTCACTCCACCACCCGACATTCCATGATTTATACTTGATAAATGATGATTTAATGAGTTCCATTAATTTCCAACATTCATCTAAGTTCTTGGTTATACTTTGTCATAACCAATTAGTCATTATCTTTAGTAATAATAAGATAGGATCAAAGATGCGGGCAGATAATTGCACTTACATTTATTTGTCAAGCTTCCATACAATGATTTACAATTTGCATGGATATATGAGTCACTCACGTTCACTCTGTAAAAAATTAATCTTCTAAAAGAGGGAATTTTCAACTTGGGGACACATGTGATTACTCTACTATGGGTATGACTTCATAGAGCCTTAATTATTCAAGTGATACATTTACTGCTCTTGTTGCAACCAGGCTTCCGCACAAGAACTTCTTTCCACGGGAAATAACAACAAAAAGGTACTCTTGGGTTACCACACATAGTCTCGCGTCACTGACAGTCACTGTAGACGGTTGTCACGGCAAGGAGAACTGGTAAGCGTGACTAGGATTAACCACTTAGGCGCAATAGACTAGCCTGGATTGCTTTTGTCGCAACCAGGCTTCCACACGTGATATTTCCAGGGAATAACAAACCTAGGTTGACACACTTAGTCTCGTGTCGATTACGGTCACTGTAGACGGGTGTCGTGCAGGAGAACTCTGTAAGCGTGAATTGATTAACCATTTACTGTAGGTTTGATAGGCCAGCCTGGATTGCTCTTGTTGCAACCAGGCATCCACACGTGATATTTCCATTGGGATAACGAACCTAGGTTAACACACTTAATCTCGTGTCGACGACGGTCCACAGGACGGAGTGGCGGTGGAGGACTCTTTGTGGTGTCCCGCTCCCTTCAGGAGGGAGAGGATGGGGACGACATCTTAACTAACCCATGGCCTAGGGGATACTACTTAAAATGAGGTTTTGGGGTGTGAGGCAATGAACAGTACAACACAGTCTCATTGGCCTTCCCCTGTAGGCTGGCTAACTTACCACTAACGGAAAATGTATGTCGCAGTCATGGCTCGCCGGGTGTCTTATCTCTAGTAAAACAAACTTTAGAGTTGGTTGCGTGGGTAAGCCTAACGCAACCCATGACAACTATCTTGATGTTTTACAAAGGGTGGAAAGACATTCCAAGGATGATTTCAGTGCATTGGAACTCAAGTGGATTAAATCATGCTACTCTCTTTTCACCTCTGAAGGCAAACTCAAAAGGCTGCGAAGTCAGCAGCAGACCATGGGTGCATCGACGACCACAAAAAGTGCAGGAAGCCACCTTCATTCGGGTTATCAGTCTGTCTTCTCGCACTACGCATGGCGCTCATGATGTCATGAAGCTTATTCAGCAGTTAAAGCAGTTTGACGTCTTCAGCGTTCACGTGAGTGAAGTAGGAGATACAGACACAGCCAGTAACATCCCACTTGTTTCACTGACAACCAAAGACACTGCACCCAGAGATGTTGTGGAGAACCTGCTGACAGCTCAGGATCGAGGAAAGCAGCATGTAATCGGCTACACGAAGGAGAAACTGAATGAACAGACAGTAGGCTTCCATGAAACGATAAAGAAACATCGGTCGAAAACCTTCGCTGATGTGTACAAGGCTACAGTTTCCACCAAGCAGAACATGCAGAAGACCATCAAAGCTGACAGAAAGCTACTACAGTGGCTCCTGGATGCTGTGATCGCAGGTCGCATGGTGGAGATGGTCAACGCCTTGAAGCATGAAATGTTCCCAATCCCATTTAGTCTGGCGAAGGGAGGAGGGGAGAATAAATGAATTCGACATCGTCCTCTGAGCTGATGAACATCCTGATGGCTCAGCAGACCATAAGCTAAGAGGTTCCAACTTCTGATCTGAAGACCTGTGTGACGATAGATGGCCACGCACTCATCCAAGCTCTTGGCAAACCTGGCGGCTGTCGGACATTCGACGACTATGCTGAAATGTTCTTCAAGGCTGTGACGAGTTATTTCAATGAACTAACAACAAGAATTGATGTCATCTTTGATCGGTACGCAGGGGATGGAGTGATCAAAGCAGTTACCAGGACAAAGCGTGCAAGCAAGAAGAAACCGAATCGGAAAGCCACTGATGGCCCACAAGTTCCACTGCCTGAAGTATGGGAAAACTTTATGGCCTTGGATACAAACAAGACTGACCTAGCCTTGCTTCTCTAACATTATCTCTGAGAAGGGCAGAGATCTTCCAGAAATATTTGAGCTGGTGACAGGATGACTTCTCTGAAGCCACTGAAATACGGTTAACCAGGCGACATGACGTTCCACTGCATAGCAACCATGAAGAGGCGGACACCAGGCTCATCCTTCACTCACGTGATGCAGCGTCCCAGGGCTATAAACGAATATTGGTAGTGTGCAGAGACACTGATTTAATGGTGTTGCTAATTCACTTTGTTTGCACCAAGGTCTCTGAAGTGTGGATGGTGTGCGCAACGGCCAAGAACCGAAAATGTTACCCCGTGCTCGATGTACTCAAGACTTTGTCACATCCAGTCAGGGACAACTAGTCTCGTCCTTCAATGGTCATGGGGAAAATATGTGTTGGAAGGTGTTCAGTGACCACCTACTCCTGCTGCACGCCATTGGTCGAGATGGGGATATCGCAGATGTTGAGAAGTTTGTGTGTCATTTGTATGGTATCCCGGAACAACACACAATTGATGACGCCAGAGATCACCTTTTTGGGAAGGCTAAGAAGATTCTGGGAATGCTCCCACCGACAAAGGATGCCATGGAGCTCCAAGCGGGTAAACTATCAGGCCAAAATATGGCTTCAGGCTAACAAAGACAAAGTAGATGTTGAAGATCCGGTGGACACTTCAGCCTTGATGTTAGAAGATAGGAGACTCCTACCAGTGTGGATGAGACTTCCTGTAATCCCTGAAGCCAGCCAGGTTGCAAGAAAAAAATGCAAGACAGCTAGGTGTAATTGCCTCGGAAAAAGGATAAAGTGTACGACAGTTTGTGGTTGTGACAACAACGATTGCTGTAAACCCAGCTGGACAGTAGATCGATATCTCTCTTCCGGGCTGAAATCGAGAGGCTAGAATATGCTGTAAGGAGTTAATAACTCTGTTCTTAAGTGATTGCAATCCACAGAATTGTAACAGTCAGTGCAGCATTTAGGTACAGTTCACCAAGAAACGTAAAATTGTAGATGTTAATAGTTATGGGGCCATATTTACTGCTTTGTGATTTAGTTGTGATAATTCTGTTACTGTGAGTACTTAATACATGCCATCAAACTTATTTGTCACGAACCATGTTAAAATAAATTGTTTTAACGAACAGACTTCCTCATTTTTTTTTGTTTTTTTCACCAATTAAAATAAAAAAATCCCAAATATTTGAACTTGGATTTGACCTTGAGTTGGTAATTTGGATGGAATAAGCGTGTCATCATACTATTTTATCACTAATTGTAGCAAAATGAAACATTTTGTCAAACCAATTACCCGAGAACAATATTTTAAAAATTAAAATAAATTTTTTTTGAACAATTTGTCCTCGAAAATGACCTTCAAAAGCAAAAGCGGCAGCCACCTACATTTTATTCCTCACCCACAGATACCCTGACTTAGCATTGGTCCCAGCTATTAACAAAAACACCGTTCAAAGTAAATTTTTGAATTGTGGCCGGTCTACTATATAGATATACACATTGGTTCAGTAAGCTCTCATAGACGTATTTAAGTGTGGACCCATTTTTTTTTTCAAAGACTTTCCCTGATATCTGAAGGCGAATCTAAACCAATGTAACAGTGTAGGTAGCGCGTGTGTCAACTGTGTTATCAACAATATTATGAAAACTACAGGTTGATGTTTGTAAAATTAGACGGGAATATTGTCGTCAACGAAATATGTCAAGTAAACTGACTGGTGTGGACTATGTGATTATTTCACTTTTTTTTTTCCAACAATGCTGACATCTTTTATTTAACATGTTGACGGCAATGTTACGAACATCGTTGCCTTGGTGACCAAAGGACACTATCCTTGGCCTCTCCAACCCTTGTCTTCTTGCCCCTTCCTTCCACTCTTATTAAAACAAAAGATACGTTGCTCAGCCAGCTCCACAGGAACCTGGCTAGAGGTCGTCACCCCTTCCTTGGAACAATGGCTACTGCGAAAATAAACATTTTTAACTAAATGAAAAAGGCTTGAGAGCTAGAACCTTCACGCACGATGTAAGTTCAAGTAAAATTATTATAACCTCAGCATATCTGGTTGAGCCCGGATACTGTCAATCTCTTACTTTCCTTCACATTTCCTCCCTCTTTTCCTTGACCCTAAACCAATCCCCCCTCCCCCAAATTGCCACCAAAGTACTTCCAATCCTAATCCCGTCCCTCCCACCCAGCATTACAAGCAATAGCCCTCTACCTTATCTACAGACGTCAAGTCAAGTCAAGTCTCACTCTCATAACAAAATGTCATTTTACGGAAGACACACACACAGTTGGCAGCACCGACGTTTTGTTCAGCTATTGTGTGGGTTATTATGGTATTCGTATGGTTTGTGTGGTGCTGTGGCTGAGACTAATGGTGCAGGAGTGTTTAGTGACTACCTGTGTAAAGTGTGGTGCCAATATTTAATCTTAGTGATCCATTACTAGTGAATCATCAAAAGTTCCCTTGGACTGTTTCCGGGCGGAGCTGGCTACCGTTGTCCTGTTAGCAAAGACGAGCATGGCCCTTACGGACGGAGTGATCTAAGGTCAAAATAGCTCCTCACTCACCAGTCAATGTGAGAGTCCCGACTTTGCTGACATTTCTGCCCAGGTGTCTCCTCACCCACCACACTAAACTAGCTAATCACCGCTGACTGCCTCCCTCACTACTTACCCATGGACCACACCTTTGTTGGGAGACAGTCACTGATAATACTGTGAGTGTGTCCGTGTGTTGGCTCTGTGCTTGTGTGTGCTGTAGGCGTAAATAGTGTACGGGGTGGCAGATGTCTGCAGGCTCCCTATAGACCCAGGCACATGGCCTAACACCACCAAATTCCTCCCTTAAGCTTGTTTCTCGGCCAGTCAAGATCTGCACTGGACGACTCAGCTCGCCCACGCACTCACACCATGACCAGTCGGTGACATCCCGGGCGAGGATGACCTGCTTACATATCTATTAGATGGACAGGTGCCTTCTCAGGAAGGAAATCGACCAAAAGTCGACTTTGCTCTTACCACAGACGGAACCAGGGGCCTTCTCTCTCTTCAGGGCGGACGCAAGATGACAACCACTGGTGAGTGGCCAGTTAGAGTACGTAGAACACAAGGGGTTGACCTTAATGTAAATAGATTAATTAATAAATATAAAATATCAAGCTTATCTAAATTACACCAGTATATTTGATGTTCAAACATAAATATAAGTACAGTATATGGGATTAATATTCCGTAATGACCATTCACGCAACTTTATATTGGTTCTTATATAGTGAGATAGAACAAAAAACTAAGGATTTATAGTGTTTCCGGCGGAGATTTATAGTTTTCGTGTTATTTTAATATTTTGATTTTACTTGAGAAGGTATACGAGCTCGCAGGTATATTTTTTTGTTTACTTCTAACTCAGCCAATCAGCATGTACACCCACTAAAAATTATTCGGCACCCGTGTCATATTGTACCACGCCGTAAGGATGCCGAATAATTCTTTAATGGGTGTACATGATACTTGTACACACACACACACATGTATACATGCACGATACATACATGTACACCCACTAAAAATTATTCGACACCCTTACGGCGTGACACGGGTGCTGAATATTTCTTTAGCAGGAGTACTTAATTCTTGATCGGCGAATCAACACGTCTCGATGTTACATAAATTTGAATTAGTGGGAAGATAGGTTTTGTCTGTGAAGGTTACTCGTTGGAAGACTGGATATGGGGTTAGGTTAAGTTAGACATGTGTACTGATATTTTAGAGTCGTTATTGCGTGTGTTTATCCCAAAGTGTTGGTAATTGGGGGGGGGGGGGGAGACCATATCTTCAAAAGTATTAATTTCCAGCGGAAAGGTCATACTCGTGTGAAACAGAGAAAACACAACATAAAAACATATTTTTTAATGTAATTTCCGTGAATATTACATTGACACAGGTAATGTGCTTAGCGATAGTGACAATAATCAGATTATGTTTTCTTACGTGTTTTTCTTATGTGTTTAATAGACACATAAGAATAAATATATACTTCTCGATCTCATCTTATCTTAACAATAAATACAACACTTCGTACAGTTACTAAATTTGGCCTTCCTCGTCTAGCCAGCTGTGGCTGTCTTGCCGTAAATCGGCGTGTTACTGTGTGGTTAAGGAGGCTGTTAAGTCAGTAAAGTGCAATAAGTGCATATAATATGTTATAGTAAAAGAGAAAGATTTAAAAATAGAGAAGATTCATTAAAAACAGGCAGCCGAAGAGAGAAACATTTAATGATAACAACGTCAGATGCAGGGAAAGACGTTAAAGTAAACGATAAGTGATGAGGGACAGTAGTTGATGCTACAGCGGGTGCCTTATGCATCATCTGTTTTATATCGGATATCTTTCAACCATCTGTGATCAGCTACTACTTATAACATTAGCTTCGTCATCCTCTTACACCCTCATGGAAGGATATATCTCCCTCAGATCAAACTATGTGTCCCCACACGTTTGTAGCAATCAAGACCATGTTTGTCGAGTGATGAGATGAATGGATGTTTGTGAGTATTGGTGGACGAGCGGACAGATATCTTTGATTGAGGAGCTACCACACGAAAGCCTCATGGAGTCTAACACTCGGCTGGGTTCTGGAAGGTGTTGGACCTGGGCTACTGACTATACTGTAGGTAGACAGGTGTGGTGTTTCTCAGGGTGGAGACGAGCACGATGAAGGGTGGGTTTGAGTGAAGTGGTGGACTGGTGATGGGGTGGGCTTTGGTGAAGTGGTGGGCGCAAAGTGGTGGGCTGGTGATGTGGTGGACTGGTGATGTGGTGGGCTGGTGATGCGGAAGGCGGGTGATGTGGTGGACTGGTGATGGGTTGGGATTTGGTGAACTGGAGGGCTGGTGAAGCGGTGGGATGGTGAAGGAGTGGGTTTTGGTGAAATGGTGGGCTTTGGTGAAGTGATGGGCTTCGATGAAATGGTGGGATGGTAAAGCGGTGGGCTGGTGAAGTGGTGGGCCTAAGTGGAGTGGTGGGCTTTAATGGAGTGGTGGGCTTTAGTGAAGTGATTGATGCAGAGAAATTCGACTGTGAGAAAGATTTAACAGTAATGATAAGTTGGAATTTTAAACCAAGACAACAATGTGCATTTGCTCGAAACAAGGCTAGCAGAGTATTTGGGTTCAAACAAAGGAGTGTTAGTTACAAGACCAGCGAAGTTATCCTAAAACTATATTTGCGCTCGTGAGACCTCACTTGGATTATACAGTTCAGTTTTGGTCACCGTACTACAGACTGAATATCGAATCCCAAGAAAGCATAGAGAGGAGGATGACAAGACTAATCCCTGGCATTAGAGGCCTTGAATATAGGGACAGATTAAATCATCTGAATTTGCACTCCCTCGAGAGACAGAGTGAGGGGCGATATGATTGAACTATATCAATTGAAGTCAGGGTTAAATAAAGGTGATGTAACAAAGGTATTTATATTATCCAACCAGGAACGAACTCGTGGCAATGGTTTTAAAGGAGACAAATTTAGATTTAGGTGCGAGATAGGTTTGGAAATAGAGTAGTGGATGAGTGGAACAAGTTACCAAACATCATCGTTAACTGGAACACGCCAATAGGCCCGCTGCAGTTTCCTCCATTCTTATGTTCTTAAGTGGCGGGCTTTGGTGAAGCGGTGGGACTTTTCCAACTTCACTGCAAATGTAAAAGTACTGGTTAGTAATCAATCACAGCTAGGTAGACGCTGATGAAAGAACCATGTTTAAAACTGACTGTTGGGTATATCAGTTGTGATGATAACCATTCTGTTAAAAGCTCTTAGACGCGGGTAACGCGCTTCACCTCTCACACTATACGACAGGTTGAGAGTGAGCTGCATCCAGTTTGCAACCAAAATCAGTAATCAATAACTTGCCCACCTGTACAATAAAAATTAGTTTAATATAGATCTCTTATGCTTTAGACTTCGCTCATTATTTTTCTAAATTATCAGGGCTTAATGATAGGAGCCAAGCTTGACTGAATATTAAAACTCATGAGCTAAAACAATAAAAGTTTACATGAACATTCAACCAACATAGGAAATTTACTCCACCACCACTATGGAGTCCCACACCGGGATAAATCAATTAGTATTGAATAGTCGATGAACACTTCACATGCATAGAATCTAAACTACAGTCGTCATCAGGGTTGGCTGGACACTGGTCGTGCACATACACACACAAGGTCTCCTATCAACACTAGCTGGTACTGCGAAGGACGTTGATTGGTATTGCTAGCATTGATGTGCGATGACAGGACGTGCGTTGAGTTCCACACAGTCAGCTGGTGTTGCTCCTTGATGTCGGTTGGCTCTGCTGCATTTACGGTGATAGTGTTGTGCCTGAGACGGTGGCACCGGACCAGTTTTACATGTGATACACTAACGTGAAGCACAGATCAGACGACTCGCTGATACGTGTTGGCTCAGCTGATTTTGTCACCTCAACTACCCTCATCTCTAACATCGTGGCGCCAGTTGGGTAAAGGGATTTTTTTTTATAAATATATGTCGCAGAGGTTTACATGGCTCGTGTGGACTTCTGTTTAGTGGATTAATGTGGATGCAGCCTTGACCCACTGAGGTCTAGTTCACACACACACACACACACTCACACACTACTACTATTTTTTTTTTTTTTTTTAAGAAATATGGCCTCCAGCCTCCCCCAATAGCCATACCTTTGCCACCATTTTGTTACCTTAATATTAAATGTCCTAATACATAAGTAGCTATCCTAGCTGTGTTGAGTTAGTTGAGTCGCAGATCTATGCGGCATTCAGTGACTGTAGCCTCATAGTCAATATCTGCAACTGTTGTCGGCTTTGAGGCCGATGCTCTCGTTCCCTTGAGGCAGAGCAAAGTCAACCGAAGGAGAGAGAAGGACAGTCGACATCTCATCCAGGCTGTAACATAACTTCTGGGCTGCTGCTTCTGTTCGGATATCACCTCTGCAGTCTGGCATAGAAGCATCTTGCACTTGGTCCCATCCCACTAGAAGTTGTGAACACTAGAGAAGTGAAGCTGCTTCGATCAACGTTCTGAATTCTCTCCCCATATGCCCTTATCTTACCGTTCTCGTTCCTCCTGTGTGCAGCATCGAGAGCTAAGTTACGGTGACATGCGGCCATTGGATAAAAAACCTGATGTCGAAGGAGGCTCGCTGTCCCCGCGTCCAGAATCCGCGAGCACTCACGTCAACACGGGCTTCGTTGGATGTGTTTGAAGTCCTATGTTGGAAATTCTCACCGTCCAATGGAAGGAGGGTCGGTTCTATCCTGACATCACGGAAGATTTCCTTCAACATATTTGCTGTGAGATCCCTTACTTCGTCATGCCTCATGCATATGAAGCCCCCTTTCTTGGACACCATGGCGTGATTGATGTCATAGGAACAGCCACACACGCATTGGGAGGGCAAACTTTCTACTGGCCTACCGTACCTTAGAGCATTGGCATCTGTAAATTCTTGTTTATGAGATTGAAACCATTTGCCCTTATCGGTAATGTAGTTAACCAGTTCGAGGCGCACATCTCCTGCACTATAGCAAATTTTTTTCAAATTATCTGGTACTTGCAGCAACAGTTACTGCAACTTATCACTTTGCCTGTGCTGTCGTTCTGTCGTAATGGACTTTCGAATCTTGTTTACTTCACTGGTATCCACCTCCCCTATTGCGTTCTGAGCTATTTTGTGGTCCGTGAGGGCTGCCGTGAGCTTAACTGAGTTTTGATGTTCGGTGGCAGCAATCTCCTCTGGATTGGTCAATCCCATTCCTCCCAGTCTCTGTGGTAGTGCAAGGAGTGATCCTTCTGCTGGGGTTAGGTGAGGGTGTTTCACTAATTTGGGAATGAAATTGACGCTGATAGCTTCTTCCAGAGGATGAAGGAGGGATCCGATATCAGGGATAGTGCGCATCAGGTAGTTCCAGCGATGCTTGACTCCATGGGTTAATGCCGCAAAAGCCGCATGTGGCTCTGTGTTAGCAATCTCAGACAGAGCTTGGATTTGCCTAACCCACTCATTCACCTTTCCCGTTACGTACTCGGTCTTGAAGTCCGTCGTGCCGATTACTGCTCCTAAGTGTCTTTGGCCATCCTTTGTTATTTTGACCTCACTTCCACCGAACACCTCCATTGCCCGTTCATAATGTTCTGGCTTCACAATGAGGAAGGACTTGCTGGCGTTTGGGTGGTACCTTATTTGTGTACAGGGAGGTGTTCAGGTCTTGGGCGTGCGTGTCGAAGTAATCTGCTGACGTTGCAGCTCTAGGGTCTTGTTCCTCTGTGGAGTAAGTCGCCATCACCTGGTCGCAACCATTGACTGTGGTTGCAGTCCGATGGTCACTGTCGTCGCTGGGAGTACATGTCTTGAGGTCACGGAGATTTAAGGCGTCGCTGGAGCTGTGATCCCAGGGGGACTGACTGGCCACGTCGGGGCTACGATTATACTGTCTTTTGCCTAAGTAAGGGAGGTCATGGTCCATTTCTGGCGTGGGTTGAGGTCGTCGATAAGTCATTGAGTGGGATACAGCCTTCAGGATTTCTTTTGAAGGGACTTCGTCGCTTATTTCAGCAGGTGCAATGTTGTTCCGGGTGAGTGTCTCGTTGAGGTGTTTCGAGAATGAACCTGGATGAACCATGTTCATGTGATGGGCATGCAGGTAAAACAAGTATATGGCGGTGGCTTTGGACTCGTCCAGCTTTGGAGAGGAGGACGCTCCTGATGCTATCGGCCACTGCGTCCCTCATGGCGCCCAGTGTCTCAGTAACGGTCTGTTTTATTGAGTCTTTGATGGTCCGTACCTCTGATTGCAGGACTTCCATGGTCTTGCATAGAGGTTGGTACTCTGTTGAGGTCAGAGTAAAAGGCCTTCTTGATGTCATCCTTTGCATTAATACACACACACACACACACTACCTGCAGGCCTTGCTGACACTGGCTGACGTAGGAGCTTGGTACAGCTGAATTGTGTTGATGATCTTCTGCTGTCAATATATTTGATTGATGGAAACTAAAGACTAAAGACTAAGCTCTCTCTGACCCACTGTAGAGGATTTAGTGGGCTCTTTAGAGAACTTATGTCATAGATATAAGTACGAAATGTGGAAGAATAATTCAATATTAAACAAAGAGTGTATTGCCAATGATCATACATTTGCTTTGACATGTTAAAACTATTCAATAATCCATTTTAGTAATTTTAATTAAATAATTTACTGCTTCTTGTGGCATAATACTTTTCATGCGTGTTGGTTTAGATATTTCGCTGTAGTCACTTTACCCAAGACCGTGAGTGTTGCCCACCTGGCCAACACAGTTAAGTAATGACAGGAAGACACGTGATGATTCTTCGTCAAATTGTGACATATATTGGCTCTCTACATCAGCTACCATGAAGACGCCAACAAATTCTCCGTCCAGCTCTGGCCAAGCAGTGAGGAATGATGCCAGGATTAGGGGTCAGTTGTTTAGTGCAGCTCAAACTGACAACGAGGGCTCATAACCAAGTGTTGTGGCTAGGAAGGTTACCGAAACTAACCCCTACACTACGGGGACTCCACTTTTATTATTTCATTGGCCAACGCCAGACGATTTTATTCAGCGTAGAGGGGACCCTGTACACAAGTGGTTAGTAGACGAGCTCCACTAATTTTAGCTTGTGGTTGCAGGTTGACTTCTTGAGGGTTGACTGGAGATTACACGGTGTCTTGTAAGTACAGTGTAAGATTGAATTTAACTCAATGGTAGAGTTTGCAGTCTTGAATTCGTTAGATATTAGTCCAAGATGGGTAACTCCTCCAACAGCACTGAAGTCTATTATTTTCTGGATGCTGACCAAAAACAACCAATAGACTAATATTAATGATCTAAAGTAAAAAAAATACAGGAGGAGGACTGTAGATTGGTGGGAGTGTTTATGTTTGGGGCTTAAACCTTACATACTATCTCAACAAGGACCACGAAGGACGCTACCGCTCAACGCCGTTCAAGTTAGAGTCTCGTGAACAGCATAGAAATAACCCACTCAGTGACAACTTTTTCAATTCAATAAAAACAAGAAAGTTAACCTCGCACGAGGAAAAATTTAATTCTCTTAATATTACTGTCAATTTCATGATCAAGAAATCCTAATATTGATCTTGTATGTCAAAATTTTATGGTACGAGCTTTGTCTGGATGGCAAATGCACATTCCACACTCTCTGCTCAACCTAGGTGTGCATTAGTATAAGTTTGACCGAAAAGGAAAACAACAAAACTTGAATTGAGTTACTCCACTTGAATTGAGTTACTGCGGGCGTATGAATTTCACCCACTGAGGGCTGGTGTAAAGAAAATAAGATACGGAAAGTCACCGCTAGGCACGTAATTGTAGCAGCTTGGGGTCTTCATCTTCAATTCACCTACATGAAAAAGACTGGACTGAGTCATCATTACTAGCAAGATATGAAGTTATCTGCTCAGCGGTGAGAGAGAGACGCCTAACGACTCGCCAAGCTATTCGCCCTCCTTGCTTTCTCTCTTTCCTGTATCATCCTTCTCGTTGTTTCTTGCGATGATGTCTCGCCTTACTACACCTGTTACCAGTACTCCACTCTACTCACTACACCTGTTACCAGTACTCCACTCTACTCACTACACCTGTTACCAGTACTCCACTCTACTCATTACACCTGTTACCAGTACTCCACTCTACTCATTACACCTGTTACCAGTGCTTCACTCTACTCACTACACCTGTTACCAGTACTTCACTCTACTCACTACACCTGTTACCAGTACTTCACTCTACTCACTACAACTGTTACCAGTACTTCACTCTACTCACTACACCTGTTACCAGTACTTCACTCTACTCACTACACCTGTTACCAGTACTCCACTCTACTCACTACACCTGTTACCAGTACTCCACTCTACTCACTACACCTGTTACCAGTACTCCACTCTACTCACTACACCTGTTACCAGTACTCCACTCTACTCACTACACCTGTTACCAATACTTCACTCTACTGATTACACCTCTTACCAGCACTCCACTCTACTCACTACACCTGTTACCAGTACTCCACTCTACTCACTACACCTGTTACCAGTACTCCACTCTACTCACTACACCTGTTACCAGTACTCCACTCTACTCACTACACCTGTTACCAGTACTCCACTCTACTCACTACACCTGTTACCAGTACTCCACTCTACTCACTACACCTGTTACCAGTACTCCACTCTACTCACTACACCTGTTACCAATACTTCACTCTACTGATTACACCTCTTACCAGCACTCCACTCTACTCACTACACCTGTTACCAGTACTCCACTCTACTCACTACACCTGTTACCAGTACTCCACTCTACTCACTACACCTGTTACCAGTACTCCACTCTACTCACTACACCTGTTACCAGTACTCCACTCTACTCACTACACCTGTTACCAGTACTCCACTCTACTCACTACACCTGTTACCAGTACTCCACTCTACTCACTACACCTGTTACCAGTACTCCACTCTACTCACTACACCTGTTACCAGTACTTCACTCTACTCATTACACCTGGTACCAGTACTCCACTCTACTCACTACACCTGTTACCAGTACTCCACTCTACTCACTACACCGGGTACCAGTACTCCACTTTACTCACTACACCTGGTACCAGTACTTCACTCTATTCACTACACCGGGTACCAGTACTTCACTCTACTCACTACACCGGGTATCAGTACTCCACTTTACTCACTACACCGGGTACCAGTACTTCACTCTATTCACTATACCTGGAACCAGTACTCCACTTTACTCACTACACCGGGTACCAGTAATTCACTCTACTCATTACACCTGGTACCAGTACTCCACTCTACTCACTACACCTGTTACCAGTACTCCACTCTACTCACTACACCTGGTGCCAGTACTTCTCTCTACTCACTACACCTGGTGCCAGTACTTCACTCTAATCACTACACCGGGTACCAGTACTTCACTCTACTCACTACACCGGGTATCAGTACTCCACTTTACTCACTACACCGGGTACCAGTACTTCACTCTATTCACTATACCTGGAACCAGTACTCCACTTTACTCACTACACCGGGTACCAGTACTTCACTCTATTCACTACACCTGGTGCCAGTACTTCACTCTACTCACTATACCTGGTGCCAGTACTTCACTCTACTCACTACACCTGGTGCCAGTACTTCACTCTACTCACTACACCGGGTACCAGTACTCCACTCTACTCACTACACCGGGTACCAGTACTTCACTTTACTCACTACACCTGGTGCCAGTACTCCACTCTACTCACTACACCTGGTGCCAGTACTTCACTCTACTCACTACACCGGGTACCAGTACTCCACTTTACTCGCTACACCGGGTACCAGTACTTCACTCTATTCATTACACCTGGTACCAGTCACTTCACTCACACCTAACCCGCTACAGCTGATGCTCGCCAACGACAGGTGCTGCATCTTCCTTTATGATAGAGGGACTGACAAACTCCTGGTGCTCTGTTCTTAGATTCTCTGTCTCGGGTACTGATGTGTTCCCAATACTCCACTTAAGGGAAAACTACACCCTAAGTACTCTGGGGGTCTGATGAACCTCTGGGGCTGCTCTCTGAGGGACTGATGGACCCTTGTTGCTTTATCTCATGGATTGTTGGATCCCTGTTGCTCTTCTCTGAGGAACTGGTGGACCCCTGTTGCTCTGTCTGAAGAACTGGTGGACTCCTGTTGCTCTGTTTGAGGGACTGACAGACCCCTCTTACTCTGCTTAAGGGACTGATGGACCCCTTTTGCTCTGTTTGAGGGACTGATGGACCTCTGTTTTTCTGTCTGAGTGACTATTGGACCCCTCGCTTTCTTTCTGAAGAACTGATGGATCCCTATTGCTCCTGATAGATCTCAGGTGTTCTCTCTGGGGGCTGATGGACCCTTGGTCCTCTTGTCAGTAGTGCCTTACGATGCCACTACTTAGTTAACACTATTTTCATTTCGGTAAAAAAGTGACGCTTTTTTTTTTATCTCATAGGAGTAAAGATCTCAGAATATGAAAAGATATGTGTCAGCAATAGGGTGAGAGAGGCAAGACTAAGGTGCTTTTGTTATGCGGTACGAGGAGAGGAGGGGGAGGCCAGCAAAGGAGCCTGGCATAAGCCGATCAAAGAGAAGAGGATCAGGAGGAACCCAAAAGTTGAGGTAGTCACCTGGCTGAGAGACACACACATGGCAATGGTTTGAAAGTAGAAGAAGCAAAATACTGAGGAACGTAGCTGAGCGTAATCCGAAAAAAAACTGACTTAATCTTTGGGAATGGTAAAAGAAAGATCACTACCGCTTTAAGTATCATTCTTCTTTTCAGTGTACTGCAGATTTACCTGTATTTTAGCAACTTCTTAAACTTGTTCGTGATGGAGATTCAGCCTCCTCGTGATACAAAGAAAATTTGTGTATTTCTTAAATCTTTCCTTTTCCTGTTACACACTGTAGTCGAAGGTACAGTGAGTTACAGAGGGCGGGTGTGACAATGTTGTTACATAGAATTGTAGGTGTCATATTGGTGTTATAGAGAATGATGGGTGTGACTGGTGTTGCAGAGGAAAGTGGGTGTGACAGTGGTGTTACAGATAAGGTGGGTGTAACAGTGGTGCTAAAGAGGAGGGTGCATGTAACAGTGGTATTACAGAAGAATGTGGGTGTAACCGTGGTGTTGCAGGCGAGGATGGGTGTGATAGTGGTGTTACAGAGGAAGGTGGGTGTGACAGTGGTGTTACAGAGGAAGGTGGATGTGACAGTAGTGTTGCAGAGGAAGGTGGGTGTGATAGTGGTGTTACACAGGAAGGTGGGTGTGACAGTGGTGTTACAGAGGAAGGTGGGTGTGACAGTGGTGTTACAGAGGAAGGTGGGTGTGATAGTGGTGTTACAGAGGAAGGTGGGTGTGAGAGTGGTGTTACACAGGAAGGTGGGAGTGACAGTGGTGTTCACAGAGGAGGGTGAGTGTGACTCGTGTTTATTGAGGAAAGTGGGTGTGACAGTAGTGTTACAGAGGAAGGTGGGTGTGATAGTGGTGCTACATAGGAAGTTGGATATGACAATGTAAGGTGATCACTACTGTAAGGTGATCACTACTGTAAGGTGATCACTACAGTAAGGTGATCACTACAGTAAGGTGATCACTACTGTAAGGTGATCACTACAGTAAGGTGATCACTACAGTAAGGTGATCACTACAGTGAGGTGATCACTACAGTCAGGTGATCACTACTGTGAGGTGATCACTACTGTGAGGTGATCACTACTGTGAGGTGATCACTACTGTGAGGTGATCACTACTGTGAGGTGATCACTGCAGTGAGGTGATCACTACAGTAAGGTGATCACTACAGCAAGGTGATCACTACTGTGAGGTGATCAATACTGTGAGGTGATGACTACTGTAAGGTGATCACTACAGTAAGGTGATCACTACTGTGAGGTGATCACTACTGTAAGGTGATCACTACAGTAAGGTGATCACTACAGTAAGGTGATCACTACAGTAAGGTGATCACTACTGTAAGGTGATCACTACTGTGAGGTGATCACTACTGTGAGGTGATCAATACTGTGAGGTGATGACAACTGTAAGGTGATCACTACAGTAAGGTGATCACTAATGTGAGGTGATCACTACTGTAAGGTGATCACTACTGTAAGGTGATCAATACTGTGAGGTGATCAATACTGTGAGGTGATTACTACTGTAAGGTGATGACTACTGTGAGGTGATGACTACTGTGAGGTGATCACTACTGTGAGGTGATCACTACTGTAAGGTGATCACTACAGTAAGGTGATCACTACAGTAAGGTGATCACTACTGTAAGGTGATCACTACTGTGAGGTGATCACTACTGTAAGGTGATCACTACTGTAATGTTATCACTACTGTAATGTAATCACTACTGTGAGGTGATCACTACTGAAAAGTGATCACTACAGAAAGGTGATCACTACTGTGAGGTGATCACTACTGTGAGGTGATCACTACTGTAAGGTGATCACTACAGTAAAGTGATCACTACTGTAATGTTATCACGACTGTGAGGTGATCATTACTGTAAGGTGATCACTACAGTAAGGTGATCCGTGCAGTAAGGCGATCACTACAGTAAGGTGTTCACTACAGTACGGTGATCACTACTGTTAGGTGATGATTATTGTAATTTGATCACTACAGTAAGGTGATCACTACTGTGAGGTGATCACTACAGTAAGGTGATCACTACTGTGAGGTGATCTCTACTGTAAGGTGATCACTACAGTAAGGTGATCACTACAATAAGGTGATCACTACTGTAAGGTGATCACTACAGTAAGGTGATCACCACAGTATGGTGATCACTACAGTAAGGTGATCACTACAGTAAGGTGATCACTACTGTAAGGTGATCACTACTGTAAGGTGATCACTACTGTAAGGTGATCACTACAGTAAGGTGATCACTACTGTGAGGTAACCACTACTGTAAGGTGATCACTACTGTAAGGTGATCACTACTGTGAGGTGATCACTACATTACGGTGATCACTACTGTGAGGTGATCACTACTGAAAGGTGATCACTACATTAAGGTGATCACTACTGTAAGGTGATCACTACTGTAAGGTGACCACTACTGTAAGGTGATCACTACTGTAAGGTGATCACTACTGTAAGGTGATCACTACTGTAAGGTGACCACGACTGTAAGGTGATCACTACTGTTAGGTGATCACTACTCTAAGGTGATCACTACTGTGAGGTGATTACTACATTAAGGTGATCACTACTGTGAGGTGACCACTACTGTAAGGTGATCACTACTGTAAGGTGATCACTACAGTAAGGTGATCACTACTGTAAGGTGATCACTACTGTGAGGTGATCACTACTGTAAGGTGATCACTACAGTAAGGTGATCACTACTGTAAGGTGATGACTACTGTAAGGTGATCACTACAGTAAGGTGATCACTACAGTAAGGTGATCACTAC
The DNA here is from genome assembly GCA_958450375.1 of Homarus gammarus. Lineage (NCBI taxonomy): Eukaryota > Metazoa > Arthropoda > Malacostraca > Decapoda > Nephropidae > Homarus > Homarus gammarus. Next base: position 635,660 of record CAUDMG010000852.1, read on the forward strand.
TGTTAGGTGATCACTACTGTGAGGTGATTACTACAGTAAGGTGATCACTACAGTAAGGTGATCACTACAGTAAGGTGATCTCTACAGTAAGGTGATCACTACAGTAAGGTGATAACTACTGTAAGGTGATTACTCCAGTAAGGTGATTACTCCAGTAAGGTGATCACTACAGTAAGGTGATCACTACGGTAAGGTGATCAGTACTGTAAGGTGATCACTACTGTAAGGTGATCACTACTGTGAGGTGATCACTACAGTAAGGTGGTCACTACAGTAAGGTGATCACTACTGTAAGATGATCACTACAGAAAGGTGATCACTACAGTACGGTGATCACTACAGCAAGGTGATCACTACAGCAAGGTGATCACTACTGTAAGGTGATCACTACAGTAAGGTGATAACTACTGTAAGGTGATCACTACAGTAAGGTGATCACTACAGTAAGGTGATCTCTACAGTAAGGTGATCACTACTGTAAGGTGATCACTACAGTAAGGTGGTCACTAGTGCAAGATGATCACTACAATAAGGTGATCACTACAGTAAGGTGATCACTACAGTAAGGTGATCACTACTGTAAGGTGATCACTACAGTAAGGTGATCACTACTGTAAGGTGATCACTACTGTAAGGTGATCACTACAGTAAGGTGATCACTACTGTAAGGTGATCACTACAATAAGGTGATCACTACTGTAAGGTGATCACTACAGTAAGGTGATCACTACAGTAAGGTGATCAGTGCATTAAGGTGATCACTACAGTACGGTGATCACTACAGTACGGTGATCACTACTGTAATTTGTTCACTACAGTAAGGTGATCACTACTGTGGGGTGATCACTACAGTAAGGTGATCACTACTGTGAGGTGATCTCTACTGTAAGGTGATCACTACAGTAAGGTGATCACTACAATAAGGTAATCACTACAATAAGGTAATCACTACTGTAAGGTGATCACTACTGTAAGGTGATCACTACAGTATGGTGATCACTACAGTATGGTGATCACTACAGTATGGTGATCACTACAGTAAGGTGATCACTACAGTAAGGTGATCACTACAGTAAGGTAATCACTACTGTAAGGTGATCACTGCAGTAAGTTGATCACTACTGTAAGGTGATCACTACATTAAGGTGATCACTACTGTAAGGTGATCACTACTGTAAGGTGACCACTACTGTAAGGTGATCACTACTGTAAGGTGACCACTACTGTAAGGTGATCACTACTGTAAGGTGATCACTACTGTATGGTGACCACGACTGTAAGGTGATCACTACTGTTAGGTGATCACTACTCTAAGGTGATCACTACTGTGAGGTGATCACTACAGTAAGGTGATCACTACAATAAGGTAATCACTACAATAAGGTAATCACTACTGTAAGGTGATCACTACTGTAAGGTGATCACTACAGTATGGTGATCACTACAGTATGGTGATCACTACAGTAAGGTGATCACTACAGTATGGTGATCACTACAGTAAGGTGATCACTACAGTAAGGTGATCACTACAGTAAGGTAATCACTACTGTAAGGTGATCACTGCAGTAAGGTGATCACTGCAGTAAGGTGATCACTACAGTAAGTTGATCACTACTGTAAGGTGATCACTACTGTGAGGTGATCACTACATTACGGTGATCACTACTGTGAGGTGATCACTACTGTAAGGTGATCACTACAGTAAGGTGATCACTACTGTAAGGTGATCACTACAGTAAGGTGATCACTACTGTAAGGTGACAACTACTGTAAGGTGATCACTACTGTAAGGTGACCACTACTGTAAGGTGATCACTACTGTAAGGTGACCACTACTGTAAGGCGATCACTACTGTAAGGTGATCATTACTGTAAGGTGATCACTACTGTAAGGTGACCACGACTGTAAGGTGATCACTACAGTAAGGTGATCACTACAGTAAGGTGACCACTACTGTAAGGTGATCATTACTGTAAGGTGATCACTACAGTAAGGTGATCCGTGCAGTAAGGCGATCACTACAGTAAGGTGATCACTACAGTACGGTGATCACTACTGTTAGGTGATGATTATTGTAATTTGATCACTACAGTAAGGTGATCACTACAGTAAGGTGATCACTACTGTGAGGTGATCTCTACTGTAAGGTGATCACTACAGTAAGGTGATCACTACAATAAGGTGATCACTACTGTAAGGTGATCACTACAGTAAGGTGATCACTACAGTAAGGTGATCACTACAGGAAGGTGATCACTACTGTATGGTGATCAGTACTGTAAGGTGATCACTACCGTAAGGTGATCACTACAGGAAGGTGATCACTACTGTGAGGTGATCACTGCAGTAAGGTGATCACTACTGTAAGGTGATCACTACAGTAAGGTGATCACTACTGTAAGGTGATCACTACCGTAAGGAGATCACTACAGGAAGGTGATCACTGGAGTAAGGTGTTGATATATATTTATATTGAAACAGTTTATTGAGCCAATAGAACATAGATAGAGAGTCGAAAAAAAAAATAATATAAACATGACTGAGCCAGTGAGAGCCTGAGCTCTTTTGTAGGCACCTGATATAAACTGTACATGGCGGTAATAAGAACATATCAGAATGTTACCACGGTTATCACTTCGATGTTTATTCATTTTATATTTTTATTATTTTTTTCACATGATATCATAAGTATATACATATTTTACAGTGGAGTTGATATACATAAATATGGTAAGGGAGGGAAGCAGTACAACACGGGTTCTATTAAGGTGGAACAAGAGGACAGAGCTGACAGTGTCATGTCAAGTTGACAAATATATTTATTGCAATGGTAAATTATATCTGCCTACATGATAATTTATGATAAAACTGTTTTGGTGGTGAAATAAAAGCAGGAATATAAAGTAGGTATTAAAAAAATCTGTGTACTTGGACAATTGATATAATTTTAAGAGATGGTTTAATGGAAGGGAGCGTAGTCTTTGCTCAGATGGGTGAGGGTAAGTTGTTCTACACTTTCACACCAACATATTTTCTGAAGGTCTGGAACTGAGAGGAGCGCATGGGGGGGGGGGGGGAGGAAGGTGTTCTTAGTAGGTCTGGATGTCTTAAGTTGTATCTTTCATTATTCCGGAACTGGAAATTATTATTGTCAAGCAAGTGATTGACGGATTTGTAAACAAATAGGGCACAGCTGTAGGTGTTAATGTCCCCTAATTTTAACATTTTCAATTTAGCAAATTGTTCGTTAGTGTGATCATTTTTTTTCAAGTAGGTCATTGTTCGCACAACTCTCTTTTTTGCAGTTATCAGGGGGGGGGGGGGTGTTTTTGAAGAGCCAGAGGCCCCCCATAGTGTGTGACAGTGTATCAGGTGTTGGTAAACAAGATCATAATATATTTCTTTCATTGCTGTGGGAGTGAGTGACTGTTGAGTGTGATACATGATACGGCACAGTTTATTGACTTGACTGTAAATGGCTTGTATGTGGTTTCTCCAGTTAAGTTTCTCATCAACAATAACCCCAAGAAATTTATTATTTTGTTCGCATTTGAGGACTGCATTACCAAGGTACACTGGGTCCAAATCTTGGGGTAAGTTTTTCGTTCTGTGAAAATTTGTCTAATGGGTTTTTTCGAGGTTAAAGGCCAGTTTATTACGTATTACCCAGGTCTTGACTTTAGTCAATTCAGTGTTCATAGTTCTCATCAAGAAATGGAGGTCTGAGTTGCTGGCATAGAGATTACTATCGTTTGCAAATAAGTTGTATTTTATGAGTGTGCTGGAGTGGACTATTTCGTTTAGGTACAACAAAAACAGTACAGGACGAAAAATGGGGCCTTGGGGGACGCCATACAAAAGTGGTGAGGGCTCAGATTGATGATTATTACAGCAGACATACTGCTTCAATTAGTGACATATGAGGTAAACAAATTGTGGGATGAGCCTCTCACGCCGTAATTTTCAAGCTTTGAAAGGAGGATGGTATGGTCGACAGTATCAAAGGCTTTAGAGAGATCCAGGAATATACCGACTGTGAACTAACTGTCATCAAAGGAGTTTAAGATGCCATTATTAAAGGATAGTAGAACACTCAGTTGACCTTCCAGCTCTAAATCCAAACTGGGAGTCTGGCGTCGACACAATACTCCCTCATATTGACCCTGGTGCCTTTCTACAAAACTCACTGGGTTACACCAACCCCAATTGTACCTATTACTTTCCTAACTCGCCCGAGTTTAGTTCTAGCCTTCTACACTTTCATTCCTTCTCCTTAATTAGCCATAACATCAGCAGTATTCCCCTTCACTTGGATACCCTTTTAGATCAGTGTACAGTATATCTTCTATTTCCCACAAATTTGATGTACTTGATTTCTGCGAGACCAAACTTACTAATGTCTTTAATTATGGAGCTACCGTCGGGTGAGCGGAGGGGGGCTGCGCCACGAATGATTGGCTCATAAAATGTTTTAGTTAAATTGAAAAATTCGCGCATCTTGTGCTGATCTGCAAATTTTTGTGTTTCACATGCTTTATTCTTCAACCACTCGCTCTTTAGACTGCGAAGTTCGTGCTAGGCCGCCACTTTTTTTTTGCGGAAGGTTTCAGCTTTGGTCCGAGACTGAGGGTTGTTCTGCCAGTCAGTTAAAACAGCACGTTTATCATCGACGAGTACATTGATTGACTGGTCATTTTCATCAAACAAGTCCTGGTGTATTATTTCGATCTGGCCGAGGGTGTTTCTCCAGGTTTTTGTCATGACAGTGTCGAGAATATCACATTCGGCACTGGGATTTGGGTTGTTTGTTGTTGGGTTGTTTATCGGCCCATGTTTCGAGCTGCTCTCTGAAAGCATGTGCTACCGCTGAATCATAAAGACGCATAGTCTTAAATCCTCTTCTAGAGGCTTACTGCCTTCGCCGTTTTGGGACGACGTGAAGTGAGAGCTTGGGCCTGACGAGCCGATGATCAGTGTCACAATGGTCTGAGCCTCGCTTGGCACGGGTGATTAGGGCATCTATGCGATCTCTTTCTCTAACAATGATGTAGTCAATGAGTTGACAGTGATTTGATCATGGGTGTTGCCACGAATCCTTGAACTTGTCGGCCTGCCTAAACAAGGTATTAGTGATAGTGAGGTTTTGTGCAGCACACTTGCTGAGGAGGAGTAGGCTGTTGCGATTACACTTCCCTAGTCCATTTCTCCCTATGGTACCCTGCCAAACGTCAGCATCTCTGCCAACACTGGCATTGAAGTCACCAAGGATCACAACCTTACCTTCTCTGGGGATGGAGGTTCACACTCTGTCGAGGTCGGCGTTAAAGGCCTCCTTGATGGCATTCTATGCATCCAGTGCTTTGGCGTAGGCACTGATGAAAACGGCATGGCGTGAGTGATTCAGTGGGATTCGGAGCGTCATGAGGCGCTCGTTGATCCCAATAGGCATTTCACTTAGCCTGTGTAGCATGCGTTGGCGGATGGCAAAGCTAACTTCATAATTGCTTTTTCTGTCTGCAGCAGGCTAACCCTGCCAGAAGAAGGTATAGCCAGACCCCCGTTCTGTGAGTTGATCCTCGTCTGGGAGCCGGGACTCACTAATGGCTGCTATGTTGCTGTTATACCTACCCACCTCTTTTGTCACAAGGGCAGTTCTTCTTTCAGGATGCTCATTTGTGCCAGTATCCAGTAGGGTCCTGAAATTCCATGCAGCGACCATAAGAGTTTGTATAGTTGCCCAGTTAGGGCACCATTTCTAGCCCCCTCCCAGTGTGGGTTGAGCAGAGTGGCTCTTTCAAAGTGGCTGCTCAGTCACACAGACAGGACCGGATTGCACTGCTGCCTAGATCTCAGTGCATAAACGACCATCTTATTTGTGCCGCCCATGTGCATAGTTGTGAGTAGAGACTCCCGGTAGTCATCACTGCCTGTCCCCTTCTCCACTCGTCCGTCGCCATAGGACTTTTGGGTGGTATAGGGCTTTTGATGATGAGTGGTATGATGAGCTGGATGGTGGCTGCGCGTGAGTTGATTTATGTGGTGAGGCAGGAGCGCAGGCTGCAACCACACATCTTGGCTTCCCCTTTTCCTGATCCAGTGGTGCAAGTGTTGCAACGACTGGGGAGAGGGAGAGTTGCAATGGACTGCCGATAGCCCAGTTAGTTGGGTTTCGCCTTAGTAGCCTGTCCATTATGCATTGCCTTCGTCTGCCGGTGGTCACCTGACCGTTGGGGTCTTGTTGGAGCTCTGTAAGCATGTCTGCCTGATGCGGGGCTCCACCGCAGATTTTTCGTTTTCGGTTTACTCCCGTAGCCTTGGACCTACCAAAGTTAATCCGCAAGGCAGCGGGGCAATGGTTGGTAGGCGCCAGGACGTGTCCACATGCCAGTGGGCTTATGCACCATCCCTCTGGGCTCCGCTGCTACTGCGAGATCCCCTGTTGGTGTAACCTGGGCCCACGAGGCACCCAGTTACCGTGTGTTGCCTCGAGGTAGTACAGCAGGAGTGTTGATGGTGAAGAGGCTGTGTATTGGCAGGGGAAGACTTATGCAAGTTGCTTCCCTGTTCGCCACGAGGGCTAGCCAGCGATGGTAACTGAAAGCGAAAGCCACCCATCACCGCCACCGCCACCCACCACCACTGCACCACTACCACCACTGCACCACTACCACCACCATCCTCACCCACACCACAAATGTAACCACAGCCACACCACAGCCCTTACCGGTGAAGCTGTGTGCGTGCGTGCGTGCGTGCGTGCGTGTGTGTTTAACACCACACACACACACACACACACATAGACGCGCGCGTGTATTTGCATTTATGCTAGAAACTGTTGGTTTGTGAATGATAGCTTCGACAGCATCACTTTTCCAGCAAGACCACAACCACAGAACTAATAACAACAACATGATCAACACATATAAGTAATCCGAGTCACAAGTTTACAGTGACGCTACGAACTTGTCAACATAATTACGGCAAAAAATACACACATTATTATCATAACAAGAACTCTTTGTGGTTTAACGACACCAACAAAACTAAACTAGGATGATAACAATACACAGTCACAGAACAACAACAACGCGACGTGATCAGTAGAAACACAACCAAGGCAACACTGGCATAACCAAAAAAACAACCCCTCCCCAAAGGCGCTTGAGTGGCATCTCCTGGTGGGTTCATTTCATGGTTTGTACTGTACGTATTGTATAGTCGCGAACAGTGTCCTTTCGCCACTTCTGCTACTCCACGAACGCCGAAATTCAGACTCGTGAACCCGAAGCAGTAGACACTGATTCTGTCTATAAATGCTTCGGAAGCGAGTCTAAATCTCGGGGTTCGTGGAGCAGCAGTAGAGGCGACGGGACTTTGGTTCGCGACACTATACTTGAGAACAAATATTCGTCTCCGTTGTACAGTCTATGTACGAGATTCTTATTTGACGTTGTGATATAAAAGACGAAGATGCTTCCACGTTCGTTTAAATTATTGTGCCGTAAGAAAGGGAAATCAGTCGCTTTCAGAATCATTCTTGTCCTTGAAGCTAACTGTGGGTCTGTGGTAGGTCGTTGCGCCCGCCACCTAATGAGTTAACTGAATATGTTCTTTTGAAGGAAATACCGCTGAAGGCTGCCTGAGTAATGCCGGAAGCTTCCTGAGTACTGGTGTAGGCTGCCTGAGTAATGCCGGAAGCTTCTTGAGTACTGCTGTAGGCTGCCTGAATAATGCCGAGGCGCTGCCTGGGGTACACAACTGGTGTTCTTTCTGGTTCGTCCTCATGTACAATTAGCTGAAAAACGTTTGCAATTATTTATGTTCTCAATGTAAATAGGCGGTCTATTAAGCTTTGCTCAGTTAATTACTGGGTGAGGTTAGGGAAGGTTAAGTTAGGTTCTTTGGAAAGTTATTCCTACCGGTTACGTTAATAGAAATGATGGGGTGATGTCAAGAGCGCGTTGTATATTTATTAGATTTTTAAGAACACCGAGAGGTAAAAAATTGACTGATATGGAAGACACCCTAATATGCCTTCTGAGTGACTGTGAATTCTGACGAAGGGCAACTTTGGTATCGATGACGAAATTGTTGATGTATTACGTTCTGCTGAAGAAAAATATTATTATCCCCCAAGCCTTAATTGTGGAGTTATAATAAACCCCCAATAGAAAAATATACATACAAACTTGAAATACATGCAACTATTTGGAAGATATTAAGAAATAGAAAGATGAGATCAATTTGCCGAAATATATTACTTTCAAGACATTGTCAAGCTACCTGGGAAATAAACTTAAATATCATGGAAGAAAAATTTGGAAACATTGAAATGTATAATGTTAAACACGCGAGTAGAAAAACTGTGATCATCAAAGCTAAAGACTAAACAAAGAAAATCATTACTATAATTACACGGGCTGTAAGGACTCATTTAAAAGTGTCATCCCCGACTAGATATTTCAAGGGCAAAACAAAAATGAAAGAATATTTGAAGAATAAAACACGAATATGATAAAAGAGTCACTAGAAATATCGTGATTAAAACTCTTGACTGTCCAGATATCCGCTATAAAGTGCACGTTGGTTCGAGAGATCTTATGACAGTGTACAGGGTACATCCCGTCCCCAGTCCACTATTGTAAAGGTCAACTATCTGGACATTTAAAGGATAAACATAGGAGTAATTAGAGCAAACTTATTTTTGTTTTACTGAGAATCCTTGAAGACCTCCCACATATGTACCAAAGTAATCATTGTTGTAATTGTGAGGATAAACTTAAATATAACGATAAAAAGTACATCGGCTTTAGAGAAGAAGAACAAATCTTAACATTTGTCTATAAACAAAAGATAACGAATTGTAGAAGCAAAAAATAAAGAGATCCTCCCCTAAGAGATCTTTTGTTGACACACCAAAGAGCCATAGTTCTTCTCATCCTCCAGGATATGCTCATTTAAGTCAGGAAGTCCCTCCAGATTCCCAGGGAGCAACTCCCACCCGGATCCCTTGGTTGCAGACAAAAGCCAAAACTTCTAAAACTCCTAAACTTCCTGGCCTTCAGGGGCGGTGGATCATCTGCCCTTTACAGTAGGCATAATGCGGATGAGCCTTCCGGGGAAGATCCTTCTGACTCTTATTCTGGGAACGTTCTTCAGTAGTTCCTTCAAGGCAGTGTCCTTCAGCCACAGGCCGAAAGGAGCACTCACCAAGCACTACTGAAAACCACAAATTACCTATCAATCCAGAGTTGTGTTTAAGAAATAATAATTTAAAAGCAGCTGTTTTTTTACCTAGTAGTAAAAAATGAATCACAACATGATGATGAGAAACACTCATCCCAGACAACCTAAACGGCAAAGCCACAGTATATTTCTATGACAGCATAACCGCTGTAGAATAAAACATCTCAATCATAATAATAAAACCACAACATTAATCGCCATAGGAAAGTAATAAGAACAGCATTCGACAACCATAACAATATGCCTGCTGAAGCTTGAATAAAAAGAATATGGGATTTGTATACCTCCGTTCTTGGCATCAGTATCCGTAAACAAAGTCCGATACTGACGGCAGACCTCTTCGATGATGGAAACTTAACATCGAGGCGTCCCTGGGTTTAGGTTTCTGCCGATGCTTCAATTGTCATGTTTTCATTTGACTCCATTCCAGGGGTTCCTCTATCGGGTTCCCAGCGTACGTACCTTTGGTGTAGTTGGGAAGGAGAAGCTTTTATCATGGACGAAGCTTCATTATGAGTTAGTTTAGGTTAGGTCAATGTTAGTGTGTCATTCTGACCCCTCCTCACAGTGTCATTCTGACCCCTCCTCACAGTGTCACCCTGACTCTCCTCACAGGGTGTTACCCTGACCTTCCTCACAGTGTGTCACCCTGACCCACCTCACAGTGCATAATTCTGACCCTCCTCATTATGATTCCCACCAAAATCAGGTCAAACTTTAAACGGGCAGACTGGGACTTCTTCAAGGAGTCTCTCAGTCTTAAGCAGGGGGGAACCTGGAAGAGGTCAGCCCCAATTACATCGACGACGAGGTCGAGCAATGGTACACTGATGTGAAGACGGAGATGGATAACAACATTCCGACCTCCACCCACGCTCACACTAGTCACAAGCTGAGGGAGCTCAATGTCCAGTCCAATGAACAGAACAGAAAAATGCTAGTGACAGGGGGGAAGGAGGTTCAGAGGAAGAATAAAGAGAGGATGGAAGTGAATTTTAGAAGGAGAGAACAGATGCAGTGGCTAGACACCGCTTGCGTGAGGGGTTCAGGGGTGGGGGCAGCTGGGAGGCGACAAGACAAGGCCAGGCCGGCGATTGGTCAAGCGTCAGGTGCAGCGCGGTTGGGTTGGGCAATGGATGTTCAGTGCTTGGGCGGCTTGAATGTGTTTTGGTTTCTTGTGTGGAGGAGATGTCTTGGTCTTCTTAGCTTGGGGTCGATTTTCTTCTCACTCTTCTCCTCTTCTTGCTTTCTTGGAATGTCCATTCGTTTGTGTTTGGGTCTTGTTGTTCATCTTCCACGAGAGATGGGCTCTCATAGGTGTGGAAGAAGTCAGAGGCGGTGAGGTTGACCACGTGGGCTTCAGCTTCACGGGCCACGTGGTGATCTTGGTTTTGTGCGGTGGGCGTCTTCTCGACAGTTTTCTTTTCTTGGTTTTTCTTTTTTTGGTTTTTCTTTTGTGCTGGTTTTTTCTTTTCTTGAGAGCGTACAGCAAGGAGGGCCTCTTTGTAGCTCATTTTTTTCTCGAGGCGGACTTTGGCTACCCTGCACTCCTCCTTCCATCTGGGGCAGTTCCGGTCGGCGGAGGAGTGTGGGCCACCACAAGCAGCGCATTTCTTTTCTTCGTTGGGGCAGACCGTGTAGCGGTGTCCAGGGCTGCCACACTTGGAGCAGGTGTCCTCCTGCGCCTCACACTTATTTACAGTGTGTCCATAGTGTTGGCACTTGTAACACCGATTCGGTCTGCAGTAGGGCTTCACTGGCACAGTTACCCACGCCAGTTGAGCCTCTTCGGGTAAGGTGGTGTGGTGTCCGACAAGGGCAGTGGTGTCGGACAGCATCTTTACAACTTGGAGCTGCCCCTGGAGGAGCTCGCTTAGTTCGTCTTGGTCCATGTGGGCAATTTCGGCGTGGGAGATTACTCCCAGCTTCAAGTTGTCCCACATGTAAGCAATCATTTTGAATGGGATGCCGTTGATGTCAGGAATCTCCGCGAGCTGGGCGGGCATGCCCTTTTCGGCGAAGGTGATCCTGATGTCTCCATGGAGCTTTAGACGCTCCACCTTGGTGACCCCTACGATCCCCTTAGCTCTAAAGAACTTCTGGAGAACTAGGAGATTTAGCTTCTTGGGGCAGGTATGCGTGTCTGGACGAATCCGCGCCACGCTATCGAACTCGTAACCGTTCATGGTGAGAGGGTTAGAGAGAGTCTGACAGTCCAATCACGTGAGACAGCTAGCCAGTATCCGCGGGTGGACGCAAGAGCTGAGAGACCGATACCGAGAGGTACAGAAGGACATCCAGCACGAAAAATATTCGATAAGGAAAATCAAGAACAATTACATCGGCGATATTTGCGAAAAATCTTTACCAGTAGTGAATAGGAGAACGAGGGCTTTGACAGGGAGTTTACGGAGGACATTTTAGGTCAGTTGCAGGACCATCAGCACCTGCTCCAGCCTCTCGCACAGACTGACATCACTAGACTGGTTTACGACAGCTACCTAACGGAGCGCATAGTTCTTGCAGATGTGTCATCCGTTATAGAAGGGCTTAAAAACAAGCCACCTGGGCAAAGCTATATTAACAAGAAGATCCTGGCCCAACTTCCGGAAATATTAGTGAGGTTTGCTCATATCTGCAATGCCTGCCTAGCCTCTGGATACTTCCCTAACATGTTCAAAATCGCCTTTGTCCGCCTCATACCAAAAGCAGGGAACCTCCAATCAAAGTCGAAAACTTTCGACCAATAGCTCCTGGAGGTACCAGCCAAAATCCTAGAAAAAATAGTAAACGAGCGGTTGCGAATGTATCTAGAGGACGAAGACGTGCATAATCCCAGCCAGTACCGAAGCACATCTACCGCCATAGCCCAGGTCTATGAGCAAACCGCCTGGCCGCTTGCAGTGCAACGTAGTGCTAAGGGGCGTCAGCAAGGCGTTTAATAAGGTTTGGCACGTGAGGCCAACCTCGTTACCTACCGCAGAGCCAAAATCAAGATGCGAGATCATTGTGGGGAGGAATTTTAACTTTCGAGCTGCGTGCTGCAAGGCTCTTGTCTCATACCAACCCTTTACAGGCTCTTCATGGCTGACCTGCCACCTCCAATCGTCAGCAGCGAGTACGTCATGTAAGCCGATGATGTAACACAGATCGTCACCTGCCCAGGAAGGTTCACGGCAAGGATGGCGCGACCCACTGCTCGAGCAAGAGAGAATATCTCGGAGTATGAAAATAAATGGAAGATTAAAAAAAGAAAAATCGAGGTCATACCCAAATTCAAGTCGGCGCCATTAATGATCGACGACGAAGAGATTGAGTACTCCAAACAAGGCAGGTTGTTCTGCCTCATCATCTCTCGGACGGGCATCACTTTTCACGAGGACAGACTAAAGGAAGCCAAAGTCGTTGCCCTAAAATTAAACAGTTTTAAACTGATGCCTGAGAAGATACAAGTCCACCACAAGGCGCTGGTGAGGCCTGTGTTGGAGTACTCACACGTACCACTCGTCACGGTCGGGAAGACCAGACTACAACAACTACAGAGCTTCCAAAACAAGTGTCTGAAGTCAGCCAGTGGCCAAGCGCCACCCTATCAGGAGACAGGGAAGAACATTTGGGACAAGCCCCTGGACGACCCTCACAACCCAGACCACCAGCGACCCATCTGTATCCGCCACAACGATCCACCTTAGACTAAAACTTAGATGATATAAGTTCACATTTAACAAGTCACAATCTAGTGAGTCCATAACGTAATACAGTATAAGATTTTAATAAACTTGTAATTATAAAATCAAACTAGTCATTGTCTCCCAAAGTAACCAATGTGCAACCTCATCCTAAATCCTAGGTTAGCTTAGTTAGCCAAAAAACTCTGTAATATGTAAAACAAGGGATGTCGTCCCCCTCTGTTTTACTCATTGAACTTCTTTTTCAATCTTTCCCCCCACGACTATCTGTCGTGACTTCTCTATCCTTCATGTCCGGCTGTGCCTTGAGCCCCAGCATGCCTTCCATCCTTCCACACAAGGATACGGACACCGCCACACAAGGCTACTGACACTCACACAAGGCTACTGACACTCACACAAGGCTACTGACACTCACACAAGGCTACTGACACTCACACAAGGCTACTGACATCACCCCACAAGGCAATGGACGACCGCAGCTTCCCACACACCCAGATGGAGATGCTGACTCCGAGTTTCTTCCTTTGAGGGCCTCTCTCTCTCTCTCTCTCTCTCTCTCTCTCTCTCTCTCTCTCTCTCTCTCTCTCTCTCTCTCTCTCTCTCTCTCTCTCTCTCTCTCTCTCTCTCTCTCTTCTCAGTTTTCTAAGAGCCAAGCAGGACGTAAAGAATCTCCATATCCCTCCTCCTCCTCCAACCCACCCTCAGAGACTTTTAAAACGTCTTGAAGGAGGAGAAAAACGTCTGGGCCAGCATCCAGTGGTCCTTGCAACACTTGCCGGGGGACATCCGGTTTAGTCCATTGTGACAAGTGGAAAAATACCTCGCATCTTTTACTATTTGTTGGCTTCTACCATCAACTTGGAACGCTAACATTATAAAGATGGTGATATTATCCCACTTGGGTGGACGATGCATACGATATGGTGATGTTGACGGTGATTGTGAAGATATTGCGTTGCCTTGCATTTTTTAAAGGAAGTATCACGATATTCTTAAGTGAAGGATACCCAACATTCTGTCTTAGGGAGTTTATACAGAGAGGCTAAGCTGAGGGAGACAACAACGACTCTCTCTAGATCAAATGAGGACGTTAACCAGAGACGAAAATTTTCTGCGCCACAATAAAGCTTTGCAGACTTATTTGGGTCGGTATTTTCTGACCCGCATAGTAAAATCCTAGAATAGTCCTAAATACATTTTATGGTCGTAGATAGAATATATAACTGAAAACTGAATAACTTTGCATGGCCCTCGAGATGCTGACGAGGGCAACAACGATTACTTCCAAAAGATTTTTCAGCTCGGAGAGAGTGGAGGGAGAAATAAGTCTGAAACGGGTCACTAAGTATATATATATATATATATATATATATATATATATATATATATATATATATATATATATATATATATATCGTGTGTGTGTTCCAGCTATAGCGCCAAAATGTGAAAAAGTTAGAAACCTGAAACCTTACACACATATTACATGGTCTCTCAAGGTTGTGCACCTTTGTAATACTATTGAGAACGGACCAAAGGGTGGTCCGGGCATGAACCGAAAATCTATCTTCTCCGACTGAGATATCGCCACAGCGATTGCGGGAGGTGGTTACCCGTGTCAGGGAGGGCAAACTGTGACAGACAAGCTTATACAGTATATACCTAACCCGAGCGAAGCCGTGCAATTTTCCCAGTATATACAGTACACTGAACAAAGGAGAAACAACAGTATCCTTATTAACTTGCAAGTAAAAACTTATAGTGAATGAAGGGGGGGGGGGGAGGGGCAGAACAATGAGTCCAAGCTGGAGTGAGTGAGACGCTGGTGACGCATGAGGGATGAACATTGTGGCGGCTCTCAGTGGAGTACCCCAAGGCTCACTGCTTGGGGTACTATATACAGTACATGCTGTATAGGTGCAGACGGTAACATAAGCAAATTTCCTGACGACACTAAAATAGGGCGTGTAATTAAATCTGACGAGGACTCCGCAAACTACACCAACACCTTGTTTATGCAGGCCGACAAGTTCGAGGATTCTTGGCAACACCCACGATCCAAACATTGGCCTCTCATTGACTACGCAATTGTCAGAGAAAGAGGCGGCCGAGATGTTCTCATTACCCGAGTCATGTGTGACTCTTTATCACTTTGACACAGATCATCGGCTCGTCAGTGCCATACTCTCCCTTCATGTCGCTCCAAAACAGTGAAAGCAACCAGCCTCCAGAAAATGTTTCAACAGAAAGCGACTGGAGGATCAAACAGTAGAACGTGCTTTCAGAGAGCAGCTCGACAATAAGCTGATAAACAACCCAACAACAAACAACTTAAACCCGACTGTTGAATGGGGTATCCTCAACGCTGTCATCACAAAAAACTGCTGCGTGACCATCGGCCAAATCGAATGAAAACACCAGGATTGGTTTGATGAAAAAAACAGGAAGTCGGCATACTTCTCAATGTTAAACATGCTACTTTCAATGATTGGGAGAGTAGCCCTTAGCCTCGAACCAAAGCTGATACATTCTGCAGGAAGAAAGCGATGGCCCAGCACAAACTTCACAGTCTAAAGAGCAAGTGGTGGAAAAATAAAGTTTGTGAAATGCAATTATTTTGGGATCAATATAAGATGTGTAAAATTTTCAATTCCACTAAAACAATGTATGGTAACTCCCAAATTAAAGACGAACGAGGCATCCATCAGCGCTGCAAAGAGCATTACTATTCCTTGCTCAAAGAAACAGGGCCTGATGGAATCCCAGTTGAGGTGTATAAAGCAGGAGGACTTCTGCTTTCCATCTGTCTCCACTCTCTCCTGGAGAATATATGGGAAAAGGAGGAAATCCCCAAAATCATAAAATCGCTTCGATCGTCAATATTTATAAGAACAAGGGAAACTGGTCAGACTGTGACAACTACCGCAGGATCTCGCTGCTGTCCATAGCTGGCAAGACTATTGCCAAAGTCTTCCTAAAATTAATACTTCCTGAGGCGGAAAACTTCTTCCCAGAATCTCAATGTGCATTTAGCCCATCATGTGGCACCACTGACATGATTTTTGCTCTCGTCAGATACAGGAAAAGTGAAGAGAAAAGCTTCAAGACTTGTACATGGCCTTCCATTGACCTTACCAAGGCCTTCGATTCGGCCATCAGGGAAGTCCTGAGTAGTTTTCGTTGCCCACCAAAATTCTTTGCCATTGTGAGGCAACTCCACGATGGCATGAACGTCAGTGTGCTGCACAATGGCACCCAGTCTGAGTTCTTCCCATCCAAACGGGGTTAAAACAAAGATGTGTACTGATACCATCTGCCTTTTCCATTTTCTTGGCTCAGCCACACCTCCACCTTCCTTCCAGATTAACTGTACTACCATCTTTAATGTTACCCACTTTCAGCATCTTGGCTCCCACCTGTCCACCACTGCAGACATCGATGAAGAGATTCAACATCTTAAGCCCTTAGCAGTCTCTGTACCCATGTTTTCATCTGTAATGAGCTGAAATTATCTACAAAGCTGTACGTGTATCGATCACGCCGCTGTATGGCAGCGAGACATGGGTCACATACAGGAGGCACCTCAAGGCACTTGAAAAATTTCACCAACGTAGTCTACGTTCCATCCTCCGAGTAGTATTCTCGCTGAGACCAAATGTAAGAGCATCGAGGTTGCCATTATCCATGAACAACTTTGTTGGACTGGCCAATGGTCATATTACCCGCATGGACGACAGTAGACTGCCAACGCAGCTACTCAACAGTCGCCTAACGAGTGGTAAATGTAACGCTGGCGGGCAATGAAAAAGGTATAAGGATAGTCTTAAGACAAACCTAAAAAAGTACCAAATCGACCCTTCTCCTTGGAGACAATCACTCCACATTGTAACGCTTGAAGGAGCACCACACGAGAAGTGTCAATACTTTTGAGTTAGAGAAGCGCCAGTGCCTAAGAGACACTGTCGCGCTTCCCTCATGTATCGACCTTACGAGTCACCTCAGAGTTCACCGACAAAAGTGACATCTTAAATAACTCGCATCATTGTATCATAGCTGGATGATCGTTTTACTCAAATCAGAGTGACAGCCAAGTACTAGTGGGGTGCGTGCGTGAGTACGTGCGTGCGAGCGTGCGTGTGCAACCGTGCCTGCATGCGTGTTCGTCCGTGCCTGCGTGAGTGCCTGCATTTGTGAGTGTGAGTATATGTGTCTGTGTGTGTGTTTAAAGTTTCAGTATAATAATGCTCAATAGGTCACACTGTTTTACACTGTGTGAACATTAAACTCTCGTGAAAGGTAATACTGCACAGAGAGGAGAGACTGTGTAACTCTCATACTTGACATGACCAAGTATGAGAAAGTTTTCTAATATTCCTTGTGTTAACTCGTGTGTAAAGACAATACAGTACACCGGGTCCTAAAGCGGCACTAGCACAGCGTGTACACTACCCGTCAGTACCCGGGAGGCTGCAGCAACTACTTATGAATCATCACATCAACCAAAGCGAATATTTGTATGGTGATGTTTATTTAAACATAATTTTTATGATGAAGGATCTGTTTTTAAATCCGAGAACGTACAGGTGTACGTACAGGTGTATTAAGAAATTATGTAATTATAATCCTTAAGTCAAAAAGGCATTTTTAGATTATAAACATTCAGGTCAGGTCCCAGGTATCAAGTCAGGGAAGGTTAACCAAACTCCTCATGTTAGGTTCCGTCAGCTGTGACAACGATTGATTATAAAAAGGTAAGAGGTTCACGAACCTCAAGCTTTGCCTTGCAGTTTGTTGAATATCACTCGTGAGGAAACCACCTAAATCAATAAATGTGAATTCAATTCGTAAATTACCTCGAGGAGCGCACATTGATTATAGTCAACATGGCCTTACTAGAGGACGTTCGTTTCTGACATATTTGGTCTCATTCTTATGTAATATTGTAAGAACAAAGTGTCTCCTCTCTGTTGTCGCACTAACAAAAGCTTTGGGTTCTTAAATATTGATTTGTATTGGTGAGAATATACTGATAAAACCAACTTTCTTGGAAAAAATGCAATATTCATATTTTAACAATACATTGTTTCGGGCATTTATATTTGTGAAAACCGTAGACATATAAGAAATAAGAAAAGAGCTTAGACCAAGACCATGTACAGTATATTGTATGGGATCACCAGGAAAACGGCTCTGTCAGTCCTCCGTCCCATCCATGAACCCAGAGACTCATGAACCTGTGAATCCGAGACATTACACAGTGTGCCATCTGTGGTTCATGCGTCTCAGGGTTTATGAATGTCCCGTGACTGAAAGGAAGTTTTTTCCGTGACTGTACACTACATACGCCGTATTGTCTAGGTCTCTAGAAAGACCCACTCACCCGCTGGGGCTAATAACTACAAAGCCTTTTTTTCATTCCACATTTAAGAAAACTGTCTATGAGCTCATTTTAAGTTTGAGACATCTTCACTTTTGTTGAAACAACACCAAGTACCTGTAGTAGTGTTGTTAGTCATTACATCATGGCCATTTTTAAATTGTATAAAACATTTACTAATGAGATCCTAAATGAGACCGGGAGACCATTTTCACTTTACTGGACATCATATTACCACATCTATAGAAGGGCGGGACATTAACCAACTTAAAGGTATGTTGGAAATCGCTCCTGCAAACAAACTGTCTCTCTTGAATGTAAGTGTTGCCAGGTGGTTTAGGGTGTAGACGTGGGTTGTTCACTTGTAACTTGCTCCAACATGAATCTTTACAGAGGGAGTCGGTGAATTTCAATAACACGACGTCTCCTGTTGTCTCGGAAGGTTTGTCAAAATCCTTCGTCCGTAAAGATACTGTTACGACCATTGGCCTCATAGGGTGGAACAATATCACAAATTCAAATTTCTCTTTGTACTATAGATCCAGGAATAGATCTCACCAAATTCATCACCTCATTACTATGGGGTATATTGAAATTCATGAAGTAGATTTAATTAATTATATTATGTTAACAAACAAACACTAAAACAACAATAATACGATAAGATGTTTGGAAGTGGCTGAGTAAGACTGAAGGTCCAACATTATCACACAATATCAATATCAATCAACTCAAATCACAATAGTCAAAAGCCAACTCCCAAAACATAAGAGAGAGAGAGAGAGAGAGAGAGAGTATATTACTTAACTTAAAGACAGCTGTGCCTAGACTGACTACCGACTATCAGCTGGTCACCGACTTCACCTTTTACCGCCAAATACTGACGTAACATATCCTGATTGACTAAGACATAAAACTATATTTAAATTACCCTACTCACATTAATTCCACATATTTAACCTATGTACGAACGTAAAACATAATACAATGTAATAAACAAAATTAATACTTAAATAAGGGCTCAGTTGGTGTGGGCGAGTAGTGAGCGAAGCTGCCCCAGCCACCCACCCACCATCCGAAACAACGAATTTTATACAAAGAACAGAAACTAACAGCGGACACTCGAAACAATACTTTTAGAGCGAGTACGTTATTTGTTAAAAAAAAATTGAGCCAATATGAACAGACGTGGTTAACAAAATGCTCATCTAATGTTACTTTTCATTGTACTATCACTAAGTTGAAGGAACATTTATATTAACTTTTGAAATACAAAAAATAAGAAATTCTCGGATTTTTCTTGTATTTTTTTTTAACTAACAGCAAATATATAAATTACTATAAATAAATCTCAAAACACAAAACTAACTTCCTAATACGAAAAACAAAAAAAGGAAACCATTCACCTGTGACTCAGAAACACGTAAGAAAAGGTTCACAATTTCCTGTGTTCTCGGTGGATACGTAACACTAATGGACACAGGACTCAACATCATGCATTATGTACTGTACTGTACAATATATAACCAATATTTAATTTTTCATAAGTGTATTGTATTCCGCTTTATTTATTTAATCCTGGAACATATCCGCTCGTAACAGGAACACTTATTATTAACACGGATGAGGCAGGATAACTTTAAGCCATATGGTTCACTGTTTTAAAATATTCTATTTGTTTGGTCTATATATCCAGTTCGGCCATCAAACTCATCTAATATAAATGTTCTTGAACATTGTTATTGTTCGCTGAGTGGACCTATATCCCTTAAGACTTAATTCCTGCTCCAGTAATTATCGAGATTAAAGAGAAAAAATAAGGAAATAACTTATTTCAGTGTGTGTAGTAACGAAGGTGAACATTATATTGTGAATTGTTTACTGATAAAGGTGTGGGTTGTTAGAGTGATAGAATGGTTGACTGGAGTGTTTGTTCGACAGTGTGAAGATTGCCAGTATACAGTACTATAGTACCAGTGTATGAGGGAAAAGTAAAGTGTCACTATAAAAAGTTAATGAGGAATAATTAAGTTAACTATACTAGGGGAAGCCTATTGTAGAGTTGTTATTGATGTAATATTAAATAGACAGTGTTTAGAGGGAGCAGCAGTGTTTGATCAGGAGAGAAAGGGGATATTTAGATCAAGTGTTTGTACCAAGAAATACAAGTGAAATTTTTTAGAAGAGAAAGAATGTATTTAAGGTCATTCATAGATTATGAAAAAGCATATACTTAAATGTTACTTTAAAAAACTGTGGAAAAAGGGGGATATATATTAACACAGGTACTATAATTCTTACAGGAGGCCTACGTCAAAGAGGTGTAATGTTACTATGGTTACTGTAATGAGTGGGGTAGGAAGAGAAGTGAATCAACTGATGGTAGAAGATTGAAAGAAAAAGTGGCAAGTTTGCATGTGGAAGGAGAATCTTAGAAGCGACAGAATTTCTGTGATCAGAGTTGTGTGTACTTTGGGATAGATAGTGTGTAAAGAATAAAAAATACATAAACTAGCCGGAGACGCGGGAGTGATAGTCAGAGGTAACCAAGGTGGAGCAGGAATATTGAGGAAACTGTAAGTGCAGTAATATATATATATATATATATATATATATATATATATATATATATATATATATATATATATATATATATATTTATATTTATATTTATATATATATATATATAAATTTATTAGCAGAATCGCCGCCCTCCGGGCGGCTCATCCGCTTGGCCACGGTAGGACGCCACCCTCCGGGAGGATCCACATTGTCTCACTGTTCAGTCCCCAAAAGTTCTTCTTCCATCAATAGTTCATTAACGGTGTATGTAAGTTCCACCATGTTTTTCACTACAACGGTACTGCAAAGTATATTTTTTTAGCATTAAACTGTTAATATTTTATTGTCTTATCACTACATATAACATCATCCATCATCACTACATATAACACCATCCATCATCACTACATATAACACCATCCATCATCACTATATATAACACCATCCATCATCACTATATATAACACCACCCATTATCACTACAGAACGATAAAGTAGTTTCCCAGATTCTCGTGCGGACACACGGTAGGACACCACCCTCCGGGAGGCTCCACATTGTTCCACTGTAGTGCATTAAGGTAGACCACATTTTTGGTTTTGCCATTAGCAGCAAGTATGTACAGATTTTTGCCAGTTCCCACTCTGGAGCATCCAACATAGAACTGTCCATGAGAGAAGCAAGGAAACACTTTCTATCCATGCCAAGTTTGGTCCGGGTGGCTCATTCGCTAGGCCACGGTAGGACGCCACCCTCCGGGAGGCTCCACATTGTCTCACTGTTCAGTCCCCAAAACTTCTTCTTCCATCAATAGTTCATTAACGGTGTATTGTTATTATTTTTTTGTCTAATCATCACAACATATAACACCATCCATCATTACTACATATAACACCATCCATCATTACTACATATAACACCACCCATCATCAATACATATAACAACATCCATCATCACTACATATAACATCATCCATCATCACTACATATAACACCATCCATCATCACTCCATATCACAACATCCATCATCACTACATATAACAACATCGATCATCACTACATATAACACCATCCATCATCACTACATATAACACCATCCATCATCACTATATATAACACCATCCATCATCACTACATATAACATCATCCATCATCACTACATATAACACCATCCATCATCACTCCATATCACAACATCCATCATCACTACATATAACAACATCCATCATCACTACATATAACACCATCCATCATCACTATAAATAACACCATCCATCATCACTACATATAACACCATCCATCATCACTACATATAACAACACCCATCATCACTACATATAACACCATCCATCATCACTACATATAACACCATCCATCATCACTACATATAACACCATCCATCATCACTACATATAACATCATCATCCATCATCACTGCATATAACACCATCCATCATCACTACATATAACACAATCCATCATCACTCCACATCGGTAGAGTAGTTTCCGAGATACACGTGCGGACACACACACACACACGCACACCCAAACACACACAAACACACAGACACACTTTTTTGTTTTATCTATATAAGAAGATGTTTTCCTTGTCAATGATAAGACAGAGACACAGGTGACAATAGGGACTTGGCAATGTGTAAATAATGACATTTTGAGGCGTAAAACTGAGAAAATACGATAATGAGCAAAGTGAGGAAGTAGAACACTACAAACATAACAATAACTGTCAGACTACGACACATGTGGGGTATAATGAGGTTACGAATGCTAAGGAAAAGACACATATTCATTTAGTATATACGGAAATAAACTCGGTGTAAGGTTGGAAATAGACACATGCATTTCCTCAGAACTGTGGGCAGTGTCCCGGTGAGAGAGGTGAGGCGAGACAGACGAGGTGGAAAGTGTAAAGTGAGCTGCTGGGAAGCGGCGCATGGCGGCTGTGGAGGCTGTAACTCACGCCACCACGGGACGGGAATAGGCCAACGGGAGCACCTTCTGTCAGTTACGACGCCCACCTCCCGCTCCTACTGCGTCAGCTGTCGTGGCCCTGTGAGAACGGGAGATGTGAGGAAGGGAGTTTTGGGTGGGTGTTAGAACTGACGAGTGCACAGTGAAGAGATAGAAGAGTTGTGAGAGAAAAATGTCGAACATAAACTTGGCGTCTCGTGAAGGGAGTGAGAAAAGAGAGATGGATGTTTAGATCATATCACTCAGCAGGTCACACCGCTTCGTTGCTAAGTGCTATTCTCCTAATGAGGTAACCACTGCCACAGGAGCTTCACCTCGTCCCCATCATGTCACAGGCTGGCCGTAACCAGTTACAAGTTACACTATTTTACCCGCTCATCAACCTCGGCTAAAAAAATGCATCTCCAGCACGGTGTACTTTGAGAATTGCATTTTTAACACTCACTCATGCGTATAAAACTGCTCAACGACATAAATGACACACTGCTCCAGGACTGATGAAACTCGCACAAGTTAATCATCCTTACATATGTTGTTTTTATATTGCAAGATTCTTGTGCCCCGTGCGGTATCTTCGAAAATTTAACTCCTGGTTTATCTGTCTGCCAGTCCGTCTCGCAGATGGTTAACCGTTTATGGTAGTAACCCCGTAATAACTGATATACTTAAACTAAAAGCCGTGGACACAGTGGACAGGAGGAGAACTGTGCCTGATCTATTATCTTATAACCTAAGTAGACTATCTCCACTGACCCCTTCACTACGGTGGCATTACAGTACTTTTAATATTTTATTTGGATAACACCAGACAATTTTATTCAGCCCAAAGGGTAGCCCTTACACAAGTGATTAAAAACCTTTATTTATTTCATCAATATGGTAAAAAAACATCAACAACCACTACGCCACGAGACGCCGCCGTTCCTCTAACCATTACTGTAATTTAGTATTACCTTGTCCAGTCTTACGGTGTTGCATTTAAATCCCAAAACTCTTGAATATTAACGTGTGACACACTGTTTATCCTGCGTGAAACACAAGCGTCAAAGGCTGACCTTCCTCGTTAATGACGTAGGAAGCATCGCATTATGTGTAACGTTTCGGAACTTTATCTTTGTATAAATTTTGTTTCAGAGTGTTGGTTCTGCTAATACACAAGTTGTACAAGAGTGTATTTTTCATGATGTAATATAACCAAGGCCTCAGTTACTCTTGCGGTTGCAGCGCGCGTGCGTTTGATGAAAATTTTTGCAATTACAGTATGCATTATATGGTAACCATTCATTTTGTCGTGGTTCACGAGGTTAGTGTTGCGTCACTTGGCGTTTGTTTGACGTATACTGTGAGTGTGTTGCTCTGGGCAGTGTTCAAACTCATCTTAAAGTTGAGATAGATATTTAAACTTTTCCTTCTGTCGCGAAGCTTTTACGACACGAAAATATGTTTAAAAATAATTTCTCTTTCGTTAAGGTTATTTTCCCACCTGGGGACGAGCTACTCGACAACAGATGTGATGCTATAAGGAAAATAATAATTTGGATTTTGTTGACGTAAATTTCATAAAGGAAATAGCGATGATTTACATAGCATATCAATTTAAATGTAATTCAACTTTTATATAACTTTTACCCATATACTGCACCGGGTGGCCTCTACCCTAACACAGTGATCGTCTCTTACACCCTCAACACCGTGATGGCTGCCTCCACCTTCAACAAAGTAAAGGCTGCCTCCACCCTCAACACAGTGATGGCTGCCTCCACCTTCAACACAGTGATGGCTGCCTCCACCTTCAACACAGTGATGGCTGCCTCCACCCTCAACACAGTAATGGCTGCCTCCACCTTCAACACAGTGATGGCTGCCTCCACCCTCAACACCCGCAACACAGTGATGGCCACCTCCACCCTCAACACAGTGATGGCCACCTCCACCCTCAACACAGTGATGGCCACCTCCACCCTCAACACAGTGATGGCCACCTCCACCCTCAACACAGTGATGGCCACCTCCACCCTCAACACAGTGATGGCTGACTCCACCCTCACTACCCTCAACACAGTGATGGCCACCTCCACCCTCAACACCCCCAACACAATGATGGCCACCTCCACACACTCACCCTCATGGCCACACATAAAAACTTCACCGCATCTTTTTGGGGCTGTGTCAAGTTGGGTTTTTATGACAGGTGTTAAGGGGTTGTGGCGCCTCCTCTGAGTGAGTATATTTGGCCATCTCACCATCTTTGTGTGTTGGCAGGAATTCACCACATCTCGTCAAGTGGCAATAATAGTCTCCATATAAACTTAATTAACTTGCTGATTCAAGTTCTGTTATTTTGATATTTTGGATTAAATAACTTGGTCGTTTATAACATTGATTTTCGTCTTATTGTGTACGACTTGGTGTAAATAAGATACATTGTGTGGTTCACATTTAATTTACGTTTGCCTTATATATAATTTGAGTAAATTTGGAAGCCAAAAATATGTTTAGCTCGTAATTGCTAGGCCTCTTGAGACGTGGGCTTTGATATAATTTCACATTATTGGTATAATTTCATATCCCTGGGTATAATTTCATAGTCATGATTATAATTTCTATTCCTTGATAAATTTCATATTCCTATTATAATTTCACATTCTTAGATTTAATATCAAATTGCTGGGTATAACTGTCATATTCTTTGATATAATTTCATATTCTTAGGTATTAATAATGGAACAGCCGGCCCTTGACTCTGGCGCTCCGGGAGAGAAAGAAGATCCCCTTTATTATGTTATATTTTACCCAATAATCATAGCAGCATTTTTTTTTACCTTTGCGTCCTGTCTCTGTCGTACTGTGTCTCTGTCTCTCATACCTGGTCCTGTCTCTCTCATACCTGGTCCTGTCTCTCTCATACCTGGTCCTGCCTCTCTCATACCTGGTCCTGTCTCTCTCATACCTGGTACTGTCTCTCTCATACCTGGTACTGTCTCTCTCATACCTGGTCCTGTCTCTCTCATACCTGGTCCTGTCTCTCTCATACCTGGTCCTGTCTCTCTCATACCTTGTACTGTCTCTCTCATACCTGGTCCTGCCTCTCTCATACCTGGTCCTGCCTCTCTCATACCTGGTCCTGTCTCTCTCATACCTGGTCCTGTCTCTCTCATACCTGGTCCTGCCTCTCTCATACCTGGTCCTGTCTCTCTCATACCTGGTCCTGTCTCTCTCATACCTGGTCCTGTCTCTCTCATACCTGGTCCTGCCTCTCTCATACCTGGTCCTGTCTCTCTCATACCTGGTCCTGTCTCTCTCATACCTGGTCCTGCCTCTCTCATACCTGGTCCTGTCTCTCTCATACCTTGTACTGTCTCTCTCATACCTGGTCCTGCCTCTCTCATACCTGGTCCTGCCTCTCTCATACCTGGTCCTGCCTCTCTCATACCTGGTCCTGCCTCTCTCATACCTGGTCCTGCCTCTCTCATACCTGGTCCTGTCTCTCTCATACCTGGTCCTGCCTCTCTCATACCTGGTCCTGCCTCTCTCATACCTGGTCCTGTCTCTCTCATACCTGGTCCTGTCTCTCTCATACCTGGTCCTGTCTCTCTCATACCTGGTCCTGCCTCTCTCATACCTGGTCCTGTCTCTCTCATACCTGGTACTGTCTCTCTCATACCTGGTCCTGTCTCTCTCATACCTTGTACTGTCTCTCTCATACCTGGTCCTGTCTCTCTCATACCTGGTCCTGCCTCTCTCATACCTGGTCCTGCCTCTCTCATACCTGGTCCTGTCTCTCTCATACCTTGTACTGTCTCTCTCATACCTGGTCCTGCCTCTCTCATACCTGGTCCTGTCTCTCTCATACCTGGTCCTGTCTCTCTCATACCTTGTACTGTCTCTCTCATACCTGGTCCTGTCTCTCTCATACCTGGTCCTGTCTCTCTCATACCTTGTACTGTGTCTCTCATACCTGGTCCTGTCTCTCTCATACCTTGTACTGTGTCTCTCATACCTGGTCCTGTCTCTCTCATACCTGGTCCTGTCTCTCTCATACCTGGTCCTGTCTCTCTCATACCTGGTCCTGTCTCTCTCATACCTTGTACTGTCTCTCTCATACCTGGTCCTGTCTCTCTCATACCTGGTCCTGTCTCTCTCATACCTGGTCCTGTCCCTCTCATACCTGGTCCTGTCTCTCTCATACCTGGTCCTGTCTCTCTCATACCTGGTCCTGTCTCTCTCATACCTGGTCCTGTCTCTCTCATACCTTGTACTGTCTCTCTCATACCTTGTACTGTCTCTCTCATACCTTGTACTGTCTCTCTCATACCTGGTCCTGTCTCTCTCATACCTGGTCCTGTCTCTCTCATACCTGGTCCTGTCTCTCTCATACCTGGTCCTGTCTCTCTCATACCTGGTCCTGTCTCTCTCATACCTAATACTATGTTTTTCATTGTCTCTCGTCACCTCGACTTTTTTTTCCTTCTCTCGCTGTCTCCTCTCCTTTATCTTTCTTCTGCCGCGTCTTTCCTTAATCTTACCTTCACGTCCGTTCATCTTCTCCCCGGAGTTATTCCTGTCTGTGGAACGCTTCATTTTTTTCAGCTCTGTGTGTGTGTGTGTGTGTGTGTGTGTGTGTGTGTGTGGTGTGTGTGTAGGGTGTGTGTATTTGGGGGTGTGGGGTGGAGTGTGAGTGTTGGGGGTGAGGGAATGTGTGTGTATAATTGTCTCCTTCAGAGTCGTCATCGTCATGTTAGTGTCACCGTTAACTCAGTATCATCGTCACCTTAGTGACATCATCGTCATCAACTTAATGCCATCGTCATCTTATTGCTATCGTCATCTTAGTGTCTTCGTCCTCGTCATCGTCTCAGTGTCAGGGATCTCAGCAGGACAAGCAAGGTTCTTCCGAGTGAAAAATGAAGAGCCGAGACCCACCTTGTGCCGCCTTTTATCTCCTCAATCACCTGTTGTAGTGTGTGGTAAGGAGAAAGGGACTGTGTGGTATAAGGGAGAAGGAGGGAGGGAGCGGGGGTGAGGGTATTTGGTGAGGAGGGAGTGACGGTGTGTGTTTAATAGGGAGGGAGAATGGTCGTGTGTGTTGAGGAGGAAGGAGGTAAGTGTAGGGTGAGGAGGGAGGAAGGGAGAGAGGAAGTGTGGGATGAGCAGCAGAAAGGGAGGGAAGAATGACAAATCAGGAGGGAGAACGTGTGATGACGAGATGGAGAGGGATTGTAAGATTAGGAAAGAGGGAGTGTGGGATTAAGGGGGAAGGAGGGACCGGGGCCAGGTGGGAGAGACAGAGTGTGTGTGACGACTACGGATGGTGAGGAGGAAGGGCGGGAGTGAGCAGTGGATAAGGAAGATGGAGGTGAAGGAACTAGGGTAACAGGAGAGAGTGAGGGAGAGATACTCACATAGAAGGAGGTGTGACTGAAATTGGTGTGGAATACAAGGAGAAAGAGGTAGCAAGAGAAAGAGAAGGAAAAATTAGAGAGAAAACTATCAAGGCTGGTGTTTACTTCAGAGAATAATTATCTTCTGACGAGAGAGACAGAGAATAGTCGAGAGAAACGTGAGGCAGTCAAAGGAGCCGCGAGATAGTCAGGGGAGGCGTGAGATAGTCAGGGGAGGTGTGAGATAGTCAAAGGAGCCGTGAGATAGTTAGGGGAGGAGTGAGACAGTCAGGAGAGGCGTGAGAAAGGCAGGAGAGGCGTGAGATAGTCAGGGGAGGCGTGAGATAGTCAGGGGAGGCGTGAGAAAGGCAGGAGAGGCGTGAGATAGTCAGGGGAGGAGTGAGATAGTCAGGAGAGGCGTGAGAAAGGCAGGAGAGGCGTGAGATAGTCAGGGGAGCCGCGAGATAGTCAGGGGAGGCGTGAGAAAGGCAGGAGAGGCGTGAGATAGTCAGGGGAGGCGTGAGATAGTCAGGGGAGGCGTGAGATAGTCAGGAGAGGCGTGAGATAGTCAGGGGAGGCGTGAGATAGTCAAAGGAGCCGTGAAATAGTTAAAGGAGCCGTGAGATAGTCAGGGGAGGCGTGAGATAGTCAGGGGAGGCGTGAGAAAGGCAGGAGAGGCGTGAGATAGTCAGGGGAGGAGTGAGATAGTCAGGAGAGGCGTGATGCAACTCCACAGCGGCATCAATGGCAGTGTCCTGCACAATGGCACCCAGTCCGAGTTCTTCCCCATCCACACGGGATAAAACAAGGATGTGTACTGGCGCCAACTCTCTTTTCCATTTTCTTGGCTGCATTCCTTACTCGTGCAAGTGCCAATTTAGCCGAAAGGGGGGGGGGGGGGGAGGGGACATAGAGTTCCCGATGAAGGATCTTTTCAAAATAAGACGACTCCAGGCAGGAACAAAGGTGTCGGCAACTTCCATTACTGAACTTCAGTATGCAGACAGCCTCACCTTGTCGCTCACATTGAACCTGACCTACAGGAGATCCTGACCACCTATGCAGATGCGTATGCTCACTTCGGACTTAGATTCTCTTTCAGCCCGCCCCTGGTTCAATCACACCTCCACCATCCATCCAGCTTAATGGTACTACCCTCTCTAATGTTACCCACTTTCAGTATCTCAGCTCTCACCTGTCCATCACCGCGGACATCGATGAAGAGATTCAACATCTGATAAGAGCTGTATCTCAAGCCTTTGGCAGACTCCGTACTCGTGTCTTCAGCTGTAGGGAGCTGAAATTATCTACAAAGTTGCACGTATATCGAGCAGTGGTACTCCCCACCCTACTATATGGCAGTGAAGCATGGGTTACATACAGGAGGCACCCCAAGCCACTTGAAAACTTTCACCAACGTAGTCTACGTTCCATCCTCCGAGTTCGCTGGGAAGACAAGAGAACAAATGTCAACATTCTCGCTGACACCAACTGTAAGAGAATCGAGGCTACCATTATCCTTGAACAACTACGTTGGACTGTCCATGTTACCCTCATGGACGACAGTAGACTGCCAAAGCAGCTACTTTACAGTCGTCTAACGAATAGTAAACGTAACCCTGGCGGGCAACTGAAAAGGTATAAGGATAGTCATAAAACAAACCTGAAAAAGTGCCAAATCGACCCCTTCACCTGAGAGACGATCACTCCACACCGCAATGCGTGGAGGATCACCACACGAGAAGGTGTCCATACTTTCGAATTAGCCCGACTGCAAACCGAGACAGACAAGCACCAGCGCCGGAAAGATGCTGCCTCCTATCCCCCCGCACTAGATGTACAACATCTGTGAGCGACACTGCCGGTCCCGTATCGGCCTCATTATTCACCTTAAAACCCACCAAGCTAGGTGACATCCTTACTAACTCATAAAATTGTATCATAGCTGGATCATCGCCATACTCGATTCCGAGTGTCAGCAAAGTAGTAGTAGTGTGTGTGTGTGTATTTGAAATGCACTGTTAAAAAAATCTTGTAAAATTTACAGAAAATTCACTGGTTATATTGTTGCCAAACATTTTCTGTATAAGTTACAGAGATTCTGTATATATTTTTACATAAAATATCTGTTGATTAACAGATTATTGGAAGTTATTGGAAACTAAAACAACTTGTCCCTGAATACGAATTCGCAATTTTCGATTTACAGCAGGTACTTACTTTGCTGCTAGGTGAACAGGGACCAAGGGGACTAGGAAGAGTGTCCAAACAACTTCCGCCGGCCCTGGAATCGAACCTGTGACATCTTGCTTGCGAGGCAAGAGTGGTAAAAATTACTGAATTTTCTAACAGCATGATTAACAATGCAATGGTGCTATTAAATGCTATCGATGATTAGATCTGCAGTATTTGATTTCACATATCAAGTTAGCAAGGAATTTAGGAACAATGATTTAATAGTGTTTATATTTCATAGGACAGTGGAAGTGGCTTTAGCCGTACAGTAATTAACTCTCAGAAAACAGCAACACAAAATATATACAGAAATTATGATCGACGAAGATGTGGCTTACTCTTGCTCTTTGGTTCTAGTGAACTTAAAATCAATATACAATATTAGAATAGCCTTAAACCATAACATTATTTAAGGGAACACCAACAAATGCCTTTGAATTCTGCATAATAATTTTCACACACAAAACCAAAATATGTATATGCACACCTGTACAAAGTCTTTAATTTTCTAAACATTTTGGAAATTAAATAAAAACATACACATGGATGCCCCTTACAGTAATTCTATGATTATACAAGAGCAGCACATTAGTAGATATAACAGTAATCATTAAATCAATAATCACATTAAAATAAAGCATTCACTTGTGGTCTCTAATTACTCAAATACGTCTCAATACTTCAATATATCGAATTGAATCTTGCACAATAAACAGCATTGCACAAGAGAGCAGAAATCATGCAATGCCTTCACACCATAAGACAGGCATTATGAGTTCTGAATAATTTCTAACAATTATACGAAGCTTCATAACTCTTTTCCTCAACCCACTATAATAACTAATAATGTTACAGTAAAGGAACATATGATTTATGAATCCCTGGATAAATTGAGTTTGTCCTTAGTCACTAGTTCTGACGCTTACTAACATGAGAGGTATTACATAGTACCAGTTAATGATCAATCACGTTACAACAGGACTGTCTCTCACAATTACTATTTAACATACAAGAGTATAAAGCACCACTGCTCATAATGAACCCTGAGGAATTCTGGTCCATTCATTCAAACCTAAAGAATTTTAGTCTTAAGGTAAATATTCGTATACGTTTTAAGAAACAAAAAATCTTTCCATTCGTTCCTAGAAGTGTCCTTGAGATTACAGTATAATTTCCAATATTAACTTTCTTACCTGGACACTCTCTCTTCTTGTAACTCGCACAGTACAATGAACTTATTTAACCTTCAATTAAAATATAATAATATTCACTTTGTTTCATAATCACATAGTCCACACCAGTCAGTTTAACTGATATAAATCTGTTGGCGACAATGTTCGTATACATTAATTTTGCAAACATTTTCGTATAATTTTCAAGTTGTTGATAATAGTTTTCAACACATTTTACCTAAAATGTTGCGTTGGTATACATCAGGGGTGGGGAAACTGTGGCCCCTAGAGGTCCAGTCTCTCTCTCTCTCTCTCTCTCTCTCTCTCTCTCTCTCTCTCTCTCTCTCTCTCTCTCTCTCTCTTAAGGGGAGACTCAGGGAAGCATAGATTTGGATGCAATTTAGATGACTTCCAGTATATACACTATTATAAGACTAACTTATTGTAGTGGAACTGTATTGGGATGATGTTTCAGGGTAGCGGCCACACCCATTAACTCTGCATAGATTATTATTAACATTGAAAATAATAGGTGACCCCCAAAGAGCTCATCTAATTTCAATCTGGTCCTCCGACCTCAGAAGTCCCCCCCCCCCCCCTCCTGGTGTAAGTCCATCTTCGGCGTCTTACTGTCTCTAAACCTGTGGCAGGGAGATACAAGCGGACCCCTTCATCATCGTTGTCGCTGGCTGGTCGTGTGAAGCGTAAAGCCAAAATATCGTTTCTGGCAGCGGGTTTGTCTTGAACAGTCCTCTGAAATATTCAGGGGCTTCAGGTCGTCTTTCCTCCAGGTTTTGGTACTACTGTACCACGAACAGGAACCTTCAGGAATTGTGCTGGACTATGTAGCCTTTCAGACGAAGGTGATTGAAACGAATTAGCTCTGAAAGCTACTGTCTGTTTGTTTGTAGATGACTCCTTGCTAATATGTGTTCTCAAATTTGAATCAGTTTAGATCTTCAAGTGGTCATGATTCCTTGGTGTCGAAATCTTTGAAGTGCCGTTCTGGTTCTTTTAGATATAACACAGATGTTTATGCTGCAGAGCAAGCTTGAGAAAACCAACTTATCATACAGATGGTTTTTAGTGTCATCAGATGTGGGTGTTTGTCTCACTCCTGTAGTGTGATAATAGAGATGTTATGAAATACTTATTTTAATCCTTGTAAACTTTGTAACTTAATTTAACGTTCACTCCAACGTAGTTATCCTTCACGAGGTCAGCGACTATTGCCTGTTTCCTAGAGTCGCGTCACAGATTATATGAATACACATGACCAATATTCTACTATGATCAAATCTACATACTGCACGCCCATAAGTCTACCTCTGACGCTGATACTGATCTATTTTACATGTTTTCACTCCCACACGCCCTCACCCATTGAAGGTGACGCCAGCACAGTACAACTACACAAGGGGTCGCTTGTCACAACCTTACTAGTCTGTACTGGTTGGCTCTTGGTGGGATTTGTCACTGATTTTAAAATTTTCTGTTTTTACTTTCATAATATTTCTCGTGGCCCGTATTTGAACATCTTCATCTTCCTTCTCACGAGAGAGCGTGACGTAACTCCTCTCTCAAATTTGACCTTAATCACATTTTTAAAGTTTCTTTTATATTCATATCCTATTTCGAAATAAAAATAACACTCGAATTTATTGATAAAATTCCTTAGAAATTAGTTCGTATATGGTAAAATAGAGTTTGATTTACGACAGCCTTCATTATTCAACGTAAACAGATTTTCTCGAAACTAAGGTAGTTAAGGGTTGATTAGATTCAATTAGGATAGTTAGGTAAGTATTGATGTTCACCTACAGTTCGAGTTATCTTTATCTGCGGGACTCTTTCCTTGCACAGAATAAATCGAATTTCTGAATAAAAAAAATATCAATTATTTATTCTCAGTGTTGCAATTATTGCTAAAGTATTTAAGACGGCCCATGTTACTGTGTAACTTTACAGCCGAGACAATACTGTGCATTATCATGGGAATTTGGGAGACATTTATGAACGCTGCTTGTAAAAAACATTGAGAAGCGTAGAGCGCCTGTGTGGTTGTGACAAGTTCCTCTCATTATGGAGAGTGCTCTTAACAATGCCTGGCTCGCTCTCTCCTGGCGCTGTCCTCACGATCTGATGAAGAGATGACGTAATGTGCAAACTTAATGCAAGTTAGAGAAACAGAAAGAAACATTTGAATGTGTTTTTTTGTTATTTAAGAAAGAATATTTTAGTGACAAGAAAGCCTCTACAGTGCTCTGCAAAACGTGGATAATGTTGCACCACATATTTATATCCCGGGTGGCCCCTGGCGAGGCACAGATATGAAATGATCTAATTCTTTAATATTTTCCATACTAATTATGATATAAAGCTAGAACCATGTGGTCTCATTTCTGTTATCTACCAGGTGTCACTGTCAGTTACCTAACAACGGTACATCAGTCTTACCGGAGATGAACTGAGAATAATTTACTCTCTCTTATAACTTGAAACATAAATGTATTCTTTGTTTGTGTAATACATTAGTGGGAATAGTCATTAACCCCTTGTATACGGGGTCACATCTGAGCCGAATGAAATCGTCTGGCGTTAGCAAAATAAAATATTGAAAGTGACGTCCTGGGGTGAAAGGGGTTAAAGAAGTTTCTAGTCTGTGTAGTAAGTTAGAACAACGTCCCTGTTCACCTAGCAGTAAAGTAGGTACCTGTTGTAAGTCGAAAGTTGCGAATTCGTATTCAGGGAAAATTGTTGGAGCTTCCAATAACTTGATGACATAAACCACTGACTCTTCAGGCTTCTATGCCCTTGACTCTTCAGGCTTCTATGCCCTTAACTCATGAGACATAAAGGCAAGCATGAACTTAGCATGCTTCCCTGTTGGGCGCTGCAAACGCTTCTGCGCTTCACCTTACACAAGGATGTAGGGGAGTGCCCATTAAAAAAAAAAAAAAAAAAAAGTCTCCATCTCGTGCCGCAATAACTGGCAACGCTGTCACAATATTGAATGGTATCATCACAGTATACCTAAGTGATGACAGTATGGGTGGGTAAGTAACAATTATAATCAGTATTTAAATAATTGGTTTAGTAAGACTCCCTCAGTCTGTCTCCCAGGGTCGAGGGCGCGGCTACCACCACCCGCCTCCCTCACATGTGTGTTCTCAAGTTTTTACCCCACAGTCTATCTGACCCTCACCAGGCGTTGCTTTCTTGTACAAACACTCATAATTGTCAACAAAACATTAAAAAACATATATTTAAACTAATCAAAACTATGGATACTTTATGTAAATATTAATATGATATCAACAAGTCATCTGATAATTTTCTAAATGATGTAGGAGAGTTTTCTGTATTCTGACGGTGTAGGAACAAAGGTTTATACCATGAGTCGAGTTGCCTTTGTTTATCTATTGTATATCCTCTAAATGGAGTTTGTGGGGTTGTGTCTCTTCTCTCCCGGCTGTAATAATGAGCTTTTAGCTGACATTATTTCCCGTAATGGCCAAATTAAAGTCATTTTTAGGCTTGATTTCGGAGACTAATATACCTGCATCCCAGCCCGACATGTTATTAGGTTCATGGACTGTAAACGTTTGTCTCACAGGCCGTGAGTGATGTTCTTCCCCCTAACCTGAGCAAAAATATGACTTTCCTCACGTTACATAATATCGTTTATAGCAAAGATTTGTTTTGATATTTCAGCATTCTTCATCAGTGATGGCTCGGCCGTACCTCCTGATAACCGTACCTCCTGAGAGCCGTACCTCCTGATAGTCGTACCTCCTGATAGTTGTACCTCTTGAAAACCGTGCCTCCTGATAGCCGTACCTCCTGATAGTCGTACCTACTGATCGCCGTACCTCCTGAAAACCGTGCCTCCTGATAGCCGTATCTCCTGATAGCCGTACCTCCTGATGGCTGTGCCTCCTGAGTCTTACCTCCTGATAGCCGTGCCTCCTGATAGCCGTGCCTCCTGATAGCCGTACCTCCTGATAACCGTACCTCCTGATAGCCGTACCTCCTGATCGCCGTACCTCCTGATAACCGTACCTCCTGATAGCCGTACCTCCTGATAGCCGTGCCTCCTGATGGCTGTGCCTCCTGATAGCCGTGCCTTCTGATAGCCATACCTCCTGATAGCCGTACCTCCTGATAGTCGTACCTCCTGATAGCCGTGCCTCCTGATAGCCGTGCCTTTTGTTAACCGTACCTCCTGATAGCCGTACCTTCTGATAGCCGTACCTCCTGATAGCCGTACCACCTGATCGCCGTACCTCCTCATAATTTTTCATACTAGTTTTATATACATACTTATGACAACATTTATTACACCTTTAATTATATACATAAACAACAAAACACATATTACTCATGACGACACATATTGCTCAAGACGACACATATTACTCACGACGACACATATTACTCATGACGACACATATTACCCATGACATATTACTCAAGACGACACATGTTGCTCATGACATATTACTCAAGACGACACATATTGCCCATGGCATATTGCTCATGGCGACACATATTACTCATGACGACACTTATTACCCATGTCATATTGCTCATGACGACACATACTGCTCATGACATATTGCTCAAGACGACACATGTTGCTCATGACACATATTGCTCATGACGACACATATTACTCATGACGACACGTATTACTTCTGACGACACATATTACTTCTGACGACACATATTACTCATGACGACACATATTACTCATGACGACACATATTACTTTTGACGACACATATTACTTTTGACGACACATATTACTCATGACGACACATATTACTTATGACACATATTACTCATGACGGCACATATTACTTATGACGACACATATTACCCATGTCATATTGCTCATGACTACACATATTACCCATGACATATTGCTCAAGACGACACATATTGCTCATGACGACACATATTGCTCATGACGACACATTACTTCTGACGACACATATTACTCATGACGACACATATTATTTCTGACGACACATATTACTCATGACGACACATATTACCCATGTCATATTGTTCATGACGACACATATTACTCATGACGACACATATTACCCATGTCATATTGCTCATGACGACACATATTACTCATGACGACACATATTACTTATGACGACACATATTACT